>JAZHAC010000027.1:5005000-6255000 GCA_039707435.1 Actias luna
TTAAAAAAGTTAATTATAATTTTAAGAGTTTTAAACAAAACAATTTTACATTATAAATAATTGTAGAAATACTTTATCATTTTTTTTTAAACAGGAAATGTATGCAAATATCGCTTAATTAACTTATAAGTCATTCAGTTTTAAGTAATACAGGTGTATTAGTAACACTTAAAAATATATATATATTTTAAAACTAATTACTTTTGAATTCTCTGCCAAATATATATTTAATATTAAATGAACTGTGATATTTAGTAAATTGCGGATAAGGTAATGAATGACAAGAATTAACGTTTTTGTTCAATGAATATCAAAATAACGAAATAAATCTCATATCCTGTAAGTATCATTGGAGTTAATTTCCCTTTGAAATTATCCAAGATCTACCTTCGAAATATTCATTTAACAGATAATAAACTTAATTTACTCATTGTATTATAAGGAACGAGATAGTACGTGACTAACGAACCCTTTAGATATAATTTCTTGAGACTACCCGGTAAATCTGTCATCTAATTGAAGCTGGTTGATTAATTTTCAGTTCTATTTTTTATATTATATATCTATCTATCCACGTCTACCTATCTTCATTGTGCCAATCAAACCGTTTTCATAATTAGTGGAACCGTTTAGGAAATTAGCATGGACAAAGAAATAAACAAAATTTGTTAAGGGTCGGTGTTGAATAAGTAACCAAATTGAAGAAATACTTTATTTCAAAATTAAAGACAGATTATTTAATATTATTAATTTGCTTAAAGTACCCTTTTGACAGGAGAAAGAGTATTTTTTACAGTTAAGCTTTTAATGTTATGGCCACGATCTCACCTGATGTAAAGTGACGATGGTCCAAGATGATAGATACGCTAAACCTAGTGGAGGCACTGGCTGCCGGAGTACACCTATAGTACAATGGCGGACTTAATGCCATAGGCATTCTCTAATTACTATTTTTTATGTACTCGTATAATAAGGGACAACTGGAAAGACAGTACTTTTATAACTAGAGTTGCTAGAGTTTTTTCTACGCAGTTAATCCATATATATGTATACTAGTTATGTCCGCGATTTCGTTCCCGTGGAACTAAAAATAATTTAATAGTATTGCTCATTTTAGTAAATTTTTTCAATACAGCTTTGCTCCTATTATTGATAGCGTAATGTTAAATAGGCTATATTCTTCCTCAATGATTGAAATCAAATATAAAATGAACTTTTGAAATCCGACTGGATACCTAAGGAACCTAAGGTAGTAGCGCGTTCAAACTAACAAACAAACTTTTACGCTTTATAATATTAATATAAGATACTAAGCTTATCGGAATGGAACTATGACCATTTGAAGCGGAAACATTTGCCGTTGGTTCTAGGCTATTTAGGTTTTGGATGCCATCGTTCTATAGACATCTTTTTCGATTTACTTTTGTATGGCCAGCGAAGCGGGCTGGTGACGGCTAGTAATATGTGTACTTTAAGTGTTGCAAATAGTTTGTTATAATATTTTTTTAAGATTGAACACTTAATTCTCAAAGTTCCCTAATTTACCCTGGACTGGATATTTATATGTAGATATTTATTTTTATATTTACAGGGTTCAACGATAAAACAATTGTGTCTAAGTGGATTTAACACAATTATAGGTTAAGTACATTGTTTTGTAACAGTACAATGCGTGGTCGTTAAACTTATACCTACTTAATATCTACGATTCAGCACTATCTAATCGTACAATTTATATTTTATACAGCGCTCAGGTAACACAACATAAGTGGAAATTTTTAATAAAAAATTTTACCTGACTTAAAACATTATTTCTCACAAACGAGCCACAAAACGGCTAACGGCAAACGGCTAGCTATAACCCTCAAGTTGAAAATCTGCCGCTAAATACCCATACGTGTGTTCCAGCAGTTACACCCAAGTAAAGCAAAAAAGGTGCTGTCAATGAATTAAGGATCTCGCAGTAGTGGCAGTTGTTTTCAAATTGTACCATATCTACCCACCAGGCACGCTGAGAACTGTTCTAGTACATTAAAAATGTTTATAGATAGAAAAATAATTCAGGGCTATCTGGGATTGCGTAGATCGTGGATGGATGAAGGGTTTCTAAAACGTTCGTACATTCTCGTTGAAAGCTTGACATTCCATGAATAATATCCACGTAAAACGTGGCGCATGTGTCATCCTCAAAATACTTCCATTTAACATCAGACTTTGTTGATTCAGCGTGGGCCTAAAACAAATTACACTTACCTATTGTTTACGCTCTCTGATTCAGGGCTGCGGAACGTTGTAGTAGAAACAATACTGGAACATACAATTTAATAAAATTTATATTTCTTCTTAAGAAGCTGATTCCGTTCGTTTTGCAGAACCACTAATCCACCGAGACTAGAAAAATGAAAAATCATATGGACAAAACATTGGGTATTACTTTTTTATAGTTAAGATTTAGCATTATAGCCACAATCACACGTGATGTTAAGTAACGATGTGACCCAAGATGATGGACACTCTAAGCCTACTAGGAGGGACCGGGTCTCAAGTGCAAATGCCGGAATACACTTATAGGTATATGGCGGCATATTTTCAATTTGAGGGTGGTACCTAACCAGGTGGGCATTAGAAAAAGTCCCTACCACCATGCCATAGTTTCATCACGATGTTTTTCTCCACCGAAATCTCAATCTCATTGTAGGTGAACTTGAACTCACGTCCCTTGACGCGTCGTCCGTACACACTACCAACTAAGCTGTCATCGCTCCATCCGTGAATCAGAAATAGTATTTTGAAGAATTGATTAGTATACAAAGACAAAATACAACAAACTCACTGTTTAAGTTGTTATTTGTTACATAACAATCGTAACTGTATTTCTCTATTCAATTTTGTTATATTCAATTTTATGACCAAAAAACTATCCAGAGCAGTTTTAGTTTTTTCAACTGAGCAATGCTATTTTCCTGAAGCGTTTTAACAACTTAACCGGATTTTGTGGTATGCGCTGGAGGCTTTCAACCGATTTACCAATCCGAAGTGCCGAAGTAGCCAAAACTAGGATTAAACGAAATGTAGCTCGCTCATAAATTCTGTTAAAATACATTTTTTGAGGTTTTTCATCAATCGAACTAACAACAACATTTAAAGTACGAAAAATACTTCGTTGTTTTTTACAAATTGTTTGTTTTATTGTTCACGACACGCGGGTGGATGAAGTTTTAACACGTGCGTGTTCTGCATGACCGAAAGTCAAACCTCTTTCTATAGATTTATATCTGAGGCTTATAGAGAATTGTATTTTTTAATAGACATCGGAAACATTGCATTTTTACATACATTTTAATAGTATAAACAGATAATCTCACCTTAAGAAAAAGTACACTAATAACCTTTATCAATACATTCTACAAAATATACGTTGCATTTATGTTAGTTAAAATTGACAAAAAAAGAAGCATGTCCAGAATTATGATGTTACCAATAACCTGCAATGAGCTTTAGCTTTCGATGAATGAAAATATTGTTGAAACCAGAACTAGGTGGTAGGGCTTTTACTAACGTCCGCCTGGGTAACTAACACCCTCAAGCTGAAAATCTGCCGCCAAATACATATATGTGTGTTTCAGTAGTTGCACTTAAGAACCAGTTCCTCACTAGGCTTAGCATGTCCACCATCTTGAATCACATCGTCGTTTAACATCAGATGAGATTGTGGACAAAAAGCTAAACCTTAACTACAAAAAAAACCGCTTTACTTTGAAATAGTCTACCGTCGATTTCTACGTAAGTGTATAACTAAAAATTAGATATATACTAATATTACTGACATCATTAGAAAAGTTCACAGATTCATGATATATAACTTAAAAATGTATTACCAAAACTCGTAATAAGATTTCTTCGTCTTTTGATATCAAAAGATTGACGACTTGACAGGAATAAAAGGATTCTTAATTCTTTGTGTAATATTTCATCTTTATATATTTGGTTACTTGACCCGATTTCACTATCTCAACATTTTATTAGGTATTAAAACTGAGACGTTTTATCCTTAAAAAAAAAAATGAGTTTTATCGAGAAGTCATATTTTAAATACACTTACTACTTCATTATTTTTTATTAAAAACTTCATCTCACGCGTGTAATATTTACAGACCAGCTGACGTGTCAATTATTATTCTACCCTATTCCATAGTTAATAGCTCGATTATAGCTTGGCATCTCAGATCACAGAATAGTTATGAATTATCTAAATCTAAATCATCAGCATATATAGGGATGTATCTCATCGTGTCACTTTTATTATCGGTCTTTTCTACCCGGCACCCGCGCAGTGAATCCATGGTTTGCAAAGAAGTTCGTATATCATCCTAACATTATTATTGATCCGATTATTATCTCTTTTAGTATTTACACGCTAGCTAACGTGGCACATACTGTTCCACCTATTTCAATAGCTGATAACCAGACCACAAGTTCGATTCTATAGTCTTATAATAGATATTAATCATCGTCGCCATAAAAAATATTTTAAATATGTATGACCTAAATCAATTAACTCGTTTAGAAGTTATACGGTCATTGATACACATACACACGATTTTTATATAGAACTGAATATCCTATTCATTATACCATATATCATCAAAGTTGATACGACTCAAATACTATTTAAAGAGAATTTACTATATTCGTAGGCCTTTTCTGTCTCTCTCTTTAATATCTCATTTGCACCAGGTCTAAAAGGATGCATAAAAAGTACCTCCCCGTAGGATTATACCGATACTTCCGAATAAACTCGGACGATAAATTCATCGATCTTACTGATTGATCAAACTTATACCCTCACACAACCGTATTTTTATTTAAACTAAGTCTTATATCGACCTTTAGAAAAGTAGGTCTAATTATTGCGTCACATCTCTAGTTGATAAATGAACTATTACATTAATATGTATGTACATACATATACAAGAAAGCAAAACAGTCGTCTACATTTCACTAACAATGTATTCGATGTTGGCAAACCCCATCGAGTGGAAAGCCGCCGACCTCTTCTATTACTACTATTTGTCAACCCTAATGGAGCTTAAATAGTCCCGAGTTGACAAATTGTTTGTTCGTCGAATATTCAATTATAATATCAGTTATTATATATTCGATCTTTAAATTATATGAGATAATCAGAGACAATTTTTATGGTCATACAACAAAGTGAAGTCATTCTAACTACAATTCTAAACAATACTATAAACATAGTACAATCCAAAATGACACCGATAACACATATTAATTATCTACAAGCGGTTGTCATTTTCATACCAATATATAAGCCTCTGTCCATTTGATTTTACAGTGATTGACCCCAGAGACACGACAGAATAACAGAGAGTAACTACGATGGGTTTATCATCAAATGCATGGTAATTGCAACCCAGTCATGTACAATTCCTTATTACTATTTAATTATGAGTCAATAATGATAGTTCAGTTGGTAGTGTGTATGGACGCCGTATCAATGGCCGTGAGTTCAAATCCACCTGCACTGAGCTTTTATCTCGATAAGTGATCATAACGTGATAGATGACACTGTAGTCGATGTGATTGACTACTTCAAAAGGTAATAGTATATTTACGTGTACCTGTTTTTTCGTGAACTATATATTCAATAGTATTTATCACATAAAATATCAACAGGCATACGATACGATACGATAGCTAGGCACTTATTATTAGAATCCAAAATGATCTTTGGACCACAATTTAAAAATAAATAAATACTAATTATTTGCCCTGTTTGGCACGCGAACGAAGTCGTGGATAAATGTTAGTTCATCTTATATTATTGATCGTATATTACAAAACAAATAATTCGGCCATAATGACTCTTAGAACCGATGCGTGATCTTAACATGATAATAAAAACTCCAGCCTTTATTATCCAAGATTATGATAATTGCCTCCACGCTCAGATGTACATCGATCATTGACCCCTCCTTAGATGTACCCTCAACGTCTACTGCTCTCCCTTAGTCATTGTAATCAATCATTACGTAAACCAAATGCCAACTGTATCTGGCGAATACCGTGAATGCCTATTCACTTCCATGTTCTTTTCTGAGGGCAACGGCCTGTTGGAATTAACAATTTTGTTTCAAGCAAAAGGTTAGAGTGCCTCGACTTTTCATTTCAATTTTATAGCTTCTGTTTTATTAAATTCTATATTGCATTGCGATTTCCCGAATTAAAGTTATATAACTATAATTTATACATAAATCTATACGTAAACTACTACTAAGGAAAATCTGAAAAAATACCAGATCCTTAGACTTAAAATTTTGTCTAAATATTTCTTTGGCATGGTGGTAGAGCTTTTTCTAATGCCCACCTTTCTAGTTACCACCATCAAGTTGAAAATCTGTCGCCAAATACCAATAGGTGTGTTGCGGCGGCTGCACTTGAGAACCAGGTTTTCCACAAGCTTAGCGTGTCTACCAACTTGGGCCATATTGTCACTTAAGATCAGGTGAAATTATGGCCATAATGCTAAATCTTAACATTAAAAAAAAAATACGACGCAGAGATCCAATAACACCGGATTTTACGATCACGCGCGGTTGAAGGGAAAAACGCAAACTGAGTCGCCGGCACCAGCTAGTAGTACAACTATATCGTAAACCATTTCATATTAACTTTTAATAAGCTTACCGCTTATTGTTAAATAAAGTAAAAAAAAACATATTGACGATTCTTACGTGACTGCAACAATTTATTCCTTGAATTTATCAATCATAAAGATTTGCCCTAACATTAATCGAAATTTAAATGAACCTAAACACAGTTCTCATTTTTATATAAATCCAATTGTAATGAAACTAGCATGCAATAACTTACTCCTCCTACAAATTTGTATACTTTATTTTATTTAATTGTTCTGGAAAATATTTGTTAATTTCCAATTTATTCAACAACAACACGATGAAAAAAAATAGGCATATATAAAATAAACGTAAAAACCACAAAAGGTAGATAGAAACAATACAACGTATAAAACACGAGTAGCCTACTTAATATTTATGAAATGCATCATCTGTCTACTCGTCTCTTTAGTTGTTTGCAACACAATTTTGAATGAATATTTGAACAGTTATCTATAACAATGTTATTTGATATACTATGTTGTTATTTCGGATATCGTCATCATGATCTGAATATTTTCACACACTTTCCAAGCAACCACTAGACATAAATTTTTTTTTTTTTTTATTTAATTTATACTATAACAAGTTACGTATGAACTTCAAATGCATTTTATATATGTAAATTCTGTTTCCAGTTACGAAATAATTTTATTATTTAACGCATGTTCAAAGACAAAATAATTGCGAGACATTTTCTTGTAATAACTGTTACCCCACAACTCTTACTTGAAGTTATGTTTCTTCAAATCTAGTATGACTAATTTCTGTTTTATCTTTTAGTATTAAAACTGTACCTTATGTTTGTGATCAAAGATACGAGTTTCTAGAAACTTTGAACGACACATAAATTTGTTTTCAATAAATTGACGACTTTGAAAAATTTACAGTTTCGAAAACTATAGAATATATCAAAGAATCTCTATTTCTTGTTATAAACGTATTTTATATGTGTATATTATGTTTACCGTTCAATCGTAAGAAACTATTTGTGACAGATTTTTCTTTTTTATATATTACAGAAATATTATAACTTATCATAAACTAGCTTTTACCAGTGGCTTCGCTCGTTTTAATATTGATTTTTTCAAACAAATCGGATGACGTTTTGAAAAGTTACATACAAAGTTTATCCCTGTCTTAACCCCATTTCCAATAACATTTCGCGAGAAAAGGTAGCCTATAACCGGCTTCAGATTCCCATCTATCTCTATATCAAAATTCATCATAATCGATTTAGCGGTTTATGCATGAAAATGTTACAATCAAATTTACTTTCGCATTTGTAAAATTAGTATGATATAATAAGGATTCAGATATATAATTATGATAATGAAATTTATTGACTTTAACGAATACAGTACTTTTCATTTGTTTAAAATATATCCTCGATACTCGGAAATGAGTTAAACTTATACATGCTTGATAAAAAGAATAAAAACTAATTCTGATAGAAACTTGCCACATATATCAAGGAAATGGAGTTCTTGCTTAAGGTCCCGAACGCATATTTATAAGGACACTTAAGGATCGCAAATTTCCATCTGGGGAACAATCAGTTACATTATGATTCTCTCCCGCTGCGGGTGACAGTCCGAAATCTGCTTACAAAATGACACGATCCCTTTAACAACGACAGTTTCCGAAACGTGCCCAAATAATTATAGGTTTCCATAGGCCCTTTGTTTGCGCTACTGCATAATGTTCCAAAGGGATCATTTATTATTAGTATGAAAACAATGTTCCCTAAAACTCGGCATCCACCCCTGAAGCTAACTCAATTTGTTGTATCAATTCTCTAGCCCATATAAGCATATATTTAGACAACACTTTTCTGTATCTCTATAGGTTTAACTTTTGTTCTAATCTTACTTTAGGTAACGAGATAAACCAAAATGGTATGTTGAGCTTTATGGGTGGATTGATTTTGCGGTAAAGGTGCCGAAAGATACCTATAGGTTTTTATTGAATACAGGTGATAAATAGCCAGGTACGCATTCCAAATAGGCACACTAAAATCCTACTGTTTCCTCACGATGTTTTCCTTAGACCAAATTCGTAAGATCATTATTGGTATTCGAAGTTACATCGATGGATGTGGTGTCCCCACGTACTACTATTAAACAATAGTTCTTTGAGTATACACTAACTAACATATAAACTCATATTTCCCAAAACAAATCTACCAATCTAACGTTAATACAGAATACTAATGTAATATTATTAGTGTCAGTGATAACTATCTATAATCTATATTTATCTATATTAATATTATAAAGCGGAAAAGTTTGTTTAACGCGCTAATTTTATGAACTCCCTATAGGATTCTAAAACTTTTTTGAATTTGATAGACCAATCATCGATAAAGGCTTTAGGCTATTTAACATCACGCTACAAATAACAGGAGAAAAGCTGTATTGAATAAAGTTAAAATACAGGACAAAAATGATAAAAATACTCTTTGTTCCATCCAGACAAAGTCGCAAGCATAGCTAGTAAATATATATGTATGCGTAAATAACAAGCATTTATTATAATTACAAACTACATTATATTTTATCCATATCGAAAAAATACATTTTGGAAAATACATTTTCAGCAATAAAATATTCATGAACCTTCTTCATATAAATGTTAGTAAAGCGACTATAACAAAATACTTATTATATATACATGCCAGATTTCTTAGTATTTTTTGTGCTATATCACATATATTAAAAGACAATATTTCACCCACAGCGATCCTACTGAATGAAATATAAGAAAGGAGAATATGATCCCACGGTAAATGTTAAAATATACTTTGTATTTAAGTGTATTGAAGAAATTATGAGAGAGAGAGAGACGAACTTCTTATCAAAATATGGATTCACCGTGAGGGAGCTGGGTCCATCGTGTGGCAGGGAGGAAAACTCAGAGCAATTTTCGAGACTTATAACACGAATGTAGGTTTAAGGGGCCCCTTTTGCGACGCGCGTCAACACTCAACCTTCACTACTCGTGTTTTTCTCCCTACTCAGCCAAATTTGGTAGGAACCTGCTAGCGCAGCTTTAAAAGCACGTTCTGGTATAGAACTTACTGATGCCTTAGACAGTCCAGGATCTTTAAGAAGATTATTTTTCAGTAAGGAAAAAAGTGCATAAAATCTGAAATGCGCTGCATTCTACCTACTTTATAAATGATACGGTGTAATGACTGATGGACGACTATTGTCATAATAGATTGAATATATTTATAGTAAATAGAACAGATGGATCCTTTCTATTGTCCTTAAATCAAATTGGATTGATTTAATATAATGGTAAGTAAGGAATCGGTCTTGACGAAACATTCATCCCAAATTAACTTGATTTTCTTAAAGTTATTCAAGGATTCGAGCTGAATCTACATAATAGAAGTTGTCTTGGAAATCAAATAAAAACAACGAAACCTTATCGTTAAATTTTCGCTGACCTCAATATTGTGAACCTTATTGCCTTAGTTGATTAGATTTGTAATTTTATTTTGACCTTACTTTTTAACTATAATGATAAAATTTCTTTGAATTGAACTACACGTGTAATAATTATAATATTGCTTAATAATTGCTTTGATGGTAGCGCTATCCAGGGGTACGTCTATAAGTGAATGTTTGAATCCTACAGCAAGCCTAAATTATTTGTAAATAGAAACATCTTAATCCTAAACAAGTACTTAGCACATGTTAATATTTACCCTTTATGCGAAGGCCATTCGCGACTATCCTGAGAAACACATTTTATGCTGCAAATGTCAATGTTGAATGTTAATTTTGAATATGTGATTTTAAATTAAAGAAACTCCGAGGAGACTGCTCAACATACAGGCAAATTCACTGAATTCAGTATAAACGAATTTACGTCAGCATCACACAGTCGTTTTTTCTGATCGGCTTAAATAATTGTATGAGTAAATTCTATACTTTCTTTTTAGTTTATAGATATATGCCTTATGGCCTCAATCTCACCTCGTGTTAACTAACGATGTAGCTAGACCAAGATGGTGGACACACTAAATACGGAGGCATAGAAACACACTTATAGGTATTTAGCGGCACATTTTCAACTTGGTATTTCAAAAAAGCCCTATCATGATGCTATGTTTTTATTATGTCGCTTTCTTTCAACGAAAGCTCAAGCTTATTGCGAGATTCAAACTCATGTCGGTTGACGTGAAGTCCTTATACGCTACCACTGAGTTATTTCTGCTTGTGCCAAGTGTTCAAGTAACAATTGTCCTATTCGCACTGTTGTAAATGGTCGCTGGCTTTGAATTTTTTTTAACTATTTTTATTGTCAAACCAGTGTAACTAGTCTTAACTTAATATTAGTGTAATAAAATAATTGTTGTAGTAATTTCTACGGATCTGCAATATAAATGGACTATTATTTGTCAATTTCACTGAGTGTCGCGTGCACGTGACACCGTCTGCTATAATTGTATGTCATTTATGTCCCATGTTGCTGTCAACTGTATTAATTAAACTGACTGCTAATGTTGAGCATCGTCGAAAACCTGATAACTAATGTATTATCATACATATCGATAATTAAATAAAGAGCTTATCATACTGGCTTTTACCCGCGGTTCCGCTCGCGTTAATATTGATTTTGTCAACCAATTTTGATTGACAGAGAAATATTGTTACTATAATTGTTTTTCCAAGATGTTTATTTTTTGTACAATTAAATGAAAAGTATGAGGCGTGCAATATTGGATTTTCCAAACATTATTGTTATTATTATTTTAAAAACGTTGTTGTTGACCTGCTGGATCAGCTGCGGCAAACTCCTCTTGTTTACTCACATATATCATGCAATCATTCAGCAACATAAACATATACAAATATAGCCGTGAAGGGATTACTGGCGTGCTAAACATGAATTTTTCTTACAAGCTACTAACAGTAAATACTTATAGTAAAATTCATTTTAAAATCTTAACTACCTTTTTTACCGTTTAATACTCAATAACTTTACCACAGAGCAATCCATCACGTTCAGGAATACGTTAAAACAATGACAGCTCAGTGATAGCATGTACGGACGTCACATTAATGGACTCTAGTTACAATCCCTGCAATGAGCCTGAGCTTTCGGTGAAGAAAATCATCGTTATGAAAGAACAAAATCGTGGAAGTGGTCTTTCTAATGCTCGCCTGGCTAACTAGTACATTTATTGTTTTTATTAACGTGGTGTTTAAAATTCTATTCTTTACAGACATTCTCATTGCAACGCGTAAACGCATTATCCAGACTCAGGCCAAGTGGTAATCTCCCATCACTACCCACTAAAATGTACCACGGCGACTCTTCAAATTCCCGTGTTGCCAGAGACCAGGGGCAGCTTTGAAATTTGATCTAGTAGGCTAACTACAACCCAGAAAATCTACTGCCCAGTACCTATAAGTGGTCTCCAGCGGTTGCACTTGAAAGCCAGTTACTTCCACCAGTAACTTCAGTTACTGGGGTTAGCGTATCCACTATCACACACTTAGGGTACATTTACAATGGGCATAGATAAAATAAAAGACTGATCACGGAGAAAAACGCCGCGACACGCGCTCACGATTTTTATCCGACGGAGGAAAATCGCGTACGGCTACGTAGCCTACAAAGATTAGTTAAATCTCGTATCTCTAAACTCCGTAGTCAAAGATGGGACAGCCTCTTAGAGGAAATCAAACCGTCTCATCTCGCCTTCTGGGATCTCGTTCGTAAACAGAAGGGCAGCTATTCGTCCGCAATGCCCCCGTTAGATAGAGGCCCCGGCAATCCGCCCGCCTTCGAAAGTATTGACAAGGCAGAGAATCTCGCTGCCACTCTCGCACAACAGTGTTCCCCTAATCCGTATGAATATCATACCATAGATGCCGCACATTTCGGGAGGGTCGATCGAACAATTCAATCAATAAGAGAGACCGCCCCAATCGAAAACTTAGATCCGGTTACAACTGACGAAGTACTCGCGATTATAAAAGGCCTTAAACCAAGGAAAGCCCCCGGTCCCGACGGAATCAGAAATGAAGCCCTCAAACTTCTCCCTGACAAACTTATAGTTCTTCTGGTCTGCATCTTCAATGCGGCCATAACTCACTGCCATTTTCCGGCCGCTTGGAAAATGGCAACGGTAATAGGTATCCGTAAACCCGGAAAAAACGCATCCCTTCCGGAAAGCTACCGCCCGATAAGCCTCCTCAATACGATTGGTAAAATATACGAGCGACTCCTTCTGAACCGACTTCAATCAACTGTCTCAGACAAATGTCTTTTACCACACGAGCAATTCGGCTTTCGACCCAAGCATTCGTGCACCCACCAAGTGCTCCGCCTCACAGAGCATATTCTCTCCAATTTCACGGAGTTACAGCGCCCTAGGCGCACACTTGCCGTATTTTTTGACATAGCCAAAGCTTTTGGATAAGGTCTGGCACGAAGGTCTCATATTTAAACTCAATCTCTTACAAGTTCCGGACAGGCTAGTCCGCATAATCCTTGCCTACCTATCGGACCGCTCCTTCTGCTACAAAGCAGACGGAGCCCTATCCTCGCCTCACCCAATACGCTCAGGAGTTCCCCAAGGCTCTATCCTAGCGCCTTGCCTGTTCAACTTGTTCGTTAGCGATATTCCCGAATTCTCCAACGTCGCAGTAGGCTCCTATGCAGACGACACAGTCATCTTCAGCTCGGGCAGGAATAGGATTCATTTATATTACCGCGTCCAAAAGGCCGTCTCTACGTTTGGGTCCTGGTGTCTCAAATGGCGCATAGGAATAAACCCAGACAAAAGTGCGGCTATCATGTTTGATCCTCACGCGAGGAGGAATATAAGAAACACATTACCCCTTTTCGGTGTCAATATCCACTGGACTAATCATACTAAATATCTTGGTGTAGTTCTAGACAAGCGCCTAACCTTCAATAAACATATAGATTATGTTCAGAAAAAAGCCTCCACGGCTATGGTTCTGCTACGCAATCTTACCTCTTCTAAGAGCAAAATGTCACTCAGACATAAGCTCACAATATACAAAGTATGCATCCGTCCCATTCTTACTTATAGCTGCCCCGTATTCGCTCACGCTTCGCGCATCACCCTTTGCAAACTACAAGTGTTGCAAAATAGATTCATGCATATAGCCGTCCAAGCTCCACCTTATGTCCGCAATGTAGATTTACAAAAAGATATGGACCTTCCGTCCGTATATGCATATATCAAAGATGTCACAAAGAAATTTTTCGAAAAGGCCGAAATTCATCCCAACCTCAAAATAGTACACGTACTTAGCTACACTCCTAATCCGTATGCTAAACGCTTCGCACGCCGGCCACGTAACTGCTTTACCGATCCCGTCGACAAAATAACAAGATTGAACGCGCTGCTCCCTGCCGTCTCCACCAATTGCACGTGTCCGCGCACACGCCTGCGTAACCGCCGTTCTCGCCGCCGAGGCCGAGCGGTAAATTTCGCTCCCGCACACCCGCCGCGGCCTCCCTCTGCAGATGCTTGAGCCTAGGATCGATCCTCCGGATAGGAGCCCTCAAGTGACTCTGCTCGCGCGATACAGTGACACTCTACATCACTGAAAGTACATCATCACACTGCATACCATCCATGCACACCCACACATTAAGTACACGGTTCTGTAAGGGACTACCCCTGCGGCCCTCGCGTGGCTTGCCCTATGTTATTGCTAGGACCTGTTGGTTAGTTAGGATAGCGAATCTTTGTTCGTGTTCCAGCAGTAGTCCAAGCCGAGGTTCGGCCATTCTGGCACCCTTGCGCCCTCTGCCATGGGGCTGAGTGCCCTTAGCATTCACCCCAAAAAGTTCGGTGAAGCTGTCAAAGCCCTTACGGCTAACAGCGTATGTCAGGTCGAAAAAAAAATAAAAAAATAGATAAAATAAAAAAGTTATCGACATAAAATGTACTCGTATTCTATGTCTCAAGTGGATTCAAGCAGTATACACTTATAAAATTTCATTGAAATCGATTTAGTGACTATAATAACGTAATTTATAAACAGCGAACTCACAAATTCCGGTTTAATAAATACTCCACGAAACCTAATATTTTCAAGTATATAAGTGCTGCAATAGGCGTAGACTACTGAATAAAAAAACATTATCATAATTTGAAATAACGACGTATAATCGCTTAGGCTTCTGAAAAATTTATGAAAATGCGCAGGAAACGCTCAAACAATTTCCATAAAGAGGCATTAGAATTTTTTATGTTTGACGAACGTTCAGTGGACTTAATTATTTTTAACAAGATTTTCACGTGACTATGTCTAGGTATTTTGCCTTTGTTTAGGTTCCAGGTTTCCTCTATACCATCGAACATTATTAAAAGCCCTGCCACCGTGCTATGGTTTCATTGCTATGTTTTCCTTAACCAACAGCTTAAGCTTATTGCAGGACTTCGAACTCACGTCCTTTGACGCGGCATCTGTACATGTTACCACTGAGCTATCATCCCTTCAAAATCTTTTCCTAGTGCAAAAAAAAACTCCTCGCGAGGGGGATATCCGAGTACGTCCGACGCACTTCGGGCAGTCAGCATTAAATGACTGCCTAGCGTTGTCATCACGACACTACTACATTTTTTTATGCTGACACAGAGAAGTAGAAGAAGATTGCTATTAGTTCAGAAATACAGTTACGAACTTTTTTTTAACCGTAGGCATTTAACAGAAACTTTTCGGAAAATTATTCGATTTAGGGTATTAAAATCGCGTTTTTAATCTTAACCTCATAATTGGAAAATAGGAATAATAATGGAAAATCAAAGCTACACTGTCAGCTGATTGGAGCCATGGGCGCCGCCATATTGAGCTTGGTTGCTCTGCCGAGCGCCACCCACCTTACCCCTACCCCGCGGCCGGGTGTAATGCGACATGCGATAGATGGACGAAAAAAAATAGAATGATGTAAAACGGTTTTACTTTAATAAACATAAGAAATTACTTTTTTATTTATAATATGTATTAGCGCTGATTTAGTGATTCAAAAAGTCGTAATATAGATATAATATCTTCTAATAACATATCCGCTGGATGTGAATGATGCGGTAGCCATGGTTATTATGACCATGAAAGAAAAAAAAATTGTGTTTATGTAAATTAAAATCAATGCTTTATGCTCATGCACATGACAGAAGTGAAAACTTTATTAAGGCGATGTTAATACAATGAAATCTCTACAACTCGAATGTCAAGAGAAATGTTAAAAATTTCGAGTTAATAAGTTTTCGACTTAACAAGAAGTTTGAGATACAAAGGAATTAATTGTTGAAATTTCGACTTAGAAAGGCGCGCTTTTTAGTAAATATATTCTTCGAGTTTTAGGGCAAAGTCAAGTAAAAATTGATAAGTTTTCTGGTACATGTTTATTGAAACGAATTAGAAGTAAACTGTACAACATCTAAAAAATCTTCTTCTGATTTAGGAATTTTTCGGCTGTAAGTTGGGCTATAAGTTCTGGGAATTCCAGGAACGACCTCATTATATTTTATTAACTACGACTTACGGTGTCTGCTTTTTAAAGTTCAAGTTATAGAATATAAATACATATGTACTATGAATACCTCGCAGAGAAACAACATTATATACGAGTTACAAAGTCTAAATAATTAGATATACCGCGTGTTTAGGGATTCAGCGGAAAGGAATGGCACTTTCTTTTTACTTATTGAGGATTACGACTTAACGATGTACGAGTTATACAGATACGAAATACAACTTTTTTTTGTTATATATTCATAAAATAATAACATTTACAATGTACATAATTATAATTGTATATAAATTACTCTGGTAAAGACGTACTCGCACGGCATATACCGACATTGGATGCGACTGATGGCTCATGCTCTGTCGTATAATGCTCACTGTGCGACAGACAGACGCAGCGCTGTATTTTTTTATAATATGTAGTGATAACAGCCATGAAAGTTTTGGAATTATATATAAAATATAAATCGAAAGAAAAAAAAGCGTTAATCTTTTTTTATTGCAAATCGCAAGGCCCGTCTAATGATAAGCAATTACCCATAGACGTGTATAACACCAGAGCTAATGTTATCGCATGGCCGATTTTGAACTACTTTCTTCAAGGTGCTTTGGAAAACGTACTTACCGCCGGAATAAAAATTAGCGTTATTTCGCTGCGATCCTTTTTACCGTAAGAACTATTTCACCAGGCACACTGTTACTGTAAGCAAATACAAAAAAAACTCTATACCGATTTACTCTATACATCTCATTTTTTTTATGATAGTGGATAGCGAACAAGCAGGTGGCCCATCGAATGTTAAATGATTACCGTCGTCTATGGACAACAGCAACACCAGAGGCATTACAACCATGTTGCTGAAGTGAAACGAAGGAGCTGGTTCTCGTTCACTATGCTTGAACACAAAACTCACACTGAACATTTATTTTGCGGCAGTTTACTAACAGTAAATACTTATAGTAAAATTCATTTTAAAATCTTAACTACCTTTTTTACCGTTTAATACTCAATAACTTTACCACAGAGCAATCCATCACGTTCAGGAATACGTTAAAACAATGACAGCTCAGTGATAGCATGTACGGACGTCACATTAATGGACTCTAGTTACAATCCCTGCAATGAGCCTGAGCTTTCGGTGAAGAAAATCATCGTTATGAAAGAACAAAATCGTGGAAGTGGTCTTTCTAATGCTCGCCTGGCTAACTAGTACATTTATTGTTTTTATTAACGTGGTGTTTAAAATTCTATTCTTTACAGACATTCTCATTGCAACGCGTAAACGCATTATCCAGACTCAGGCCAAGTGGTAATCTCCCATCACTACCCACTAAAATGTACCACGGCGACTCTTCAAATTCCCGTGTTGCCAGAGACCAGGGGCAGCTTTGAAATTTGATCTAGTAGGCTAACTACAACCCAGAAAATCTACTGCCCAGTACCTATAAGTGGTCTCCAGCGGTTGCACTTGAAAGCCAGTTACTTCCACCAGTAACTTCAGTTACTGGGGTTAGCGTATCCACTATCACACACTTAGGGTACATTTACAATGGGCATAGATAAAATAAAAGACTGATCACGGAGAAAAACGCCGCGACACGCGCTCACGATTTTTATCCGACGGAGGAAAATCGCGTACGGCTACGTAGCCTACAAAGATTAGTTAAATCTCGTATCTCTGAACTCCGTAGTCAAAGATGGGACAGCCTCTTAGAGGAAATCAAACCGTCTCATCTCGCCTTCTGGGATCTCGTTCGTAAACAGAAGGGCAGCTATTCGTCCGCAATGCCCCCGTTAGATAGAGGCCCCGGCAATCCGCCCGCCTTCGAAAGTATTGACAAGGCAGAGAATCTCGCTGCCACTCTCGCACAACAGTGTTCCCCTAATCCGTATGAATATCATACCATAGATGCCGCACATTTCGGGAGGGTCGATCGAACAATTCAATCAATAAGAGAGACCGCCCCAATCGAAAACTTAGATCCGGTTACAACTGACGAAGTACTCGCGATTATAAAAGGCCTTAAACCAAGGAAAGCCCCCGGTCCCGACGGAATCAGAAATGAAGCCCTCAAACTTCTCCCTGACAAACTTATAGTTCTTCTGGTCTGCATCTTCAATGCGGCCATAACTCACTGCCATTTTCCGGCCGCTTGGAAAATGGCAACGGTAATAGGTATCCGTAAACCCGGAAAAAACGCATCCCTTCCGGAAAGCTACCGCCCGATAAGCCTCCTCAATACGATTGGTAAAATATACGAGCGACTCCTTCTGAACCGACTTCAATCAACTGTCTCAGACAAATGTCTTTTACCACACGAGCAATTCGGCTTTCGACCCAAGCATTCGTGCACCCACCAAGTGCTCCGCCTCACAGAGCATATTCTCTCCAATTTCACGGAGTTACAGCGCCCTAGGCGCACACTTGCCGTATTTTTTGACATAGCCAAAGCTTTTGGATAAGGTCTGGCACGAAGGTCTCATATTTAAACTCAATCTCTTACAAGTTCCGGACAGGCTAGTCCGCATAATCCTTGCCTACCTATCGGACCGCTCCTTCTGCTACAAAGCAGACGGAGCCCTATCCTCGCCTCACCCAATACGCTCAGGAGTTCCCCAAGGCTCTATCCTAGCGCCTTGCCTGTTCAACTTGTTCGTTAGCGATATTCCCGAATTCTCCAACGTCGCAGTAGGCTCCTATGCAGACGACACAGTCATCTTCAGCTCGGGCAGGAATAGGATTCATTTATATTACCGCGTCCAAAAGGCCGTCTCTACGTTTGGGTCCTGGTGTCTCAAATGGCGCATAGGAATAAACCCAGACAAAAGTGCGGCTATCATGTTTGATCCTCACGCGAGGAGGAATATAAGAAACACATTACCCCTTTTCGGTGTCAATATCCACTGGACTAATCATACTAAATATCTTGGTGTAGTTCTAGACAAGCGCCTAACCTTCAATAAACATATAGATTATGTTCAGAAAAAAGCCTCCACGGCTATGGTTCTGCTACGCAATCTTACCTCTTCTAAGAGCAAAATGTCACTCAGACATAAGCTCACAATATACAAAGTATGCATCCGTCCCATTCTTACTTATAGCTGCCCCGTATTCGCTCACGCTTCGCGCATCACCCTTTGCAAACTACAAGTGTTGCAAAATAGATTCATGCATATAGCCGTCCAAGCTCCACCTTATGTCCGCAATGTAGATTTACAAAAAGATATGGACCTTCCGTCCGTATATGCATATATCAAAGATGTCACAAAGAAATTTTTCGAAAAGGCCGAAATTCATCCCAACCTCAAAATAGTACACGTACTTAGCTACACTCCTAATCCGTATGCTAAACGCTTCGCACGCCGGCCACGTAACTGCTTTACCGATCCCGTCGACAAAATAACAAGATTGAACGCGCTGCTCCCTGCCGTCTCCACCAATTGCACGTGTCCGCGCACACGCCTGCGTAACCGCCGTTCTCGCCGCCGAGGCCGAGCGGTAAATTTCGCTCCCGCACACCCGCCGCGGCCTCCCTCTGCAGATGCTTGAGCCTAGGATCGATCCTCCGGATAGGAGCCCTCAAGTGACTCTGCTCGCGCGATACAGTGACACTCTACATCACTGAAAGTACATCATCACACTGCATACCATCCATGCACACCCACACATTAAGTACACGGTTCTGTAAGGGACTACCCCTGCGGCCCTCGCGTGGCTTGCCCTATGTTATTGCTAGGACCTGTTGGTTAGTTAGGATAGCGAATCTTTGTTCGTGTTCCAGCAGTAGTCCAAGCCGAGGTTCGGCCATTCTGGCACCCTTGCGCCCTCTGCCATGGGGCTGAGTGCCCTTAGCATTCACCCCAAAAAGTTCGGTGAAGCTGTCAAAGCCCTTACGGCTAACAGCGTATGTCAGGTCGAAAAAAAAATAAAAAAATAGATAAAATAAAAAAGTTATCGACATAAAATGTACTCGTATTCTATGTCTCAAGTGGATTCAAGCAGTATACACTTATAAAATTTCATTGAAATCGATTTAGTGACTATAATAACGTAATTTATAAACAGCGAACTCACAAATTCCGGTTTAATAAATACTCCACGAAACCTAATATTTTCAAGTATATAAGTGCTGCAATAGGCGTAGACTACTGAATAAAAAAACATTATCATAATTTGAAATAACGACGTATAATCGCTTAGGCTTCTGAAAAATTTATGAAAATGCGCAGGAAACGCTCAAACAATTTCCATAAAGAGGCATTAGAATTTTTTATGTTTGACGAACGTTCAGTGGACTTAATTATTTTTAACAAGATTTTCACGTGACTATGTCTAGGTATTTTGCCTTTGTTTAGGTTCCAGGTTTCCTCTATACCATCGAACATTATTAAAAGCCCTGCCACCGTGCTATGGTTTCATTGCTATGTTTTCCTTAACCAACAGCTTAAGCTTATTGCAGGACTTCGAACTCACGTCCTTTGACGCGGCATCTGTACATGTTACCACTGAGCTATCATCCCTTCAAAATCTTTTCCTAGTGCAAAAAAAAACTCCTCGCGAGGGGGATATCCGAGTACGTCCGACGCACTTCGGGCAGTCAGCATTAAATGACTGCCTAGCGTTGTCATCACGACACTACTACATTTTTTTATGCTGACACAGAGAAGTAGAAGAAGATTGCTATTAGTTCAGAAATACAGTTACGAACTTTTTTTTAACCGTAGGCATTTAACAGAAACTTTTCGGAAAATTATTCGATTTAGGGTATTAAAATCGCGTTTTTAATCTTAACCTCATAATTGGAAAATAGGAATAATAATGGAAAATCAAAGCTACACTGTCAGCTGATTGGAGCCATGGGCGCCGCCATATTGAGCTTGGTTGCTCTGCCGAGCGCCACCCACCTTACCCCTACCCCGCGGCCGGGTGTAATGCGACATGCGATAGATGGACGAAAAAAAATAGAATGATGTAAAACGGTTTTACTTTAATAAACATAAGAAATTACTTTTTTATTTATAATATGTATTAGCGCTGATTTAGTGATTCAAAAAGTCGTAATATAGATATAATATCTTCTAATAACATATCCGCTGGATGTGAATGATGCGGTAGCCATGGTTATTATGACCATGAAAGAAAAAAAAATTGTGTTTATGTAAATTAAAATCAATGCTTTATGCTCATGCACATGACAGAAGTGAAAACTTTATTAAGGCGATGTTAATACAATGAAATCTCTACAACTCGAATGTCAAGAGAAATGTTAAAAATTTCGAGTTAATAAGTTTTCGACTTAACAAGAAGTTTGAGATACAAAGGAATTAATTGTTGAAATTTCGACTTAGAAAGGCGCGCTTTTTAGTAAATATATTCTTCGAGTTTTAGGGCAAAGTCAAGTAAAAATTGATAAGTTTTCTGGTACATGTTTATTGAAACGAATTAGAAGTAAACTGTACAACATCTAAAAAATCTTCTTCTGATTTAGGAATTTTTCGGCTGTAAGTTGGGCTATAAGTTCTGGGAATTCCAGGAACGACCTCATTATATTTTATTAACTACGACTTACGGTGTCTGCTTTTTAAAGTTCAAGTTATAGAATATAAATACATATGTACTATGAATACCTCGCAGAGAAACAACATTATATACGAGTTACAAAGTCTAAATAATTAGATATACCGCGTGTTTAGGGATTCAGCGGAAAGGAATGGCACTTTCTTTTTACTTATTGAGGATTACGACTTAACGATGTACGAGTTATACAGATACGAAATACAACTTTTTTTTGTTATATATTCATAAAATAATAACATTTACAATGTACATAATTATAATTGTATATAAATTACTCTGGTAAAGACGTACTCGCACGGCATATACCGACATTGGATGCGACTGATGGCTCATGCTCTGTCGTATAATGCTCACTGTGCGACAGACAGACGCAGCGCTGTATTTTTTTATAATATGTAGTGATAACAGCCATGAAAGTTTTGGAATTATATATAAAATATAAATCGAAAGAAAAAAAAGCGTTAATCTTTTTTTATTGCAAATCGCAAGGCCCGTCTAATGATAAGCAATTACCCATAGACGTGTATAACACCAGAGCTAATGTTATCGCATGGCCGATTTTGAACTACTTTCTTCAAGGTGCTTTGGAAAACGTACTTACCGCCGGAATAAAAATTAGCGTTATTTCGCTGCGATCCTTTTTACCGTAAGAACTATTTCACCAGGCACACTGTTACTGTAAGCAAATACAAAAAAAACTCTATACCGATTTACTCTATACATCTCATTTTTTTTATGATAGTGGATAGCGAACAAGCAGGTGGCCCATCGAATGTTAAATGATTACCGTCGTCTATGGACAACAGCAACACCAGAGGCATTACAACCATGTTGCTGAAGTGAAACGAAGGAGCTGGTTCTCGTTCACTATGCTTGAACACAAAACTCACACTGAACATTTATTTTGCGGCAGTTTAAACCCAAGGGTGCTCGCTGACCAATTGGGCAATAACCCTACTACCAAGCTATGATGGACCCAGGATTATATGCTTACCTGTCATGATGAAAACCAAATGTGGGATCAACAGTCGCCAGAGCCACGTCGGTTATTCGGCAAGATGCCCCGCGTACAGGTGAGGTTGGTTTGGGTAACTCAGATGGTATTCGATACTCTTTATACCCCAGAATTTAATATATATATAGAATAGAATATAATATGAAGTTTTTTATAGTTCATAGGTTAGCATTATGGTCATAATCTCACCTGATCTTACGGCCCAAGTTGGTAGACACGTAAACCTGAGAAGGGACTGGCTCTCAAGTGCAACTGCCGGAACACACCTATAGGTATTTGGCGGCAGATATTTAACTTGAGGGTGGTAGCTAGCCAGGCGGATATTAAAAAAGCCCTACCACCGTGCTATAATTTCCCCTCGATGTTTTCTTTCACCGAAAGCTCTAGCTCAATGTAAGTGGATTCGAACTTACATTCCTTGACGTGGTCTCCGTACAAACTACCACTGAGCTATCATCACTTCAAAAAAGTTATTATAGAAGATAGGATTATTAATGTATGATTACACCTCATAGTCATATATATACACTAGCTAGTGCCTACAACGACATTCGTGTTTTTCCGTCAATCACAAGAGATCGTAAAACCCGTTCTTAGTACCTACTATCTTATGAACGGAATATCCATACTAAATTTCAAGTTCAGGTCATTTCAAGATTTCGTAATGAGTAAGAAAGTGATGGTATTTTGAATATATATTTTATAAATTGTATTTTTATAGATTTGAATGAAATTCTGTATGCCTATAAACATTTTTATTCGAGTTTACTTAGTAATGTGATTTTTTTGTTTCACAACACGCAACGAAGATCGAAATATTACTATTAATTCAAGTTGACTTGTATAATGATTTAATAATGAATTAATAAATATGAAAGATTATTACAATAATAGTATAAAAATGAACATAGATTATATCTCTTAACAACTAATGTTTTAGTACGATTCCATGTATTCTATAAGTCACTATTTAATGTGGAATGAACTCTTTTATATGTTATTTTTTTAAATAACACAATAGCTATACTTAAATCTATACAAAAAAACATATAAACACATTAATAAGATTTTTAAAGCAAATAATAACTTATACATTCGACAGAAAGTTTATTCAATATTCTAGTGATATCAACTCTTTGAAACAAAAAAACCAAGGTGTACTCCGACAAATTATGGAACAATCTATATTTAAGAAAAAAATATATAAACTAATTTATTGGTTTTATAAACAGTAAAACTGACTTACACTGATACAGATAGATAGTAAAGAGAAAGTGACTCGTATACAAGCAACTAACTTAGTCTCACGTACAACAAATAGTAAAAATAAAAGGTGCAATAAACTCAACACAAACAGTCATAAAACATTCTGTGGGACAGACGATGCAATATAGTCTACAATTTGGAGTTAGAACTCTCATCACCGATTAGATTGTGATTCTTATCAGCGGGAGAGCAACCTACATAACTTAATTTATTTAGTTCATCTCGTTTCATAATTAACCTGTTTAGATATATGTAGCCAATCACCTGCCTTTTTACTATTATCGCCTCGATCCATGAAGGTAATTTTGCCAGTGTTAAATCTAGTTTTGACAATATCTCTCGTTAAAGCGGTATAAAAAGGTTTTGTAGTAACTTATTTTATGTGTATCTAATTAATATTTTTAATTTAAAATACTTTTGTACCATATACCAAACTATATGACACAAAATGGAAACAAATAATCATGGGCCAAATAACACAATTTTTTTGCCTCCTATTTAGTACTAAACTTAATACACAATTAACTGGATGTCATATCAATATTAATATTATAATGCGGAAAAATTTGTTTGAACGCGCTAACCTTGACAACTACAAGTCGGATTAAAAAAATTATATAGAGCTATCATTCAGGAAGACTTTAGGCTATTAAATATCACAGTACCACTAATAGCAGCAAAGCTGTATTGAAAAAAGTTGCAAAAACGAGCAAACATTATTAAATAATTTTGAGTTCCACGCGAACGAAGTCGGGGGCACAACTACCAGAATGATATAAGACCTAGCCGATCTTCAAAGTTTACAAAACGCTTTAACAAGATGGTGTCTCTCTTGTTAAAACTTGTCTACGGATTTTTAAGGCAACAAGCGAGTCATATCCCAAGTTAGCCCGCCCATACCTATCATACTGTTAGCATTATCATTGGTCGCCGCTTTGTTTTTAGCCTTATCGTTGGTCTTCTCTATACATTAAATGTCATATTGCATGGGTTTCAATATTCACACGTTAGTTCAAAATAACTTCTTGGATTTAAATTAATATTTACATTTGGTTATATTTAACTTTATAAATTCAAATTGTAATGAAGAGGTTTTATATAAATTGTTTTAATAATCTATTTCAAGTGTTAGACTTTTTCATTGGTCGCTTCTTTATTTTTGATTTATCATTGATCGTCTCTTTACTTTAAATTTCATATTACAAGGGTTTCAATATTCACATGTTAGTTCAAAATAACTTTATAGATTCAAATTGATTATTTACATGTTTGGTTAAAAATAACTTTATAAATTCAAATTGTAATGACGAGATTTTATAAAAATTGTTTTAATAATCATATTCACACTAGTTCGCTTTTAGCGCTTTTAGTTTCCGGTTGTGGCAATATAAATATGTCTTATAATACTGAGGCAGAGACAGTGGAGCTCCAGAACGAATCAGTGGACTGAAGTATTAGTGATATGAAGAACCAAGTAGTACGTGCTGCCTATTAAACAAGTCGGTTAAGATATAAGGATAATTTACAATTTCAGAAGTGGGATAACATCAAGGTTTTTTAAATTGGATTATTTACTTCCACCTTGATATAATCTTACGCCCGCAATAAGGTATGGTGATTATTATTATTTCTACCCACGGTCATATTCTGGCTTAAAAGTATCATAAATAAATAAATAGTCACTTATAAATCGTGAACACCCTCTCATTTTTATTAAAAAAAATGATATAAAAATGAGAGACTCACTAAACTGTATATTAAATGTTTATTTTTTACTCTTTTCTTGAATGCTGGATTTTGAATAACCTAATATTTAAAATCGTGAAAGTCGCGTTTTATAAGAAAAAAAAAAACAACAAATGACTCACGTATGTATATTAGATGCTTATTTACTGCTGTTGAATTTTGATACTATTTAAAGTAGTGAAGAGTCTTTATTAATAAAAAAGTAGAAATTTATTTTCTGCTCTTTTGTTGAATCTTGAATGGCCTACTAATCAAAGTCGTGTACATCGTGTCTTTTAACATAAAAAAAGAGTAGATGTTTATTTTCTGTTGTTTTGTTGAATATGAGTTACCTACTACGAAAGTAGGTACTCGGTTGTGATAATTATTTCAGGTCTTTGATCACTATACGGATAAATGATACCTAATGACCGGTCCAATAGTGGACGGAGGTCTTATTTTCTGCTGTTTTGTTGAATTTTGAATTACCTACTATGAAAGTAGATACTCGGTTGTGATAATTATTTCAGGTCTTTGATCACTATACGGATAAATGATACCTAATGACCGGTCCAATAGTGGACGGAGGTCTTATTTTCTGTTTTGTTGAATTTTGAATTACCTACTATGAAAGTAGATACTCGGTTGTGATAATTATTTCAGGTCTTTGACCATTATACGGATTAATAATACCTAATGACCGGTCGAAGAGTGGATGCAGGTCCAGTGAAATAAGATCAGTCATCCTAAAAGACTGTTCTGTTCTTCTGTTCATCTGTGCATTCTCAGCATTCTCAATGTAGGCCGAAGTGTAAGATTTCATTGATAATTGATGGTACAAAAAGATTTCATTGGTAATTGATGGCACAAAAACTTACGTTGAAATACAACATCGTACCTGATAATTTTACTTTAACTATGACCTATGTACTGCATTAACTATGATCTATTTACTGAACAAATTGCTACAGAGGTACCTGACATATAATGCATATGTGAATGTGGTAAGTGTAAGATTTCATTGATAATTATCAATTATAATTGATGGACATATAATGCATATGTGAATGTGGTAAGTGTAAGATTTCATTGATAATTATCAATTATAATTGATGGCACAAAAGCTTACGTTGAAATACAACATCGTTCCTGATAATTTTACTTTAACTATGACCTATTTATTGAATTAACTATGATTTATTTACTGAAAAAATTGCTACAGAACTACCTCACATTTTATATAAAAGTTGGTACGTATAATGTGAAGAATGGCAGTGGATATTTAATTATTTTATTCTAAACTATGAGAATAATTTTACTTTAACTATGACCTATTTATTGAATTAACTATGATCTATTTACTGAACAAATTGCTAGAGCTACCTCACATTTTATATAAAAGTTGGTACGTATAATGTCAAGAATGGCAGTGGAAATTTAATTATTTTATTCTAAACTATGAGAATAATTTTACTTTAACGATGACCTATTTATTGCATTGACTATTATCTATTTATTGAACAAATTGCTACAGAGCTACCTCACATTTTATATAAAAGTTGGTACGTATAATGTCAAGAATGGCAGTGGATATTTAATTATTTTATTCTAAACTATGAGAAAAAACCAATTCAGATTAAAGAGAGTCTGTCTTGGCTCGTGATTGTACTGTCCAAGCAAATAATAATATAGAGAAGATTAATAAGGTGTACCTACACTAGACGAGTCGAGCATGAGTGAAGCGTGAACTGAGCACAACGTCGTATACCAACTTTACCTTTTCCTGTGCTCCGCCAGATGTCGGATTTTGTTTGATGAAAAGACAGAATATTTTATTATTTCTTCGCCGTGTGCTCGTGGACGTGTTTAGTAATGGTCGTTTATCGGTCGAGCAGCACGTTGTGGAAACGAACGTCGTAGAAACGTAGAAACTTAGAAAAGATGATTGCTTACAACCAACTGATTTGTATCACAATAGTCTAATGTGGGGGACCCAGGGATAAGGATTACTATGAACGATTACCCCATACTTGGGCAAGGATGTTGGTTTATTGGCTTAACTAATTAGGAAATGAAATATTATTGTACTACAAGACACGGGACCAGTCGTCTATCAACCGACCTATAAGTTCAGTCATTCTGAACGATAGTTATTGCCACTTTAGTGAGATTCATAATATAAGTGTTGGAGTTGCACTATTGTGAAGTTTGATTCAAGAGTATTGTAAAATGGCATGATTCATGCCAACGCGTTGAACAGAAACCCAACAGCCGAAAACGCAGATGTAATTCAGACCATTTACAGCAGAAATCACGTAGCCTGATGTCGGTGCTAACTTTTCTAGCCACATTTATCTTTAGGTTCTCTATTGGAAGAACGGCTTGAGCTTGATGTACTGAGCGTTGCCACGCTGAATATGCGTATTTATCGAGCCGAGTAGCAAAAGCCGGGCTTGCTAATGACAGGTGGAATAGCGCCCCAGGCAGACGAGGTCAAGCGACGGAATAGATTGTAGCTCAATTGTAGCTCAATGCTACCTTCTTCTTTGTATTGAAGCACAAACGTCTGTCGGTTCCGCAATTGGAAAGTACAGGATTGTGTTTTTCTAGGATTCGGCTTTATAGCGTTATCTGCATAATACTTGCCTAGTATGGTCAACGCTTAAACAATGATCATTTTTTTAACCACTTTAAAAGTGTCGCTTGTGTTGCTTGAGCTAAGGTGTTTGCAGATAATAATCGCTCTGTGTGAGGTGTGGAAGGTTCTGCCTAATGTTCAACACTACAAGACTGTAATCATTTGTTTTGTAATACTATGGGCGCATACTGTCCTGTGACTATTGAAATATCCAACGATCACATTATAATGCCGACTGTAGAAGTTATCAGCTGATAAAAGACTAATGGATACAAAGTTATTAGAAGTACAACGGTTATTATATAATACTATTTATTAGCAAAGATAGTGATGAGACTGTTATAGTTATATTATCTACATGTATGTATGTTGAAAGAGTCTAACATTGGCGACGAAAGTGAAACGAATTGAAAATTATCGTTATCGATAAAAATAATCAAGGATCGGTGATGTACATATAAAAAAAATGAAAAAGAAACTCATTCTATTTGGAGATATTTGGAAGTATTATCGTGAGAACATATACACAGAAGTAAAACGACAGACCGTTTCCGTGAGATCAACTTGACTTCAATAACCAGTTCAGAAGTATTTACTGGTGATAAAGCGAAGTTTTATATTGTTAAATGAGAGCAAAACCGCGCATTACAATAAGCAGAATTTAGAAAACGGTGTTCAAAAACGAAATAATGCATAGTATATAAAAGTGAAAAAAAAAAAGGAGAAAAACATAAATGTAAATTGCAATTTCAAGAACATAGATGATGAAATAAATAACGGTTAGATGATAGCGTTTGTTATGTTCCAATTACAAAATAAAAATAAAGTCTGAGATACTAGATGCAATATTTTCTAAAAAAAAAATTGAGAAAGAATTCTAGAATGCTGAAGAAGATAAAAGCATAGAAAAGGAATCGGAAACTTTTGACATTTTATAATAAAGACAAAGTGCTGCTGGTTAGTGTACATAGAAAACTTTGTACATTTCGAGATTGACATGGGACCACATTTATAGCCTCCAAGATGGAGTTACAAGAGGCATATATGTACAAGCTTCATAACACAAAGAATCTCTAATAGTAACTGTTGATTCAGAAGATACTTTTGTAACCGCCGCTGTACTCTCGGACGTGAGTAAAAGTTCTGATGAATGGGTCTATATTTCATTGATAAAAGTGATGAGTAAAATTATGAAGAACGGCTTAAGTGAGGCAATGTACGCATCTTATTAAAATAAAGGTGTACGGATTCATCTGGGCATTATAAGCATAAACTGTTAAGTGCAACATACACACCAAGTTATGAGCGAAGCTTCTAAAGTGCTTCATGCTAAGAGCAAGATCCACTGATGTCTTAGTGCAAAAACTTCTCGCTATGAATGGTGCCATTGAAGTACAATAGGCACATAACGTCATTTTTAGTGAACCTCCTGAAATACACGATATGCACATTTACTATGAGAGGCGTCAACGACGTGCAATGTGCACATGTCCTATTTATAAGAATAGCTACTGAGTGTAACGTGCACATAACGTCATTATTTGTGAACCTTCTGAAGTGCGTGAGGTGCACATTAACTATGAGAGGGGTCATCGAAGTGCAATGTATACATGACCTCTATGAGAGAACCCATTGAAGTGCAATGTACACATAACGTCACTATTAATGAACCTTCTGAGGTGCGTGAGATGTACATTTATTATGAGTGGTGCTATCCACGTGGAATATGCACATGACGTCGTTATGAGCGAATTCTGTAGTGCGAAGAATCGCTATGAGCGAACCCTCTGGAAGTGTAAAACTGCCCATACTTAAATCGCTATGAGCGAATCTCTACAGTACTAGGTGCACATGTATCTCGCTATGAGCGAAACTTAAGTCAGTCAATATGCACATGACGTCGCTACGAGCAAATTCTGAAGTGCAAAGAATCGCTATGAGCGAATCTTTACAGTGCAAGATGCACATGTATCTCGCTATGAGCGAAACTCTAGTCAATATGCACATGACGTCGCTATGAGCAAAGTCTGAAGTGCAGAGTGTACATTTAAATCGCTATGAGCAAACCCTCTGTCGCTATGAGCGAACCTTTACAGTGCAACGTGCACATGTATCTCGAGAGCGAAACTCTAGGCAATATGCACATGACGTCGCTATGAGCAAAGTCTGAAGTGCAAAGTGTACATTTAAATCGCTATGTGCAAACCCTCTGTCGCTATGAGCAAACCTTTACAGTGCAACGTGCACATGTATCTCGAGCTATGAGCGAAACTAGTCAAAGTCACGGGACGCTACGGTCAACCTCCAAAATCTACGTATGCAATGTGGAAGCGTGCTAAGAGGCAGTGTGAGGGATTTGAAAGATTGGCCACTCAGTGACGCATAGAACACAGTGAATCATCGAGGGCGTTCATCGTACATCATCGTACAGTTCATCGTACGTAGATGGAGTGTTACCAAAGGGACGTAAGATTTATAATTTCTATTACTGACGCGATTCTTTTGATATCTTTATGTCGGGAATAATTTATACTGAGCGGGGAGAGAAACAAGAGTAGTGAAAGTGAGTCTTTACAATTGTCGAAAGGGGCCTTCTTAAACTAACATCCATGTCACTAGACTCGAACGCTGTTCGTGTTATCTTCTCTGTACCACAATATGACTTTCATCGTGTAATTGTTATGATCCGATTAATCTTTTAAACTACTACCTAGCTATTAGGCTTCTATGCCTATATACATTGGATGTTGTACTATTAAAATTATCGTTTTATATAATTTTAAACTACTACCTAGCTATTAGGCTTCTATGCCTATATACATTGGACGTTGTACTATTAAAATTATCGTTTTATATAATTTTAAACTACTACCTAGCTATTAGGCTTCTATGCCTATATACATTGAACGTTGTACTATTAAAATTATCGTTTTATATAAAATGATCTGTTATGTATCGCGGGGACGCGAAAAGTTGTCAGGATGGACGAATGTTAGCATTATCATTGGTCGCCGCTTTGTTTTTAGCCTTATCGTTGGTCTTCTCTATACATTAAATGTCATATTGCATGGGTTTCAATATTCACACGTTAGTTCAAAATAACTTCTTGGATTTAAATTAATATTTACATTTGGTTATATTTAACTTTATAAATTCAAATTGTAATGAAGAGGTTTTATATAAATTGTTTTAATAATCTATTTCAAGTGTTAGACTTTTTCATTGGTCGCTTCTTTATTTTTGATTTATCATTGATCGTCTCTTTACTTTAAATTTCATATTACAAGGGTTTCAATATTCACATGTTAGTTCAAAATAACTTTATAGATTCAAATTGATTATTTACATGTTTGGTTAAAAATAACTTTATAAATTCAAATTGTAATGACGAGATTTTATAAAAATTGTTTTAATAATCATATTCACACTAGTTCGCTTTTAGCGCTTTTAGTTTCCGGTTGTGGCAATATAAATATGTCTTATAATACTGAGGCAGAGACAGTGGAGCTCCAGAACGAATCAGTGGACTGAAGTATTAGTGATATGAAGAACCAAGTAGTACGTGCTGCCTATTAAACAAGTCGGTTAAGATATAAGGATAATTTACAATACCATACCCCAAAACCTCCACATGATATGGATAAGATCCTCCAAAAACTCCCATACTATATTTTTATACTATATAAGAGTAGCGTTTTGGACACTCTCACATGATGTTTAGTTACGATGTGACTTAAGATAGTGGACACACAGAGCCTAGTGGAGAGACTGGTTCTCAAGTTCAACTGCCGGAACACACCTATAGGTAGGCAGTAGATTTTCATCTTGAGAGTGGTAACTATCCGGATGGATATTTGGAAAAGCCCTACCACCATTCATCATTGTACCTTGTAATTGTGGTCAGTATTTACAATATCCCATTCTGATTATGATTCTGATTATGAATATTTTTCATACATTTGAGAAGTATAATTGAAAATATTAACATTCTCTTGAAAATTGAAAATCAATTATAACCGTACAACACTTCGATACTGTTTTGTTTAATAAGTTTATTTATTGAAGTACAACTTGTCGTGTTTAATAATATTTGCTAACGTCAATTAGTAATAACAAAAGCTCAATTAAGCGAATTTCGAATAATTTATTAAATACCGCAGTAACTATCCAAGAGTTTCATAAACACAAAATTTCGAAATTGTTCTTGCTTGTTACAAAAAGTTGAACTTTATAAGAATGAAGCAGTATATTTAAATACTCCGAAGAATCCTTAAAATTGATCTTTTCGAAGTCACCGAAAGGTAAATTCACGTTTCATTCAATTTCAATTATCAACTTAAATTTAATTTTACTAACTTTTCAATAGAACGTAACGAGCTTTAGTAAAATGAAATGTTTTTTCGATTTATATGTATTATGTAATTAAGTGTCAAATTCATAAAAAATAATTATGAGAAGAACTATATTCTATCCGCTGAAAAATATTACGTTAGGTATTATACTTCATTATAAAGAAAGTGTCTTTTCATTGTGTGAATTCATATATTTTTATATGGTTTTAGTTTACTTATGATGAAGCCATAGCATACTGGTAGCAATTTTTCATAACATCCGCCTGGCTAGCTTTTCACCCTCGTATTGAACATGTATCATCAGGTACCAGTACGCGTCATCCAAAAGCTGTACCATAAAGTCAATAACCGCATAATTAAACCTCATTGCCAGGTAAAGTCCGCTGAGATTGACCCGAAACAAAATCAAAAAAATTAATTAAACCCCATAGGAATATGCACATTATACCTATAATTAATCAAGTAATTAAGAGATAAATAAAATAATTACAGAGCAGATTTAAGGAGTATGTTTTATCTTATTTAGCGCTTAACTACCGCACTACTTAATATAACGTGTAATATAAAAGATTTTATAGGTTATACGAACAAACAAGCTGTTGACTTTTACAACCTTATGCGTCACTATAAAACTACTTCACTATAATACATCACAAACTATATATAACATACTAATAAAAATTGTTTTTCTTACATAAACATGCAGCCACATATGTGTTCTTGTTTGTAATGTGAGGTGAATATGAAAAAAAACTTAATAATGAATATTATCTTATTACAAATACACACTAGAGTCTACTTTGTCTGTCTGGATCCAAGTATTACCTTCAGGCGTAGTAGTTAGCTAGTCCGCATAAAGCAAGTTAACCATAATTTGTAATGTGACGGGATATAATAACGTTAATTCATATTTAATATTTCATTAGCAAAGTAAAGTAACTCGGCGTCATTTTATTGATTTGTTTAACCATCTTCGTCTTTGTATTTTTGTTTATAGCTAATTAATAGCAATTGTAATTAATAAAAATAATAATGATGATATTATACAGATAAATGGCATTCATCGATATGTGTAGACATACAAATTTTTGAGAGAATAATGAATCAGTTTACGATCATTGCGTTCATGAACCTGAGTTCGTATTGAAGCGTTTGAGGTAATACATTACTCTCAACATTCTAAAGTCGAGCAATGTTCGAGACTTCAAATATCATTTTTTTTTTTTTTGTATTTTTACAGCAATGCAAATGTTTTATTATCCATAGATTATAAATTTTTTATTATTATGATTTATTATTCTCACTATCGCAGTAGATGATTATTAAATTAATTTATTTCATTATATACCAAAAAAAAATATTATTTTTATAATTCGTGGACAGCCGGATGTCTGCGTGTGTGGATGTGTCACAATTATGCGGAAAAAAAATTTAATGTATCGGGACTATTTCTTTTTTAACTGCTCTAGAATTACATCGAATGTGGATACTTTAATCTATGACATTCAATTATAATTATCGTTATGAGCCGTGCACTTTTGGATTTTATAAATTATTTCTGCAATTCGATATTTCGGTGAAGAAAAATATCTTACAAAACCAGAGCATGGTAGTAAAACTTTTCTAATTCCCGCTTGAATAGCTATCACTTACAAGTGGGCATCTGCAGTTAAATACTTATATAGGTAAATTCCGGTAGCTGCACTTCACAGCCAGATATGATTATGGCTAACATACTAAAATATATAAAATACAAATAAAATAAGAAAATTCAATTATGAATTAATAACAAAATATAATAACAGTAAACAAATTACGTTAAAGAGTAAAGTGTATTAGTTTACATATAATATATAAAATTAATTATTAATCAATCCAAAAATAGTGGTACCACCAATATATTAGTAGATCATCAGGGATCATCGTCATCATGGCGGCCTGCAAGCCTCTCGAACATTATTGACTAAGTGGCACTTACATAGCGGAAGAAACCAAAAGAAAGTCACAAACTCATACCATATATATAATAGTCTTGACTCAATCTGGTTAAGACCCTAACTAACTATATAACCGACATACGCGGTATAATATGAAGTTAGTGATAGATTTACTAGTAGGCTGGAGCCTAGGGCGGCGGAATTTAGAGGCTGCAAATTTGTGGTACTTTTGTTTTGTTTTTTAGAAACTAAAATAATTCATACTTGTACATATATGTCAATGTAGATATATAATATATTTCACCACTTAGAACTGAAGTCATTTATTGTTTTTTTTTTCTACAATTTACGTAGTCCTATGTCCAATCTCATTGTAGAGGTAGGTAGGGACAGCAAAATTTGAATAGCCTACGGGCGGCAAAAGTGTCAATCCACCCCTGTACCAAGTGTATGGTAGTTGCGATTCAATAAAACGCAGTAGTATTAGACCACTGCGATATAAAAGTTTATTATTTCTGAAAACATTTGCACTGAGAAATCTAACCCTAATTGGAAATAAAGCAAACAATATCGGAACGTACTAAGCTAACGAATCCGCAGACAATAAGAGAATCGACTCTAGTGCAACTTACATGCAAACTGCGCTTCGTTTGCAAAATTATGAAATGAGAGAAATCACGTCTCGTAATTCCAGTACGTTCTGGACATTTGTTAAAATGACAAATACATTTTGCCCTTTTGTCACGTAATTTTTATATATAAGACGTGTGCCTATAAGGTTGCAAGTTTTACTCAAGAAGGATATAAAATAGTGCTATGGAGATTAAAATCACAGCCATCGAAAATCGTCATTTGCAAGTGGACAATTGATTGCAATTACTTTGCAACCTATGATTTATGATCATATTATTAAGCTAATAGCTGTGCTCGCGACTTAGTTCGCGTGGAACTAAAATTTATTATTCTATCACTCAGAACATATATAGGACTCTTGCTACCATATATACCAATAATTATGCAAACGCAACTAATAACTCTAGAGATAAACACGTTTAAACAAACAAAAAAACCTTTTTAAAGTTTATTTATAGTAGTAGAACCAAATTTAGCATACATTGTAAGTTATTTTTTTAAATATATGCAATTTTAAAATCGAAATTAAAACTAAATCATTATTTAAAATATGATTTACTTTTACACACATTATAACATAAACAATCAGAATCATTGCAACCAATATATATAGTTAAATCTTAATTATACGTATTTACTATTTTGCATGCTGTGAGGAAGTAACAAATTTAAAAAGTTAAAAACAATAAGTGTATTAACAACACGTACGAATTTATTTTCTTTTTTTATAACTTTTACTTATTTATATATATTTAGTGATAGTCGTCTTATATTCATTAGTATAAGTTAAATAATGAGAAAATATGGTAACCCCAGTACAGTGTTTACTAGCATGTCCACCAATTGCATTTAGTAGGTAGGTGTTATGAAATTATACTCGCTCCGCGTCCACAAAATACAATTATTAAAATATATTACAACCGCGCACGGCATGTAATTTTCAGTTCTATAACAGTACACTTACAACTAAATTTGTATATATGTATCTACATAGTAATATTATGAGTGTAAAACATAGGGACTGTCACAGAAAATGTCTCTAAAATTACTAAACGAATATTGGCAAATTAATCTCTCGCGTATAGAAATATTAAGAAACAGAATTTGGTAATAATATACAGGGCCCTCTTTGATACATTATTATATCTTATTTTCGATATAAGAAAACATTTTAATTATAAGATTATATTGGAATTAAACAAAATAAAAGTCTCTGACTCTAATATCTTACATTAATAAATTATTTTTATATCGACCGTTTATTTTGAAAGTGGTGAAGTCCATTTTTGAGAAAAATGAGCTATCACGTAATTCATGCTTAATTTAATGTAAATTTGTTATATATAACTAGTCCGTGTTTAATTTCTCAAAAAAATCCCATGTTTTGTACAACTTAAAATCGGTCGGTAAATGAAATTGCATTATCAACAAATATAGTAACCTTTAATTTTCTCGAAATAAAAGAAAATGGACTTACACCACTTTCAAAATAAACGGTCCATATGTTCACTAGCGGACCCGACAGACGTTGTCCTGTCTTAACTATGAATATTGAATTCGAATGCTTTATGACAATTAATAGCTAGTTACGTAAAATTGATGTGTCGTTTTTTAAATTTTCTTACATTTGCTGATATTCCAGTGAACTTCCTTATTTTTCTGTCATAAGAACCTTGTCCTACCGATAATTAACACAACAAAAAAAGAATTAGCGATGTTGTTCCATCCATTCAAGCGTGATGCGATGACCAAGGGAAATAGACATTCATTTTTAAAATTCTATATAGGTTTTTAGTGTCTTAAGATGGTAACATGCTAAGCCTAGAGGTAGAACTTTAATCTAAGTAGAGCTACTTAAATAGACCTATAGGTGCTTAACGAGAAGTTTGTGAAAATAAGGATGCTGGTTGGCATAACAATTAGGTTATCTTCCACCTAGGGAACTCATGTCTATAGCAGGAAACTCATGTCCGTCAACGCTTTATCCATAATTGAGCCTTCTTTGTACCATTGCTCGTTTTCTTTATTACTAACATAACATGTGTTTCCTAAATAATATAGACAGTTCCAAGTTCTAGAATTTTTATAATCGGAAAACGTCAGAAAGAAACCGTAACACGGTGATAGGGTATTTTGCAATTCCAAAGTAGCTACGCGACAATGCTTTGAAACTGAACATCTGCCTTAAGCATATTATTAGTCTTATGTACCCAAACCCTTTTCTATATTGTATAGGATTTGCATTATGGCCACAATCTCACCTTATGTGAAGTGACGATGTGGACCCAGGTGGGCACCGTTAGCCTAGTGGAGGGGCAGAATTCTCAAGTGCAACTGCCCAAACACAACTATAGGTGCTTGGCGACAACTTTTCAACTTGAGGATGGTAGCTACCCAGGTTGGCATTATAAAAAGCTCTAGCACCGTACTATGGTTACTTAACATTATTAGGTTTGTACTTAAAACTCCAGATTATATATCGATTTTAAAAATAATTAATTCCTTATTCTACAGTCATATGGCCATTTTGTACAATGAAAATTAGTTAGGTGATATCAATAAAAATATAACCATGACATCATATAAATATAACCATAATATACATCTCCAATATAATCTTCATCTTTGAAGATACAAGTTAAGGAGTACTAAAAGGTATGTCGGAATCGATTCAGGCGGTAGTTGTTTCGAGTTACAAAATCATGCATATTTCCCGTAACTTCATTATGGGAGTACAGACAGACACAAATAGGAACGATAAAGCATAAACATGAAGTTATGGGTGATATTATAATGTCACATTGTAGTATTTATTTATTTATAAACTTAGTTATTTCACCCTATGTCATGGTAGGTACAACTGGCGGTTTTTTTTTTTTTTTTTGTTAAAAATGAACTGGTTTATTTTAGCGAAAATTAACTATTCGATTGACTTTAGAAAATATGTAAAAGAAATTATTCCTTGTATAATAACTTGTGTATTCCTTATTCACATAGTTTTATATTCCGTATATCAAGGCAAAACGTATACCCTCTTTGCCGATCGACTCACTACCTGCGTCCAGTCGATTGTTGGTTTTATGCATTTATTTAAATAATCGTGTAAAACACCGGAACGGGAAGTAGAAAGAAATGTTGAAAATTTAGAAAAGTTAAGAGTTAATTATTTATAACTTTATACGATTTATATTTACTAAGTCAATAATTAATAAATATATTTTTAATTCACACTAGTAGAAAAATGTACAAAGTTTTCTTGACAAAAGCTGTTGAGAAAAGCAATGAGAATATAGATCTATATCTATATTTTTTGTGAGTTTCGGAGTCTTAAAAAGATACGAACTAGAGATTTTCACACCTTCGTTCTTTAAGATTTAGCTACACTAACCTTACTCATTAATTAAGTAATAAAAATAATCTAATCAGACTTATAACTAATAATTAACTTATTATAATAATAATAATTCAGCTTATTTTATTCTATTCTATGATAATATTAGACAATTTGAAAAACCTTATAAAATGTATTTTATCCGGTAAAATCAAATCTTTTAAAATGCTCAGTAAAAATTACAAGATTTAGCTTATCAATATTTTCACACCACGTACGGGAATAATTTAATTCTTCGTAATAGCTTCGATGTCGCTATAAATAACAGTATCACTAACATAAAAAAACTGATATTTAACCTCAACCAACTGGAAAAAAAATTATTATTTGCCACCAATTTAAAATAATGCCATAATAGAAGGCAGAGAGGTGGAATGTACCTAAGTACCGTCGAGAAATTCTTCAAGGGGAATTTCATTAAATTTCTCCCCACTTATTGATATGGGCGCCCGAGAGCTTCGTCGGATCGCACTTTATTAAGAAATCATATGAATGTCGAAGGAAATGGGCGTGCGTGACAATACGCCATATTGCCATCGAAGTAATGGCGCGCAGCGACATACTGGAGATATATGCACGTAATCAACATAACTCAGTATTAATTTACGAAGTCTGATTGATCCGTGTATTGACTTTGTAGTTATAATTAAAATATGATCCACCATAGATGACTCTATATATAATTTTAATACAGAAATGAACTATTCTTCCAATTATGTAGGTAATGAGCTGATTATTAGTAGAAGCGTATCAAAACTCTCCCAAGTCTTTGGCAAGACGGGATGTTGAAGTGTCGCCGTAGTGCTTTTTAGTGGTTAGTGTCGGGTACTTATCAACCGATGAGTCTCGCCACATGCCTCTCTAGCCTTGGCCTAAGCCCGGTAATGAGTTTACGTGTTGCAATGAAGAAGTCCGTAAAGAACAGAATTTTGGATACCACGTTAAGTTACAAAAATAATGGGCTGAAACTAAAACGAAAACTAAGATTATCTGTTAAAGACATGAAAATTGTATTTATTTTTAAAATGATCTACAAAGAGAAAAATAAGCCTCGTCATAAATTTGATAGATGGCAGAGGTAGACAAGCTTCTTCAAGATAAACGGTAAAGGAGAGAAACCTTTATAGTGAATTATTTCCAGATGAGTGGGAGATTAAATCGCATACCACTCTTTTCTAAACCAAGTTGGTCAAGGAACAAGTCAGATGACCCGTTGTCCTATTGTACTGGTCTAGTGATAGTTGTTGTACTGGAGTCTATATCAAAAAGGGTCTCTCCATTAGGTATTCTAACGTCGCAGTGCAGGCGCACGCGATTTTGACACTTCATTAGAGCGGCAGACACTACATCGAGAGATATTAGTGAACAAGAGTATCCTTTAACTGTGATGCTCTTCTGTTATAGACAGTTTCCTTGTGAATTACTCTATATCGATTTTTTTCTACAATTTAAGTAGTTCTAAGTGAAATGTAATTGTAGAGGTACAAGGAACGGCAAAATTTGAATAACCTACGGACAGCAAAAATGCAAATTCATCACTGGCATTTTCTCGTAGTAATATGTTTCTATGAAACTAACGAATTTATGAATAAAGAGACTGACAAATAATTTACAACGTATTTAATCGTGTAACCACAGACTACAGAGAAATAGTGATGTGACACAGAAGTAAGATGTTAAATTTATAGTAACAACAGAAACAGGTAATTATTGCTGCTTTTATAAGTCTTATGACTGCAATAACTCATATTGACTTCCAATATCTAACAATAGAAGTAAGTTATATAAATATACAGGTGTATTATGAAGAAGCAATTAAGCTACATTCAATAATAGATACTAGAAAGTATTATGAACTCTTAAAATAAAACTATGGACAACTTGTTAGAAAGGAATTTTTTTCACTACATCTGTTTCGTGTTCCTATTAGGTAGTGATTAAATTAAATTTTAGGAGTCAATTTTTTTTAAATATATTAAATGACGGCAAGCTGAAGCGATTGAAAAAGATTTATTTTCCTAGGTGATCGGGAAGTGCTTCAAAAATCCCTGAAAAAAGATATCGGTTTGTAGGACGTCAAACTTTTTTCGATCTAGCCTCTCACCGCGCAAACAAAACAAAACGATAACGTGTGATAAGGAACTCAGTTTCAAAAAAACAACCCGTCATTGACTTGCCATACTTAGAAGAGTATCCATGAGGGGTGAAACCATGTAAAGAAAAGGTTTTAAGAAATAGTAAAAACCAACTAACTATAATAAAATTTGGCTTAGAAGGCCATTATATCTTAGAATAGGACATACGATTCGTTTTTATCATCTATCCACCAAAGCGGGTTGGCAATAATAAAAAATATATTTAGGTCGCTCGTTCGGGTAACATTCCACTCTGTGTAACAGCCTATTTTCCCTTTGGTTAATCTGCTACACAATAAATACAGTTACTTGTAATTTGAATATTTTGGAGGCTAATTGTCTGGTAGTAATTTTTTAATACATTCATATTTCATGGTTTTAATTTGGTGATTTCGAAAAAGGATTTAAGTAATTTGGAATCACAAGTCCACTTAGTTATGCGGTCACATAATCGTATGGCGATTTCTTTTGACTATTGGCGTGGTGCGAAGAAAATATAACAAAAGTAGAGCCATGGCGATGTTTATATACGTGAGTTTAGAAGACTACAAATTTCCGCATATAAGGTAACTGGAGACCCATTCGTCACACGCACATACTTTAAACCTCCAGCCACTGAATAGAAAATATTTTTTTTTATTTTATTTTTACAGGAATATTACAATAATACTTCTATTTATTTTTCTTTGTAAAATGAATGTGTTCGTATGTAATAAATCTATTTTTTGTCTTTCTTTCAAACTAGGAGTGTTATCGATACAAAGTTTTGAATCTGGATACGGATATATGAATAATATTATACCGGTTTCAGATACGGTTACGGATATGAAATGATTTCGGATTGATTTAGTTACGGATATTATTGTGGCTAGTATTTGTTGGATCGGCTCGATCGGGTAAAAACTTGTTATAACGTATCTTATTTAAACACCTCCCGTATCCGAAATCATTTGAAACTTTTATTATATTCGGTTACGGTTGCGGATACGGAAATCCATTACATCCCTACTATAAATCTATAAGTTACTATAAACCTGTAAGACAAATTTGTATACATAAGCCTTATTGTAATTTATAAAAGGTAAATAAAAATGTAATTACTTTTTTTATAGTTGCCCAGCTATATACCTAATGGCAAGCGCCGCTACAACCAATATACAAATATACCGCTAAGAAATGAGCATTCCCTCGGGAGTTCTCGCTGTCATACCGGCCTGCTATCCTCTCATCAGCTGGACATACACCTACAGATCTCGGAACTCGATTTACCTACCTAAGTTACTTAATCCATATGGCCGTTCCACTTAGCGTCCATTTAATGAAAACGACACAAATGGCGGCATTGTGTTCACTCACGCTATGCACACGGCAACTCATCTGCAAGGGTGGACCCATACTCCATTTCACTTGAAATTAATAATTGTAACGCTTGAAAGGAAATGGGACGGTAACACGGTCGAAAACGTAGAATATAGCTTATAACGGTTCGGATACAATCATCTTATCTTACGACACTGCATAGCTATATACAGTAACTAGCTGACCCGGTGAACTTCGTATCACATCACAAATCTTTGAATTTTTTAGCTTTTCTGTATTAAAATATGCATGTATTATACATATTAACTTTCCTTATTAATCACTCTATCTATTGCTGCTGATATATTAAAATCTGAATTAAAATACGTTAAATATGTAAGCGAACAGACAGCGGAAGCGACTTCATTTTATGCTATGTAAAGATAAAGATATTTTATTATTTATGTATATACATTTACGATACCAATTAAAAAATATTGTAATGTCATCGAATACAAAACCATGTATTCTTTATATTCATAGAGAGACATATTTATATGCTGTAAATTGTTTATTATAAATATTCTACCTCAAAGGACTTTGTCAGTTGCTATTTTCCGTCCGTATCTTAGACTAGCTCTGTCTACGACTCCGTTCACGTTAAACTAAAATTTTATTTAACCATTTTCTTTAAAAAAATATTATATAGCTTATGTTACTCAGGGCTAATGTAACATTCTAATGGAGAAATAATTTTTGAAATCGGTCCAGTAGTTCTTGAGTTTATTCGTTACAAACAAAAATACAAATCTTTTCCCTTTATAATATTACTATGGATTAATACAGTAAACGAAAAAGGATGATGACACGCGAAAAATAGTGGCAGATCTGGTTGATTGATTTTCTTCCATAATTTGCTTGCCAACAATACAGCCACCCTCCATATATGCTTTACCAACATGTATGTTAATATGTGATGGCTTATTTATGATAGTAATAATCATGATTCAACGAACTCTGGCGTTAAGATTATAGATATTAAGAATTACCAACAACTTTACTTGTTCTTCAATTAGCCACTTATTTTCAATTATTTGAACAGAAGGAAAATTTAAATAAGTACAAAATAATAAAAATCAGTTATTGTAATAGGCTGTTTAATAAGTAGGTAAGTAGGCTGTGTAATAGGTAGGTACTATTAATAGTTAAGTTTAAAATACTGAAGAATTTTTGAAGCGATGATAGCTCAGTGGTAGTGTGTACGACTTCGCGTCAAGGGACGTGAGTTCGAATCCAAGCACTTACAATGAGCTTGAACTTTCGGTGAAGGAAAACATCGTGAAGAAATCATAGCATGGTGGTAGAGCTTTTTCTAATGGCTAATTCTAATGGCCTGGCTAGCTACCACCCTCAAGTTGTAAAACCTGCCGCCAAATACCAATAGGTGTGTTCTGGCAGCTGCAGTTGAGAGCCAGTTCCTCCACAGGTTTAGCGTATCTACAAACTTGGGTCGTATCGTGACTTAAGATCAGGTGAAATCATGGCCATAACGCTAAACCCTAAGTATAAAAAAGAATGCTATAGAAGTCTTGATAATTTTATGTAACTACTATCTGTCACCCGCCTCCTACGGTAGGCGTTTGTTTATATAAATTTTGTGTTACATTATTGAAGTTTTTGTAGTAATATATATAGGCTATATTACTCAGGGATTATGTAGCATTGTAATGGTGAAAAAAAATAATCAAATCGGTCTAGTAGTTTTTTAGTTTATTCGTTACAAATATACAAAAGTACAAATTTTTCTTTTTTTAAATATTAGTGTTAATAATAAATATGTATACTTAACAAGTGAATAAGCAAAACAGAGAATGTATATTCACATACAATAATGCTTTAAATCGATAAGCAAGTAATCTACGCGTATCTGCACTTCGTCATGGAACGGCGCGGCAGCCAAGCCAGGCGACCAATTTCCACGTAGTGTTGCCAGATTTTCTAATTATATAAATCCAGAATAATTTCCAACCTTTTAATAACTTTTATAAGTTTTTTATTTTTTATTAAATAGGCACAAAGTCATAGAAATGTTAAGTATAAAGGTATAACCTAATTTACTGTAATAAGACGGATTATTCTGTAGGCAATTGATTCCCATAATACAGAAGTTAAATAAGAACATTATATAATCTATTGAATACTTACGTAATGTTTGAAATACGAAAAGAAGAACTAAGGAAAAAAAAAGACGGCAACGAATAGTAATAGTTCATTTTCATTTACATTTCCGAAGGTGGTAAACCTTCAAGTTAAAATCTTTAGCCATTATAATTATACAAAATATTATATATATATACTATATTATATATATATAAATATATATACAAAATATATTTTATACAAAATATTTTTATTTCAGGTAAAAACTAATCCCTGGTCTACTACTGTTACTATGGTTATGTAGTCATAACGTTACTAAATCTATAAGCTATAAAAAAAGGAAAATAGAATTTTCAATTTTGTATATGGCAATATTTACTATACACAATCGTGCCCGCACTCATGAGAACAGTCCGGACGACGACCTATTCATCCAGAACAAAGAATAGCAACCCATAAAACATACACCACCACACGTGTCACGTTGCTTCAGCTCGTCGAAGAATAATATACGCCATATTATTTTAATAATTTTTCCTTGAATCATTCTAATTTCAAATAAATTTCTGTGGTGTGGTTTTACATTTGCATGTATATTTATATATTTTTATATCACATTTGTCAGTTATGATATAAATTTAAAGGGAACTAGGTGACAATTATCTTAGATAAGTTTAATAGTATCAATCTTTGGTTTCTTTCATATATGCTGGGTGAGTAACGTAGAATTAAAAAAACTAAACTTATCAAATAGTAGGCACCTACAGGTAGAGCTCTTTTACATGCAAGCATTTACTTTGTAGTGCTATTTTATATGCATACGAATCAATTATGAATTATATTAATTAATTATAATTTTTAACTTTGCTGTTAACACAGTCTTAATTATTATATCATACTAGCCGTTCCTGCGACTTCATTCGCGTGAAACAAAACAATATTTAAAAATATTTTGCCCCATTTTGTAAGTTTTTTTCAATACAGCTGTGCTCCTATTAGCAGTATCGTAATGTTAAATAGCCTAAATATTTATTTCATAACTGCGATATAAAACGCAAAAGTAGTTATCTAAATCCCACCGGTAGTTTCTAAGATTAGCGCGTTCAAACACACAAATGTTTCAGTTTTGTAATATTAATATAGATCTTGCTTTTTTCTATAATTAAATGTTATGACTGAAAATAATGGTAATACAATAAACATTTATTTTCTTAGTTTATTAAACACGATAAATACTCATTCAGTATTTCTGGCTACAACTACTGTGGCAACTAAAGCCATTATTAAATTTACATGCAACCAAAACTTGTAAATAAATCTCAAATGACATACTTAGTAATAAATGTGCTATGTGCTACTATTTAAATTTGGGGATAGATTTTCTACTTGAGGGTGATAGCTAGCCATGGTAGCTATGGTTTCATGACGATGTTTTCCTTTAGCGAAATCGAAAGCTCATTGTAAGTGGATTCAAACTCACGACCTTTGACGCGGCGTCTGTACACCTAACAACAGAGATATCATCGCTTCAGAATTTAATGGAGCAAAAAAAAATACACATAACGTATATATTATTTAGTGAAAAGTAAAGGCAACGTACTAGATAGAAGGGACGACTGAAAGGTAGAATGTAGAATCGTGAATGAAGGGTGGTTGGCGCCTCTCAGTCGCGGCAGCCGCAAGACTATCTTGTCACTGGCACAGATCTGCTTGGTAAGACACAGTTCAGTAATAGGAGCAGTACTTATATTTTATTGCAATTTAAATGAAAATTTTATCAATCTCCGAAGTTATATAAGAAATTTAAGTTTTCAATTAGAATTGTTCATTATTATTTTTATTTTTTTATAATTTATTTACTAATTATAATTAAGTAGTATTAAGTACAGTATTCAAATAAGTTTACATAAGTATACAACAAAAAATATTAAGCAAACTTTCACTGGTGTAAGGAAAGACAATTATATTTACCCAATAGCATTTTAGATTTTCTTTAAGGCTACCATATAATTGATCTATTACAAAATATTATGTCTTTAAAGACTACTATGTATAAATCTTCAACTTATGGCCTGCAAAGTATGCAATATGCTAAAAAGATTTATACGATATATTTTATTTTAATATGCAAAAATGTTGCTATAATATAATGTAAATATACATAGATCATCATAAATACTGTAATTTTTACCAACAAAAAAAAACTTTTAAGTGCTGCCTTTGCATTTCGTCCCCTATGCCTAAATCCATCGCTGGGCGTCATGGTACTTTCTACTTTATAAAAAATGTGTGTAAATTTTATTTATATTCAAACCATGGCAAGTATACTTTTAAATACTTTATAGTTCAAATTTATTTTGTTAATCTACGTGTTGCCTAATTATCGGCAATGAGTGCAAATGTTACATTATTGCCAGAATCAAAAGTTGTCGACAGATTGAATTCGAAAATATTAATGCACTACGTATACCTGCTGCAAAACACCAGTACTCACACTGTTGTATTTCAATTTAAATAATGTGATTAGTAATAAACATTAGGTCACTAATTGTCAATAGTAGAAATTTTCTGATAACTTCTGATAAATAGACTCTTGATCTTTTTGTGGTCGGTTTAATTTGTTGAACCCCGTTTTGGATTGGACTTAAGTCTGCAGTAAGAGTGTCACCAAGTATAGCTAAAAAAGACAGAGGTAGCACTCTAAGCACAGTACTGGTTGACTTGATTTGTGCACAATAGAAATACTTCAGTATTAAATGTAACTCTCTGGTAGAATTAAACAGTAATCCTGGCATTTGGAAAGACTACCATGTGAGAGCATTTTCAATTTAGTTTCGAACACCTTGTGAAAAACAACAACAATGCTCCGAGTTGTACATTATATAATTTTGTTGTCCATCATATATCTGACCTCGAAATAAATTTCTTGCTGCATTACCCACGTAACATCACATAAATATAATACAATAAAAAACCTTTAAACAAATTATTTATATAATATACAAATATTAATAATTTACTTATATTCCTGTTTAAATTTGTACTGTGGTAACAAAAGCGCTGCAGAATTGGCAAAGCTGCATAATACACTATCGATTCACTTAAATGTAAAGGAGACGCAACTATACAAGACCTTTTACTGTCTCTTTTTACCCAAGACATAATTTAGCCGCATATTATCTACCACACGATCTGAACAAATAGTGACACAGGCAAGTGATGTTGGACAAAGACAATCAGAATAATTGCTTAGTAAATTGAATTTCGATCTACTGTGGTTTTACAAGTGAATGTACACTTCCAACTCGAATATATTCACAATGTTTTAATACAACACCCAACGTATAATTAAAACAAATTTCATTTGCATTGTACGACTCGACAATTTGCCAAGTTATAAAGGAAGCAATTATGTAAAGCTCAAACCATAAAATTATATGAATGCGGTTTTTTATCGCTTTTACCTCTCCTGATTGTAAATCAAGCTTAAAGTATACGAACGATAAACGAATTAACTGATACATCTTGTTGATAAATTAGAAACATTGTTTATCAAAACAAATGAAAATACTTTATTCAATTTAGACCCTGAGAAGGCGCTTATGAACGTAGAAACTACCACCGGCCCGGTAACTCACCCAGTCATCAAGAAGAACCGGCAAGAAATTTTATCGGGTTATATTATCTTTTTGGGTACATATTTATAATAGGAAAATTAATATTTTTTACTTGAACTTATTCTTCCTAAGTAAAGTCAATCCAACGAGTTTACTTCTTCCACCCTCTTTTGTTAGTTATCATTCCAATCGCTATACCATGCTTTCATCGCAATTATTTTCCTTCGCAGAAAACTCAAACTCTTTATAGGTGGATTCGAACTCACGTCCCATGACGCGACGTCCGTACACAGTACCAATTGAGCTATCATCGCTTCAAACATTCATTTCCTCTTCACTATTACTCCTTTAATTTTTCGTCAGTGGTGCTATTTTGATACTTCTTCCTATTAAACTCAATTCTAATTTTATTCATTATACTACTCTGAACATTCCAAAGTCGAGCAAATTTCAAGACTTTAATGAATTTATTTTAAATTTTTGTGTTTTAATACAAATGTTTTAATATCGAGGGTAATACTCTATCACACTAGATGATTTTTAAATTCACTTATATCATTATATACTAAAAAAAAACTTATTGTTGATAAAAAATTCGTGGTAGTCCGGATGTCTATGTGTAACGATTACGCCCAAAAAACTTAATGTAATGAAAAAAGTTTCTTCTTAATAGGACTAGAATGACATCGGATTACTTCCTATTTCATATGAATACTTAAATCTATGTTATTCAATTATAATTACGTTATGAGGCGTGCAGTTTTGGATTATCCAATATCCGATACGTTAGAACGGGTTTATAAAACTACTAGCTGTACCCGCCCACATCGCTGCGCAAATAACATATTATATTCACCAATCGCATGTAATCTTAGAGAACTGAAGAACTTAAAATAAAAGATGTTTTAATATATTATTACTATTCATATGAAATAATTAATCATAAGTAACTATGTAAATACAACTGAAACGTTAAAACAACAAAGTCTACGCAAAAGTTTAAGCAAAATTCACCGTAACTTACCCGTCATGTTTTAAGAATGCCTCTAAAAGCTCAAAGTTAATTAAAGTTTCATTAATTTTCTGTAATAAGACGGTATTAGGACTGACTGAGAAAACATCAATGGAGGGTATTAGGTAGGAATACATTCTTGAGACGCCAATCATTGCTATAAAGGCGAAGATGCTCAGAGAACTTATGAGCATTTCTGTTCAAATACCAATAACTTTATGAGCAAAGGGCTAATTTGTAGTTTAGTAAATCAATTACTTTACAGTAGATATAATCTTTTCGTGCCCATAGAGTTTTAAATTTACACACGAGGAAGAGCCAACGGTAACAACTGATGTATCTAAAAAAAAATTTGTTGCTTTCGGGTTTTAATTTTTTTTATTACTATTAAAAAAAAACTGTATATATCGCAAGCTGTAGCTCTCCACGCTATAAATTATTTGAATAATACATTTCTTTGAAATACGACTAATCCCAATTTTGGTGTTGATTGAATAATCGTTGACATCTCATATTTTTGTCGTACCGTGGAACTGCGGTATCTTCTTTCTGTTAGCGTGTTTCCACCTTCCCATGGCATGGGGTCTATCAAAAGAGACGTGAAAAGGTATCTAAGCAAGTGAACATGACAGCTGATTTGTATTGTACTGTACTTAACACCAGGTGCAGTCACTGTACTGCGCAACATAAAAATAAAAGCATAAAATTATGACAAGAGAGAATGAAAGTAATTTCATTACTTTAAAATTTTCTTATAAACCACAAATGTAAAACCTGTAGTAGTGATATACACAAAAAAAATTAACAATTACTGTCCAGATGAAATACGCATCTCCTAGGCCCAGGGATGTATATACGTACCTATTAAGGTACTATGAGGTTGCCTAGCAAGTAAAATATTTGTGAACCTACTAAATATTTTTCCAGAGTCCCAAATTTTAAGTACGCTATTACTTGGGCGTGTGATTTAACAAATTAATAGATAATATGAAACAATAAAATACGATTTTGTAATTGTAAATTCCTCTACTATTATCATTTACACAAAACTGCTTACATAACTGCAAAAAAGTAAAAATACAGACTAACAGCGTTCGTGATCTACATGAACAAATATTTCAACTGCTTTTTAAGTTATAATGCTTGCCTTAATATCTCATATTTTGCGGTCCCTAAAAAAAATATTCGGTGTTCGCGGACTCTTAATAGGAACATTTCACGGACGGTTATCCCATCCGGCTGGTATTGTTCTGGCATTGGCTTTATATTTTAATATGAATTACGGAAGGCCTTGCACTCATTCCTTTTTTGATGAATACCTATGTAATGAAGCGGTAACGGCCAAGGGATGGCCTTCTACGTATGACAATGGAAAATTATGCATGGATATATCCATTCAGAATACCGTGAAAAGAATCAGAACATCGTTTTTAATAATGAACGTGACGGTTCAGAAGACATTCATTTTTAGAGAATCAAAAGATTTGAATTATGTGTATTCATTAGTACCTACTGTATAATATACGAATACTCAAACAAAAATGCGTTCTTTCCATACAGATTTTTAAGGAACGTAGAAATAAGATGAATCTATTTTAAGTATTTTTCATACCTAAGGAGGATTGACTGGTGATATGGCTTTACTCAACAGAAGATTGGAGGTTAACATTTTATTAATACTGTATAGTTAGATGTTAAGTGACGACGTGGCCTGAGATGATGGACAAGCTAAGATTAGTGGAGGAACAGCCTCTCAATTATAACTGCTGGGACACACCTATAAGGTTTTGGTGACAGATTTTCAACTTTAGGGTGGTAGCTAATCAAATGTCCATTAAGAAAAAGCGCTACCACCGTGCCATGGTTTTATCACAATGTTTTCCTTTACCGAGAGCCCAGGCTCATTGCAGGAATTTAAACTCACGTTCACTGGCGCGAAGTCCGTACACATCTGAGCCATATTCGCTTCAAAATATGTACACCGCAGACTAGTTTCGTACTTTAGTACGATGCAATTCGTGATACGATCACCATAGATATTTTCCAACTAAACACACTCGTACAAATCTCATAGTCGATAATATTAACAGGCATTTTATTCTTATTCTAATTATTTGAATGTATATGAGCAACTAAATATCAATCATAATAAAATAACAATACAAAGTTAATATTACACAACATACGGCAATATAACTTAATATAATAAATTGAAGGAAAGGTAAAGCACAGGAACTCTAAGATATTTCTGTCTACTTGTCACAGCCCGACCTTTATCCTACAAATGACAACAAAATAACCTGTGTGAAAAATGTCGGTGTCAAGAATTTTTTTTGTTAAGTTTTTCTGGATGTTTCTCACCTAATGAGTGACACATGGAATAAGTGTTGCGAGTAAAAGAACGAAAGTGTAAAATAGCACAATAATAAAAAATTTAGTACAAGCATCCATACGTCCCTTAATTGCTTACTGATGTCCAACGCTTACTTATTTAAGTTGTGGACTTAATTTATCTTTCACGAACCATGCGCAAGTTAAACCGATCCACTGCTGATTATGGACTTTTCTCCTTATAGCGGCATTAATCCTCAGTCCCGAGTTAATCACAACAAAATGCGTTCTGATTTTCTGTGAGTGACGTCAAATAATGTCGCAGCTTTACTTCCAGCTTCGTATACGAAATCTAGGTCACAAATTATTCACCTAAAGGGTTACTCTGAATAAAGTATCGTCGTGTGGTCAGGTGTCCTATTTAATTGAATTATCTCAATTCCATTCTTAAATTCTTTAAACAACTGCTTTAGACTCACAATCGAGGTTAACAATAGCCACATTTAAAACTCATTATTTTAATTTCTCATAGATAGACAATTGTAGGGTGAATAGATACGACAGTTATTTCTAACTGAATCGCAGCCACCATACACCAGGGAGTCTGTTTTAATTTGTCACTTTTTGTGCATATCAAATTATCGAGAGCTATACACGTTGGCATATCAGCGACAATTGTCAATCGATCTCGCAGTGCTCACTGTTATTTTTGAATTGCACTATGCTTCGCCTAAAATTCAAACACTTTGCGGATGCTGTTAAAACATACCAATACAAAAAATATATGAAACTTATTATATCTTTTTTTTTTAAGTTAAGGTTTAGAGTTATGGCCACAATCTCACCCAAGATGGTGGACATGTTAAGCCTAGTGGAGGGACTGGCTCTCAAATGCAACTGCCGGATCACATCTATTGGTATTTGGAGGCAGATTTTCAACTTGAGGGTAATTGCTAGCCAGGCGGTCATTAGAAAAAGCCCTACCACCATGCAATGGTTTCATCACAATGTTTTACTTCACCGAAAGCTCAAATTCATTGTAGATGGATTTACGAAGCGATGATACCTCAGTGGTAGTATGTACGACTTCGCGTCAAGGGACGTGAGTTCGAATCCAAGCACTTACAATGAGCTTGAGCTTTCGGTGAAGGAAAACATCGTGAGGAAACCATAGCATGGTGGTAGGGCTTTTTCTAATGCCCGCCTGGCTAGTTACCACCCTCAAGTTGTAAACCTGCCGCCAAATACCAATAGGTGTGTTCCGGCAGCTGCACTTGAGAGCAAGTTCCTCCACAGGTTTAGCGTGTCTACCAACTTGGGCCATATCGTCAGATGGTGACGTCAGATAGGTGAGAATATGGCCATAACGCTAAACCTTAACAATAAAAAAAAAAAGTATGAAATTCGAACTCAAGTTCCTTGACGCGGCGTCCGTACACACTACCAACTGTGCTAATATTGTCTCAAAATCGCTTATTTTTAGCTATGAAGGTGAAAAAAAATGAATTGTTTTACTTTTATGAAACCAGGATGCAAATGAAACTTTTTTCGGATTGTAGGCATTTAACTGAAAATATTCGGAAAATTATTCGATTTATGGTACTAAAATCACGCTTTTAGTCTTAACTTAATTGGAAAATGAGAAATCAATGCTACTCGGTCATGATGCAAATCTTGGGAGCCGCCATATTTGCCTTGGCAGCTCTGCCGAGCGCCTTTCACTTTACCCCTACTACGTGGCCGGCTGTAATGCGGCATGCGATAGATAAACGCGAAAAAATTTGAGGCTATGTAAAAGAAGTTTCTCTTTAATAAAAAGATTGATACTAGACTGAAGCCCAAATACATTCACATCACATTGAAAATTCTTACACTTACTAATAACATTAAAAAGTTACGAATTTTAAGTAAAGCGAAGTTTAATTAAGTAACGAATAAACTCAAGAACTACTGGACCGATTTCAAAAATTATTACGCCATTACAATGCTATATTAGCATTGAGTAACATAGGCTTCGATACATTTTTTTATGAAAATGATTAAATAAAATTTTAGTTCCACACGAACGGGAGTCGTGGACACAGCTGGTACTTCTTAGTAAAGAAAGAGTTTAATATTAAAAAAAATATGGTCAATTGAGTAACGTTATCGTAGGATATTTTATAATTAATTGATAAGAAAGGGCTTCTTAATGAAGCAGGACATACATTTGTTTTATAAAAGGAAATTGAACTTCAGAGTTGCAGTTTGTTTAAGATTTCCCTCGAGCGTATACAACAGTGTACAGTTTTCACGGTAGATGCTACTCTGAACTGGGAATTGGGGGTTTGTATTGCGGAATACTAAAGAAGCTCTGTTTTATATATCCACATCTCTCAAATAAACAAGTACTTATATGCAGAAAGCATTGACATTAAAGGGTAAATAATATAATTATTGTCGCGTGGTGTATTACTTTTAGTCGCATATTTTTAAAGCATTTTTAAAGCTAGATTTAAATTTAAACTAGCGACTTATACTTTGATATAAAAATTAACGAAAATCTAAGAAAATAACAGTCTCTTTATTATTATGTACAAAAGAACGTAAATTTAGATATTTAAAGGTACAAACATTAATCTAATTGGTAGTTCAAACCTTGAGTCCAACTAAGACATTATATATAAATAGATTTAATATCATAGTTTTACAAATTTATTTATAAGGTAATTAAAATTTTACTTCATAACGAACAAATTCACGAGTCTTATTTTATTGTGATATCATTTTTTTTTATTATTACCCGTTCATATACGATTATCCCAATGTCATGTAGAATAATAGAATATCTTACAAATCAAATTCGCATAATATAATTTTAATACCAAATTGTTTTTTCCTCTTTTTTCCTTTTCGTTAGGAAGTATTGAAATACTACTTGACTAGAGATATTAGTGTATATTGTCGGGTCCTATCACGCCGCATTATGGCAGGCGTTATAAAAAAATGGTTATAGAAATTTTGATTCCTATAAAACTAAATTCACTTGTAAGTATATGTTAGACAAGCTAAAGTGATTTCAGAATTTAATTTTAACACCAAGTCTCCACAGGATAAGTTTTAAAACGAGTCTTACATGTAGCAACTTATTTGGATTCTACTAAAATCAATAATTAAAGTGAAACTTTTTTATATGGCTACAATTTTTTTAGTCAATCTATCGCATGTCGCATACATAAGCAGGAGTAAAGTGAAAGGCGTTCGGCAGAGCAGCCAAGGCCAATATGGCGGTGCGCTTGGCTCGTATCAGCTGACCGTGTAAAAACACGATTCTAATACCTTCAATCAGATAAATTTTCAGTTATATTCCTTCGATCCGAAAAAAAAATTCTTTTGCATAGTGGTTTTATTAAACCACACAATGTTTTTTACTATTTAACTTTAGTGAAAGAATCTAATTACGAATATAAGCGTTAGATAAATATAATCTTTAATAAAGCAACAAACGTGGCAAGAGTCTTATGAGGTGCAATAAGTCTTCCGCGGCGTTAACATTTACACCCGTACACGGAATGTTAAGAATGAAAATAAATCGCATGTAATATAGAGCTAAATCACCGGGATGAAATTGAAACTGAGATTGGGCTGTAATGGTGGCTGTGTAGTGAACCGAACGGATCCCTCGTGGAGGATTCACACGCGCAGATTACGTTGACGGAGTGTGTAATGCACTGTTCGCGTAATAATATATTGTTAGAGATTTTGAGGTCACATTTTCGATCATTATGTCGCACTATTTGACCTGTGAATAAAATTGCTAGTTGGAAACGAATATAGATGCGATTTGAATTACGAGTAATATAGATAAAATGCAATTGAATATACTTCCATATAACGTAATATGCGTTTATTTAATGCACATTTTTGTATATAATGTATACTGTATAAATGTAATTTTGGACACAATAACATAATTTTTTTACGCCGTAATACTTAATCTATCATTATATATTCGCAATTTTATGAGTCAGAAAGTTATGTGTATCTTTGTGAGTGTGTATATCTATTTAGGTTCACAGTTTTGACACTTTGTATTTTAGTAAGGAAATTGCGAGCCAAAAACAATTCAGCTAGTTAATTCCAATGGCCCGTTTCTACATCAATTGGTTATTTATTGTAAACATATTTTTTTCGAAAACATTAATTCATAGTTATAAAATTGTAATTAACAATACAGAAAATCACTGATTTGAGTTACTATAAAAATTGTATCAAAAATTCCATTAATCCATGCTATCTTAACTAAGAATATTTAAAAAACAATGTATTCTATTTACATAGCATTGGTGCAAACTAGATATTGCAGAAACATGAAAGAGATAAATTAATAATTAATTGTTTATTGCCTACAGTTTGAATCATATTTTAAGTAGCGGATTATGCAGATGTATATTACTACCACAGAGATATTAAATTTTCGGAGCGAAAACAAAATTACACCTGTGAACGAAACTGTGAAACCGACGATTCCTGACTCAAAATCGTATCGTAATCAGGAAATGTAAAAAGGGCTGTGTTCAGCGGTGCGGTAATTAAAGCCTGTTTGAGCGGCCTTACGCAATATACGTAAGAGGAAAATTACCGATCTGCACCTCCATTCCTATTTCCAGCGCAATATTACTGGAACCAATTGAACCCCAAATTTCCAGGTTTTTATTTTATTTTATCATTAGCTTAATTTTTTTCTTTGCCATTACTTATTCCTTGTTCAGTTATCTTTCTGAAATGATTTTTAACCGAATTATGGTATCTACCTGGTTGACCTTTTTTATAAATTGTGTTTGTAAAAAAAATCAACAGTTTATGATTTTACAGATTTATTACTCACGAATGTAACTAATAATGGGCTTAAACAATTGCGTTTTTAGGAAAAATACAACTATATTGGGGAATTTAAAAACCAAGAATCTAAGTACAAAAATTTATCCAAATCGTTAAAGCAGTTTCCAAGATACACGAAATATATATATATATACAAGAATTGCTCACTTAATTTTGGTTACATTAGATATTAGATATTCTAAAGGGAGGAATTAATTTTTGTAAATATAGAATTCTAATAATCAAGCAACCGTACTACTGATACATAATCAAATACCAATAAGACATCATCTTAAAATTAAGTCTATTATGACAAGTAAACCGTTCAGTTTGTATAATAAAGATCCCAACGGAAACAATCAATTAATAAAGAGGTACAAATGGCCGTTGAAATATACTCCGTGATCCCGATGACAAAATTACTAGAGCTACTATCCATTCTACTCTGCCGGTCTTAAAAACCAAGAAACCATGTCCGGTGATTGCGAAACTACTGGCTACGTAGATGAGCGTTACCTTCGGTCTTCAACAGTCGCCGTATTTTAAGATTCTGTGCTTCGGAAGGAAGCTCCCGACCCTTTATTTTTAACGTGGGGAAATGCATTTATGCGTCCCCTCCCAGCCCGGGGTACTGAGAAGCGTATGTGGAACTCACCCGGGGCTAACCACCGGTAATACCTACTAAAACTCCACGGCCGTAAACTCCCGATTCTGCTAATTGCACTATACCTACCACTATATACATAACAATAGAAATACTAATATTGCAATGCACTCCTCATACACACAGCAGATTATATGAGGGATATTATTTCAGTTTTTTAGCTGATAGTTATTTTTAACAATTATCAAGTTAAATACTTATAGATATATAATACTCCTAGAAAAGATCAACCACTTGCATCATCTTAAGCTAGTTTAACGAGTAAAGGTCTGATATAACTCTCCCACTCGAGTTTATCCATGATAGGATTTCCCCTCAATTTTGAAATTGCATTTCAACTTAGTATTTTTGTACTTATTACATTACCTTTTCTTCACATGCTATAAAACACAAGGTCTTTGTACATTTAGTTAGCTCCAAAAACAACCTTCATAACGGTTCATCGCAGTGGTTTAATAGTTCAAATATTTAATGGCAAATCGTTATAATTGCAAGTAATTTTAATCACCCATAATTATAATAACTCGATGTGCTTCCTTTTAGTAAATAAATGAAGTGATCTTCGTTACTTTACTACTTAATTCTGAAACATCTAAAAATTATATTAACGGAAATTACTAACAAGTTAAACGTAGGTATTTCATTATACTGGAAAACATGAGTTTTAATTTTACTAATCCATCAAATCTTAGTCTATGGCCTTATGAGCAATAATTGCTTACATTGTTAAGGTAGGAGCTATAATACGTATATAATTGTAAATATTAAAATATATTCTATATTCTAACATTATATATACATGTTTGAAACATACATCTGCAAAAGAGATCACACAAATACAAAATCATATCACACGTTTATTCTACCTGTATTATTTATATTCGTTTTGATTATATATAAGATTTTTATTTGAATATATAAAATAGCCGTATTTGTCCTATTTTATGTAATATTTCTGGTATTTCCATGGTATAGCTTAATAATATGTAAGTCGAATTGATAAACTATAACTAAATAAATGCATTTTAGAAAATACAGAAATTTCTTAGGCAACAAGAACAAGGGAGCTACCACATCCCAATTTGTAAGGTAATAACAAAGCATTTTATAAAATTCGGCTGTAAGAATGGGTATTCATGGAACATAAAAATAAATAAAAAAAACTATATAAGGGATATAGAGTTGTAAAGTAACAAAAAATAGCGTACCCATATGTATTTGTTACTATAAATGTCAGTACTCATTACTATTGTATCGTTAGGTTATTCGTAACTTTTGATACCTAACAAAGAGCATCGCATCGAATCGTGTTGCATACGGTATGAAATAGACATTACATCGTTCGAACTTTGTATATTCAGTACGAAAATATGAAAACATGGGAGTAACGAAATGCATTCGTGAGTAACGTTTCGGTACTTGGTACTAGATGGTATCAGGTGTACCCGTTACTCAATAATGAATACATACGGTTCGTTACAGCTCTAAACAGATAACCTCAAAACGAAATTTGACAGTAAAAATAATATTTCTGTTATGAAGTTGTAGTAATTTAATATTTTTTAATCAATTCTCCATATACATTATTAAAAATGACTTCAGCACTTATAAGTGCTATAAAGAAACTACACATAGCAATAACTCCTCACATAAAATATTCAACAAATAGCGCAATTGTTGCATCGGCATCTTCGACGAACTCTCTGAATGTTGTTAAAAAAGATTGGAAATATCCACCGCAATATACAAAACCACGGGAATTATGGATTGAAAATTTAGACACAATAGAAGAGCAAAAACTGGGTTTATTCGAGTTACATCCTCTTGTTTATGCAGCCCCTCCTAGAATAGACATAATTCACCGTAACGTTGTGTGGCAAAGAAAGTATAGATGGGTTTCGTGGGCACACACTAAAACCAGGGCCGAAGTAAGAGGAGGAGGTAAGAAGCCTTGGCCTCAAAAAGGCTTGGGGAAGGCTCGACATGGGTCAATACGGTCACCACTTTGGCGCGGCGGTGGCATTGCTCACGGACCACGTTCTGGCAAGACTCATTTTTTTATGCTTCCTTTTCATCTTAGAATTCATGGCTTAACTTCGACATTATCAGCAAAACTAGCACAAGACGACCTGCATGTTGTAAAAGATTTAGAACTGCCTTCAGATGCACCTGAGTACCTTGAGGATCTCATTGAAACGAGGAATTGGGGACCTTCTGTTCTTATTATTGATGAGTAAGTATCTCAAAGTATATAAAATTGTAATACTTAATTATTTTAAATCTGAAGGCAAATAAACAAGTGATAAAGACATGAGTATCTATACATAAAGTATATTTATATTTAGGATATTAATTGTAATACCAAAATGAGATAATATTCAAAGATAAATTCCAAATAATGGTTCCACAATTTAGTTAAATCAAATGCCTATTGAAATTAAATTTGCCAATATATAAACCAAATTATTAAATAAAATTGTAAATTTGTTCATAAATTATTACCAAAATCATAGATCCTTTTTTATTTTCTTATTCAAAAGGTTTTTTTTGTTAATTTAATGAATACATATTGAACAACAACAAAAAAAATATTAATGAAATGTATTGCACTACTAAACATTATCTGTATTAAAATTATATAACAGAAAAGTTTGTCTGTTTGAATGTGCTAATCTTAAAAAAAAAATTAATCTTAAATTAAAATCTTAGATTAAAAAAAAAAACAAAAATCCATTTTGTATGTGTTAGAGCAATCAATGAGGAAGTTGTATTGAAAAAAGTTACAAAAACAGGTCAGATTATAAAATAATTTCAGTTCCACACAAATGAAGATGTAGATATAACTAGTCTTTTTACTATAGGATTGTTTTTATTTACTGTTATTGTTATCAAAGTTTTTTTCTCTGGAATACATACATTGTGAATAGTTTAACATGTGCAATCTTTCTATACAGATTGTATATTCTATAAAAAAATATTGTGGTTCAAAGAAATAAAATAATATATACTTGATCTTTCTGGTCATGGTTATTCTATTGTAGGATAGTAGGTTTCTTATGAATCCTTACTAATATTATAAAAGCGAAAGTGAGTTTGTTGGTATGTTACACTTTCACACCTAAACTGCTGGATCTATTATGATAAATTTTCGTATAAAGATAGATGGAAACCTAGAGACAGTGATAGACTACTTTTTCTCCCGAAAACTCATTGAAAGTGGGGTACAGAGAGGGATAAACTTTGTATGAAACTTTTGACACAATCAATATTAATGCAAGCGAAGCTGTGAGCAGAAGCTAGTATAGTATAAATAAAGTAAAATTGATCCCTATTATAAATTGAATCTATTACTTTTTTTTTATTCATTTATTTCAATATTGGTACTACAGATTTAGTGATTTTAACTAATAGTAACTGTATTTAAACCACAATTAAATTAAATTATGCTCTCTATTTTTAACATTCTAAAACTTTATTTTTATTGCAGTACCGACTATGCACCATTAAACATAACAAAAGCAACAGACCGATTGCAGCATGTAAATATTATGCCAGTTTATGGACTAAATGTGTACTCGATGTTAAAGCATGACACTTTGGTCTTAACAAAGGCAGCAGCTGAGAAGATAGAAGAAAGGATCCTACATCACCTTCACACTGATACTAGAGATAAGCAGGGTGAATTTAAATTAGATCAAGTGTAATTTGTTTTTAAAATAAGTTGTAATAAATCAGTTAGTCAATATTGTTCAATATTAATCTGATAGATTTTTTTTATTGAATGCCCCCTGAGGTTTCTGGCCCCAAGCCCCATTTCAGCCAATGTCATGTGATGATTATTGTCATCCCAAACAAAAACTATAGTGTACTGATAAACCTTATTCCTTCCACATAGACACAAATTAACAAATGTAAAAGTTAATGGGCATTATTTTTTTCATCTTTAATAGTATAATAATTGCAGTACATTTATCACCTACTCTTCATAAGATTAATTATCAAGTAATTTAATGTCTTTTTGATAACCACAATAACAAGTCGGGCATTTAGCATAATTATATACACATGTTATTTACATTACAAAAAAATATGTATATACTGACATCACTTATATACTTTGTAGGCTATAGTTATATTGATCAAATATTTAAACTGAAAATAATGACTGTAATACACACGTCAAAGGACTTCAATTTTTATATTTGATAAAGTTAGTGTAGTCAAAATTCATTTATAAATAAAATTTACTAGCATTGGTAGCTGATAATTAATTTATTAAGCTACCAAATTCTATCCTAGAAGTACCCTATTCACCCTATAACTATTTCTTGATTCATTGGTTATAAATAAAAACATGTTAAATTATTAATAAGTATACTGAACACTTATATATTGTAATGTTTACAATCACATTAGTCTGTTTCCAGTCTAGTCAATTTCATATAAAACAATAAAAATATGACATATAGCAAAATGATACAAAAATAATTCTTAATTATTATTTTTTTACAATATTCCTACATAAGTAATGTCATGTAATTATATGGTCTGAAAGGATTACATTACTGTAAATGTAAAAATATGTATTTATTAATATAAAAATAGTTAATAATAACAGAGTATTCAAAACTCCACTGTCATTTTTTCAGCTCTTTCTCTTGGTTGTTAGTACTTAAAACCTAAAAGAAAATAAAATAACTTAATGACACAAATTCCATGCATTTCAACACAACCTTAGCTGCAAATATTGAGTGACAATATACACCAATTTGACCATATGAAAGAAAACAACAGCAAATGACAATTGTCTAAATTTATGCAATACTATAAAATTAAAACACATATTTTACAAAAAAAAAACCATTATTAGTAAATATAATTCTTATAAACAAAACTTTTCATTTTCATCCATAATTTTCTCATGAACTGTATGCTAATAAATATGATAGCTTTAGAGAGCTAGAGTTATAGTTATCCAGGAAACTTGTATTTGGATTGAAAATCTGTCAAATTCAGCAGGGTAAAGGTAAGCGATGTTAGCTCAGTGGTAGTGTGTACGACTTTGCGTCAAGGAACGTGAGTTCAAATCCAACCACTTACAATGAGCTTGAGATTTCGGTGAAGGAAAACATAGTGAGGAAATCATAGCATGGTGTTAGGGCTTTTTCTGAGGACCAACGTGGTGATTACCAGTTTGGACCTGGGTCGCCCCAATTTATGCGGCAGAGGCACAGCGTGGAGTTTTAGTGGGTATTCCCGGTTCACACCGGGTGAGTCCCACATAACTCGCTCGCCCCCCTGGGGCGAGTGGGTATCCATAAACGGATTTATCCACGTTTAAAAAAAAAAAATGGGCTTTTTCTGATGCCCGTCTGGCTAGTTACCACCCTCAAGTTGAGAATCTGCTGCCAAATACATACATACATACTATCACGCCTCTCTCCCATAAGGGTAGACAGAGACCACATCCTTCCACTTGCTATGATCCTGACATACATCTTTCGCTTCTTCTACTTTTATAAGCACCTTCATACTTGCTCATGCCAAATACCAATAGGTGTTTTCCAGCAGTTACACTTGAGAGCCAATTCCTCCACAGGTTTAGCGTGTCTACCAACTTGGGCCGTATCATCATTTAAGATCAGGTGAGATTATCATAATACTAAGCCTTAACTATAAAAGAAGTCTTAAAAGTCTAGCTAAATAAACTGTAATTCAATAGTTCAAATTTGATTTCTTCAGATGAAGTAGACAAACTATTTTAATTATCTCCAATTGAAGAATTGAATCACAAATACCTAATGTGGTTCATATGTTATTTATAATTCTGTAGCTACCATATATTAAAGTCACAATACCTTATGTGCATTTTTTGGAACACCTCCAGCCATCTTTTGTCTTACACTCCATCTTAACTCTGACCAGTTGTTTTCACCAGGAACATTTGGTTTGTATTTTGCCCATAATGATGTGTAATAATGGTATAATGCTACAGGATCACATTTCTTTTTAACAGGAACTTTTTGTACTCTAATTACTGTAATAGAAATTAATGATAGCAAATGCCAGGTTCATTAATCATCAATGGTATTACTTTTAGTTTTATTAAGAAAACTTTAAATTTAAATTTTACAAATTAAGTGTATACCATTGCCCAAGTCAACTTCATTTTTCTTCAGGAATGATAGAAGACAAAAATGACCACTGAAATTTTACCGAAACATAAACAACTAAGTCCTGCTTCCAATGGTCCCGGCACCCACACTGTTAACCCATAGATGGCTAAAAAGTTTGTCTTGTCTAATTACATTTTAGGCTGTTTTACCTAAATATACCTTGATGCTATACTGTTGTTATAGAAAACAACTGTTATCTATTCGATAGAAAATACTTACTATTATTAGAACTTGTTAAAACTTTATCTTTTTCTTTAACAATCTCTGGTTTCCTTTCAACTCTTATACAAGAACAAGCTCTCCTGGGAGGCTGTTCTTTTAGTGGAAGCCCTAAATTTGGTGTAGAATGTATATTGTGAATTTTGATAACTCTTTTAGTACTTTGTGCACTAGGACAATCTTTACTGCAAATTACAGGTCCACTATTTCTTTTGGATTTCACTCTTGATGAAAAGGTGCTGGCACTATGTAGCCTCTCTGACCACTGTATTTCTAAGACTTCCTGATCAATTTTATCCTTGCTTTTATTTTGTAGATCATACTTTATAAGTTTCTTTAAATCTGAAAACAATATTTGCAACTTGCATTTATAATTTAATTGTTAACAAGGTGAGGCTAACTAGATCCTAGCTAGCTATATATACTTATCAACAAAAAAATATTCCATTTATCACACTTTTTCTCAACACAAGTCAAACCTAACCTAAACCAACTCATTTCTACTGCAGCAACAAAACATATATATATATATATATTATTTAACATCAAAACACTTTAGAAGTCCAAAAAACTTTATTTTAAAGTGAAGTATTTATTACGATTTATTGGGCACAAATCATACTAAGCCTAGTGGTGTAACTAGCTCTCAAGTGCAATACCATTAGATGATTGACAACAGAGTTTAAACTACCCAGCTGTGTATTAGTAAATGCCCTACCAGCATGCAATGTTATTCACAATATATTTTAGAATGAGTATAACTTAGAAAGGATAAATAAAAACGAAGTATTAAAATATATCTAGTTTTTTAAACTAATTATTGTATATAAGCCACGTGATAATTTTCCAGAAATGGGTAACATAAATACAGAATCAACATTAAACAATAATATAAGTTCTATATATGAAAATTATTTTAATTTTCATTAAAGCAAATTATGTACATTTAAACAAGATAAATACGTAATAGAATTATTTTTAACAGTTAATTAATGTACAAAATGTCTAAATTACCTGTTATAAAGTATTTTAGAACTTCTCCGTTAATGTTATGAATACCTAGATTATTTAAGTATCTTAATATCTCGCGAGGGTCTAACTCTGCAGTCAACTGATAATATTCTTCGTCCATATTGGGAAACGTTAAAATACTTTTGTTTTCAATTAAAGAAATATCAAAAAATCGGTACAGTGCGCACTACAATAGTTTCTAACGAACCGCACAAAACTTTTCAAACTTTAGCAGTCAATGATTGACAGTATTGTGACATACAACTGTGTTGCTGTGTTGTGTCTATTTTATCAAAAAAGGTACTACAACAAAAATAAAAATATGTGTGCTATTTAGAATTGACAACCGGCTAAAATATTTCGTTCTATAATAAGTAAAAATAAAAACGGAAGTATTGGAACTATGCAATCTTTATTATGCAGTAAATGTAGCTGATGACGACTGGAGCTGGGTAAACACTATTTAGTGCGTTATTACATGAAGTACCTGAACGCGTTTGATACCGAGTAAATCTGATTTAGAGTAACCGATCTGAGCGTGATGGTTTGCTCTCATTACTTGTTGTCAAAACCCACTAAAAATGTTAATAAGTACTGTGCACTACTGTTTAAAAGTTGCTACATAAAGTTGTAAACGTTACTTTGTCCATTCAAATTTTATTAAATACTAGACTTATGTCAGTATAACATGTTAACATTAAATATCACATTTCTGGTATTTGGGTTTACTTTCTCTTTCCACCACCCTCAAAACATTCCTAAAACATTTGAAATGTAATCAACAGTTTGTCAAAATGTAACTAAAAGAAGTTTAACATTTTTAATAAATTTCCTTTTTTAGGCGATTATTCAACACTTTCATAGTTCTTGCCATAGACCATGGAACCCATAACAAAGCATTGTGTTTTAGCTGTGCGCCGTGATAACTGCAGTCTGCATTGACTCAGTCAGTTCAATGAACTAATGGGATTTACGAATTGAAAATTAGTACAGTCAGCAGGAAAACCAATATAGTGATTGACAAAATATGTAAACCGTGAACAGATTTTCTGAAAATGAAGAAAAATATGTTTGTATCGACCGTAATATGAATTAAAACGATACTAGTTTTGTAATAAAATGTAGAACGTTAGTTACATGTTGAGGTAACCAATTTATACAAATTACTGTTATTTGTCAACGGTGTTATATCCAAGCACAAGTCTAATAATATTTCAGTTACTGAAGTTTTATTGTTTTTCTTTCTCAACATCTTAAAAATATTATTTTTATCTAAATGACAAAAATTAAATATTCCTAAAATCAAAAATTTTCAATGAGTTTTGGCCTACTTAAAAAAATAAACCGCCACCAACGAATATTGTATTGTGTATTTTTACAATAAAAAAAATTATTAGGTATGTTACCTTCGTATTATTATTTATAAAATTAAGTGTATGTCCCAATAAGAAATATTTTTAATAAGCCCTGGGTAAGATTAGTTGTGAGTGAGATCAGCTGATAGCTAGTTCCGGATGATGTGCATTAAGTCCTAAATGACTCGTTTCTCTACCTTCGTTATTTTCCTTATCATATTGTAAAATATAGGCCCCTACAAATTATCTAAGTTATAATTTTATCTTAGTAAATATGTATACTATTTTATCTTTTACAAAAGGACGTGAATAGCATTTTTCGACTATAGTACGATTAATAAATAATTACTTTATATTACACTTGAATTAATTATTAGTAGATATACTTTTAGCTTTTCTTTCTCATTTTTAGTAGAGTATGTGTAATTTTTATTATAATTTATAGGTTACACGTTATGGTTGTAATCTGATGTTAAGTGATGATGTGGCCCTATGTGGTGGACATGCTAAGCCTAGCGGAGGGACTGGCTCTCAATTGAAACTTCCGGAACACATCTATAGGTATTTGACGGTATTTGATGGGTATTAGAAAAAGCCTACACACCAACCTTTTTTTATAGTTAAAGCTTAGGGTTATGGCCATAATCTCACCTGTTCTTAAGTGACGATACGGCCCACGTTGGTAGACACGCTGAACCTTTCAAGTGCAACTGACGGAACACACCTATTGGTATTTGGCGGCAGATTTTCAACCTGAGTGTGGTAACTAGCCAGGCGGGCATCAGAAAATGCTCAAGTTCATTGTAGGTGTCTCTTGACACAAAGTCGTACATGCTACCACTGAGCTATCAACGCTTAAAATTAATAGACATTTCGATAATAACATATACAATTTATGTATGTACAATTGTATGCAATATTGTAAAACTAACGGTGTCCTTCGGTTCCGCAGGCGTACAGAGAAGTTATTCTACTGTCTTTAATTACTTGTTTTCTTCTCGTATGTTTATGTTTACTCTTTTTTTATAAATTCTAAATATATAGCTGATAATCACTCAATTATAATAACTCCCCCATGTACCTACAACATTTCATCGAAGTCGGGAAAATAATAAAAATATTGTTTAATGGTTTTTTTTTGCCATATTATAAAGTATTATTAACAATTCTGATTTATAGTATATCCATTACTGACTGTCATGTAATTAATTCTTTTGTGAAAATGTTTATGATAAAAAAATATATATGTTTTTTTATGAATCCAACTAATATTGTTTTTAATTTTATAACCTATCAATTGAAGAATACAATAAGTTTCCCAATAAAAATTTATAATTACGATATGAATCAAATCTCTTTGACTTAAATCACAACATATTGTAACAACTGCCAACAAATATCTTTATGTCATATTTGTGTTTAATGTTCTTTACGATATTTAGTTATGAAAGAAATACATATTCATACTGAAACACAAATTTATTCATACAGACAGATACACAACAGTATATAAAGTATTAACAATGTTTGCTTATAGTTTTGTTATCACCAACGCGACTCCGTCCAATGTTACGCGTCTCATTTGTGCAGAGGTCGCGAAGCGTGCACGATGTCCGCCAATTACAACAGCAACTCGGCTATAGCTAATTTTGTTGAGTATCTGAGAATACCGAGCGTGCAACCGAATATCAACTATGGTGAGTGATTTTCCATTCAACACGAAGGTCGTTGCTTACCTTTGATTTCTCGCTAGAACAAATCGTTTTAAAAACGTCTGTGTTTGTATAAAAACTTATTTTTGGTTTTTTATAAATTTATAAGGCATTTATAATGCCTTGTTTATATTTTATACGCTTAATTTCTCTTCAGTCTTCACTATAAAACAAACAAGTAGATTCTATTTGAGTTCATAGGTACTATATTATGAAAATATTTAATTCGTTTGAAATTCAAAACGTTTTTGTCATTTGATATTTTAATCGGTCTTTTATATGTTGTATATATGTATTATACATTGACAAACATTTCATAGGTAATGTCTTGGTAAATTCTGATCTCAACTTCTGGATCGCCAAAGAAACCTTCTTTGTTTAACTGAAGTATCTGGAAATGGGAACAAAGTTTATGGTAGTTAAAGGTTTGGGCCCATGGGATGTCCAACTGACTTTCCCCGTTAAAGCTTTGGCATGTTCCGATGAATTTTTAGAATAGATGTATACTTATTTTTTTTAATAATTTGAATCACAATTAGGTATATCGTTCGAAAAATATTGAGTAAATCAAATAACCACATAGTATCACAACATATTACTAAAATATAGAATTATATATTTTTTGAAGTGTGAAATCGCCAGGACGTCCTAAGCTTATGTAGGTATTAGGTTCACGTCTTTCCTTGGGAAGAGTCCTTTGCCCCTGTTGATATTACGAGCTGGTATGATAAACATTAGATATAATGTTGTTAAAAAATTCAGATCATCAAGAATTTTGTTGAAAATTAGATACATACAGAGTCCATTATTCGAAACTTCTTAGATACATATTTGTATTTGAAATATACGGTATGAGAATCCACTCAAAAATCTTAAGATCGTGTGCAAAACATGTTTTTGTCGTAAAATTAAAATAAACAGTATCTGTTATTGAAAATAAAATAACTAGTATAAATACGTTCATAAACTCGAATTTGAACATTTCCAGTACGTAGCCTAGTAATAGGTTCCTACCTACTGTTCTTTCTTAGAGTACAAAGTCTAATCCGTATTAAAAAACAATTCGTACATAAATCATGTAATACACATAATTATGTAATTATTTAATAATGTAACAATCTACAGGTATTATTGTAACATATATTTTTTTTATTCATACTTATAAAATATTTCCACATACATTTGGCACCATTCCATACGACAGTTTTGGCGTAATTCGTCGTTTAATCTTTGTCAATACGTTTTTAGCTACAATCTTTAAGATATGACGAGACTGTTAGATTTCATAAAACCAACACCAACCTAATGCACCAACGCCCTGCAGGCGTGTCTTAAGCGTAGGTAAGAACTTTCTGGAGCGTGTCGTGTTCCAAGATAAACTGGGAAATATCTATAGTAGGTAATTAGGCATGGAGAAAGGAATCTATAGCCGACCACTATACACTTGTTGATAAACCCGTTACATTCTTCTTTGACTTCTCGTATTTCGAGATCAGCTAATAGACCTTACAAGCAGTCATAACATCGATGGCTGATCATATATTACCGATCTGTCGGGAATTATCGTGTTAGTTTTGGGTTGTACTGCGCTTATCAAGTAAAATGTCACCCCTTGGTTTGCAGTATTACAGAAATATTTTGATTTATAGCTTCCAGTCAACGCCTCATTAATCGATCATCAAAAGAACTAGTAAATTTAGTACATAAAGGCGGTTGAAGCCATGTAAACTTTATATCTTAACGACAAGTCGTGTCACTCACATTTTCTGTCGGAAAAGTATTATAAAGTTGCTGACCCTACTGTATACAGAAAAGACTAAGCTCAAAGAAGAAATGGTGACGCGTCAGGGACTGTTTATACATTCAGCTATATTATTTCAGATATTCGTGTAGCTGAGTATTATAACGAGATTAACTTTTCGTTAAAATGTTGATCTGGTAAATACAACAACTAAAAAAATCTGGTAGACTTGATATTATGTGACGATATGGTTCAATCTGGTCACCACGTTAAGCCTAGTAGAGGTACTGAAGCCTCTGCCGGAACATACCTATGGATTTTGACGTCAGATTTTCAAGTAGAAAATAGTAGATGGCCAGACGGGCATTAAAAAATGCCCTAAAATAATGCTATGGTTGCATTACATTATTTTCCTTCCCGCAAAGTTCCACTCATGGCACAGATTCGAACTCACGCCCATTGACGTGGCGTCGGTACACGGCTATCTTAACTAATATTATAAATGCGAAAGTGAGTTTGTTTATTACGCATTCCCGTATTGGAGGCAGTGATAGGCTACTTTTCCTCGCGAAAAACTTGTTGGAAGTGGGGTAAAAATGATAAACTTTTTATTGCATCACCCGATTTGATAAAATCAATAGTAACGCGAGTAAAGCCGCGGGTAAAATCTAGTCAGATATTTGGTGGCATTATATTAAACATTAGATTAGAATCACATTACATTAGAACTATTTTATTTTTAGAAGATAATGTAACCAATTTATAGTTACATTTGCGGTTTTTGAAAAATTATAGTTACAAGTCGCACTTCGAACTAACGCATATCGAATCTATTTTACACTAGTCTAAAGTACAGGTGACCACGAGTACATTTATTTAATATTTTAGATACATTAAATTATTTATACCGTAGTGCATTCGATCAACTGGTATATAACTTGGGGCTCAATAAAGCAGTGAAAAATCTAGGTCAGGAACTAAAGAGATAGCAGGATGATACATTACATGTCATTGGCATATCAGCGTCCTGCAATTTAGGCATCCCTTGCGGTGTAGGTACTGTCAATTGGATAATAATGATGATTGTCAATTGGCTAATAATGATGATACTCAATTTGGACTGAGGACAACTTAAATTTTAACACGTTATTGGTTTGACAAAGATCTTCATATATATCCGTTCATTTTTTTAAATCATGTATACTTCAAACTTTCGGAGCGTAACATGCTAACTATTAGGGACAAAATTTCATACATGCCTATTTTAGTTCCGAACTAAGTAAAGCTTGTATCATAGCAACTAATTCATTGATATATTGTACATAATATTTTATAACTGAGACATACATCTGTTAGGTATTTTAACACCCAAACACACAACTGATATCCATTACACTAAAGTGAGTCATTACCGACTATAAAGCTCGTCATATCTCAATTCAATATTAAGACGTTATTATTTCAAGACAAATTGTTTCAAATTGACGCTTATTTGTGACTAACATGTTTGAATCTTTTACTCTCCCTTAATTGGCTAAAGTAATTTTAATGGAATTTAGCATATAAGTCAGTTATATTTAGTGCACGACATCTGATAAACTCAGTAAAAGTTCTCTACAAGAATTTGACATAGCTTGCAAACAATAGGCAATACTAGTACTATATCTTAATAAAGGGTGTTTTACCTTATGATATTTATAAATGATAAATGATGATGTGACCTATAGTCATAAAATGCTAAGCCTAGAGAAGTATCAGCTGTCAAGTGCAGGTGCCAGAATATACCTATTCTTGCTTGTTGAAAATTTTTCGACTTTAACTAACAGATAGGTATTGGAATAGAGCCTACTACCATGCCGCCTTGTCAGTCAATCCGAAAGAGCAGAGTTGGCCCTGACTTCTTATCAAAAATTCTATCTAAGAAGGAATAGGTTTATCCTTACGACTCAGTGGATCAGCTTGTCGGCTGTGAGAGTTTCTACACCCTATCCCTATCCGCTATCTGTGTGTCTATAATATCTATAAGCCAGAAACAATGACGGAAACTTCAGCTTTCATTTGGCTCTTGTTCCAACATCGCCCGCAAGACAGCTTTGTCCGAGTGAACTGTTTCTACAGCCGCAGTCCAAACGCAGCGTTCAAGTCCTTCGAGGCACATGTTGAAACAATCTTACAACCGGTGCGGCCGGCCGATCTCAATAGTTCGGAGATTCGAGTTTGCGTAATTACTCCGCCGTAACAAACACTTTGTAGAGCTTCAAGTTTATCTCCGTGATTTCTCTATGTTGCTTTTAATTACTTACTAAAAGAGCCCTTCTGAATATTACAGATGACTGCGTGTCGTTTCTTAACAAACAAGCTAAAGAAATTGGTCTTTCGATTAAAATTTATGAGCTTGTTCCACGTAAACCAATAGTCGTGCTATCATGGCCGGGAAAGGATCAGGCTTTGCCAACTATTTTGCTAAATTCTCATATGGATGTGGTGCCTGTATTCGAGGTAAGTGTAATTCAAGATAAAGACATTGAAATATGGTAACATTAGTATTGTTTAAATAAACATATTGAAGTGTTGATAGTATGTATATAGATAACAACGAGAAGTAGGTAAATATCGACAGAACCAATAAACTAAAAGTAGTAAGGAGATAAATAAAAATATCACAAATTTATCGTAACAAAACTATGTGTATCAATTTAATTGAAAACGATATGTCTTTCTTTATAGATTAGATTGTGTTGTGCGTTATTTTCCAACCAACAATCCTTAGTAACATGTTTTATGCTAGGCTATAAGTTCTAAAACCAATTATGACGTTAATACATAATTATAGTTTCTTTACATAATTTCTAATAGTAAAAGTTCTTGAGACGCTTTGAGTAATTTTTCTTCGACCAAGAACTTTAAGGTCGCGTCATCGAAATATTTGTGTCACATGTATTTAGGTATAGAAAATAATGTTAAACATGGAGTTCATTAAAATAATGTTAATTCAAACACTATAGTAGTAAATATAATTCTTTGTTCCGAGTGATCAAACATTTCCCAGTCTAATTTCTTTTTTTTTTCATCTGAAGAATAATGTCCATTTTACGTAGTTCCTCTCGCAACACGTAAACTCACTACCCAGGTTAAGGCCAAGGTGTGAGGGGCGCGTTGTGAGACAAATCGGGTGATAAGCATCATCAATACCCACTAAAAAGACACCACAGTAAATCCCCGTATTGCTAGAGACCAGGGATGGCTATTACATTTCTTTTAGTCGCCGGCGGGGTCGCCTAGTCGAAACTCCTGTTAATTTTATACTGTATTAATCATTCAAGAATAGAATTCGTGTGAAGTGTTGAAGAATCAGTCAATTTAAAGTTTATATAGAAAATAATATTCTTTGACGCAATGAAACTCCTGTTAATTTTATACTGTATTAATCATTCAAGAATAGGATTCTTGTGAAGTGTTGAAGAATCAGTCAATTTAAAGTTTATATAGAAAATAATATTCTTTGACGCAATAAATAATTTCGGCGTCTTTCGTTTTTCAAAATTCAACACCTATCGATATAATGACATAGACACTTGTACGGGAAAACTATTTTTCACGCAAACTTATTCGGTGTATTCTGTTGCCTTGACCACGTCCTGGCAATTTTTATGCTAATGTGCTAAATTTTGCTGAAAATTGAATTTTAAGTTACTTTTAACAGTTTTATTTGTATAAGCTATGTACATGGTTTGCGAAAATCGTTTAAAATCAAAGACATTACCAACCTAAATAGTCTACGCAAGACAAGCCGTGTGTACATAATTAGTATTCTGGAAGTTTATACTCTGCATTTTTGTCAAAAACACTATTCTATTTGTTCTAATACATCCGAGCTTAAGTAACAATTAAGTAAAATTTAGTCGTAACTTTAGCCTATAACTGTTCAGATTACACCTCAGAAGCTTGGTCCTGGTCAAAAGAGTCGGTCGCCAAATATCGCTCACACTTTATTCTACAAATACTATTGTATACTATAATATACAATAATATTATTGTATAGTTCTAATTTCTTGTAAAGAGGTTGACACGGTCAGGCGTTCCTGTAGTAATCATCAAACAGTATGTAGACTTTTTTTTTTTTTTTGAATTGACATACCTCTATTAGGCGTAAGGGCTTTGACAGCTTCACCGAACTTTTTGGGGCGAGTGCTGAGGGCACTCAGCTCCGAGGCAGCGAGCGCAAGGGTGCCAGAATGGCTTTTTCTATACATAATCTATATGTTTGTTAAAGGTGAGATGTTTATCTAAAACTACACCAAGGTATTTAGTTTGGTTAGCCCAGTGGATATTGACACCAAAAAGATGTATCATTCTTTTTATATTCTTCCGCGCGTGAGGATCGAACATAATAGACGCGCTTTTGTCTGGGTTTATTCCTATGCACCATTTGAGACACCAGGACCCGAACGTAGACACAGCCCTTTGGACGCGGTAGTATAAGTGAATCCTATTCCTGCCCAGTTTGTAGACATACCGAGCGGCATCCTCTATAGTTTTGAACGATTCTATTAATTAATTATGGTTCATTGATTGTAATTTCAGAACAGTTGGACTTACCCTCCTTTTAGTGGTCATATAGATAATGATGGAAAGATCTTTGCTCGTGGTTCGCAAGACATGAAATGTGTTGGTATACAGTATTTAGAGGCCATTAGGAAGCTCAAAGCTTCGGGAATCCAGTTAAAGCGAACACTGCATGTTTGCTTCGTTCCTGGTAAATATTATGGAAGGCTTTAATTGATTTACTTATTAGTATTAAGTATTTATAAATATATATTCTTTAAATACTTTGAATATATTATGCGGTTCACGAAAGTATAAAAATATTCTTGGTGTTACGCTTTGAGCCAAGGTCGCCATGCAAACAAAATTATTCATTGAATACAGCTGGTATAACACTGGGACTATTTATGAATATTAATCTATACAAATTTTATGAAATTTTGTTATGTATAATAGATGAAGAGATTGGTGGACATGACGGTATGGAAAAATTTGTCGTCACTAACGATTTCAAAGCTCTCAATGTTGGATTTGCGTTAGACGAAGGAATGGCGTCTCCTAATGATGATTTTATTATTTTCAATGGAGAAAGGAGTATTTGGCGTAAGTATATTATTTACTTTATAGATAACCAATAAATTCAAACAAAGTTGAATACTAGCTAGCGATTCAGTCTTATACTAATACCATCTGACTGTTAATTACATCATCATTCTCGAACGGTGATGGTAATGAATTTCAGAATAGAACTCGACTGTATAGAGAATAAAAGATAATTAACTTCTATTATTGAAACATAAAACAATCAATGTTTTTCCACCTTTCACAGAAATACATGTCCATTGCACCGGGCAGCCTGGTCATGGATCTTTACTATTACCGAATACAGCTGGAGAGAAAGTAAGCTTAATTTAATTTTAGGTTACCAGTAGTTTTTGAAAAATAATAGACCGATAGCGATAAATGTTTCGTAATTCTTAAGGTTTATTAACTTATTTTTCATTACTAAAACTTTTATTTAAGTTTTAGAACTTTCGTTTGATAATGAAATAATAGTTGTATAGAATCCGAACTATACAATCCACAGCAATTGGAACCCAATTGGAAATTAGTTCAACATTTTGAATAACTCAAGTCAATCCTTTAACTTTTGTAACAGTTTGAATTTTTTTAACGAACATAATGCAGTTTTAGTGCTAATTAATTTTTTAAATGAGATGTATGTTTGTTACTCTTTTGTTAACTACTCAACCGATTATGACGAATTCTACATACGTCTTGTCAAAGGTACCGAAAAGGACATATGGTACCTTTCATGCAAAAAAAAATATTACGCAAGCGAAACAACGGATAAAAACAAGTAATTTATATTTATTTGGAACTCCATACTATTCTTCAACTTATTTCAAAATGAACGTGGATAAATTGACACCATCGTAACTGTTATTCAAGTATCACCTTCTTCTATTTTTATCTGATTTGGCCAGGGCTTAGAAAGTATCTGAAATAAGACATTTTAAAGGTCAATTGTCTTTAAATTTTCAGATTAGATACGTCATAGACAAATTGATGGATTATAGGGAACAACAAAAACAAATTTTGGAGAGCAACCCGAAACTGACGATCGGCGATGTAACGACAGTTAACCTGACACAATTATATGTAAGTATTTTTTTTCCTTTTCTGAGAGGCCGATAAATCTTACCAACTATATTAGTGACCGTATGCCAAATGGTAGTGGCGGCTATACAATTTTGCCGCCCGCCGGCTATTTCAATTTTGCCGTCCCTACCTACCTCTACAATTAGATTCCACATAGGACTACGTAAACTGTAGAAAAAAATATCGATATAAGACTTAAATTCTAAGAGATAAAACATATTATGTAGCAACATTTAGGTATACATACAAGTATAAACCATTTTAGTTTCTAAAAAAAAAAAGACCCCCTCTAAATTCTGGCGCCCTAAAGCCAAATAGAATGTTCCCTCAGTATTATTTAAAAGTATTAATTCCATTGCCTATAGGATATATTTATGTATTTCCTTTTTATTTCTAATTATCTTCTACGCTAATACGCTATAATATAGTAGACTCTTATAGAAAACTATACTCATTGGTTTAAGTTACGTTAAGAAATTATTCTGTGATAATTACAACGGGATGGATTAAGACAATATTGTTAATAAATTATATTTACTTATATAATAATTTGTTGACAAATACGTGTCTTACCATTATTGTAAGTTATCGATCGACGTATTTATCATAAGCTATTAACTATTTGAAGCGATAATAGCTCAGTTGGTAGTGTGTAGGGACGCTTGAGCTTTCGACGAAGAAAACATTGTGGTAAAACCCATAGCACGATAGTAGGGCTTTTGATAGGTAATTAATACACTACTTAATAAAATATTTTACTGTTTACTGCTAATAATTAATTTATGAATGATGCCTTTTCAGGGTGGCGTACAGTCTAATGTTGTTCCGGAGAAATTAACGGCAGTTTTTGATATTCGGTTAGCTGTCACGGTGGACCATACGAAGTTTGAAGATATGGTAAATTCTCCATTGTTATCGACATTAGCAAAAATAGAATTGTAATGCCTAGGCATTGTTTTTACAAATACAAAAGTAATTGAGGTATCTAAAAATCTAAACCTTTCACTCTTTAGGTAAATAAGTATCTTTAATATTACAGAATTAATTACAAACAATTATGACTAAATGTTTTAGTTCTGTATATTAACAATTGAGTACGCTTGTCAATTTGTTTTTTTTTTATTAAAAATTAGATTTACTAAGATTAAAAAGTTGCTACTTCGATCTAATATGTCTACTATTGTAACATATTTACAAACTACACAATATTAGTTTAAGTCCTTTATTAATTGTTTATTCTTGGCAACTTAGAGTATTACTGTCATTTTCAAGAAATAAGATTTGGGCATTTCGGGCAGACGACACTATCTTCAACAAGATAACTCTCTTGTTGAAGCTCTCTTGGGAGTTTTTGTGGCAACTAATATGTTATGTTCCGAATGATTATCCACAATTCACTTCACCTATGCTCTTCAGCTACACTACATTACGTAAAATGTCACCTTAATTTACACAATATAGGGCTAAACAACTAAGTATATGAATACAAATAAAAACTGCAACATGACAGATCAAGATCATGTCGATACGATCAGTAGTTTTGAAGTGACTGCACCTCAAACAAAAATATATTTTTTATATGTATATATATAGGTTTATTAATTAGTATGTGATAACTTATATGTATAAATTCCATAAATGCAAGATATAGTGAGACTTTTTTTTCTTTACAATAGCAATGCATTACCGTTCGTTGAAAGACAACTTGGCGAAGTGTACGGGTGTAATAGTGTAAGGTAGTAGTGACACGCTTGGGTACGTCCCTGGAATCAGCCTTCATATACATTGTAAGCAAGCGTGTTAGTAGGAATCTATACCCGAATGACACTTAATCACGATGCAAGTTGTTGTAATAAGTTTTGGGATCAGCCTGACCTTATGTAGCTGCATACAGACTTGCAAGCTGCTGTAATAATGACAACCCCTCAGGGGATTTCTCTGTGACCAACGTTGTATTTTTACAATTATAGGTTTAGTAGCGTTATGAACATCATCTCACTTGATGTCAAGTGAGTATGTGGCCAAAGATAATAGACACGCTAAGCCTAGTGGAGAGGCTGGCACTCAAGTGCAACTGCCAGAATACACCTGTAAGTGTTTGACGGCAGATTTTTCAACTTGAGAGTGCAGCTAACCAGGTTTTAGGGCATTAGAAAAAGTTCTATCTCCATACTATGGTTTCATCACGATGTTTTCCTTCTTTTGACGCAGCGCCGGTACACACTACCAACCGAGCTATCAACCCTTCGTTTCGTTTTTTTGTGCTGTGGCTTCTATCAAACACAGTACCGTATTACAACTAAACGTTTTTTTTTTTAATGGAATAGCGGTAAGACGAGCTCGTGGGTCACCTCATGGTAAGAGATCACCGCTGCCCATGGACACCCGCTCCACCAGATGAATCACATGTGCGTTACCAGCCTTTATACCAGTTGTATACATAACATCTTTAAATTTTGCAGATAAATCAATGGTGCAAAGAAGCCGGTGAGGATGTGTCCATAGAATTCGAGCAGAAGAATTCGTATGTGGAGTGTAGTAGAATCGATTCAACTAACCCCTATTGGGTTGCCTTCAAAGGAGCTACTGATGCATTGTAAGTAATTCATAGTGTTATAACTATATGTATTTTTTGTTTTCTTTAGAAAAAGCAACACATTGCGGTCTTACCGTCATCAATTTTTTTTTGGTATCATAAGGTAAATATAGGTTTAAATTTTGAAAATAGAGTTATAATTTGAGGTATAAGTGATATCGAATACCATTCAAGTTACCTACCTCAACCTCACCTGCACGCGGTGCACCCTGCCGAGTAACCGACGAGGCTCTGCCGCTTGTTGGTCCCACATTTGTTTTTGATCATGTCGGTTAACCATGTAATCTTTGATCCACCATAGCTCGGTGCTAGGGTTATTGCCCGGCTGGTTATCGACCACCCTCGGGTTAAACTGCCGCTAAAGTTCACTGCGAGCCCTTGTGTTTCGCCGTAGTGAACGATAACCAGCCATTTCCGCCAAGGTCAGCAACATGGCTGTAACACCCGTAATGTCTGTCCTTTAATGAATTTATGTAACCATTTACAATCAGATGGGCCGTTGTCCTGCTTGCTGCTCATTAGCATAAACAAATCTACGCTTATTGTATTAGTTGCTGCATATATAATTACATTAGCGGGTACCCCGCGACTTTCTTCACGTTATTTCCGTCAATCACGCGTAATCGTTGCTGTATTCCGTTATACACTGCAAGCACTGAATGGTGAGACGTCAATTAGTATACTGAAAAGCCGTTACTTTATAGTTAGCTATACTGGACTGTGTTCATTTATTACATAACTAATTTTTATAGCTTATGGAATACGCTTAATTCTCCAGTTACTTTCATTTTATACAAAGTACTTTTCACTCTTCACAAAAGACAATATTTGAAATTTTTTATATATATTTTAACGGCCGGTGTCTTTGAATAACAATATTTAAATAATCAATAGTAGTAGTAGTAGAACACACTCTGTAATATGCCTTCTTAGTGGATGTCTACATCATAAAAGGAGTAGGTATCCATAACAAATTTCAAGTCAATAGGTGTGGTAGTATCGAAGATATCTCAGTAAAAGTATCAATGAAAAGTTTTGGTCATTTATTTTACACACGCAGGGAATGAAATTATAAAAACACTGAGAAACGTGTTTATTTTTTTTATTAAGGAGTATTTATGCTAAATTTTAAGGTGATTATTTTCTATCTCCTCATATAAATTTTTGACTGAATCAACGTTTGGGGGTCAGTATTAAAGTACTCAGCCCGAGGCAACGAGCAGAAGGGAGCCATGAAGTGGCCAATCCTCGGCTTGGCCTTTTGCCGGGGATGAGAAAAGAAATCATGGTCTTAACTATTGATTAATCCTATATAAGAGCCTATACTAAGCAGGGAACCTACTCAGCTATACAAACATATGCGTATGTACAATAATTTATAGGGATGAGAGAGCAATAATATACCATAAGAAATCTTTTTCCAGGAAACTAAACCTGGATTGCAGAATCTTTCCCGGAGGTACCGATAGCAGATATATCCGACAAGTAGGCATTCCAGCTATAGGTTTCTCGCCGATGAACAACACGCCCGTACTCTTACACGACCACGACGAGTTTCTGCATGCCGATATATTCTTGCGCGGCATTGACATCTACGTCAAACTGATTACGGCAGTTGCTAATGTCTAATATTCAATAACATATCGTGCAAAGGTTGTATTGAAAGATAATAAAATAAGAAGTGCTTGTCAGGTTACAAATCCCTCGTAAATGATATATCGTTAAGTCCCTAAAGCTCCCGTTAAAAGCGGTCGTTTGTATTGGGGCAGTTTGTAAAACTTTTAATATAATCGTCCACTTAACATTACTCGACAGTATAATAGAATCTTGGAGGTTCACTTAAAGTCTGTAGCGTAACTGCTGTGCACTGTTATAATTTAACGTTGAAATCCCTGTTAAATATTTTTATTATAACCAGGTGATTTTTTCTATTAATCACTAAGTTTGAAAGATTAGTATTTGTAACAGTGATATTCGAAATCGCACAATAAATTATAAATAAAATTGATTGTTCGTAAACTTATTGGACGCTACATTTATGTGACTTTGTTAATTCCACAATATTAATAATGTGACGTGTATCGCTAAACCTAGGGATGAGGGAACATTTAACTTGATGACGAAACTAATCTGCTACTTCTAAACTAGAATTGCATATTCTATTCAAATACTATTCGTGTATCCGTAGTTAAAACATATTTAGGTAATAAATTTTGTATGAAATAAAAAACGATAACTTGCGATACGATAAAATTGTAATAAATTTATCTTTAAATTCAAAAATCATATAATTAGAACGGATTACTATTCCACTATAACAATTTCACTCTAGGGCACTAATGTTCCATTTATGTCTCCGCATATTCGTTTAAAATTATGTATGTCGTTTAAGAAGAACGTCTGATTAAGTACACAAGTGTCAGTTGTGACATTAACAGTATTCCACGAATATAAAGAACAAAATATAGCATATCAGACCGTGTAGCTAAGTGTTACATTTATTTACGTAGTTTTAAAAATTATTTTACTTCGAACAGGACTACCTTTTTAAATTAATTATTATATTCGGTCACTCTATTCAACAATTAAATAATAGTGTTAAATATTATGCTAAATATAAGTATTATATTTTATTTATTATATATACTTTAGTATACATATTTTAAATCAACTGATTTAAAGTATGATCTCACTTTTTCAGATGAAATATAACTTCTGACTATTACAGAATATATTTTTCACAATTTACCTCAGCTGACTCTTTTAGATAGCAATAACGTAGTGAAATATCACTGTTATTCCTTTTTAAATACGAATTTGATTTTAATTATATTTTAAAAGTATGGGACACACGAATCATAATAGCATAGGATAAAAATAAATATGTCTTCTAACATTGTATTTTTGTAATATTAGGTATAAGTTTTATCTTCTTTTTTGGCATAAAATGCTAATGGATATGTGATATTATATCAGATTGATATTATTGTGCAATATAAACTATTACCGTAACGCTTACGTTATTTAAAAAATCATTGTAAGTTAACCATTGTGCCTTCGCAAACTTCTAAAGGCAGTGGCGTAACTATAAACCATCTGAGGCCCGTGGCAAATTCATTGTATGGGGCCCGCGTAAAAATCGTCGTTGTAATTTGATTTTAATAAATCACTGTGGTGATTACCCAACAGTATTACAAGTATGGTGTGCATTTTTGCTAAATATTTATTTCGTTTCAAAAAGATTGGTATTACACATTTATAATAAAATAACAATGTATGCTTAGCAAAATATTTATTGCTAAAATTATATTCTTCAAGCATTCCGTTTCGCAAAAAATATCAGTATCTTCAGAAAGGTTTAAAGATGGACCCATAGAATTCTGAGTAACCAAATGAATATTATTTGAATGTCTATATGATATTCAGTTGTGCCCAACTTTCATTGAAGTTATGTACTTATATAAAATTTGTAATTTTTACTAACATTTTATTCAAAATTTTGGCTTACTTTTGAGCAGCGGGCCCGTGGCAACTTGCCAGCTCTGCGGCCTTATAGTTACGCCACTGGCTAATCATTTCCCTTTTGTGTCAAACACTATATTGTCTGCAGAGACCACTAATAAAATAATTGTCTACATTTTATCTTGTTTGTTTGCATTTTTTACGATCATAAAATATGAGTGAGTACAAAAAATAATCATTTAATTACACTTTCAAAAATTGTGAGAAGGATTTCTAGCAAGATTATTTAATATGTATGTACAGTTTATTTTGGGATTAGCAACGGTTTAGCCATCTTTAAATTTACATAATTATTTTTAGTTGTCGTCAAGGGTCCTGTAACAATCAGCATATTACCTATCGCATATTGTACTGCGTAAAAATGTCTAAGAATACAGATGGTAAGATTATTTTGTATTCATTCTACCTATATAATTATTCTTTATTGAATTCGTAAATATTATGCACAATGTAACCATTTTATATTCAAAATATTATTATTATTATTATTGGAAATTATGTTATTTTTATATCTTATTTAGTTAATTATTTATATTTTTCTAGTATGTACTTCTTACAGTGTATACATAAATAATTGTAGAAAAATATGCCGGTTTTTTTTTAACCTGTAATTAATGCTTTTAAACATTAAACGATATATAGTGGTTATAATTATAAAGTGTTGATTACATGCAACAGAAATGCGAATGTTGACATGAATGTGTGGTGTTACAAGAATGGATTAATTTAGGAATGAGTATATCAGGGACAATTAGATAGTGGTTTGCGGTAGAGACGTTGGAAGGGCATCCTTTATGTTCGTTTAGACATGTTATGAAAAGTGAGACAACGCATGTGGGGAGAAAAGTAATGTCTATATATGTTGAAGGATGGAAATAAAGATTCATTAATTACGATGCTGCCCAAAGTTTTTCTTTTTGAAGGAAACGGCAAAGTTATCCAACATTATTTCATAATTACGTAGTTAGTGCTTTACCAAGATAACTTTTTAAAACCACATAGTTTTTCTAGCAACTAATATATCATGTTCCGAATCATTACTTCCAATTTACTCCTCTTATGCGCATTGGCCATTTACATCACGTAAAAATTCACGAATATTACACAACATAGGACCAAGTAGATCCCGCCAAAAACTACTCGAGGAATAGTTTACATCTTTTTTTTATATATTTAGGCGAGAGCAACTGAGTACACAGCCGTCTACAGAGTTTTTGATTTATTAAATAAATAATTTTCATTTTTACATATGTGTTTGTGTAAAACTAATAAATAATTAATGTAAATAATGTCTTATGAAAATAGATAAGAACTGAACCTCCAATTTATAATTTGAAATATTCATTCTCTAGATCGATTTAGAGCTGTAAATCAATTTACAAAATCGATTTTTGTACACTAAAACATCCATTATTCAGATATAATATATCAGATCACTATCCCTGCTACCAAGCTATCATACTTGATACTAATATTATAAATGCAAAAGTGACTATGTTTGTTTGCTACGCATTGATGCCTAAACCGCTGAATAAGTTGTGATTAATTACGTCTTAGAGATAGATGGGAACCTTGAGACGGAGATAAGTTACTTTTTCTCGTAAAAAAAACTTATAAGAAGCGGGGTAAAGAGAGGGATAAACTTTCTATGAGACATTTTATTGCATCATCCGATTTGTCTGACAAAATGAATATTAATGCGAGTGATGCCGCACAAAAAATGTAGTATCTAATATATTTAAAAAAAGTCAGGTTTTGTTTGTAGAGGTGTAAACGTAACGAAAAATAGCGTACCCGAATGTATTTCTTACTATAACAAGCAGTACTTGTTACTATCGTCTTGTTACATTACTCGTTACTTTTGATATCTATTAAAGAGCATCGCATCTAGTCGTGGTGCGTACGATATGACGTTGACATGGCATCGTTCGCACTCTATATATTCAGTACAAAATACAAAAACATACGAGTAACGAAATGTATTTGTGTGTAACGTTTCGGTATTGGTACTAGATGGTGTACTCATTACTTATTAATCAATACATATGGTTTATAGGTGTAAAAGTAACGAAAAATAACGTACCCGTACGAATTCGTTATTATCGTATCATTACGTAACGCGTTATTTTTGATACCGCACAAATATCATCGCATCGAGTCGTATTGCGTATGGTATGATGTTGACATCCCGTCGTTCGCACTTTTTATAATCAGTAAGAAAATACGAAAACAAGAGGTTAACGAAATGTTTTCGTGAGTAACGTTTCTGTACTCGGTACTAGATTGGGTACCCGTTACTTAGTAACGAAGCTACGATCAGCTCTAGTTGCAAACATTAGTAAACATCAACCCTAAACCGTTTAAAATAAATTATAAGAAACCCTTTCTGAATGATTATATTACATATATTGTATATTTTCAACAAAAAAAAAATGTAGTACTAGATACCTTTGTATTATTTGTATATACTCAGGTCTTTGTAATACTCTGTGTTGACAGTCGGAAAGAAAAACACAATACATACATTTCATAGTTATTTAAAAAAAAATGGATAAAATATGTAGAATATGTTTAGAAGAACGCGTTGTTTCTTCGATATTTACAAAAAACTTTAATGTATCGCTCTGTGACATGATAGAGTATTGTTGTAACGTTAAGGTAAATATATTTTATAAACAATACGATCTCAATAACTAGAATTTGCATTACATTTTTTTTACTTATTTGCTAGTTTACATTGTTTTTACGTTACCGGATGTATAAAATAATACGTATATATTTGTTATAGATTTTGTAAATCGTAGCAGCCACAAGGCGCTTTTTAACTTGTTAAATAATAATGGCACTGTTATTATAAATCTAATGGACAAGGGGTAGAGAGTGTTAAGTAGAACAATAACTGAAAGATAATTTGTTTAAATAGTTAATATTATAAAATCATATTTGTAATGAAATTGCATATGTTTTGTGCAGTTAATGATAAATATTTCTTAGCACTTTTCATTGATTAACTTTGACCATAACTTCAACTGCATTTAGCAATTCCGAAAAACATTTTATAATGAAAAACACATATCTGCTAATTTTCATTGTGATTAGTCAAGCTCTTGGTGTTTAGAAATTTGATATATATAATTAATTTTGAAGCAGTGATAATTCAGTTTGTATTGTGTATGGGCACCACATCAAGGCACATGAGCTTGAATCTACCTACAATAAGCTTAAGCTTTTGGTGAAGTAAAACATTGTGATGAAACTATAGCATGGCAATAGGGCTTTGTCTAATGCCCACTTGGCTAGCTACCACCCTCAAGTTAGAAATCTGCTACCAAATGCCTATAGGTGTGTTCGGGCAGTTGCACTTGAGAGTCAATCTCTCGACTAGGCTTAGTGTCTCCACCTGGGCCACTTTGTCACTTAACATTAGGTGAGATTATGGCTAACTCTAAACTAAATACAAAATATCACCATTTTAATTTGAGTTTTTAATATATTTATTATAATATATTATGTACAGATTGAATTCCTTTACATTTCTAATATATGTACAGATTAATTGTTAGAAGTTATTACTTTCCCAATAATAAAATACCAAAAAATCTACTAGCAACAATTACTATGTATAATTTCTTGTACTTACTATTCTGGTCACAAAGTGATATCTAAATAAATTACAATTGAATACTTATTAATCATTATGGATAGGTTATATAGTATATTGCAATTGTCATTGTAAGATAATAATTCAATTTTAAGAAGTTTAATATGTGGCAGTTGTTTGCCATTTCTTTCACAAAGTTAATATGATGTCAAAGATTAAATACAATTTGCAAGGTTTAAAATAATTTGAATAAACATTTGCAGATAAGCAGAGATGATGGTCTACCAGAATACATATGCAGTAACTGTGTTTATAAATTAGGAATCGCTTATCATTTCAAACACAACTTCGAAAGTGCTGATATCCGTCTGAGGCAGTACCTTGGATTGAGGATAATGAAAAAGTAAGAATTGAAATATCTTTATGACTTTCAGTTGTTTTTTTTACATATCCTAACAGTTGTGGGATCTAAAAGCAAATCTGCTTCAGTCCAAAATTGGTATTTTTTAACTTTGTACTCCAAATTGTTGTTGCCTTCGAACACTATAATTTCGTGTACTTTGATAATGCCAATTTTGGACTGAAGCTAATTTACTTTTATACCCATCAGTTATTGTTTATTTAATGTGATTGTGTAATCTGATCAAACAGTCAAAGGTGAAAATACTGTTTTTCTTGTAAAATATACCCTTAACATAGTTTTTAATAATGCCAAAAAATAGAAGCAGTAAAGTTTAAATTAATATTATAAAGTAGAATAGTTTATGTATTTGGACATATTAATGTTAGGAACTACTGTTCAGAGTGAAAAAGTTATTTTTGCATTTTAAAAATTGGATTTGAAATATTTCTTAAAGTGGGTGGTACTCCAAAAAAATTGAGAAGCGTTGTTTATACCGTTTTCTATGGAAAAAGATGATAAATTAACTAATAGAGCAATAGATTTATTTTCAGAAATAGAATAAGAGATGCTTTTTTTACTACTCAAACTAATAAAATTGTATAACATAGAAGTTTTCTTGGAATTACTGGTAAATTTTTATACATTACTAATAAGAAATACTATGTCTTATTACAGATCTAGTGATGCTGCTGTTATGACAGACCCTATTGTAAGTACTGTAATTTCTTATTTCCCAAACTTATTTTAATACATTATTTTCTCTATGTTAGCTTTCTGGCAGAAACAATGTTTTTCAATAAAATAAAGCATACACACTAGACTCTGAATCTACATTTTTTTTTGGTATTTTAAGGTTAAAATGATTAAATTTGCGAAATTAAAGATCAGCTTAATATTATTTACCATTACTAATTATTATTAATAATTCTGACTTATTACTACTCCAAAGCAGCCCATAACATTTCTTTGAAACAATGTTGGCTCAGTTTGTTTGTGTGAATGGACGCCACATTAATGGACGTGAGTTCAAATCCACCTACAATGAGCCTGAGCTTTCAGTGAAGAAAAATATCGTGAGGAAACCATAGCATGTTAATAGGGCTGTATCTAATGTCCACCTAACTAGCTACCAGTCTTAAGTTATAAATCTACCTCCAAATTCTTATAGGTGTGTTTGTGCAGTTGCACTTGAGAGCCAGTCACTCCACTAGGATTAGCATGTCCACCATTTTCGGCCACATCGGCATGTAGGATCAGGTGAGACTATGGTTATTAAAACCGTTATCGCCAAACCTACAAAAAAAACAACTTTTATGACTGGCCTCAGTTAAGATTAGTATTTTGATTTGAGTTTAGTATATTAATTAATAATAACACATTAATCGTTAATGATATCACATTAATCGTAATAATACACTAATCGTTAATGATATTACATTAATCGTAATAATACATTATTTTGCTGATTATATCATGCTTTTTTCAGATGCCTACGTATTCAACTATAATTAAGAAGTGGTATGTACGTATATTATTTAACTTTTCCATAATACGAACATAATGTTATTTTAAAAGAGACAGATTTACACTCGGAACAGCGTTTCTAAGGAAACCTTGAGACAAATCCCAAATGTTATTCCTTCTAAATAATTAAAGTTGAAATAATGTGGTTTGTATTTCTGCACCAAATAAATATGTTGTTCAGCATATTGTAAAACAAATTAAATTTGTCTACTTTTGGATTCAATTGATACTTTTTAATTGTAATTTTATTTCAAAAACTAAATTTCTCAAAGATACCAAGTATTCATTACGACATTTTGAGAAGGTACAAATAAAACTAGTGAAGCTCACAACAGACAGAGCTATAATATATATTAATATAAATCATAGCAAAGTATATTACGGTATATTTTCTATAGCAATCGGCGAGTGACCACAGACGCAGCTATAACATATATTTTTATTACGTCAACAAAATATGTCGGCAGATATAGCACGATATATTTAGATGCAACAGCGAATTGCAACCGCAGATTAAATTAATTAATTAAAATGTATACTAAAGCATAGCCACCGTCTGTGGCAGCTTGCTATACCGTAATATATAGCTTACTATATTAATATAATACATTATAGCTCCGTGTGCTGTGGGCTTTACAGTTTCGTTACAGATAGTAATGTACTTATATATTCTTGAAAGTTTATAATAAAGTTTAAATGCATGAGGAATTTCAATTTCAGCAAATGCAAGCTTTCACAACAGAAGAGGACTAATTCAAATTACAAAAGAAAGCCTGAGGCGGAAAAGTTAAAACGTGGCCCAAAACCTAAACCGAAACAAATCCACTCGTGTTACCAGTGCGAGAAACAGTTCCGATGTCAAGCACAGTTGGAGATGCATGTGAGGTATTAATTTACTTTTAGGTTAAATTGAGAATGATGTGTTTTATCGGTGTTTCGTCGAACGTTTTTAATTGTTTTTTTTTTTTTTCAAATCATATCAAATTAGTTTATTCAATTTAGGCGCTGAGGAGGCGCTTATGAACGCCAAAACTACCATCGGTAAGGTAAATAACACAGTCATCGAAAAGAACCTGCAAGATATTCGATCTGTTTATATCTTGTTTTAGGCACATATGATTTTTTTTAATGTTTTACAACAGTTATTAGTAACATCAATATAATAATATTAAATAGATACATACCACTTAGCGTTTACAACGCTCAGAACACACTTTCAGACTTTCCACATGACGACCACGGTCCTTATAGTCGCTGCGAACACGTCACTCACGCCAACCTTACATCGACCCATCTGCTAATTAAATTAATTAATTAAAATATATACTAAAGCATAGCCACCGTCTGTGGCAGCTTGTTATACCGTAATATATAGCTTACTATATTAATATAATACATTATAGCTCCGTGTAGTGTAAGTGTAATTTAACTTGAGTTTGAAGCGATGATCCTCAGTGGTAACGTATACGGACGCGGCGTCAAAAGACGTGAGTTCGAATCCACCTACAATGAGCTTGAGCTTTCGGTGAAGGTAAACATCGTGATGAAACCATAGCATGGTGGTATGGCCTTTTCTAATGCCCGTCAGGCTAGCTACCACCCTTAAGTTGAAAATCTCCGGCCAAATACCTATAGGTTTGTTCGGGCAGTTGCATTTGAGAGCCAGCCCCGCCACAGGTTTAGCGTGGCTACCAACTTGGGTCGTATCTCACTTAACTTCAGGTGAGATTGTAGCCATAACGCTAGACCTTAACTATATTAAAAAAAAGTTAAACTTCTATAGTAAATGTTAGTTAGTTAGTTAGTAGTTAGTTAGTTATTATTGTATGTTGCAAATTGTACCTACCTAAAAAAATATAACCAGATCGAGTTTCTCACTGGTTCGTCTCTATGAATTGGTTATTTTCCGAACCGTTGGTAGTTTTGACGTTCATAAGCGCCGTCGTAGGGCCTAAATTGAATAATGTTTTTTTGCATTCATTTTGTCACAAGGTATAAAGTATCAGTTTAACCATCAAATCTATTAAATTGCAAAGTGTAAATTTGACTTGGCTTCGCAGGACCCATACGGGAGATAAACCATTTCAGTGCATGTACTGTCCGCGTAGATTCACTCAGAAGCACAATTTAACTATACATCAACGTATTCACACCGGCGAAAAGCCGTTTCAATGTGAAGTATGCAGGTAATGGATATATTCATAATATATTAGATATTTATGTTTACAATACATATTTATGTTTTGAAGCGATGATAGCTCAGTGGTAGTGTGCACGACTTCGCGTCAAGGGATGTGGGTTCGAACCCAAGCACCTACAATGAGGTTGAGCTTTCGGTGAAGGAAAACACCGTGAGAAAACCATAGCATAGTGGTAGGGCTTTTTCTAATGCCCGCCTGGTTAGCTACCACCCTCAAGTTGTAAACCTGCCGCCAAATACCAATAGGTGTGTTCCGGCAGAAGCATTTGAGAGCCAGTGTCTCCACAGGTTTAGCGTGTCTACCAACTTGGGCCGTATTGTCACTTAAGATCAGGTGAGATTATGGCCATAACGCTAAAACCTTAACTATAAAAAAAAGACATGGGTTATCACATTAAATTCCTATGACCTAGTGAACTTCGTATCATCTACAACGTACGGTTTTCGTTCACTAATACTAGACACTTCTCTAAATCTCAAAAACGATGTGACCGTTTTTATCTGTAACATTTTTATTAGCTACTAAATTCTTCGGGCGGCTTTGCTCGCTTTAATGTTGGTTTTATGATATCGGATGGCGCAATAGAAAAGTTTCATACAAAGTTTATCCCTCTCTTTAACCCACATAAAATAAGTTTTTCGTAAAAAGAGGCAGCCTATAACCGTCTCCAAGTACCCATTGTTCTCTATACCAAAATTCATCACAATGGATTCAGCGATTTAGCTGTGATAGCGTAACAAACAAAAAAAAAGACTAATTTAAACGGATTTTATCGCGGTTATTTATTAAATTTTGATCCCGACGTTTCGAAAGCTTTTCACCCTTAGTGGTCACGGGGCGGACTGAGGTGTAGGTTGTCCAGAAAAGTTTATGTTACTGTGTCTACCTTCAATTTAATTTTTATTATTGATTGTAACATAAATAACCGCGATAAAATCCGTTTAAATTAGTTTTAATTCAATGAATAATATTCGCGTAAACCTAAGAAATCATTATAAAAAAAAGACCTCAATTTCGCATTAATAATATTTTTAAGTTTGGATAAAGAATGTCTTGCCACATTAAGTTCTATTTAACCAAATGTATTTAAGACTAGCCGCCCTGGTGAACTTTGGATCACCTACAATTGCTGTCACTAAATCTCAAAAACGGTTTTACCGTTTTTTTTTTTACATTTTGATTAGTTATAATCAATCCTTATCAACCTTTCGACTTCAATTCGTTAGGTTAATCGAATTGGCTATATTTTATAGCTTATGCGGTTCGTATTTCGTTTGGCTATTGAAAGAAACTTGTTTACAATTCCCATGAATTTAATGTCTTTTATTTTATTTTTTTATATTTATTTAATGTTTAGCGTTATAGCTACAATCTCACCTGTATTTAAGTGACGATGTGGCCCAAGATAGTGGACACACTAAGCCTAAGAGACTGGCTCCTAAGTGCAACTGCCGGAACACACCTACAGGCATTTGGCGGCAAATTTTCAACTTGAGAGTGGTAGCTAGCCAAGAGGGTATTAGAAAAACCCTTACCACCAAGCTATGGTTTCATCACGATATTTTCCTTGACCGAAAGCTCAAACTCATTGCAGTTGTATTCGAACCTACGTTCCTTAACGTGACGTTCGTACGCACTACCAACTGAGTTATCATCGCTTCATATCGTTATATGAAATATAAATTTATTTAAGCTATATGTGTTATGATTACCTTGTTTGTGGTGCATAAATATATAACGATTATTGTATATCCAACTTGCGGATATATAGATATAGATATCCGCGCTCGAAACAGTGAAACTATAAATTGGTTCCACGAACTTCCGACGACTGGCCTTGTGATTTGTCTCAAAAGCCAGTCGCACGGGAAATTGTGATTGCTTAAAATCGAGTGGCAAATCCGTAAGACATTGTCTCCTTTATTTTTTCAGTTGATGATTGTTGCTTCGATGACATTATTCATTAGCTTTTAGCCAGTCTCATTCTATTGCAAAGTCGAATTTGTTTAATGTTACGCAACATGATTACAGCTTGAAGCTATGATAGCTCAGTGGTAGTGTGTAGGATCGGTGATGGGACGTGAGTTCAAATCCAACCATCTACATTGAGCTTGAGCTTTCGATGAAGGAAAACATCGTTAGGAAACCATAGCATAGTGGTAGGGCTTTTTGTAATGCCCGTCTGGCTAGTTACCACCCTCAAGTTGTAAATCTGCCACTAAATACCAATAGGTGTGTTCCGGTAGTTGCACTTGAGAACTTGTGCCTCCAATAAAAGATTGGCACCGCACGTGCGATTCCTCTTGTGTTATGGATGTCCATGGGCGGCGGTGATCACTTACCATTAGGAGACACGCTTGCTCGTTTGCCCACTATTACTTAATAAAAAAACTTTCAATAATAAAGTTAATCGCACTCGTAATAAGTGGTCATTCTATAAAAATGTGTATGTTGTTAGGTGTGCAACTAAATAAATACCGATTATAATATTCCAGTAAAAGATTTTCAGCACAAGGCAATCTGCACGCTCATCTAAAAATCCATACAGGACAACGAGATCATGTAAGTAAATGCTTACAGTGTGTATTAGTGCTTACTTACTGTTTCTACATTTTATGGTAGAAATTTAACATTAATAATTGTTGAAAATTTAGAAGTCTATTCAATATTCTTTCATACATAAAACTAGAATTCGACAATAACTATTAGACAAAGAAAAAATAATATTAAGTTTTTCTTTTTGGCGTAATCGTTACACATCCGTACTCAGCGCCATCTGAACGACCATTTGTTAGTATATAATGAAATAAAGCAATTTAAAAATCATCTAGTGTGACAGTGGGAGTATTTCTTTGGATAAGAAAACATTTGCATTGCCGTAGAAACACAAAAGATTTAAAATAATGATCATTGAAGTCTCGAAAATTGCTCGACTTTGGAATATTGAGAGTAATGCATAACCTCAAACGCTTCGTGTTATGAGGCGTCCAATACCTTACGTTTTTGTTAAAAATGGAAACAACAAAAGTCTTCAGCTATTTATAAACCACTGATTGTTATAGTAATTAGTATTGCTAACACCATTTGCTGGTAAAACGGCCAAAAATTTGCGACCAACTAGTCTAATATGCGAAATAGTAAGAAGATACAGGCGCTTCAAGGAATAGAAAAATCGATCAGTTAATTGCAACAATTAAAAATGTTGATAAAGAAATTTGTTCTAAAAATTATTATTTTACTTTTTTGTTTAAAACAACCTCATTTTTTGAGTTTGGAATATTGTAGTATTGTAATTTAATAAAAAAAAAAAAAAATTTCAGTGTAATAAAGTCTACCAGATCATCTTTTAAATCCATCTTTAATTTTTTAATCATCTTCTAAATCCATGTTTATTTTTTTTATTTCAGGCGTGTTCATTATGTAACAAGTCGTTCATAACTTCTAGTGAGCTCACACGACATATGAGCAAACATAGAGGAATTAAAAACTTTAAATGTGACTTATGTGGATCTGCTTATATACATTCGAGAGATCTGGTAAATAAACAAATAATTGAATACTATTAATTTGTAACTAAAATAAAATATAAAATTGATTGATATAACATTAAAGAAAAGTTTTTTTAAATATGAATTTGTAAAAGAGTTTTAAAGTACAATTATGCGAGATACAACAGATAAGTTTGCTAAGGTCAATATAAAGATTATCACCCTTGTTAAAAGTTATTAATGTACTACTTATATTCCATATAAATATTGTAAGGAACCTTAGTTATGAGTCATAAAGAATTAAATGCTACATATTTTTGCCACTTAGAGTTAAATAGGTCATCTGAATATTTTAAATCAACATCTGTAGCTGAAAAAAATACAATCTTCCTAGTAATATTCCTCGACATGTATTGCTGATTTATATTTCATACAAATATTGTCATTATTTTAATGACATCAAATTTTCTTTTCTTTGTTTATTTAATATATAATAATTGTTTGATTTATATATTTAAGATATCATTCTATATTAACATAATTAAACTTCTCTTGCAGAAACTACACAAATTAAAAAAGCATCAAATCATTCATCAGAATACTAAAATGCAAACAGAAGTGTACAACAGTAGTAATATTGATATAATAGGAATTGACGTTGGCAAGGAATCCACTATACCCCTCAAGGATGTCAGTCATATGATGGCACATCATATAGAAAAGCCTATAACTATCCCAATCATAGCTGAACACAGTCAACCGTTATTATATGATCAGAAAAATGTTAAAGACATGTACCCTGAATATTCTAAAGTGCATGAAAACCATAACTGTGCTATTTGTGGTGAAGGTTTTGGCTATGTCACTGCATTGGCTCAACATTACTCACTGAGGCATAAAGGATACGATCCTTAATAATAAAGCTGTTGATTTGTTTATGCAAAACATAATTATACCAACTTTCTCCTGCGGCTTCGCTCGCGTTAATATTGATTTTGTCAAACAAATCGAATGACACAACAAAATGTTTCAAAATTCATCCATCTCTTTGCCTTTTTTCCAACAAGTTTTTCGCGAGAAAAGTTGCCTATCACTGTCTCCAAGTCCCCCGCTGTCTATACCTAAATTCATCATAATCGATTCAGCAGTTTAAGCATGAAAGCGTAACAAACTCACTTTGGCAATTATAATATTAGTAAGGATTAATATAAACAAATCATAGGTTCTCAAAGTGGGTGGTACGCCCGCCCCCCAGTGGCTGCTGACGTTATCTGAGAGATCTATTGAAACTTCAAGTAAGTTATTAAGGGAGCCTAAAAATAATCGATGGGCGGTGAAAAGTATACCGGAATGGATAAATGTTTTTTTTACGTTGTACGTTTATTATGTATAGTTTCTGCTCTACACGTCGCGATATTTAAATGGCTGACAATTCAGTATATTTTCGTCCCTGAATTCTGTAAACGTCGAAAAGTAGTTGTGGCAACACTGTCCAAACCTTTCAGTTGTTTAGAAGTTGTTAGTAGTCCAACTGTAATATTGGATTAAATTACTTATTCCTAGGAAGAAATTAGTTGCTCGTTCGACTAAGTTCGGTTCGAATCGACTCAATGCTACAATCGATAGCCGATGTTATTACTTTATGAATATAGAACAAAAAAATCTTGTAATTCGTATTAGTAAACTTCGCCTTGATGAAGTTTTCACTTCAGTCGTATGATCCTATGTACACACTCCTTTTATGTGTGATATAACAATTATATTATTTATGTAGTGAATCATGGTTTTTGTTAATATAATTTATCGTATGATAGGGTATAGATAAAATAATATTTCCACGAATTCATAATATATGTGCTAATTTTGGGCACCTCGTTTATCAATGTGAATTTGATGTCTGCAATGTGTTTAAGCTTTCTTTAAAAGGAAATTTTGAAAGCAAAGTATGGTGATAGAAAATATTTACTAATTGCAACCATCCGCATTCTTTAATTTGAAAATTTGTCAGCATATACATGTTGATGTTTTTCCACTTCACTTGAAAATCAGTTTGCTCCACTAGGTTACAAACTTGGATCATACAAGTATTATTAGGTGAGATGGTGACTCAACATTAAACCTATAAAGAATTGTATGTTTGATCTCAAATTAGATATTATAATTTACTTGTTTTAGAAGAAATCATTTCATTTTATAAGGGTATTTTTTCCATAATATTTGCATGGTTCTACCGTTGTCCTCTTTTGTGGTTAATTCAATAATAAGATACAATTAAAACATATATGAAATTTTGTTTTATTTAATTCCCGCATCAGCAACACACACGCACAAAAAAAGCTAAATTCTATCTATATAAATTCTAGGAAAATTCACTATGCTTCTTAAGTGTAGAGCCGAACAACATCGCCGCAACGACTTCGAGCCGACTTTACCCGAACGAGCGTCACACTAAAAGCTGACGGATCAGAATTTCAATTCCTTCTCACTAGAAATTTAACTTCAAAATTAAAAATATATATTATTTTGTTTTCGCTTCTATTCTTGCAGTTTGTTACTTATGTTTAGTTGTTTTTATTTCTGAGGTGATATAGGATTTTCATTTTGGTTTATTTTTTTCTTAATTGTGATTCGACACACACAAGCCAATTAAGAAGTCACCGCGAAGTAAATTTCTCGCTACCCGCTATAATAATATTTAACTGGCATACCCTATTTGCACAAGGTAGAGAAATTGTAAAAAAAAGATTATACTAGAAACTAAAATTTATATATTACTAACAAATATCATTTCCAGAAATCAAAGTATGAGATATAAATATTTTAACATAATATATTGTACATTGGTTTTTTTGCTATTCACTACAAACTGGTAACTTTAACGGACTGGAATCCATGGTTCAAGAATGTCGCCAATCTTCTTTCGTTCTGAAAAATACAAAGTAAAGCATTGTTAATCAAAATTGAACCTATTTAATCAATAAAAATAATAAGTATGCGGCTTTATGATGCATATAAATGATTATGGTCACTATGAAATGTATTTGCTATTAAACATACCATGGAAAACAAATATGCCAAAATGACCTGAATAGGAATTATTATGTACTTAATTTTTATGTGGTTAAAGAATAAGTGAAAGGTATACCAGTAAAATCTCTACAATCTACAAATAATCTTGGCCTGTCTATGACTGCAGTAAGTTCGATACTTGGATATGTTTCTACTAATGCTCTAGCAGACTCATACCAAATTAGGGTAAGGAGAGAAACATGTGTAAAGGTGAGTGTTGAGGGAAGTCAGAAAGGGAACCCTTTAAACCAACATCACACACATTACAAGTCTCGGGAACTGCTTCAAGTTTCCCTCTCTGTGATGCAATAGACCAGGCGCCTGCATAGTGAATCCATGATAGCTAAGAAGCTTGTCTCTCCTTTTTCAATAATAAGCCATTAACCAGTTTTTCATTGTTCTCCAAGGTAAGTCAGCTAATTTGAAAAATGATGACTGCTAAAAGTTAGCAATATAACTGGTATTGGCACTAGGATAAGTACCGATTCTAAAACAAGAAAGCTAATCTTCATTCAGGGGGAGAGGGGGGCTGGTCAAATATTACATTATTTTATATTCATGTCATATTACAATATATATGTTATTTTAAGAGTTTATTAGTAGAAAGAGGTAGAACATAATTATGACTTAGGTAATAATTGACACTTGGGTGTTAGATAATATTTGAGGAAGAGAGAGGGTACTGCAGAATAATGATACAATGCATTACATGGGGGGAGGGGGGTAAAAAATCTTGTTACATAATACTTGAACAGCAGGTTATATTATTGTTTCCATATTGTATGAGTTTATTGTGTTCAAACAGATGGACAAACATTATTGTAACAATATTGTTCTATAATATATAGTAATCATTATTTGCTAATTATAATTTACGATAAACCTATAGGTAAGAATATATTCCGCAGGTTTATAGTTTTATAACTAATAGAACTGAAAACTTATTATGGGCTACATTCCACTTAGCAATCATAATGCTCAAACTGACACAACGTTTTTCCTGTTCCATTTGCTTACAAATATTAGACTCAAGTAGAATGCAGTATATGATTGTAGATAGGTTGTTGGGCGAAAACTACATACCAGGAGTAGGAAAATCCTCAGGATGTAACTCAATGTAGTGTCTCAAAACAGCATCTTTCTCTGCTAAATAATCATTACGCTTATTTTGTACGAATGTCAGTACTCCAGTCCATCCAACAACACCAAGGACATGTTTTTGAATACCTAAAATAAATTAGAATACTTTAAAAATTGCACCTACAATACAGTTTTTATAATAACATAACTACCTTTCGGTAATTATAATCCATACATAAAAACAAAGAAATTACAGTATTATTTAAAGTAAATTAACAAAACTATCTATATTTAAAAACACGGATGAACAGCTAATAGTTACAATGAAATAATATTAAATACATATAAAGCTTCGCGTACCCGTGCGACTGTATTTTATTAAAAATTCATATTATAAGTAATCCATATTATAATTATAACAAATCAACATTGACGAGTTTGTTAGTCGTTTGTTATTGTTATATAATTTTTACTAACCACTAAAAACTGGCCTCCTCGTTTGGAAATTGAGAAAAGCACCAGTGCATAAACCAAATGTAACACCTAAAATTTGTGGCCAATAAGCAGTCAAAAAAGATTTTTGTCTTCCTTCGTCTCCTAATTTAAGCAGTTCAATAGCAGATAATTGCGAAGACATTTTAAAACTTCCACAAACACTGCAAATCGAACTAACTTTAGGATATGACACTTGACAGATTGTCCAAATTAGGGATGGCGATCTGAGACCTATCTGAGAATCGATATGTTTCAGAAGGAATTTGTCTAAAGTTTTTTATATGTAATCATAAAGAACCACACTGAACAGAACGGTTTAAGGATGTTATATAGGGTGCGTTCCAGATAGCAATTACAACGCTCAAAAAATGCATTCAGCCGTTCCACAAGACCACTACGATCGCATTGGACGCGACGAAACCGTCACTAAACAGTGATTGTGACGTCACTAAATCAAGTGAAATAGAAAAAGTACAGTCGTACGCGTTAGCGTTGTAATTACTATGTAGAGGGCTCTCTAATTCGGAGAAGTAGCGTTAACACTATTTATTACGAATGAATAGTATTACAACCCAATAAAATTAGAAATAAACGCTATATGAAAATCTACGATTAACGCACCTGCGATTCCTCTGGTATTGTGGGTGTCTATGGGCGGCAGTGATCACTTACCATCAGACGACCCGCTAGTTCGTTTGCCCCTTAATCCATTAAAAAAAAACTAACCTGATATTCAATCAAAAGCCTGGTTTTTCAAATTACGGAATACCATGCTCTACTTGGTCCATTATATGTTATTTACGATAAAACTATACAGCCTAAATGAGGATAAGGAATCACTTCTTTTTTTAATGTCGGTTGGACAAAGCTACCAAAGATCATTTATAAGCGATATTTTTTCAATTTTTATATAATCCATTTACAGATCTCTTTCCTTTTTTTTACCTGGGTAGGTTACCAGAGAGTTATTTGGGACTCATCTGGTGCAAACCCAATACCCACTACTACCCTTGTCACATGGCGAACCTATATTCTTTTCTGATTTGTCAGAGACCGAAAACTGCTATTATCACTTTGCTTCCAGCCAAAACCGAAATGACATTACCCTATCACATTTCTCCAATTTAATTCATAAACGTGTAGTATCTATTTAAAAATGATGTCAGCTATATATCAATTAATTCACCCGATTCTGGTACTCATATGACTGAGTATAAATACCAACTCGGTATTAATTAAAACACGACTATCGACATAACCCGCACTGTAACCAAATTGGTTAGTTATTTAACATGAGATCTAATTTGGATTTAAGGCTACCGGTATCTAATTGCGTCTTCGGCAACAGCCCGAGACGAGGTTCCACCACTCCATGTTTAAATAAATAAACTTGCTCTCGTTGCCTCCCGGGCTGAATGCCTTCCACACTTGATAAAGTTCGGTGAAGCTGTGGAAGCCCTTAAGGCTAACAGCATATTACCCGCCCTAGCTTCTTAGCTACATAAAGTGATGGATTCACTAATGTGCCACCTATAGAATGAATCAAATCATCACTCAATTTACCTACTAATAATTTAAAATTTACCGCCTCAGGTTACCTGGAAATCCACCACTGCATACCTAATTGCATTAAAAAAATAGTTGACTACAATAATATTTTTGTTTATTTTGTATTCTTACTTATCATCTGTTGAAAATGATTTTTAGAGCCTGCGATTGTCGTGTTAGATTTGATATTAGTTAGAAATATATTGTTGAAGAAATACTTATACCCTATGCCAGTAAAAACCTTATATCGTCTCCTAATTAAGATTACTTCTACCTAACAGAATATAATATATACTAACATAGAATAGTTTAGAAATAGAAAATTACATACAAATTTAGTAAATTTGTAAACTGCTACGTACGAGGAGCAATAGGAACAATACTTTTTTTTTAATACAAATAATAGATTCCAGTTAAATAACATACTATTAAAAGCAAATATCGAATCTATTACTTATATCGATTCATGCTGACAAACAGAAATGACAATGAAGTAACGGAAGTGTTAAAACTACAACCCTACAGTTTACATTTTTGAGATTGAGGTTATGATTCATTAAACATTGTGTTATAAACATAAATCTATTTAATTTAATTTTAAACATGGTAAGTGTTTCACTTGTGTACTATGTTATAACCTATCTCGAGGCTATTAGTAAGTTCTTAAAAATAAACAAAATTTTTCAGGGTAAACAACGTAAAACAAGAAAAATTGTGGAGCGAAAGTTCGCGAAAATGAAAAAACTCATTAGCCCTAGTGATCCTAGGATAAAACTTACCGATAGGGCTCCACCAAAAAAAAAGAAAACTATTGATCCTCATGAAATGAAAATACATAAAGTACCGCAAGCGAGCACAGCTTTGTTCTTTCAATACAATACGCAACTTGGACCACCATATCACATTCTGGTCGACACAAACTTTATAAATTTTTCTATTAAAAATAAATTAGACATTGTACAAAATATGATGGACTGTTTATATGCAAAATGTATACCATACATAACAGACTGTGTTTTGGGTGAATTAGAAAAACTTGGCAGAAAATATAGAGTAGCACTAAGGATAATTAAAGACCCAAGATTTGAACGGATTACTTGCTTGCACAAAGGTACTTATGCTGATGACTGTATTGTTCAAAGGGTGACACAACACAAATGCTACATTGTTGCAACAAATGACAAGGATTTAAAACGTAGAATAAGAAAGATACCTGGAGTGCCTATAATGTATGTGGCAGAACACAAATACACTATAGAGAGAATGCCAGATGCATATGGTGCTCCAAAAGGAGCTATCTAAATTTAATAAATAAAAGACTTAATTATAAGTAAAACTTGTTTTTATTTGGTTGTAGCTTTTACCCATGGCTCTGCTCATGTTAATATTGATTTTGTCAACCAATTCTGGTTGTCAATCAATACAGAAATCAGTTATCAAATGCTATTATATATTTAACAACTGTCTACCTACCAAATTTTAAATTTATTTTTATAGTTTTATATAGTATCTTTACAATCACTTTACAACACTATGAGATTAGTTGGATAAACAGATATGCATACTTTTATTATTAATTATAAATATTCTCCAAAATTTGAGTCAAATCAAATAACTCAATAAAAAGCATTTAAGCATAACCAAAAATGATTGATCCTTCCATACATGATTTACGGCACCTTCCTACATGGTATAAGGCAGTTAATAACGGCATGTGACTGAATATTTCTAAATTTATTTATACTTAAGGTTTAACATTATGGCCATAATCTCACCTGATCTTAAGTTACGATATGGCCCAAGTTGGTAGACACGCCAAACCTGTGGAGGAACTGGCTCTCGAGTGCCGCATTGTACCAGGTTTACAACTTGAGGGTGGTAGCTATCCAGGCAGGCATTAGAAAAAGCCATACCACCATACTATGGTTTCCTCAGGATGTTTTCCTTCACCGAAAGCTCAAGCTCATTGTAGGTGCTTGGATTCGAACTCACGCGAAGTCGTACACACTACCACTGAGCTATCATAGCTTCAAAATATTCTAAGCATCGCTTCAATATTTATTCCTTGCAATAATAAATCTTTAATAAATGTTGTCACACGATTAATATCTTGTCCCAATTCGAAAGCTTTTCCTTGAATGAACCTCTCGCTTAAACTGGACTTGCCTCAAATGCCGCTTCGACTACCCCATAGAAGCGGTCGCGCCACGCTTATATAGCAATCTGTTAATAAACTACCCTCCTTGAAATCGCTTTTAACAATATTATTCAGATGTAAAATTTACAAGAATTTTATGAGCTGCGAACGTCATATTTTCTTAGACCACTGTGGCCCCTCCATGTTACATTTTGTCATAGTGCGAATGTACTTTGTAAAGGGCCTCTGTGATAATTTTTGTATAACTTAAATTTTCAAGATCAATCAATCTACAGTTAATAATCTTTATCATGACCAATATCCTTCATTGAAATTCAAATATATTTTAAATATCATATATCGTATCGGTTTTTTCCATGTAACTAATTTGCACAGCACAGTTGGCTTAGTGGTTAAAGCAATTGCCTTGCTGGAACCGCCGTGCTGAAGAGATGTAGGTTCAAGGTCCGCATGGCATAGTGATTCACGAGTAATTGTTCTGAATTTGGTTTATACTTTGTTCTCCGTTAATTGTGTTTATAAAGATGTTCAAACTTGACATACGCGAAAATTGCTTACAAAGGTAAAAAAAAGTATTTTGGTTTATGTTTAGGATGTAGATAATTAATAAAAATACCGAATTGTTCTAAATTTGTAATTGTAGAATTATTAAAGTTAACTACTACGGAAAAGATATACAGACATACGAATTATTTTACTATACAATTACAAAATAGACTTTATGCTAGATGGTGGAATTCAATGCACCAGGTGATCCAACAACGTCGATGATTTCCCCTATAGGTTTTGATTCGCTATCTGTGCTTGTGTTGCATATTGATGCTGGAATTGTAAGTGTCTGAAATAAATAAATAAAAAAGGTTTATAACAGAAACATTATTTTATTATATTAGAACAGAACTTAGATTTTACATCATCAACTAGAAACGTTAAAACGTCTAAAAACGTTTTAGAGATTATAGGGTTTTATAATTAATTAAATAAGAAACTTTATGAATTCTCATATATTGTGGAATCTCTATAACTTGAACCTCGTTAAGTTCTATTCCTTAGTAAGACGAAAAAAAAAATCCCTTCGGCTGAACCCCTAAGTACGCTGTCTCTCAAATGATTTAGACTTTATAACTCGAACAATATTTTATTTCCCTTCAAGGTATTGATACTACATATTTTTACTCTATAGTTGTAGTTTGTAAAATATAATTACAACATTCTAGGCATTCTCTGTACTTTAACAATAAAACTTAAAAGCGATGTTAGGTGTTTCTTTGTTTGAACTAGAAAACATTATGTGAAAATCCGTCAAATTCCTTAAATAAAAACAGTTTTTAGATGTTTTTACAGTTTACTTCACTAATATTAAATTGTTTCAATAATATATACTATAAAACTTAAGTCGGGTTTTTATTAAACTTTCAATCTACAACTCGAAAAATAGACTAAAATATTGAGCCTCAGTTGAAATTTCAATTAAATCTATTGTATGTCGAACTTTTTATTAAGTTGAAAACTCGTTAACTCCCTTTTTAATTTCCCTTGACTTTCAAGTTATAGAGATTCCACTGTTTTTTATTATGATCAATGATAATAGAAGTGAACATCATCCCTTTAAAAAGATAACTCCTAACTAATGATCATTGGGAAACTTTACAAACATACAACTATCAGATATGAACACTCAAACTGTGAATTTATGACACAAATAATTGTCTTCTGTAGGATTCAAACTTGTTAAACCAACACTTATAAAATTAATTACATTAATTTTTGTGTTATTCATTCAACTTCACCTTGATATTGACCAATTATATGCATATATAACCTGGTATTATCACTACTGGACTTAATAAATTCCATATTAAAATATTTAATGTTAAATGACATAACGCCATCACGAATTTAGATAAATCTTACCACACCGAGAAGAGGGAGCAATAAACTTATTATAGTTTATTTTTTTATAGATAAGGTTTAGTGTTATAGGCACAATCTCACCTGATGTTAAGTGACAATGTGGCCCAAGATGGTAGACACACTAAGCCTAGTCTTATTTGTATATTAGTCCATAGTGATATACAATGTCTATATACAAATCAATCAAATATATAGTTTTGAAATCAAAACTAGTCGGGAATCAGTTAATTTACTTCATTCTGATATTACGGAAGGATAGAATCACTTTAATATTCACTATAATACATATAATGATCAAAACCTATATCACTTTTCCTATTTATATTATATTATAAATGCGGAAGTCAGTTTCTTTGCTTGATATCTAAACCGCTGAATCGATTATGATGAATTTTGATATAGAGATAGATAAAAACCTGGAAGAAGTGATCAGTTACTTTTTATCGCAAAAACATATTGACAGTGAGATAAAGAAAGGGCTAAATGTTTGTGTGAATTTTTTTATTGTGTCGCCCAATTTGCTTGAAGCAGTTACTTAATATTATGACTGCAAGTGGAGCCGCGTGTAAAAGCTAATATATTATATTATAGAAAGCACAAACCTTTCCCGGGTTAAGAGCCTCATACTGATGTCTCAATGCTTGCAGTTCAAATTCGCAGGAAGCGAGTGCATTCTTCAAATCTAATTCTAACGCTAGATCTGAACGTAGTTCATTGAAATGCTTGCATATAGCTTCTGTTGGTGTTGGCGCTATATCTGTAAATTTTATTATACATTAATAAAATTAAATAGGTGTGTTCCGGCAGCTGCACTTGAGAGCCAGTTCCTCCACAGGTTTAGCGTGTCTACCAACTTGGGCCATATCGTCACTTAAGATCAGGTGAGATTATGGCCATAACGCTATAGCTTAAGTATAAAAAAATAGCTGTAAATAACATGTAAAATAAATTAAATTGTTTTATGAGCTGCGAACCTCACTTTTCTTTAGACCCCCATATCACATTTTTGTCACACTAAGCGAAACGGCCGCCCTTCTATATGCGAAAATATTTCATGAATAGCCACTAACAGATAGCACTACTTCAGTGACATACTTCAACCATTGTTCCACTGCATTCTCTTCATAAAGAATACTGTAAACTGGTTAGAAAGAAAATTAGAACACTAACCAATATTCATTATCCGTAACTCCTGTTCAATCGCTTTGGTTTTCCTCTGTCCCACACCAGGTGGTAATTTCATTCTCTGTGAACGGAGCCATACACCGGTGCCACGTGCTTCCGGGAACTTTATGCCTGACCATTCCACTGTCTAATAAAATTAATTATAAATTAGTATTTGGATGATCATAGTGCAAGCAATGGGAAATAGCTGTCGGTCTTTCGTATTCGTAAGATGGAATACAGGGTTACCATGGGGTATTTTAGTGGGTATTTCTGTATCACACCAGGAGATTCGAAGCCATCAGGGCCAAGTCTAAGAGATAGTCGTAAATGGACTTTACCCATGTTGAAAAGGGTGGTAGGACACTATAAGTATGTCTGAATGAACCTGAATCTGACAGGGATACATTTAAGAAAATGTTGTACCGTACAACTAGCAGATATCAATGTGTTGATATACATAGATTCTACTGGTGATCTGAATAAATCTTCTATATTATAAAGCAAAAAAGTTTTTGTTTTTGACGTTTAACATTACTCTTCCACCAATAGGAGCAAAGCTGTATGGAAATAATAATAACAAAAAAATTATTTACCTTTTTAGTCCGTTTTAAAAACATGACAGATTATTTTTTATTATTTCTTTCTGCTTTTAAGCGTTATGTGAATGAAATTTTGATATATTGTATAGCTATATTGAAGTATATAGCCTGATCGAGCAGTTATAAACCAATTATTTTTTTATAGAAAAAACAAGGAAATGAATTTTTTGACATTTTCATGAATTGTCATCCACTTCTGAGCTGTGGTCCAAATTGCAAGTAACCAGCTCATCGGGAATTTAGTTTAAAACCAATTAAAAAATTTCACCCGGACTGACATAGAAGAAATCAAGTTAATAATATGATAAAAATTACAAAAACTGATAAAAATGATTAAATAGTTCTTGGTTCCATGCGAACGAAGTCGAGGATTAAGCTAGTAAATAAATAAGTATGATATGAGCCATACCACATTCTCCACAGCGCGTACTGGCCTTTGCTGAGTTGTAAGCTTTTTCTTATGTAATTTCCTGTCATGGCGCCTTGCGATATTCGCCGCAGTCGTCGATGGTGTACTCGGACCTTCGGTATTGTTGACAACTGTATTCACAACTGGATTATTTCCACTATCAGCTCTAGATATAAGTTTCTGCAAGTCCTGGGTTTTTCTTTCCCTCTCCCGTTTCCTCGCTTCAATTTTCTTCAGTTCAGCGATTAGCATTTGTTCTTCATCAATCTAGAAGGTAAGACATAGAGATTTCAAATTTAAACATTGGCTTTTTAAATTATGAGGAGCTGAATGATGTACTGATGAATATGCTAGTAACAGCTTACAGAGTGTTGAAGCTTCCAAAGAGTTTTGACCTATCTTCAAATTTACATTTAAATGACGTCATAAAGTTGTAGTTAACTACAGGAGGAAATACCGCTTTACCTGCTCCTGTGTACGTTCAAACAACCTGCGCAGTTGTTCTTTCCGCTTTCTCTCATGTTCGGCATCATAGTGGTAGACCCGTTTTTCACCGTTACCCATAGTAACAGTATTAGACCAGGGATTCGTTTTTACCTGAAACAAAAATATTTAATTAGAATTTACATTCATATTTTTTTATAGTCAAATATTATGTCCACAATCTCATCTGTTGTTAAGTGACCATGTGGCTAAAGATGGTAGACACGTTAAGCCTAGTGGAGGGACTGACACTCAACTGCACCGGCTAGATCACACTTATAGGTATTTGGCAGCAGATTTTCAACCTGAAGGTGGTAGCTAGACAGGTAGGCATTAGAAAAAGTCCTACCACCATGCTATGGTTTCATTATGATGTATTCCTTCACCGAAAGCTCATGCTCATTGTAGGTGCATTCGAACTCACGTTCCTTGATACAGTGCTCTTATACAGTACCAACTGAGTTATCATCGCTTTCTGACAGAAAATATTAGAGAAATTCACTATTTGCTCTAGTGACTATCTAGACAGAGACTATCTGAGGTGCTGTTTAAGTTTTCTTTTTTTATCCTAGCATGATATAATGAACACTCTATCTGACCTGGTGAGCACAGTTTGATCGAAAGAGAATGGCCACATAAAAAAAAAACAATCCATCACCAAGCATCACTGTTAGACTGTATTGGTCAACCATAAGGTCTCTTTACATCATTTTTGACAGTCTTCAGGAAAGAGGAAAATAAGACAAAATTATGTTTATTAAATATCATTCTTAGTAGCAAAGTATATTTATTCTACCACTTACCTTACTTAATGTTGCGCATATGCCGTAATACCTCTCCTTCAGATCTTCAATACTTCTGTCCCTGAACGCAGCTCTATCCCACCTATCGTGTATGACTATGAAACGCAAATCAAATCTTTGGCACAGGTCCATGAGGTGGTCTGTCTCTGCCTGACTCCAATCCTCAGATTTCAAATATTGATTATATTCTGATTCCGAATAAGACGGTATTGCGACTTGCTTTTGGAACAATAAAGTAATTTATTATTTAAGTATGGTAGAAGGCAGAAATATGGAAAAGGAATCTAATGCATGTTAGTTTCAATTTAAATGTAACAATATCAGACTTAGAGATATAACTTATTGATAATAGTTAGGTGAATAAAAAAAAATACTATAATTATATAGTACTTTCATGGATAACTAGTTGCCAAGAGGCCAGCAGGCAGGTATGACAATGGTTACTATTGATGAATTGCTAACCTCTTAACCATCGCCATTATATTTAGTCTATTTTAGATTAGCATCAGTCAAAGTCACATACTTTACTCTGCTTTAATAAAAGATGAATTTGAAAAGCCATTAGTTTCTTTTGTATTATAAAAGTAAGGGATAGTTAAAACATATATATATTATAACTTAAAACTGTAGTAATTATAGAAAAATAATTATCTTCAATGTTTTTTTCGCATTCTAGAATCAGTTGCACCCAATTTAATGGTCAAACTGATTACAGCAACAAGTTTCCTCTTGGTTGTGGTTATTAGAATAAATAATGCCCAGAATATAATTTTTCATATTACTTCTACATAATCATTATCCTTTATAATTGTCATTAGATATAATTTATTAAATAACCACCCAAGACCTACATTACTCCAAATTTGTGTTGTGCGCAGAATAATTGCTGGAGATAAAGTTTGGTGCAACCTACAACTTATACTATACTTGCTGAAAAATCACACAAAGAGAGAACTATTTTCTGTCTCTTAACACATTGAACACCATGGTGGTCACCAGAGACCACCACAATACTTTTCGACTGGGCCGGCGTTGATTCGCGATTTTTACAAATTTTACATATAATATTTTATTGTCTCATGTGATTCAAAACAGTAAATAACTCCGATCTAAATAATAATAATTTATTACTATCAAAAGAATTAACTGAATAATTACTGTTGCTCACAGGTGACCACCACAGCACACACCCCATTGGAAATGTGCATTTCATTCCATTGGGACTGCACGGGTCAAGGCCCGTCACATCCCCGTGCACTAGTTTATCTAATTTATTATGGTTATTCATCTTATTTCTTATCTTATGATTATTATTATTATTTATTTATCGTATTTTGTAAACTTTCTTCTATTTTAAAACCATATTTTTTATACTTAGACAAAAAATCGTTTAGGTTGTTTTTTATACTAAGTGTTGAAACAAGTTGGTCTGCATAAACTATTCTCCAGGTCCACACCGGGCACAGTCAATATAATTTTCCATCAGTACTATTTCCTCCAGGGACAAAATTGAGTTCAAACACGAACTTGCCACGAGGTCACTGGTAGTATTGCTGTGGCCCACCAGTGAGCCCAAAGTACCAAACGGAACAACCACTAAATTTGGCCCGCAATTTAACGTGTTAATAATAACAAAAATAAATTATAGATAACAAGTCTATGCAAAAATATAGAATAATATTTACAAAAACAAAATAGAGACACAATTATTGTAAATAATAAACTAACCGTTAAATTGTGCAAAATAGTATTATTTAACACAATTATTGTCTATTATTATAATAATTATTATTTGTATTATTATTAATGTTAAACTAACCTTATTAAATTGTGCAAAAGGATATTCTTTAGATTCATCAGCTAGCCTTTTCCAATGATAGAATACAGCATTATCCTTACGAGCAGGGTTATTGAAAGGTGCCCATACCCATTTTCTCACTTTTCTCATTCCAAGTTTAGCTTTTGTTTGCTTATAGCCTTTTCCTGTAAACCAAAGATGACATTATTGATACCATTTGTCTTAAAAAACATCTATGCAGATAAACTTGGTAAGTAAATATTATCTGTATACAATACTTCATCTAAATCCTTTGAGCCTATACTGATAACACAATGAAATCTATGTATTTAATTTATTTACTACTGACACACAAACAGGCATTAAGTTTCATCATATGTGTTTCTTAATATTTAGTAAATAACTCTCTCACTACAATATTTTTTTATTTAAAAAATATTTCACTTATTAACAGTATTAATTTTATAATGAATTAAGTATGCCTGTGACTTTATTCTTATGGAACTAAAATATTTAATCTTATTTGGTTTTTTGTAACCTTTTCCAATACAGCTTTGCTCCTGTTGGTGGTAGAGTAATGTTAAATAAATAATAGCCTTTACCTTAGACAATTATTGCTTTATCACACACAAAAATAAATGTTTGAATTCCAACAGGTAGTTCCTATGAATAGTGTGTTCAAACTTTTTTACTTTACATTAATAATGAATAAAAATGTATCATAAAAACATATTTAGGGATAGAGAGACTAATAATCTAATATATATGAAAAATTATGTTTTTACATTAATAACAGTGACAATATTTTGGCTTGAAATGAAAAATATCCCTTTTATAAATGGTAATTCAAAACGAACATTTAGTTCTGTATACTTTAATCACGTAACATAAACTAAACATATTTGGATATGTAAAGGTTGAAGAACATTATTTTACCTGTGTCAGTGGGAAGCAGTGGAGGTAAATCTTTGTTATCATTGTAGAGGAGAGCAAATACCTCACGGTGCATGCCCTCCGGTCTTTTGACCGCTTTTGCTTGCACATACTTCTTTTTGTTTTTATCACCATGTATAATACTATCTCTGCTGATTTCAGCTGTTCCTGGCTGTTCTATATCCAATATATCCAAAATATCTGCCATTTTCACTATATTTATTCCATTTAAGTGACAAATATATATATTTTTATTAAAGCTTCTGAAATGAGGATATATTACAAAACTTATTAACTATAACGTAATGTAATTTCGACTTTTAATTTTTTGTTTAAATAAAATTATTAGAATTATGTTTAGGTTTACAATGTACAGTTAATAATATAATAATTTCGTATTTGTGCAATAAGATTATCATCTAAAACAATATAAATACGACTATGACAGCTGTCAAACAATGTTGCCAAATGTTATTATTCCCATTCCTCTATAGCAACAAAGTACAATATTTTTGAAACTACCTTTTTGAGTTGTTGTCTCTATCGCTTCGTAATTTTTGAGAAATAAAGTGAATCCTTTTTATTAATGAAGTAGGTGTTTTACCATTTTTGGCAATCTTAATATAGAGTAAATCTAGATAATAAACTTCATGATAACATATGCATGATTCATTATTAAAATCGTTTTTTACATCTTGACCTTAAAATCTCCTCTTGTAGACGAATATCCTCTAAATTTTCAAAGAATTCCACAATTTCACATAAGTATGTACGCTATATAATTTTTTTTGCCAATTCTACTTTTTATTAGTATCTGAATTCTACGTTATTCTGTTTTTTATATTTAAAAGACAGTTGGATATATATTCTTTAAGCCTAACTTAAGTTATTTTATTAAGCTTCGGACATCTGTTTATCAAGAAATAGATTTCTTATTAAAACAATAAAAAAGTTTTAGGGCAAAATAAAATGTATATTTACCGTTAATGTTTTATTACACATACAATATCACGCCAATGCTACTTAATACTGAGACAAATAAGATAAATTTATCAATAAAATAAACTAAAAGCGAAGTAACTACATCAGACAACAAAACACTTCTATAATTCAATAACTAATTAGTTCATACATAAATATACAAATGACGCGTATGATATATTGATCGGCAACATCAATAAAAAAAAAAATTGACATAGTTAAAACTAGTAAGCCGTTCTTTTTAATACAAATATGCGAATTTTATCATAAACTAAATTACCTGCACTTTAGTAGGATAAATCAGACAACGAAAAAAATAATATCTGAGAAACTACTGATTTAAACGTATCTAAGCTCTATATAAATGGATTCTATAGTAAGACCACATTAATCAATGTATGTTCATGTTTTAAACATTAATAAAAATGTTGTTTCATTATTAACGTACTGTCCTTAATACTTTTTTCATATGCTTTAAGTATTTATCACAAAAATAGATATAGAAAAATACTGAAAAACAAAATGAAAAATATAATTAACGTACTATCAAAGGCAAGAATAAAACAATCTCTGAGGACGGATTTGAAATATTTTTGCTATCTATAGCAACTATAGGCGCCCGTAGCTATCTATACACATTTAGCGAATCAGTACATTATAGACACAATTTTTTCCTATTTAAATATAGTTACATAAAGTCTGGTAAATAAAAAGACATTATTGTTAAGTATTTAGAACAATTTATTTAATAAAATATATAGGCTTCATTTAATTTTGTGTAATTCTCTGTAAAACTCGTCTCATTGCGACGGGACTGTCAAGTGGCACCTAAAATAAGAATTGATATTATAATAATAATAACAATAAGCCTTTATTACTGTTATAGATTAAACTTATTTCTACAAATATACTTGCTTTAAAAACTATTAACTTAAACTAAATTCTAATCTTCGCATTCCTCTGATGTCTTCTTTTAACAGCTTGTCTTTCGACAAAGGCCTCCTCTAAGGCTTTCCACTTATTTCTGTCCTTTGCTGTACGTAGCCATTCTGGGCCAGCTACCTTCTTTAAATCGTCTTCCCGTCGCTTTGTCTGTCTTCCTCTGCTTCTTCTACTTTCTCTTGAATACCATTCAGTAATTATTCTAGTCAATTTCTCTTTCTTTTCTCTCAATATATGTCCCGTCCAGCGCCATTTAAGTTTTCTGCATGTTGATTGAACTTTTCCGAACTTAGTCCTTCCTTTGATCCTTTTCAACTATATTTTGTATCTTCTTCTTACTCCTAGTACACTTCTCTCTATTCCGTTCTGACATACATTTATTTTATTTTGTTGCTGTTCAGTTAAGGCCCAAGTTTGGCATCCGTATGTCATAGTTATATCAATGTAGTCATTATAATATCATTGATATTAACTATAACTAATAATTATGTATGTGTTACATACTGTAATGCCTATAATACAGACTCAGATTACAGTGCAAATTCCCACGTAAATCATCGTAAAGCGCTTACCATGTGAAATGACATATCATGAGGCAATCAAGCTGTTACAAAAGCACAATCTCGTTCGATCGCTTGGGCTTGGAAGTTCATATCTTAGGTTTAAGTAATATATTGTAAGAGATCAGTTATACAGTAAATTTGTCAGGACAAGCATTGCCTTTCCTTTTTAAAAACCTCCTACTGACGGTCAACTACGTAATTTATGAAATATGTGTGTACATTGTATACATACAATGTTAGTCGAATTAGAGTTCCAGTTTTAAACTTAAATCTACTACATTAAATAATTATTCTGTATAAAACTTATTATTTTTGTTTTTGGAAAAGAGTAAGATCAGATTGGTTTTTGTTTATTAAAAATAAACAATAAAGATGAATACTTTATTAATAGTTTTCAACTTTTGCTTATTTCAAATAAACATAATTCATTATAAATTAGTTTTAGTAATATTATATTCATTAAATATATTCACATCTAAAACTCAGTAACATTTAATTTGTTAAAATATTTCAGTAGTTCTTTTCTAGTTAACGTTAGAGTACCAATAAAATTAGTCAAATTCGTCCAGATATAAGAATAGGGTATCATAATTACCGAATGCCCGGCAGCGTTCATCCAATAAAACGTCAGTCTCGATGTTTCTCTAAAGTATCCTTCAACTAGTGAGTTAACAATCAGAGTTTGACGTGAACTATTTCTGAATTCAGTCTGCCCGGGCCATACTAGGTTATCGACCCAAAGTAGTTGGCCTAAGGAAAAAAAAACATGTTATCCTTTTTTTATTTGTATTATTAGAACCTCATTTAAAGATAATTAACGTTTATCCCTTAATGTCATTTCATATTAAAAGACGATGTAGCCTAAGAAACATCTTAGGACACGTAAAGTCTAATGGATGGACTGGCTTTCAAATGCAACTGCCTGAACACAATTACACGTATTAGGGGATAGATTTTCGATTATAGAGTGGTAGATAGCCTGGAGGGTACCTATTAGAAAATGCACTATCACCATGTTATGGAATGATTAGGTATCTTGACCTAAGGGTTATTACAGGTATTCGGACTTACGTCCGTTGACGAGGTGTTCATACACGCTATTGCTGGACCCATATAGCTTGCAAAGAGCTTCGGTATCGGCATTAATTACAAAGATAATAAAAACAGATCAGTGGTAGTTATTCTTATGTGTCTGGGATGTGACCATCATGCAGATAATAACCTGTCAAAGAGACTGTTTTGGTTTCTCACGATTCAAAACCAGCAAGTGTAAGCACATCTTGCTGCCGAGAAGCTAGCATGTCAACGTAACATCAAAGATTGCCTATGGTCTTGTAAGTAATATACTGTCTTTACTTAGTACGCATTATTATTATACAAATCATAAATCAAAATTCCCACACTCACCTGGTGTATTTGAGACCGCATCCAAATTCCCATTATAAATAGTTACAGCGACATTCGTATTCTGCAGTAAATATTCCACTAAAAGAAAGCTATGATGTACTTAATCAAACAGATTTGAATTATTAAATCATTTGGTAAGGTTTTACTCTTTCCGATGAATAACAAACGATAGTAGGTATAATTATTATTAAACATGTAGATTTTTATTTACTTAATCAAAAAAGGATGTCTTACGTTATTAAAGCGTACCTATAAAGTTAATAATCTATGAGTTTTGATTAAAATAAGGACGATTGTAAAAGGTGATCTGTTTATTAAATTATTAAATAACTATTAGATACGATATGCATCTTCTGTTTTAGTAATTTCTTATATAGGCAATTACTTGTTATTGTTAATTATAAGCAATAAAGTATATATTTTAGGCAGGAAACAATGACGACTACCACATAATTAAAGTTTAATTTTGGTCGGGGTTATAGATTCTTTAAGATTCACACAATAACGAGTACATTATCCATACTAATATTATTAATGCGAAAGTGTGTCTGTTTGCTTGTTACGCATTGACTCCTAAACCGCTGTATCGATTATCATGAATTTTGGTATAGATATAGATGGGAACCTGGAAACAGTGATAAGCTACTCTTTTTCGAGAAAACCTTATTGAAAGTAAGGTAAAAAGAGGGATAAACTTTGGATGAAACTTTTCATTACGTCATTCGATTTGATAAAATCAATATCAACGCGAGTGAAGCTGCACGTTAAATCTAGTAGAAAATAAAATGCGTATAGGATTTTTCGGGATTATAGTTGGGACTTAAAATTATAATTAGGAGTTAGGATTTAGAATACTTTCCAATGAGATAAAAAAATAAAAATTAGAATAGTTGGAGGTATATTTAGTTTAGAGGATGTGGCAATAACTCCTTTCCCTCCTAGATTCGAGCTTGTAATCTAAGAGATAGAAAAAGGCTGACTACAGATTTTACAGAACCTATAACATCCTGGTATTATACCTTTGTCTGTCACAGGTGACATGAAAGTACTCCTAAATGCTTGTATAACATTGTCCCTCTGGTCGTCATATGCACTTGCCGATATTCCAAGTGCAGGCGCTATAGTTTCGTCCATGAATGAGAGGCCATCCGAACGTAATCGATGTTTTATGTATTGCGTTAGTCCAAAATCTGTAAAGAATTGTGACAGTGAATTTTATATTTGATCTGGCAATTCATTGATTGATTTTGTTTTAATGGTAAGTGCAGAACTAAGTTTGTAAGGCCAGAATTTTTTCTATAAAAAGCTGATGAACTATATAGAAATTAAGTGTGTGTGTGTGTGAGTGTGTGTCAGCTAAAACGCACGACTGCAGTTTACTTAAGTTAGAAAGTTTTTGAAACATGATTTCAAAGTAAAAGATGTGGTAGGTACGTTGCGTAGAAAAACATAACGCCTTGGAGGTAAGGCTTGTATTCATAACCCTTCTCATACAATTTCCTTATCGGGGGTCCTATATGCAAATTGATTCTAAATAGGTAAACTCTAATATAAAAAAAACTTTTAAAAATGTGAAACTCTGGCTAGCAATATTAAGTTTAAATTGTCTAGGTAAACGCGAATCACTTAGATATGGATTTAAAAGAACAGTTAAAACTTTTTGGCGTACAACGAATTACCTCTCGTAGTCTCCCTCGTTAATTTTTCAACAATATATCCTAAATTAACCGCTATGGCACCTGCATTCTCATTTACTACGTCATTTAAAGACATAAATTTGTCAAATGCTTCCTCCAGCTGTCCATTATCCACTAAGCCGTTTACCTCATCTGAAAAACGTTCAATGGCACTTCGGCCATTACCATCGACATAAGCTAGTTCCTCCAGATAAAACCCAAGCCTTGTGAGAGCTATAGCAGGTGAGATGATACCATTTGCAATGACAACTCCCTTTAGATTATGTGAGAAGTCATTAAGCTAAAAGTTATAACATATAAAATATTAGTCAAAATCAGTATAACAGATAAAATAGTTAAGTTTGTGATATAAGATCTTTTCTTTACAAAATAATAATAATAACTCGGGACACAATGTTATTCACGGTAATTAATTTCAAATTAAACATAGCTTTGTTAATAAGCCAATATAAAGTACATGTAAATAATCAGACTACTACTTACTTGTGGTTTTGTCTAATTTCAAAAAACTACATTTACTTAAATAGTATCCCTTGATGGAAGGCAGAACCAATCCATATAGTTAAATAAATCGATGCAAGAAGTACAACAGCGCCGCACTCAGTACGGGTGAACTGTGCTTTTGGAACCTTACGGTGATATCAGCGCATTGGTAACATTAGCGTCTAGGAAGGAGCAGTTTTAATTGAACATTATCGAAAATCATAGTGTAATCCAAAATCCTTCTCCGCCAACCATTGCGATTATTGAACTCGTACTCCCAATAATTCAGATCGAGATTGAAGCCGAACATGCCGCATCTGGCACTCTTGGCAACTGAGCTGTATAGAGCACCTTCTTATTTGTTACACTATCCTTTCCCGAGATGTCGAAAAGTATGAAAAAGCATATCAATCTACGTTTTTGTGGTGTTCTCTAAGGGCTAGAATTCTATAATTCTAAATTTCCCATTGCATGTCTGAATAATAAACATGAATAATTCATCATAGTGACTAACTTTTAGAATGTTGGGTTTTGAGATTAGTTAGTATATATGCAGCCTCCAAGAGCCTTAGAGACTGGTGTAATGAGAACGAATCCAGATGGTGTCCCATACTTCTGAGCTCATTGCTAATTTGGTTTGTACTGTTAAAACAATATTTAATACTGATTTAAAACATCACTCCCTTATAGTAATTGGTATTTATAACAAAACATTAAATAACAATAGATCTTACTGAAGAAAGTTTGGTAGCGAGCGACACTGCTAGTTGTGCACCGTGTCCTTGTCCAAAAATATATAAGGGAGTATTACTGTATTCTTCGTGAACTGTATAAAATGATTGTAATGTAAAAAGTAGATGATCCGCTGCAAAAAAGGCGTAAGGTTGTAGACAAAATAAATAGGAAATAAATGTAGATATAACGTTTGATATCTTACTGTTTTCATCAAGATCTCCGGGTATTTGGTCGCTGTTTAGAGCTGTGCTAAACCCGGTACCTAAAGGTGCATCTACGAAGAGTAAATTATATTCATCGACCTGTGAAAATAACATTGTCCTTACTTTGCAGCTTAGTCTAAGTCATTTAAGTTTAAGTATGAGAATGAGCCTGAAATTTCCCTGAAGAAAAACAGTATGAGAGAACCGCAACATGATGATAGGGTATTTTCTGAGCTACGATTTACTAAATAACAGAAGAATAAACCTTATGCAATAAATTTATCTCTAAGTATCTAATGGTGTGTTGCTGACTTAATATATATATTATATTAAATTTCCATAACGGAAGTTTAAGAATTTATGTTGACGACTATGAGAATAAATATCTTTGAATAATAACTTGGTAAATAGTTCGTAATAAAATTATACACCGAGACACTAAGGGTGTTTAAAGACTAAATAATTTATTGTGCTAACTGATATTTTTGTACGATCTATATGCTCTAGATTTTTAGGTATTTAGACTTTGCGATTAGACAATTGTATATTGAAAACAAATAACACTATTTACTGTTATTTGAAGTAAAGATATTTGGTTGAGGTACTTATTACAGTGTGTTCTATATTCCATAGTGATTCAATATAGGCAATAACATTTTTTTTATTATTAAGGTTTAGCGTTATGGACATAACCTCACCTGATTTTAATTGACGACACGGCCCAAGTTGGTAGACACGCTAAACCTGTGAAGGAACTGGCTCGGAAGTGCAACTACCAGAACACACCTATTAGTATATGGCGGCAGAATTTTAGCTTGAGGGTGGTAGCTAGCCAGATGGGCATTAGAAAAAGCACTACCACCAAGCTATGGTTTCCTCACCAAGTTTTCGTTTATCGAAAGCTCAAGCTTATTGTAGGTGGATTCGAACTGACGTCCCTTGAAGTGGAATCCGTACACACTACCACTGAGCTATTATCGCTTCAACGAAGCCAAAATGTAACCAAGTATTAAAACTGTGAATTATGAAACATATTAATATAATATTTGTTGACGGTTTATTACTCACCCAGGAATTGTTTCTCCTATTCATGTTAAAGTCATAAGGACCAAACATGCCAAAATTTGCAAGAAGACTAGGAGGGACTCCGGTAATTCCATCTAGCCATACAATTAGTGGACGCGACGGTGCTGTTGATCGAGTATTTTCTGTATTAGGAAAGAACCACCAGAACATATCACCGCTGTCTCGTATCCTTGTAAACGCTGCTGTTTGTTCGACATCTCCTATACCATCACCTTCCAGACCTGAAAACGATATATAAAAATGTGTATAAATAATTAAAAGTTTGGGAAATTCAAAAGTGCACGCCTGATAGTCTCATTTAATTTTTTGTTTATTTAATAACAATTAAACCAAATCGAATCAGACCGTGAAAAGTAATAGGGTTCTATTCCTAATTATACTGAAGCGTAAAAAAAAAGACTGGATTAGTAAAGTATTTCGGTCGTTATCGTGATAACATACAGGACCTCCAAGACAGAACTTTTTTAAACAGTTTTTTAACTAGTTTATATAATAAAAATAGCGTCAAAATATCATGAGTGTTAAAAACAGTGTTTTTTCTTGTTATGGATGTGTATATATTATTTTACAAGTACAGTATATGATAAATAGAGACATTTTAAGTTTGAAAAATCAGTTGTTTTGTGTAAAGTGACAGTGGTACCCACCTCAACGATTCGCTTATGAAGCGTGCAATACTGCACAAAATATGTAGATTTTTTTTCTGTGTCTAAATAAACTCTAAAACTTATATTTATTTCTTTTTAATATTAGGTATTAAAACAAATTTACAAACAAGCAACGGTCCGTGACTTCGAGTATAATCTATATACATAAAAATCCCTGATCACCATATTCGTTGTCGCTAATCTTGGAAACCGCTCTACCGAAATTAATAAAACTTGGTAGAAGAGTTTCGCTTGGTTCAACCCGAGGGCTTGGTGTTACGGCTTTTTCTAATGGCCAACTGACTAGCTACGACCCTCAAGTTGGTAAATCTGCCTACAAATACCTATAGGTATGTTCCGGCAATTGCTCTTGAGAGCTAGTCTCTCCACTATACTTAGCGTATCCACCATATTGGGCTATATCGTTACTTAACATGGAGTGAAACTGTAACCATAACCATACGCTATAATAATAAGTAGTTTAAGTTTGAAGATAGAACGTTATTTATTAATTTTATTTTAAGGTAATAGATTTCGATAAAGTTACTTACGGATAACGCTGACGTCATCTGAATCACTCAACAACCACCAGATGAGGACTCCCAGTCCTGCAGCAACTATTGCCGCAACTATCACCGAAACTATAATTATAATTGTTTTTTTACGCATGCTTCTAATTTCACTTAAATACTAACACTTACAATCTTTACTACGAGTACCAGTAACACTAAAATAATCAATTATATGTAATCTTTTGTTATCTAAGGATTTTATTTGACTAATCGATGTGTTAAATGATAAGGTCGAAATTTCTTGCGTATCTTTTGTATTCTTGCACCGTAATACGACGCATACTGTTACATCTATATAACTACTAGTTGGTGTCCCCGACTTCGTTTACGTCTGCGTGATAGCGAAATATGTTCTTTGTAGGTATATGTTGTCATAAAGATATGTATATCATACTTCATGTCTAATTTTGAAGTAACCATTTTGCCTGACTCCATGGTAAATCAGTTCTAAAAAACTATTTGTTTTATTTAATTTTATGGCCTGTAGTAAAGATTTTTGATCGTACATTATTTATTTGAGAACTTTATATGCCTTGCCCCTATACCTCTTAAATATATTTAAGATCAATTACGCTGATTCTCTGTTGATAAACATTGTTCTGCATTTCTTATTTATAGGATATATGATCAATGAGTTATGGATGGTTTGAGAATTGTGTGTCTGTAAGCTTAAAATACATACAGTTTAAGATGATAAACATGCTAAACCTAATGATAGGCTGGCTCTTAAATTCATCTGCGCGAAAACCTGTATGTTCTTTAAATAAATTGGTCTATTTAAAATGTTAATTAGCATCGGTAAATGAACTATGTTTATTTCAACTTAGTAATAATACCAAAGTATCGTAGGTATACATATATAATATTAACTATAAAAGATACTTTGAGATTTAAGATGTTAACGCGATGAGCCTGTTGATAACAGATATGTTGCCATATAAATAACTTGTAGCGTTTAGGGTCGTCGAGAGTTGTTCAATGCCGAGTCATAATTTTATTAATGGGTTGATATATTTTTTGTTTTCTAGTACTAACATGTAGGTATATAAAATATTTATTCAATGAATGATACCTATACTATCATTTAATCATTTAGTAAAATTAATTTTTCGGCATGATGGGAATAAGTGCTCTACTGGGTGGTATATTTAATGAATATAACAATAAAGACGTCTCAGTGGTTCTGTTTTTATTGTAAACAAACGATTGTTTTAAATGTATTTTTCGTATTTGTAAAAATAATTTTGATGAAAAATTTATTTAGTTTACTTAGTATCAGGTACCACTAAAATAGATTTCAAGGTTTAAAACATAAAAAAAAATCCAAAGCCACTGTTCTAGTTGTATTAAAAATATAATTCAATAAATAAATTGTAGGAGAAAAATCGGAATGTAGTGAAGAATTGAGTATATAAGGCCAAATAAATACAACGTTATATATATATTAATTTATTCATATATACAACATAAATGGAAGCTTTAATTATTAACCAAATGATGTCATATCACGAAGGAAAGCGTTTGTACCTTGGGGGTTGTCACGCGGTACCTGAAAAATTAAAATTGAAATATCAATACATACAATAAAAATGTAAATTTAACGTATCTGTACTTTTTAGATTTATGTGAAAAAAATTACCTCACGTGCATAAGAATAAAGAATAAAACCCATTTACATCATTTATAGAAATGTTAGTCGGTTTGTTTGTTTGTGCACGCATCACTAGTAAAGTACAACGATTATGATAAAATGTTACCAAGGAAATCATAAAGCATATCCTCGAGTAACACTTAGCCTTTGTTTCATTAAAATCCGATAATGCTATCAAAAGTTATTGTAATTTGAATGACGGCACAAGATTAATAATTTTAGTTTCACGGGAACGAAGTCGAAGGCCCAGCTAGTTTTAAATATATAAGATAAGCATTTCAATATTATTTTAAGAATTGCGGATATTATTTTCATTATACGCTATTTTTAATTAGTTTAATGTAATTTTGTGCAGTCTAAGAGCCTTTCATAGTAAATTGGTTTTACTTGTTTTGAAAATATTTTACAATTCATATACCTATTGATAATTAACTCGTATTTCCAAGCGATGTTCAGTTGTAAATAAATTTAACAAGAGTGTATAATATTTTATTACTTAAAGTAAGTATATACAAATAGATCTCCTTGGAAAAAAGGAAAAATAAACCTTTTTCTGTTAGTACTTTAGACTTAATTGAATGTAGATAAAAAATATTTCTATAGATATAAAGTAGATTACCGTAATCAATCGATATCTATTTCATACAAGGAACTGAAAATATTCAAATATATTCATTCCTAATAAGTTCTAAATTTTTCAAATGTCTATGTGAAACTGATAAGTACTTACACTATGCCCCGCTACGTTGATCCAGAAGAATCTAAAGTTACCATAGGATTTGTAGTAGCCCTCTAATTTGTTGTCTTCCCAAATGGGGTGGCGCGTAGCGTTCCTATAGCCATCTGCGCCCGGCCATTTGAGTCTATCCACCCATAAGATTTGTCCTGACATAAAATAAACAAAGTTTTAAAACTAGCCATATACTAAAAAATTTGAAACAAAACGTGTCTCAATCGAGATATGTAAGTAGAAATGATTGTATCTTATTCTGTAGATCATATTTTTAATATCAACTAATAGCAAAATGTTTACCGTCGCTAATAATAATCGATTATGTCAGATAATGTACCATTTCACATAGTTTGTAATTAAAATCATTTTCGAGTAGGTTAATGTCTATTTTACACATATTTCTCATAATCATTCACAGGTTCTTTCTAAGCACAAAAAAATCCTTGTTCAATATTTTATCTATTCAAATATATTTACGAATACGCGCGGTTGACGAGACTAACGTGAACGAAGTCGGGGGAAATAACAAGTCCATAAATAAGGACAAACACTGTGAGATCCGTAATTCATCGTTTGTCGGGAGCTGGATGTATACTAGCTAATCCAGAAAAATAGTCACAATGAGGGTCTCACGGTGTTCATGTTGGCCGTGACACAGTCGGTTTCAGATTCCTACCTCCTCGCTTCATTACAAGATATATACTATGGATATACACTAGACACAAAAATTAAGGGATATAAAAAAAAAATCCAAATTTTTGGGTGATTTTCAACGAGCTGTAACTCCGAGGAAAATGATCGTACAGAAAAAATAAAAAAAAAACAAATTGTAGCTCCATGTGTCTAGTTTTCAGATATAACTATGAAAATTTTTTGTCATGTCCAGGTCTGGAGAATACCTAAGAAAACTACCAAAAAAAATTTTTTCGAAATTTTTTCTCGTCTGAAAAAAGGTCCACGGACTTAAAAAATTTTTTTTTGATTGTTTCATTCAAAAGCTCTTTTAAAAAATTTAATACTCTTTAATTTCACGTATTCAAAAAGCCTGTACGACAATTTGCTGCGGAGTTATCGTCAATCAAAGCAAAAAAGTTCTATTTCACTTTGATAATCAATAACTCCGGAAATAATGATCGTATAGGAATTGAATTTTTTTTTTCAAATTTCTTAAGCAGTTAATCTTTCTGATCAAAAAAATAGAGATTTTAGAGAGAAAAAAATTTTTTTCATTGAAAAAATGAATAAAAATCACAAAATTGCTCATAATGGTGATTTTTGCAAAAACAAAGAATTTGAAGCTTCGGGGCACAATGAAAAAAAAATTGCAGCGCTTTGAATTTTTGAGGGATTTTAGGGGACACTTTGAGGTTAAAAAATTACCGACGATATCCTTCGTTCATCCATTTTATCCAAAGTTATACCAAGTTATCCAAATATCCTTAATTATGCGAATTATTGTCTTTTTTTCAGACCGAATTTTCAATTAAAAAAAAATTTTTTTTCTAAAAAATATTTACATTTTCTGATAGAGAATATTGTGCAGTTCTCAAAACCCTCCTTCAATTTCCTCCAACTTCAATCATTATTTCCGGAGTTATTGATTAACAAAGTGAAAAAGAACTTTTTTGCTTTGATTGACGATAACTCCGCGGCAAATCGTTGTACAGGCCTTTTGAATACGTCAAATTAAAGAATATTAAATTATCTAAAATAACTTTTGAACGAAACAATCAAAAAAATTTTTTTGAAGCCCGTGGACCTTTTTTTAGACGAGAAAAAATTTGGAAAAACTTTTTTTTGGTAGTTTTCTTAGTATTTCTCCAGACCTGGACATGACAAAATTTTTTCATAGTCATATTTGAAATCTAGACACATAGAGCTACAATTAGCTTTTTTGTTTTTTCTGTACGATCATTTTCCTCGGAGTTACAGCTCGTTGAAAATCACCCAAAAATTTGGATTTTTTTTTATATCCCTTAATTTTTGTGTCTAGTATATTTAATCCCAGGACGGGAAATGCCTAAGCGATGTTACTATGACAGATGTTATGCATGATTTATAGTTACCACGGTCCTGTTGGATAGTATTATAGTGTTCTACGTTATTTTCTTTAAAAGACAACATAACCACAAGTAAAATGTTTTTATTCCTTATTACAAAACAGTATTCCCATTCGATATAGAAAGTCAAAGTGACATTATTACGTTTTTTATTTTTTCGTTACGATTACATTTATACAAAGATATTTTTTATATAGTTAAGGTTTAACGTTATGGCCATAATCTCACATGATCTTAACTGACGAGACGGTTCAAGTTGGTAAACACGCTAAACCTGTGGAGGAATTGGCTCTCAAGTGCAACTGCCGGAACACACCTATTGGTATTTGGCGGCAGATTTTCAACTTGAGGGTAGTAGCTAGCTAGGCGGAAAAAGCCCTTCCACCATGCTATGGTTACATCAAGATGTTGCTCATTGTAAAAGGATTCAAATTCACGTCCTTTAACGCGTTGTCTATACATACTACCAACTGAGATATCATCAATTCATAAGATTCTATAACATTGATATATAAATGTGAAGCTAATATGTTTATGCAAGTATACAATTCTGAAATGCAACACGTAAAAATTAATTTTAATGTCAGTTGTATAAATACTTTGGGGAGATACGATGCGAAATTTGGCTACGGGCACAGGTATATATGTAATAAATAATATTATGTACTTAATTCACCTGGGGTATCGCAGATTAAGTCGAGGTTCCCGTTGTATTTCGTCAAAATAATATCAGTCTCGTTGAGAAGTTTTTCGACTGTCAATTAAATTAAAAAGTTTAATTTATGATATATATTAAATAACATTGATACAAAAACAATATATTATCGTTAAGTGTACTTAACATCTGGTATGATTCGTATGACTAATTTTTTTTTTGTTTTTGTAGGTAATCTAGATCATTTGTTTTAATTGACACCCGTTAAAAACTCTATGATTTCACAGTATTATTATCATTGAGTTCTTCTTATTTTTTATTCTTGGCAACTCGGTCCGCTTTAGAGACTATTAATGCCATTTTCATGTGATAAGATTTGGGAATTTTGGACAGATGAAACTATCTTCAACAAGATGGTGATTCTCTTGTTGAAGCTCTCTTGGAAGTTTTTGTGGCAACTAATATATCATGTTCCAAATGATTATTCCTAATTCCCATCTCTTATGCTCTTCAGCTACACTATATCACGTACAATGTCGCCCATAATACACAATACAGGACTAAATAACTAAGTATATGATTTAAGATAAAAATTACAACATAAGGATCAAGATCTCGCCAAAAACTCGCTTTTATTCAGTTATTTATTTATGATGATGACAATATGAATTAATAAATGATTGGAAAAAACAATGAACAATTTCATACACTAAGTATAATATTTACCATAGCGAAACACAAAGGTGTGTTGTGTTTCAGGATTCACATACTTCCCTACCTAAATCGCTCATCTTTGGTAGCTTCCATTGCTTTTGAATTGAACTGCACTGTGTTTACTATAAAATACAGTGCTATTATTTTACCTTATCTTTTTTTTTACTTGATATACTTACTGCTTTCAGTAACCGGTTTCATGAAGTCGCCTCTCAAGTAATCGAATACAGGATTCGACAAAGAGCCCCAAACAACGTGTTCTGGGATACCCAAAGCTTCTTTGACTAACGTGTTCATTAGTGTATCAAGATCGAGTTCATCTTGTCGCACCGGAGACATATATGGCCGGTCACGAATTAACATGTCTCTCGATAATTCTACACATAAAAGTCAATAAATATAATAATTAATTATACATTTATCAGTCATAGAAGTGCGCTCAGTTTTAAAAATTAAATCAAACGCGGATCCAAATTAGTGGGCACGATGGACATGCCCACAACCCTATAGACTTGTGACGTCACACTTTCACGGTTAATGTTTGCCCTGCAGCTTTTCTCACGACTTTATAATTTTTAAACGTCTCCTTTGCACGTATAGTATATTGCAGGTATGTACTATATTAATCATGAGCAAGTTCATACGCCGACACGCACTTGCCGCTTTTCGGGTGACTGTGATTATAACCTTCTTTGAGGGTTGGCATCTGGGTTATATTGATAAATGACTAGCTAATTAACAACTGTACCATATATAAAATCTTAGTTTAATTATTAGGAAACGATGATAGCTCAGTGGCAGCGTGTACGGACGTGTAGTTGGACGTAGAGTGTGATTGAGTATTCGGTGAAGGAAAACTTCGTGATGAAACCATAGTATGGTGGTAGGGCTTATTCTAATGCCCGCCTGGCTAGCTACCACACTCAAGTTGAAAATCTGGTACCACATACCAATAGGTGTTTTCCGGCACTTAAGGGTCAGTCCCTCCAATAAGCATATCATGCACATCATCACTTAACAGCAGGTGAGACTGTAGTCATAACGCTAAAACGCATAACCTATATAAAAAAACTGGAATTTACCATAAGCAGATTTCGTAGTGTCTGGCAAACTCACTGTCATCTTTGTTAGTATATTATAGAAGTCCACACTAGTTGTTCTACTGAACACAACGCGTTGCGTATTCGCCCATTGGGCAGTTGATTCTACGTAAAGACCTTCGTTGAACAGTCTCTCGGATTCTCTTGCAGCCGCTTGAATGGCTTCATAACCTTCTTGGTCTACGAGTCCTGCTGCTAGTAGTAACGGACCCCACGTGAGTGTGGCGTCTACCGGAGATATCCACGCGTTACCCATAGCTATACCTTTGAGGTTAGAAGCGATTGTACCGGCTTGTTCTGCCTAAGTAAATAAATATTTTGGTTACCTCATATATTTTATATTTCGATTGTCCTTATCCTTAATAATATTATAAATGTGAAAATGAGTTTGTCTGTTTGTAACGTTTTCACGCATAAACCGCTGAATGAGTTTTGGTATAGCGATAGATGGGAATCTGGAGACAGTAATAGGCTACTTTTTCTCCCGAAAAACCTATAGCAAGTTAGGTAAAGCGAGCATAAATTTTGTATGAACTTTTTGTTGCGTCATTCGATTATGCTTAAAGTTTAGAGAATAATTGCTTTGCTTAAACTTTCGAATTTTGGGTAAACTGATATCGACTTGTTTGATAGAAAAATGATTTCTGTATCGTCCGAGAGAGCGGAATCGCGGATAAAGGCTAGTATACTATTGCCATAAAACTGTAGTAGTTTGTGCTTAATTAATTAATGACATGTTGTACTAAAATGATATAAGAATAATGGTAGTAAACATTTTGTAATGCTTTGCTAGCGACTACTATTTTCTAGTTGAAAACCAGTTGCATAATACTTATACGTATGTTAAAAGCTTTCACTAGACTTATGATGTACATAATTTTTGACCACATCGCCCCTTAATATTAAATGAGATTGTGACCGATGTTAAACCTATATAGAATAAAAAAAGAGAGGGCGGCCAAAAATAAATTTATTTTCAAATTTTTATTTACTCAGAGCAGACTGAATGGTATAATACATCTACCCTATAGAAGAAAGAGAGGAAAAAGGCCACTTACTGATACCTTTAGTGTTAAATGCCTTCATAGAAATTAATTATCAAAAAAGTGGTCCGTTTCACATATTTAATTCAATAATAAAGGATTATATTCTTAGTTTTATAGAGTTAATAAAAATAACGAACTAACCTCATGCATCCGTATACCCATATCAACAGCCATCTTACCACCATATGACTGGCCGTAAATGTATAGAGGAACACCATTGAATTCAGGATGCGATCTATAGAATCCACGCATAAGTTCAACGAAGTCGAGAGCTACGATTAGATATACAAAATGTTAAATTTTATGAAATATTTACATTGTTTGTCGAATGTTATTGAAAAGAAAAATTGTACCAATTTCATCATTAGTGGTAGTTAGATGTCTGAAGTCTTCAACGTAACTGAAGCCAGTACCGACAGGGTTATCGACAAATAAAACGTTGAAGTTTTTCACCTGCAAAAAAATATCGCTACTTCTTAATATATGCACAGTGGAACCTCTTAAGTCGTAGTTATACCTAACACGGGGAAATTATTTCCTTCCCTACAAGCAAGTGAAATTACATTCCTTTGTAAGTCGAAATAATCAGTGTGTCGCTACAAGCCAATTCGGTACATATTTTCCTTCTATTACTCGAAAAAAATTAATTGGCCTTCTGTATCTCATACATAGCAATTTTTGACTTAACAACCTTTACTACTCTATCATTTGTAACTAATTACTTTATTTGATTGTAAAAAATTAAGTTATTGACTTTTAAAATTTGTAAACAGTGTAAACTATTGTTTCTTAGAAAACAATAGAAGAATATATGATAAATATAGATACTGATAATATGAAATATCTGTAACTTGAATTTTTAAGTTAAACTTCGTATGGAAGGGCTTTAAAATTCTGATTCGCAAACATTTTGTGTGACGCTCATTGGGGTAAAGTCGTCTTGAGGTGACTATGAAAGCAAGAGTGATATAGCGATTTTTCATTTCCGCCTTCTGGGCTTAAGTACACATGGTTTTTTTTTTTTATTATTAGTCGACTAACTCAAAATCAGTAAGAAAGAATTACATCTATAGGGGGACTACTTCCTTACAAAATCCGGCGCCTAGGTTCGATCCTCCGGATATGAGCTCTCAAGTGACTCTGCTCGTGCGATACAGTGACACTGTACAACACTGAGAGTACATCATCACACCGCATACAATTCGTGTATACCCACACGTTAAGTACACGGTTCTGTAAGGGACTACCAGCTATGGCTAACAGCGTACGTCAGGTAGAAAAGAAATACAAAATCCGCCAGTCTTTCATAAGTAACAAAACTCGAATTTATCGCGTCGACTTACACTACTACCCTTAATTTCGACTTACAAAGTTTCTACTATATTTTGTGATAACAACAATATTTAATTGCAATTACACAAACTATAAATATGTGATGACTGTAAAAACGGAACTTTTATGAAGTTTATATTTTAAAGCAATTTTATATTAACGAAAAAGCACCAAATAAAGCATAGTTTTAAAAATGATTAAATACGATACTCTCTTGTATAGGATTATTATAGCGAGATAAAATATTTTATACCAAGTTAATATATTTGTTTACCCAAGTATAATTTCTTTCTTGCAGCGACAGGTCCAATGGTCCTAATATATCAAAATTTCCGATACCAGTCGAAGAGCCACCAGGGCCGCCTTGAAGCCACACTATCAGTGGTCGTTCTGTGTAGTTCTGGACAGGAGCGGTCGTATAGAACAGCCAGTAAAACATATGAGCTCCTTCTCTTACGTTCACGTAACCGAAGTCTTGGGCAAACGGACCGAACTGACCTAGTAATATCAAAGAAGAAATTTACTAATGAACTGTAATCGAGATTTCGTTCTTTTCGAATTTTCGCTAATGAAAAACATCCGTTTGACATACTTTCCAAGTTTTTAACACGTTAAAAATTGTTACCAAGAACCATTCACTATATTAATGTATGTTGGAGCTTGTTGTATTTTTATTTGCCATGTAAAAACAAATTGCACAAAGTAAACATAACCTTACCTATTATTATCAAATAAGGAATTGATGTTATTTAAATAACGTTTTATGTCCCAAATTTATCTAGATTAGACTCGATCTTACTGTTTTTGCAGCAAAACCCCGATGGAGCTTCGGTTATCCGTATACATATCAAACTCAAACAGTAAACAAATTTTGCTGCATCGTCAGTTCTAACTATTAAGTGGAATTTTCAATTTTGTGTTGGATTTTGAGTAAAAACTTATTGATTTAAATAATTATGAATGTTGTAAATATGTACATAATACATAATGATTTACAGTGTATATTTGTACATAAGGACACCCGCTTTCACTTCGCATGGATAACACTAATTCATTTTTTAAACGAGGAACCCAAAAACAAAACAGTCTATTACCAAATTTCACAGAATCACTCGCTGAGTTACTAAATATTACTTAAAAATTACAAAAACGCGGTCAAATTGTTTTGTAGTACATAACGAACATACACGTACAGTATGTGCAATAGATACATGGATGCATATATGAATACACACATGGATATATAAAATAAAAGATTATGATATTAAGCTGTAAATAAATCTACACACAGAAACCAAAATTCACTATAAAAACTACCATAATAAACTAAGATTTTTATCAATTTTGCGTAAACCACAGATGTATTATAACAAAACTAGGTTACATCAAACAAGCTTTAAGCGACTATGTTTTTTTATGTAATAACGGACAAACGAACAAGCATGCCACCTGACGGTAAGTGATCACCGCCGCCCATCGACACCCACAACACCAGGGGAATCGAAGGTGCGTTGCCGGCCTATATTTTGTAGAGACTGGCTCTCAAGTGTAACTGCCGGAACACACCTATTGGTATTTGGCGGCAGAATTTCAACCTGACGGTGGTAGCTAGCTAGGCGGGCATCGGGAAAAGCCTACCACCATGCTATGGTTTCCTGACGATATTTTCCTTCACTGAAAGCTTAGGATCATTGCAAATGAATTTGAACTTACGTCCGTTCCAAATTTGTAATGAAAAAAACTATGCCTTTTAGTCATGAACCGTATGTATATTTTCTTTAAGTATGTAAAAACTATATATCTATATCTCACCTGAAACATATTGGCTCGATATTGTAATAATAAATAAATATAAATACAACATTTTGTAAATGATGTTAGTTTTGCACTGAATATAATCGTATTAATATAATTATCGAGAGATAACGCTTATCGTATTAGTGAGTGAATTAGTTAATCGGTGCGTTGAAATTAGTTCAATCGATATATATTTATAATTTTTACATACAATATTTTAGGATACAATCAAATAGATATAATGTCTGAAATGTTTAGGTATTTAGAAATTTATGCGATTAGTATAGTAGCTTATCTGTGCCGTGATGAAGAGAAACAGTGACTAGCTCTTAAGAGCCGGAACACACTTATAACTAGTCAGACGGGCATTTGCAAAAACCTTATCACCACGCTACGGTATTAGCACGATCTTTTTCTTCCCGGACAGCTCAGGCTCATTACAGGGATTCGAACTCACGTCTATTGACGCGGTGATCGCACACACTACCAACAGTGCCATCATAGTTTTAATCCCTATTTACTATATGTATATTAAATACAGAGTTTTTAACTTTCTGTTAATGTGGAACCATAAACGAAGTGTTGAGAAAAATTGACACAACAGTCATATTATAGGACGTAAATTTACAACTATGACATACTCTGGCTTACGTGACTTGTGAGCAGTTGTATGTAAATAATAGGTTGAAACACCTATTACAGCATATAACTTTCATCTGGTTACCGAATTATTTAGGTATATAATATCTATTTGTGCTACATATTGCTTGTTCCCTGCGATGGAATAGAACTTTTCATTGATAAAACGCGTTCTAATATATTTTTATAATTTACTACCTGTTACCCGCGGCTTTGTTAATTTGGTAATTGGTGTAATAAAAAGTTTCATACTAAGTTTATCCCTCTCTTACCTCACTCCCAATAAGTTTTTCACCAGAAAAAGTAGTCTAACACTGCCTCCAAGGTATCATCTATCTCTATACTAAAATTCATCATAATCGATACAGCGATATAAACCTGAAAGCGTAAACACACAAACACACAAACACACAAACTTACTTTTGCATTTATAATTTTAGTAAGGATATACATACTATACTTATATCAAGCGTACGTTAAATATACTTTATATACGAAAAAGAAATCTACACATTTGCATTTAATATTCAGAGAAAAGACAGACTAAAGAAATATATTTATCTTTGATAAACACATATTTCATAAGATAACAACAAATAATCCATATGGATCTTTTTCCTTTGCATAAAGCTAAATAGAAAATAGAGCTTCATGTAATATTGAATTGTTATTATGTTACGTAGTAAGAGTAGATAAATCGTGGTGCCAACAATGACTTTGGGTGTATCTTTTGTTAAAAATATCTTAAACAAGCAAAAAAGTTCAGTGTTGAATTCTGCTATGAAGTAAGAATACTGATGTTGGTTTACAAAGAAAATGAACTAAATCTATCATTGTTAATATTATAAAGAGGAAAAGTTTGTTTGAATTTTATGAACTGCCAGTCGGATTTCAAAATTATTTTTGTATTTGATAGAGCAATCATCGAGGAAGACTTTAGACTATTTAATATTACGCTATCACCAATAGGAGCAAAGCTGTATTGAATAAGTTACAAAAACGGACAATAATTATTAAATAATTTTTAGTTCCACGCGAACGAAGTCATGGGCACAGCTAGTCTAAATATAAATAGGTTAAAAGACAAAGATTTTTTTGTTCAGTATCTATTGACGAGATACTGTGTTTTCAATAGAAAAATTGGAACCTATTAATTTGTCCCACTTTGTCATGAATTTCTTCAAGTTTTTAAGAAAGTCTATAGTCGAATTGCGGCCATTGACCGTGTTCGAGTATTTATAAACTAGCACTGTTTATTGTGAATTTTTTAATGGTTTTTTTTTGTAATCCGCCGCTGTAAAAATATTTTATAGGGCTTTAAGTGTCGAGATGATTCCAGATGCGCATTAAGCTAGCATAAATTTTGAAAAAATTTAGAAATAACATTAGAAACGGTTGCGCGGAACTAAAATTGATTTTGATCCAATGTAAGCGAATTGAAGAAATGAAACAAGAGAGATTGTACATCTGGACTAATAAGTGTGGCTATATGCGTTTAGCCTTGACAATAATGGTAACTCAGGATGGATTCCTCCTAAAGCCGGCCCTGTCAATAAATATAATTTATTTGTAAACATTATAGATATGCTAACTAGAATCGAAGGAATTGCCAATAATGGTTATGTGTTGATAGTTAATGGAATTATTTTCAAATAATTAGAACGTTTTTCACATTGCCAAAACCATGACCTACATTGGCAAGCGCCAATAATATAAGTAAACCGCTTTACTTATTATATTACCAGTCACATATATTACTAGTAAATATTTGTTATATCTGAAGATGACGTATAAATCATACGGTGTTTTGATCGTGTATTGATTGTGTATACTTTATAAAATAAATCCTTATAATTCTCTTGTAGGGCAAAATATATTTTAAAGATATACAAGTAACGTTATATAAATATCGCAAATGAGAGACAGAATATTAATTAATTACAATAGGACACAACAATAATTATTTATAGACAACCATTTGGTTCGGGGGATATGATGATACTGCCATGGATGGCTAGTTAAGTGCATTAAAAAATAAAAATAAAAATGTGGCTGACACAAATTTTTAGCTTAAATTATATTTAAAAAATGTTGAAATACAACTGTTGTATAGCAATATGACATCAATAAAAGACTTTTACTACCATTTTATATTCGTGACAAGTTCTAAACAATAGGCATAAACTACATTCATAGCGTTCCCTAGATGCTAACGGTAGATATATGACGATCTAGTCTTACATATTGAATGGTTTCGAGAATAATATACAGTTATTATTGATACGATAGAAGTTTATTTATCTAATGTCACGCATGATCTTGTTTCAATGAAATATTAATAGATATGTATACAGAATGAAAGTACCATTTTCATCAAACAAATTGATGTTTTTAAATGAATTCGTAACATCGTAAAATTAATCCTATTGGTTGAAAAAGTATGTTTTAATATTTATAATAAAAAAATATTTGTATCAAAAAATGATTTGTAATGTTTTTATATTCCGTCTCATTTCTACTCATAAAAATTGATTTAATGATACTAAATGGATTAATTATTCTTACTAATTAAGATATAATTATATCAAATGGAGTTTAATTGAAATAATTTGTTGTTGTTAGTATAGTCCAGAAATCTTAGCCCAAATTGGGTAGATATCTCGGAAAATCAACATACCCAGTTTATTACCACGTAAAAACTTGTATTTTGGCATCCTAAAACTGTTCTCAAAATTCACATATAATTAGATGGTCGCAAGTTTTAAACTCGGGGGTCAAAGGTCACAAAATTCGATTATTAATAGTTTTTTAAACTAAGTGAATCTAAATGCTTGTTTTATATAGTTTAATAATAATATTAGACGTATAATATACTTATTAAGATCTGGACTGATTCATCATCGTCCAGCCCAAGTTTCAAAGGATAGAGATGCGAAATTCAGGGAGGTGTTGATTTTATATTGTAATTGAAGTCAACAGATACTTTTTAAATAGTACATATTGTTTAATAGAGTAAATGATCATCTTGCGAATTTGATTCCTGCCCAGGATACATTATATTAATCATTTCCATATATTTATTTTAGCTCTGGCTGTTCTTTACATCTTCTTGTTGGTGAAGTAGCGTGGTAGACACGTGATTTCTAGTCCGGGATGAATCTCCTAAAAATTAATGCCAAATTTAATTCATGACCAATCGATTTATTTGCCAATAGCTCTTAAAAAGATATTTACGTACCTTACTATTAAATTAGTACTTATCATTGGTAGTTTGTTTCTAATATTAATTTTCTAATTACAGTTTATTTACATTATATCTATACATAACAATAAATTGTAACTACACATTTTGTTATATATGTAAGTATATGTCGGTGTGTTTACCATGGAAATACTTAACTACTGCTTTTAATCAAAATATGGTCACAATGCGACAGCTAGAGATAAATACAAGTTTCCACTCTCGTCGCTGGATCCTTTACGTTGTTATAAATATTTATTTGGGCATCAACTTTCTCTAAAATCTACAAGCATATGTGTTAACAATTTGTCAGTTTTCAGTCCAGTGTTATGTTCTATGTTTGATTTTTTATGCTTTTTTTATTAGCAGGTGCTCTGTTTTCCGTATACATGAAACAATTTTCTTTTAAGATTAAATAGGCAAGAATTAATCATAGGTTTTAATATAATTAAATTCGAATGGCCCAGTTAGCTTTATAGAAAGAGTAACAAAACTGATTTTAGTATGTATGTACATATATTTATTTATATATATGACTTCTAATTTTAGTATCCTGTTACCAGTGATAAATATTAAAGAGCTTTTGGAATCATTTCACCTTAAATCAATTTACATACGATATCATTTCTTCATCAACTCATTATATTCAAAGTACAGTTTGGCTACAGGTTCTACCTGCTGCTGGTTTCTTATGTTTTCACCCCTAAATCCCTAAATCTAAATATAAACTAATTTCGATGATTTTTGTAATATAAGACAAATCATTGTATACTATATATATATATATATATATAGGCTATCTATTATCGTGTAAATAAAATCATAAAGGGTTAGCATAGGAAAAAAAGCGATGATAGCTCATTTGGTAGTATGTACCCGTATCCCGTGCCAAGGGACGTGAGTTGGAATCCGCAAACAATTAATTTGAGCTATCGGTGACGGAAAACATCGCGATGGAACCATAGCATGGTGGTAGGACTTTTGTAATGGCCACCTGGCTAGCCACCATCCTGAAGGTGCAAATCTACCGCCAAATACCTATAGGTGTGTTCCGGCAGTTGCATTTCAGAGTCAGTTCCTTCACGTTAGCGTGTCCACCAACTTGGGCCGTATCGTCACTTAAGGTCAGGTGAAATTATGGCTATAACGCTAAAACTATAACCTATAAAAAAATCTAAAAAAGATACACCTTTATTATTTACTTTATTATTAACTTTATTAATTGTTAATACAACTACAGTAAATTGTTATAATAATCTTTACAGTTAGATATGCAGAAAAATATAGTAAAGTATGTAACAATTTCAGCAATACAAATATTTTCCAGCTTATCCGTATTTATAAAATAAAGACTTTATATTACAAGTGACCCACAGTCGCGAGTATCTATATATATATATATATATATATATATATCACGTTCTTTACTTACATATACCGTATACCGAATAACAATTTTATTTTGCTACCTTAAAAAAACTGTTAAAAACATATTTAAGTGTACTTCCGGTTTTTTATACGAGGTGGTCACAATAACTCCCAAAAAATTGACGTATTGAGATCGGGTTTCGTTTAGTATCTTAAAAATAATATCAACCAGTTACCTTTTTCATATGAATAGCCTAGTACCCGTAGTTTAAGAATAAAATGGTTTCTTCAAGCCGCATTTTAGAATTTATTATAGTTTACATTCACAATTTCTAATTATTGTCATTTTTTAAATCTTTTTAAGGAAAAGGCAAAGGTACCGAAACCATACAGCCGATACGAACTTTATTTCATAATAAAGAGGTTATAACTCTTCAACATAATAGATACTTTCTACGTTTTAGTGCAAGCTTGCTTAGAAATATAGAATATTTAATAAAATAACTAATTAATTAATATATAATTTATAAAATAAGTCAATGGTACGGCTTGTTCTTTTCTTAAAAACTAAATCAATGGTATGAGGTGTGCACTTTGGATTTTCCTAACACTTTTTGGTTTTTTGCGCACAATCGTATCATTGCATATTCAACTTTGTCACAATTTTGATAAATAAAACTTTAAGTAAGTCCTGAATACATCATAATACTCGAATATATTATTAACTTTATATTGTACTAGCTTTAACCCGCAGCTACGCTCATGTTAATATTGGATGACGCAATGAAAAGTGTCATACAAAGTTTATTGTTTTCTATTACCCTCTTCTTAAAAATTTTTCACCTCTAAAAGTAGCCTATCACCGTCTCTATAAAACATTTCATACAATGTTTATTCCTCTGTTTACCTCACTTCCAATAAGCTTTTTGCGAAAAAAAAAAAAGTAGTTTATCACTGTCTCCAGGTTCCAATCTATCTCTATATCAATATTTATTATAATCGATTAGCAGTTAAAGCGTAACAAACACACAAACTCACTTTCCCATTTATAATACTAGTAAAGATATAAGTGATAATAATAAGTATAAGCATAATAAGTAAGGATAAAGATTAAAAGCGGTCTTCGGTATTAACATTGAGAATTAATAAATTATATTAGCGTATTAACGTTAATTTGCATTTATTCGACGACAGTTCATCTCATCTCACATGACCGGCGTAAGGCCGAAATCCTTTCATGCGTCTATAATGGAGACAAGCTGTCGGAAGCAGTTCACTGTGCAGTCAGTGGCGACGTTCTAGAGGTGTCGGTTCATACTGACTCGCGGTTTTAAATTGTCTCATATCTTGATAATCCGCACAACGTTCGATGTACGCGAGTGTGTTCGCTATGGTATATCAACAGGTTTCTATTTAACAATAAGACACTGTTGTTTTCTTTTTACAATTAATATTATTTCAGTCGTTCCGTGATGACTAAGATATCGCCGGCTTTTCTCAAACAGGTAAATATTATTGAATAATGACATGAATGTACTCGATAAAATATATTTTAAAATTTACTTTTTTTACATAAACTTGTATGATAAAGTATAATGGAATACATCAAAAATTTTAAAATGGTTTATGATTTCAAAACTTTAAATATGTAATATTTTACAATTAAACGGATTATATATATTTTTATGAGTTTTTATCTTGCATCATCTATTTAAAATTTGAATAAATTTAGTCAAATTGGCAATTGAATAGCTAAATTTGTAACTTTTTTTAATACCGCATTTTATTAAAATATATATATATTTTTATTGATCTTGCATAATTACTAGCGTATTATTCACATATTATAATTTAATACAATATATTAATTTTGCATTTCCAAAGTGATTGTACCTATGTATATATTAACATTTAAAAATAATTTAATTATAAATACAAAAGTGACGTTGTTTTCTTTGTAACCCTTTCACACTTAAGCCGCTGAATCAATTACGGTGAATTTTGGTATAGAGATAGATGGGAACCTGTAGACGATGATAGGCCACTTATTCAGGCGAATAACCTATAGGAAGTGGGGTAAAGAGAATAGGGGAAAACTTTATATGAAAATTTTTATTGCATCTTGCGTTATTAATGCAAGAGTAGCCGTGGGTAAAAGCTATTATATAAAAATTATTACGGCCTTTGACTTAAGAAAATAACGTGTTGTCCTTAAAATCTATTATATATAGAGAACAGATGAATTTAGAAACACAATTATATATTTTTCTACAAAGAATAAAACCAAAAACATAGAATATTAATAAAGTTTGGAAAAACCCAAAAGTGCACACCTCATTCCATTCATTTAATTTTTAAGAGATAAAAACAAGTTGTATCATTGACTTAGATTATTAAATATTTATTAATTTATGTATACTTTTATTAATTATTCTAAATTTTACTGCATTATTTATTGCTTGCCACAAGAATTACGTAGATAGTTTTACCTACAGACTCTCTATTGTGTTGAAGCGCTAACCTCTTTATTATGAAATAACGTGGGATTCGGCTGTATGGTTTCGGTGTCTTTGCTTTTTCCTTATCTCTGCCTTTCCTTAGAAAGAAAAAAAATACAGTACCTATAACTTGTGAATGTAAAATGTGATAAATTTAAAAATGCGGCTTGCAAAAACCATTTTATTATTAAACATAGCCTATTGATATGAAATAGGTAACTGGTAGATGTTATTCTAAAGATTAACGAAACCTAGTCTCGATACGTCAATTTTTTCGAGAGTTATCGTGACCACCTAGTATAAAAATTTTAATAGATTTTTTTGAGAATGAGAGATGAATTATTTGAAGTGTTTTCTTGAAACAGTATTGTAAAAATGTAAATTTGTTGTGGTAGAAGCAGTTAAACAGCAAAAAATGGCTTAATCTTGACGTGTCGAGAAGAGAGCACTACCTCATACCCACTTCGCGATATGAGGCGTGCAATATATATATGTTGAGTCAAAAACTATTACAATGTAGTATATGGAATCTTAAAAACAGCAATGATTACGATGTACTTATAATTTTTAATTTTTAATCCAATACTAGACACAATCCTAAAATAATTTTTATTTCAATCGAATACCTACCCAGTTGTTAGTTCAACAGCAGATTTTTTTACTTCAGCGGTTAGTACTACGTTAATTTAGAAACAGAAACAAAACTAGCTCTCAAATATCTACTAGAACAATGTAATGCCTTGATATTTAGTTTTGACACACTCACTCACACACACGGTCTCTATTTTGCGATCATATTACGACCTTTTTTTTATTGAACGTTAACTCTCTTTGTAGTGTTTATATCTAATTTTATATATGATACTATAAAACGTGCTTCATATTTGATTGGATAACTTAAATTAGCTAAGACATTCTCCGTATCTTACCTAAGTATAGACCGTAATACGATTTTTGATTTTAAAATATGTTGTAAACGAAAGTTTGGTGAAACTAAACGGTTCTTTAGGCCAACAGCATTAGTCAATGAAAAAAACCTATTTTTTGAGATGGCGAAACCCATTTAAGGATACTCTTCCAACTTAGGTGGACCCGGCGCTAAACTCCTAGAATACTCACTAAAACCCCACTGTCATTTGTTGCCTTTCTGAGGCGACTCGGGTTCCAACTTGCAACCATCAAATTACATCCTCTTAGCTACTAGCCTGTACTGATGGGAAGCGTACAGTTTGGCGAGCTGACTTCTCAGACGATCGGAATAATACAATGAGAACGGAGTCAAAGAAAAAAATACAATAGTTTCAGACGTACGTTTTAACGCAAGAATAATAAACAATACAGACGGTTTTGTTTATAATAAGAATGCAAAATTTTAGTTTGTTTAAACATATCGTGACTAAAGTAGTATATGCTCAGTCAATCTATACTTATGTCGTACACGTGATGGATTAATGGCCGCTAAAAAACTTAAATACAACATGAGTCTGTGCACGGAAGACAATAGAAAATTATATCGTTTGTTGAAATATAATTTTCCATTTTTTTATATAATGCTCTCAAATACCTACTAGAACAATCTAATACCTTGATATTTAGTTTTGATTTTGAAGTAGGTAGACACCCTCACTAACATACACACCTAACACACACATAACATAATACTACACATAAAACTGAGTCAAATCTATACATAAGGCATTTTTTGAAAAGAATACTTGAGTTTTTGTATATCTGTCTCCTTTTAAACGTATCACTCTGAAACTATTGAACAGAGTTTAATGAAATTTGACACGCTATTAAATATGTATTGGACTAACATATAAAATACTTTTTATCTCCTATAACAAAAAGGTTCTACCGAGATTCAGTATAAAACATGAAATCCTAACATCGTTTGACCAAGCACCATGAAAGAAAGACTTTCATGCTATTCCGGGGTGCGCTAGGTAAAGTTGTGGTTGAGTTAATTATAAAAATCATATTAAGGGGTAAAAAATATAATAAACACTATTAATTTTAAAGGAGCAGCCAGTACAAAGTTTAGTTTGACGCATGTATATTAAATTGTTATCATTCCTAATATTATAAATGCGATAGTAAGATTGTTACGCTTTCACGGCTAAACCGCTGAATCGATTGTGATAAATTTTGGTATAGAGATAGATGGAACCTCGGAGACGGTGATAGACCAATTTTCTTCGCAAAAAACTTATTTAAAGTGGAGTAAACAGAGGGATAAACTTTGTATGAAACTTTTAATTGCGTTATGCGATTTGTTTGACAAAATCAATATTAATGCAAGCGAAGCCACTGGTAAAAGCTAGTTTAAAATAAAAATGAAAGCAGTGAAATATTATCCTAAGCCATTTCAACCATATTCAAGGTAGATTAAATCTTATAGTGATATGAATTAGTTATTTTCGCGTGATATTTTCAAGATTGGCTTTCCGATAAGAACTATAATATATCATAGTTTTGGATACAATAATCTACAAACATCTTAACAGAAGTATTACACAGATATATATTCACTATATCTCAGTAACATCACGGTGTGCAGTGACACTCGGAGTACACCTCCGAATACAAAAGTCACAACTATAGAGTAATATTAATTTAAAAAATTATTTCTCTGTCACGATTCATTCCCATGAATAGTTTAAGATCCAGGTTACTATTTTTTATAATCGTTGGGGTTATAATGGTATCTATCAAAATTATTATTCATCTATAGATGAGCTGAATAAATTTTACTTAACATTTTTTTTTTATATATTTCATACATTTAGCGATATGCCCACGGTATCACTTGATATTAAGTCACGATGTGGCCTAAGATGGTGGACATGCTAAGTCTAGTGGAGCGACTGACCCTCAAGTGCAACTACCGGAACACAGTTATAGGTATTAGGTGGTATATTTTCAACTTGAGGGTTGTAGCTAGTCCTCCCGCCAGACACTAGAGGAATTGCGAAATTTGTCCCTGGTCTCTGGTAATACGCGAGTTTGAAGTGTCGCTGTAGTGGGTATTTTTGTCGGTAGTGTTGGTTGATTTCCACCCGTTGAGTCACCACGTACCTCTCTCGTCTTGGCCTGACCCGGGGTAATGCGATTGAGTTTACGCGTTGCGATGTTGAAGTCCGTAAAGAATAAGGTTAATAAAAAAGGGCGATACCTAGTCAGGCGGCCGATACGAAAAGCTCTACCACTAAGCTATGATTTCATCGCGACGTTAGACTTTCACTGAAAGCTCAGGCTCATAGCAGAGAATCAAACGCACGTTATGTATATATAACTAATCTTACAGATTTACATTTCTAATTAAAGTCAACCAATTTTAATATTATACGTTTCTCGTTTTGAGGACTAAGTTGAAGCAACTTGCATTTTCGCAGTAGAGAAGTAGGTATCAGAAATATTTTGTTACCTGCACAAGTTGGTGAATACTCGAAATAACGAGTTAGCGTCACCTTGTTAAAATTCAATGCCGACATCAGTTGTGCTGTCCTTTTCGTTTAACGTACGAAATATATCCATATAATTAACATGTATTAAGATCTGAAGTCTTGTATTGTAAAAATTCAGGTTATATAAAAACTGGATTTTTTTCCTTAACCTAAATTTAACCAACCGTACCTCTCTTAACAGACTATCCAAAAGTACAGTAATAATTTCCGAGTGTATGAATATAAATATCTGTATGTTGTTATCATTAGACATCAGAAACGCGGAAATCACTAATTCTAGAGATTATCTGGGTAATCTAATCGAATACTATTAAGTGAACAATTATTATATATAAATTTTTCGTATATCGGAAGTGGCACTAACGATTTGGATGAAATTTTTTGCTTTTTATATTTACGTATGTAATTGTAGGTATTTGTTGTAAATACGAAATTTTATGAGCAAGTCGTTTCTAATTAAATTATTAATTATACACGTGTTCTTGATTAGATAATGTGTTCGTTTACGTATGTAAAAACATAAAATGTAGATATTTAATATTAATAACTTTTAAAAGTATATGTTTCTTGGAAAATTAAAAATTTTGTAATTAAAGTAAAAATACCGAGCTGCGCTCAGTCACCCAGGTAATGTGATTTTAACTAGGCTAACTGTTAAAAAGGCCAAAATATATTTATTCTTCATAATAGCCTAGTTGATCTGCAAATTGCTCAGATAATCTGCACATTACCTATTAGGCGTGAGTTAAAATGAAAAAAGATCTTTGTTGGAATAATTTTTTGCTTTTTAATTTAATCGTATCTGAAAGGAAGTTGGATTTTCTAATAAACTGCAAATAAGTGAAGACGAAGATAGTATGCTTTCGTAGAGTAAAAACGAATGAAATTTTCCTGTTATAATTGAATAGAAACGTATCAAGGCGGCGGACGGCATAGACTTAAGGTTATAGTGGCAAGCAGTAGTGGTGTCAAGAACCAAATATTCTAAATTATATTATCACTAGCTTTTATCTGCGGCTTTGCTCGCGTTAATATTGATTTTATTATACAAACCGAATCATGCAAAAAAAAGTTAGATACAAAGTTTATCTCTATCTTTACTTCATTTCCAAAAAGCTTCTCGAGCGAAAAAGTAGCCTGTCATCGTCTCCAGGTTCCCATCTATCTACATAAAAAAATTCATCATAATCAATTCAGTGGTTTAGGCGTGAAAGCGTAACAGACAAACAAACTCACTTACGCATTTATAATATTAGTAAGAATACACCCACTAAGAATAGATTTAATGATCAGCCGTGATTAACAGGAATGACGCGAACAAAGTCGAGGGACCAGCTAGTAATATATTTGTATGTATATTTCTTTTATATAGTTTTTTTTTCAATTGTATAAGTGACATAGGAAGCAATATTTTAATGTGATTCTTAAAAAAGAGTTTTATACCCACGTATACTCGACTGAACAGTTCGTCCATTAATATAACTAAAAAACGTTTTAATGAGATTATGTTGGAGTTTTTTGGTTGTCTTTTTAATATTTCTTCATGGAAACCATTAAAATGATTAAAATTTTTATTCTATAGCGAAACGAGAGACAAAAGAAATATATAAATAATTATGTACCCATTGTTTATAAGTATATTTCAATGTTGAAACGAAATAATTTTCTTATAACGAAAAACATAAACATATTATTTTCACGCTACATTATAATAATATTATTATTATAACATTCTTATGTTTATGAAACATGTGACTCAAAATATTAAGAATATTTTAAAGGATAGGTGTTGTTTATTTGCGATCATCTGCAAATGTATATGTATTTTTTTGTTATCAAATTAAGTAATGGTTCATCAATTCACTAGAACATCATTTATTTACTTTTTTACTGGATCCGCATGAGTCTGTCTAGATCGTTTCACATACATTCATATTGTACGTCCTTTTAATGTTTCTACAACGGCTCAATGACGAAATGTGATAAATAGTTTAAGTGTAATACTAGATATGGGCAATCTGAATTAAAAAATAATAATAAGAATAATTGAATTACTAAACCCGTGATCAAGTTAAAGGTAATAGATAGGTATAGCGTCGAAGCAATCACTAAAGCTTGTAGCTATGTCCTTTTCCTTATTTCCTTATTCTTACTGATACAGTAGAACATCGTTAAATTGAACTTCGATAAGTTGATACCTCCAAATCTCAAAAACATGCTTTGTTCACGTCGCTTCAAACACCAAAAATGCCATTCTCTATAAGTTGAAAACTCCATAACTCGAATTTTTTGGAGTCTCCCTTGATGTTCGACTTATACAGGTTCTGCTGTATTACAAATGCAAAAAGAGTTTTGTTTGCTTGTTTGTTACGCTTTCATACCTATTTTGGTATAGAGATAGATGGGAACCTGGAGACGGTGATAAGCTTCTAGCGAAAAACTTACTGGAAGTGGGATAAAGAGAGGGATAAACTTTATATGAAACTTTTTTTTCGTCGTCTGATTTCTTTAACAAAATCTACATTAACGCGAGCGAAGCCGCACGCAAAATCGAGTGATATTATAAATTTAGGTAATGGTTTGTTCTGAGGTCTGAGCTGTGTTACCTGTTATTCACGTGAAACATTTTAAATATAATAGTACGGTTATTGCTTTGTGATATAGTTCAAGGTTTGAGTATCATAGGTCGGGACTAAATTCGACCAGATCCTCGTAATGTTAGGTGATTCCCAAATGAAACTTCATGTTTCAATTACGGCTATAATATATTACTTAAAAATTTATTAAAGAAAACGATTATATATATTTCGATTAACGGTCTATATATATGTCTTGTAAAACATATGTTTGTACACTGCCAGTTCGTCACATATATCAATAATGATGTTAAATAATATGCAAAAATTCTACTTATGTAACCGTCACTAATTAAGAATTCATTGTAATTTATAACTGACTAAGCATTTTAAAAAATGTTGTACCACACCATGAACCCCAGTATCGAGATTTACTTATATAGCGTATAATAAATAGTCTAGACAATAAGTATACTTTTGCATTCTAGTAGGTATAAAGACACGCCGACGATGATTGTTCATGTGACTATTGATGTTATATTAATTAGTTTTATTGAGGCTATATAACCAAACTGTTAGATACCGTAGCTCCATTAGATGAAAAAATTGCATATATATTTTTTATAGATTCTGCTTGATTTTATAATGTTGACTGATGTTAAGTTACGATGTGGTTACGATGTGGTTAAGATAGTAGTACGTTACTCTAGTGAAAGAACTGGCTTTCCAGTGTAATATACTAATCGCAACTGCAAGTACTAGATGACAGCTTGTTAAAGTGAATATTTGTAGTAGCCAGACATAAATAAGAAAATGCACTATCCCAATATTATAGTATCGTTATGGTATTTTCCTTCAAAGGAAATTCAGGCTCATTGTACTAAATGCGATATCCGAATACGTTACCATTGATTCAAAATTTCCTCAAAATGAGTTTCGATGTGCAAAAACTTAGACCTAATGTCTGAAGTGTGCGTCAAGATATTTAGATTGAATAATCCACATAGAATTAGTCAATATTCAAAAAAGAATGCTTGAAGTATATGATGATTGTCTACTTATATATGCGTCTATGTCGAAATATCTTGTGCAACGACCTCAGTTAAAGTTTGCGATATTTATCACCTTATCGATTTAGAAGTGTTATACCTAACTTGTAATTATAATAACAATGAAAAACGCCTAAAAGAAACTAAAAAAAGATATAAACAGATCGTGTTTCTGGCCGGTTCTTCTCGATGACTAGGTTATTTTGCGAACCGGTGGTAGTTTTGACGTTCATAAGCGCCTTTGCAAGGCCCTAATTTGAATAGTTACTATTATTATGATAACATAACTATATGTAATTTCCTTTCGAAACTATTTATCATTGTTTTAAAATCTTATATATGACCTACGATCTATCGTGTCGAGACGAAACTGAGAAATAACTTGATTCTATCCAATACTTTTTAAATATAATGTCACTCATAACATCTGAAAGGTCAAGCTCGGTGGAATATTAATCCTAAATCCATAAAAAAGTCACCTCAAAAAATAAACAGGGTTTATACTTGCTTTTTTTATTTCAACCTCTTGAATTCACATTTGAAGCAGCGATGGCTTAGGGTAGCATCATTGATTGGATATCGCATCGATTGCCTAGGTGCAAACAGCGAAGAAAAAACTCAGAGGGTAAGTAACGATGACAGTGTATTTTTCTAAGATACGTCTTGACTAGATGTCACCCTTATATTCAAAATTGCTAGCACGCACCTATTGGTTCTTGAACATTCTAAAAACTGAATTTGAAGTGACTTTTTATTGATTTAGAGTATTACCTTTTTTGATAATATCGTCACTTGCGAAAACTTATAAGTACTACACAATAGACAAAATTGGTTGTTAATTTAATATTTAAGGTCAAAACGTATTTTTTTAGTCCTCTCGCTCTCTATAAAAGATTATATGAAATAGGTAAGTAACGTATTTAAGTTGAGACACATTTGAAGATTTTATTTAATACTTTTTAGTTTTAGTGTTATGAGCATATTCTCACCCGATATTAAGTGACAATGTGATTCAAAATTGTGGAGACGCTTAGCCTAGTGGAGGGACTGGCTCTCAAATGCAACTGCCAGAACACACGGTATTTGGTAGCAGATTTTCAGCTTGAGGGTGGTACTTATTCATGCGGGCATTACAATAAGCCCTATCATCATGCTATGGTATCATTACAATGTTTCCTTCACCGAAAGCTCATGTCCATTGCAGGGATTTAAACTCATGTCAATTGACGCAGCATCCGTACACACTACCAACTGAGTCATTATCTCATCAAATATCAATTTGTACACAACATAGTTCCTTGACCGCCGCCGCGATACTGAAGATACTGAAGTTTGAGTGTGCCAATTGACATAAAAACAATGTGCTACTTTCGATGCGCATATGCCAAATCTACACATTTTTACAAATGCTGTCCTCGCGATATATCTATCGTGTACATTGTATCGTATCGATTAGCTGTCGGAATGATAACAAATTTGACAAGCCAGATATCCTATCAGTCATGATCTCGTGATTGCAATTTACTCACGAGTTATAGCAACTCGTTGTAATCAGTGATTTTATCGGATCGACGAGATTTTATTTCATTACAATGAAGTGGAATTCATATTTATAACGAAGCAGTGATAGCTAAATGATAGCGTTTATGGATGCCCCGTCAATGGGCATGAGTTCGATTCAGTGCAATGAGCATGCGCTTTCAGTGAAAGACAACATCGCGATCAAACCATAGGTTTATGGTAGGGTACTTTCTAATGCTTTCCGGGATAGCCACCACCTCTTTTTTATTAACGTGGTGTTTAAAGTCCCTGTTTTTACGGACTTCTTCATCACAACGCGCAAATGCATTTGTTTGCATTGACACTGATGAATATAAAATGTGTGAATTCATACGCTATATATTTTAATGAAACATTTTGTGATTATTTCCGGTTTTTACTTTTTCTTGATTTGGAGCTCTTAACAATAGACATACCAGAAAAACCAAAGAATACTAAAATGAAATCTTTTCGAATAGCTTCTTTAATAGTCCTTCAAATAACTTCTATATGTAAATTAGTTTTTCTTTTTATACCCAGATTGAACTTGATATTATGTAGTAAATTGTTCTTAAATATACTTAAATAAACTGATAAAACTTTAATATGATTAACCTATCTTTCGCCGGAGGCTTGGCTCACGTTAATATTAATCTTGTCAAACAATTATAATTCCGGTACCAGCTATTTTACATAAATTATATCAAAGAAGACTGCTATCAGAACATTTGTGCCTGTAGTTATTTATACGTGAGCGGCTCACTATTTTGGCGATAATGGTTACTCATAAAATATAGATATATGTTGCCCCGGGCATTTTTTAGGACTATATAAGATAAACATTTCTACTATACATTCTATAGTGTAACTCTAACGGTTTTTGCAGCGCACACCAAAATAGCTCGTAGATAGCAGATTTTTTTCCTACTTACTTGATACTTATCGTTATATTTTGGACAATTCACAAAATATCTTTATAAATTGTAACCTATGTATTATTCTGATGCATAAGATATATTATTAAAGTTTCATTAAAATCCATTCAGTTGTTTTTGCGTGAAAAAGTAACAAACATCCATACATTTAATTATTTTTATTTTTATTATGCTGAGACTGGTACCAATTTATCCACATATTAGGATTTTTTTTTTGTTATGTTCTGTTGTTTTTTTTGTATTATTTTTATTTTATTTTCTTTTATTTATTTTAAATATAATTTGCTGTGTGTTGGATAAATAAAACTTTCTTTCTTCTTTCTTTCTTTCTATATATCCTTACAAGCTTTGGCATTTATAATATTAGTAAGGATATAGTTGGTTAATTATCCGGTCTTCTGTAGATTCAATATTAAGTGTTAATATCTACAAATACCGTGACTCTTGGTTGTTACTAAACAATAAACGCTTGGATTTAATACGGGCATAAAATTAAAAGTGGGTATAAACAAATATTTTATTGTCAGTGGTATAAGTAGGTATAGGGTGGCAGCGCAGTCAAAAGAGGCTGCAAGCTCGGTAATAAACTTACGTGATTATTATTTTTTATTATTATACATTTTGTATGTGTACTTAGAACAAATTAAATGAATTTGTCACGGACTCTATAGTATAAAATGACCTAATTAATAATTACTATTACTAATCTACCTAATCTATCTACTATTATTAATTTACTTTTCAAGGCAGTTCCTTCAATGACAAGTGAGACTTTACACAATTGCAGGACTCGAACCTAGCACTTCAGAGCGGCGGTTGCAACGAAACGACTGATTTAACCGCTAGAGCAACTGAACAGACAATGACATGGATAGAATTGCGTCTTTCAATAAAACCCTATCAATCTATTAATATAATTTTCGGTCTAAAACTAGCAGTTTCAAGTTTAAAAATTCAGTGATAGTGCAACTTGTACCAATTACAAACATATAAATATCCAAAAAAAAAACAAATTTAATCTGGCACGAACTCTATATAACATTAAGTTACAGGATTTTTTTTTTATGAAAAATACGATCAGAGTATATTGAATTATAGCCGATGAGGGCTTCCGCTCGTGACAGGGAAAACGCGTTGTCAAACAGTGAACGTGACATAAGAATGGGCAATTAAATAAACATAAATAACATCACGTGTATATAACAATAAATCAATAATTTCATCAAAAAAAACAATTTCCAAATATATTTACTTCAAATACGATCCTACTCAAATTATTCGATAATATAAGTAAACTTTGTAATGTTATATTGCTTGTAAACTTGTAATGTTGTTTATTGATTGTAATGTTAGTATTTGTGCATTTACTTGTCCTTTTTCTTATATTATATAACTCTTCATAGTGCTGTTTGCTAGTTTCTTATTTTATGTAATGTTGTTCTTTTTTATTTGCTTATTTTTTATGTTGTGACCTGTCTACCACATTGTACATGCTGTGGTAAACTTCAAAGGTCAGTGCACTCCGCTTGTACCTAAAAAAGACTTGATGTATCGGTGTATTCACCGCTGTCTGTCCTTTTCTTTAAATTTAAAATAAAATATATTCTAATATTACCACTAGTAGAATTTAATTTTTATTACATATCTCAGTCTAACTTAATATTTTTATACCATTGCATAGCATATTTATTAATAAAAACACACTCATTACTTTTGCTTTTTGCATATCTTTCACTAACTCTCTTATTTTTAATAGTTAATAGGTTTAGTGTTATAGCCATAATCTCACCTCTCATAACTGTTAAGTGACGATACGGCCCAAGTTTGTGAACACGCTAAACCTGTGGACGGACTAGCTCTCTAGTGCAACTGGCGGAACACACCTATTGGTACTTAGCGGCAAACTTTCAACTTAAGGATGATAGCTAGCCAGGCGGGTATTAGAAAAAGTTCTACCACCATGCTTTGGTTTCCTCATGATGTTTTCCTTCACCGAAAGCTCAAGCTCATCGTAGGCGGATTCGAATTCATGCCTCTTAACGTAGTGTCCGTACACACTACCGCTGAGCTATCATCACATCTTTGCCTAGCCTTATCCTATTTCATATGGGGTCGGCTCTCCTTGTCATTTTTCGTTAATTATTTTGATTCTAGGTCATAGAGTCGTTTACTTGGGCTTGCTTCAAGTCGTTGGCCTAAGTGAGAAGTGGTCTACCTGGCCTTTTTGTATACATGTCGAGAACTTGCTTAGAGGGATGCTTTTCAGGCCTTTAGGCCAAGGCCATCCTCAACGTATTTACATAATAATGATAAGGCTCGCACGATCGAAATCATAAAATTAAGTCAATTGTTACTGTTGTGATTTTGTTTACAAGAATTCCTGGATGGATTTAGATATATTCCAAAGGGTATTTATATCGTAATGAACCGGGTTACTAGTACGCTTTGAAACGAAAACCTATCATTGGTAGGGTGAACAGATATTTCTTAATTGATTTAGATTTATTCTAACAGCTATTTATATCGTACTGAAGAGGCTTACTAGTACGCTTTGAAGCGATGACAAATCAGTGATAGAGTGCACATACATTGCATGGACCTTTATGAGTTTCAAGCAGGCTTCGTGGCTTTTGGCGACGTCGAATTTAGTGACAGAATAGTGATATTTCCTATAGTTAGCTATCCATCTCAAGCTGAGAGTCTGTTACAAATCTTTTGGCAGCTGCATTATAGAACTACCATACCTTAGGCTTACTATACGTTTGTTCTGGTTATACTTTATTTGCACATACGACACTTTATAACTGGAGAGATTATGAAACACTAAACATATAAGCACATGATTTTTTTTATTTATATATACAGTTATATCAAATTCTCATTGAACATAACATACGTAACCTCGGCATATTTCCTTTTTCTCGAAAATGAAGTGGTATTGTAAATGCTATATTATAATTTATAACTATCTCCGATGTATTTAATACACATGTTATGCCTTGTTTGAAACATAAAACAATAGTGCCGTTCGTTAACAAAATTCACAGAATAATACGGATAGACTGTTTCTCTATAATATTAGTTCAGTGCCTTATTTTCCTGTGTATTTCCTTCGAGTTTCGTTTGCCCTCTTGTAGTTGTTAAGGACTATTAGTCTTACGAAAAAAAAAATGAAAACACTCATTCACCGCCCTCTTACAAGAGTATCTTCAATCTTTTAAAACTGATTATGGACCAAGTTTTTAGCCTCTCAGCATCTCACAATATTTAAAATAAGGTCTGTCTACCCGGTTTTCTACTTATTACACAAATACAAATATTACTATAATTGTATACTATTACAAGTCACGAAATTCTCTTCACAGAGGAAGTAACGGGTTATACTTAAAGTAACTACACTTTGTATTCCAATTGTATTGTAATTTTATCATTTTTTAAATAACTCTATTAGTATTCATTACAGTTGCTCAAAGGTCAAACGACTTGAATCTTCAGTTACTCAACCAAATAAAGGATAAACAAAGGATAATGTGCCGCTTACAAAAGAACTAGGTCGTGTCTACCGCAGAGTAATAATCCTATGTTAGTCTGGTAATGGATAGTTTTAACGAGTTTGCTATTATGCTTGTAATTTTTTTTCTTTTCGAAAGTCCTATATAGTTTCCGCATCTGTCAGCATCAATAATTTATTCCCATTTTCACACCTATTCTTATTAATATAAGTAATATTTTGAACAAATTACCTGTTTTTAGAGTAGACATAGAGCAGATAATTTTTTCCCAAGCACATTTCAAAATTACCATATTTCTAGTTCTGAGTAATATTAAACTATAGTATAAAAATTTTAGATTGTTTTTATATTATCTCAATTAAACTCAAAAACGTCTTAACGAATTTTATGAAATGTAATTACGAAAGGCTTACGATAGGTTAATTCCCCCATTAATAGACTATAAAATTACCATAGAAAGGCTTTCTAAAAGTATGATTCGCGACCCACTGGTGGTTTGCGGCCAACTTTTGGGTGAGTCTTGAGAAATAGGACTAAATGAACACTCTAGCTCAAATGCCCCTGTTTTCTTCACCAAAAGCAGAAGGTGCGGCCCGAATTTCAAAGTTTTTGTTAGGTGAGTAGCAGGACCGGCCACATTGTAACAACTGTCATAGATCTCTCTGTCAGTTGATCTCATCTGATGTTAAGTAACAATGTGGTCCAATATAGTGAACACGCTAAGTCTATTGAAGACTGAATCACAAATGGAACAACCGAAACACCTATAGGTATTTGGCGACAGATTTTCAACTTGAGGATGGTAGCTAGCCAGGCAGGCACTAGAAAAAGCCCTACCACCATGCAATCTTTAAAAAGTGTAGATAATATATATCTAAAATTAAATTTGAATCAAAAGCAAGATTAAGATTATATCTATGAGAAGTTATGACTCGAATCACTAGTATGTCATAGAATCAAAAATCGCAACAAACATTTAAAAAAGAAGTTTGAAATAAAATCTACATTTTTCTGTAAAAAAAGTAATGTACCTAATGGGTAATTTATTTATGACTAGTGTCTGCGACTTGGTTTTCGTAGAACTAAAATTCTTTATTTATATTTTACCGTAACTCAAGTTACAATAACTTTTGATAGAGTTAATCGATTTTAATGAAACACAAAACTAAATTTTACTCGAGGACACGCTTTATGATTTCGTTGGTGATATTTTGTCATAAACTTACTTTAGCAGTGATGCGTGCACAAAGAAATAGACCGATATAAATTTCTAAAAATTATGTAAATGTATTTCATTACTAACTAGCTTTAGTCAAATCGAAAGACGCAGTAAAAAGTTTCACACTAAGTTTCACACTCTCTTGTGGGGACTTCTAATAAGTTTTTCGTGAGTATACTATCACCATCTCCAAGGTCACATCTATCTCTGTATCAAAATTCATGATAATCGATTCAGCGGTTAAGGAGCGAAATCGTAACAAATTAACAAATTCACTTCCGCATTTAGCATATTAGTAAGGATTCTTAGTCACTTGCTAATTTTTTTTCACATAAACGTAAAAAGTATACATACGTTAAAATTTACATTCTTATTATATGTATAGATGTTAGACGAACTGTATATCAGTGGTATAAAATTTTGCACCTTAGCACCGGAAAATTTGATCAAGATAGATATATGATATCACATGAATCAGTGTGATCGCCTTCTTCCGTCCTCGGCACTGTGCATTCATTGTATGTAATAGCAAAACGGACACACCGGAGGCCAATAGATCAATTTGTGAAATTGCTAATATGTGCAATTTATTCTATAGTAAATATTTTTTCTGTTGGTACTTACGAGATATTATCGAAATGTTAGGAATAATGTAGACTCTAGACCGTCCACTAGGTTTAGCGTATTTATCAGTCTATGCCGCATCGTCATAACATCAGGTAAGATTGTAGCCGGCTAAAACTATGAAATGTAAGAAATATATTTGGAATTTTTTTAGATGTAGCAAAACAAAGTACAGCTCGCCTATTGCTAAGCGATTGCCATAGCTTATATATCTATGAAACAAAATCATTACCGTGTGATACCTTAATGCTTTTTCTTCAAAGAACTCTGAATACCCTCAACACCGCGGAATAATGTACAAAGCTATTTATTATAGGATTAAGTTATTTTACAAGTCCGGCTGTTCCGGGTAAAGAAATAGGCCAAAGAGATTATTTTTCTTATTATTTAATAAAAAAAAATTATAAAGATATCCTTATTACTACTAACTTAGGCATCTTTGCCTCTAGCCAAGTTGTCTTATTCTATAATCTTTAACGTAAATAGCGAACAAAACTGCTTGATCTTGACGTGTTGAGAAAATGTATGGGATGACATGACATTTATTTTACAGCTGATAATAAAACAATGTGGTTTATTGTTGAAATGTCGTCGATGTAGTGTTTCGAATGCCATCCCATATATTCTCGGTTTCTCTTTTTTATACGTTATAGGCTTAACGTTATGTCCACAATCTCATCTGATGCTAAGTGTCGATGTGGCCCAAGTTGGTAGACACGCTAAGCCTAGTGGAGGTTCTGGCCCTCAAGTGCAACTATCGGAACACAACTACAGATTATCTACTTAAGGGTGGTAGCTAACCAGGCGGACAGTAGAAAAAGCCCTACTACCATGCTATAGTTTCCTCACGATATTTCCCTTCACCGAAAGCTCAGGCTCCTTGTTAATGGATTCGAACTCACGTCTATTAACGTGGCGCGCATACACACTGCCAGCTGAGCTATCATGGCTTCGAAACTCTAAAGATGGTGAAAAAAGAGCACTTAATTAGGGGCATTTGTTTTGTGTAGGATTTAACTACAGAGGATAGTTTCGTTTAAATATATCTAATTATTTCAAAAGAGTAGTGTATTGGTATTATCACTCCTCCTACAATAAATATTATTAATTCGTGTGAGAACAAGCCCTTTATTCTATGTTCCTATCAAGCTAGCCTTGTTAAGCTTCCTAGATTAGTTCCGACATAGTTAATTGGAACGTTATGTAGCAAGTTCGACCTTCATTGACGCTTCACTACTGTTTACAATTATGTAAGATTTCCGCAACGAAAAATGTAGGTACTAAAAACGTCATGTAAATGGTTTCTTGTATTTTTTGTTGAGATCATTTTACATTTCATTCTGCAAATTACTTTAGCTTTTTTGTATTATAGAAAGATTTATCTTTGTAATGTCGACGTACATATATTATAGCAGGCTGAGAATTAAACTGACTTAAATCAAAATATTGCTGTAATGAGTTATCTATATAGGATGGCATTAAAATCTTGCTTTAAAAATTGGATATTGAATAAAAATTAAATGTATGCTTAATGTTTAAAATGTATGTATATATCGGTCTCTATAGTCTCTACATATTTTAGTAGTTTTATGTACGGAGGCCGCGTCAGTGGACGTGAGTTCGAACCCTTGGAATGAACACATTGTGAAAAAACTGTAGCATGATGATAGGGTTTTGTTATTGCCTACCTAGGTAGCAACAACCCTCAATTTAAAAATCTGCCGCCGAATATCTATAGTAGTGTTCCAGCAGCTGTACTTGAGCGTCAGTCCCTCCACTAGGATAAGCGTATACATCATTTTGGACCATATCGTTACTTAAGATAAGATGCGATTGTGGATATAACGCTAAACGATAAATAACTCGTTTAAGTGCAACATTTTTGAAATTCAATCAGTTTGATTTTCAGTACCCGATGTATAAATTGCTATATTCTTATATATAAAAATCTTATGTGCATCAGTTTTTGACCGTGAAACTTCTAAACGAGTTGACTGACTGATGTGATATTCCTAGAAATTATTTAAACTGACGACTCGATGGTTAATAACTACTATGTAAAGAACCGGTATCTAGCAGGAATAAAAAATGTACCTAAAGATGAACAAATATGGTTTTAGTACATAAAAACAGTACTGAAAAATATATCTATCGTTAACTTATTTTATGTGTTGTTGTGATCATCTACTTGGATATATATAATTCATTATATAAAAGTTTGTTTATTTGCCTGAACGCAGTAATCTTAGTCACTACCAATCGGATGTCAATAATTATTTTTGTATTTGATAAATAATCATTGAGGAAGGCTTTAGTCTATTTAACATCACGCTACAACCAATGGAGTACAGCTGTATTAAAATGAGTTACATAAATGGGCAAATATTGTTACATAATTTTTAGGTCCACGCGAACGAAGTCACGGACACAGCTAATCTATTATACAATTACGACAATAATCGTATAAAAAGTAGCCCATAGTTATTTAAATAAAATGAATAGAAGATATATGGTCAATAAAAGTTTATGTGTGTGTGTGTCAGATCAGAAAAGATAGTTAGATTGTGCGAGGAATGAGATGAACGAAAAAGGAGTGAATAAAGAAATGGCGGATGAAGAGATTTATGGAAGAAGAAATCGTATTGCATCGACCTTAAATGATGTAGGAACAGGAAAAGAAGATGATGAAGTTTTTCTTCATGAGGAAGGTGTTTAAGCCATCCCTAAAGAGACCGATGGCGCTGTGATCAAACCATTGACTAATGGGAAAGGCATAACATCTCCATACCAGCTAATTTTTGTTATTCACCTGTTCTATTCCTTTAATCCACTCGATCCATTTTGAATTAATTTTTAAGTATTAAGGAGCCCATTTGAACAATTATAAATTATAGTTAGACTTAACAGATGCCACTGTTGTTGAATACACATAATTTTTTTAATTTTCCCACCGATTTTAAATTACTTTTTCGGGTTTCTATAAAAAATATATATCTTGACTTTTCAACCTCTAAGCACGACTAAATATTTTTTATTCAATATTTTATTACTCTGTGGCAAGGCAACATGAGACTATCCGATATTACTATATATATAGATGGAATATAATATATACAAGGAATATACTATATACACATATATAGATGGACTCTCTCAGTTAGCTCGGTTTTATCTGATGGAACTGGTTACTTGATGTTATTCATTGCATTATATATCAAGTCTATAATAATACTCGACTGTTTTTGCCCATATTTAATTTTGTTATAACGTAAATATATTAGTTTACATTAAAGTTTTGACTAGGTTTATTGTCCATAATCTCAACTGATGTCAAGTCCCAACGTAGCTAAAGCTGGTAATCACGCTAAGCCTAGTGGTAGGACTGGTTTTCAAACGCGACTGTAAGGCATAGACACAGTTATTTGGTGGTAGCTAGTCAGGCTGGTATTAGGAAAAACTCTACCACCGTGCTATGGTTTCATCACAATGTATTCCTTCATCGAAAGCTGAAGCTGAAAGCAAGAATTTGAACTCATGCCTATCACCTTGGTGTTCGTTCACGATGTCAGTAAGAGATCATCGTTTCATTGTAGGAAATTAGATAATAATAAATAGAGATGCGATTTTAAAGCTAAAAAAATACACGTCTCTCGGTCTTTGGCCCTGCTATACCCAACCTGCAGCCCACCGGGCGTTTTAGTGGTTGGGCCACTTGGCATTGCTTTATTTTAAATTACCTAAGGATCTATAAAACCTAAGGAAACCGTTACCTAAATATTTTTTGTTTGTGGCCTGTGACACCATGACTAACTCATATTTGTCGCCCTATAGAAAAACGGTTGAATATCCCTGGTCTAGCCTTACATGTCACTCATTTAAACTGACTGTCACTAATTGATTTCACTATATTAGTTTGAAGAAAAATTGTAAACTTTACTTCCTAGGCGAAACATTTCATTAACAAACATTAGTTTTGTTATAAAAAACAAATAAGTTATGTCATTCAAATTACTTTTGTTTTATTTTCTATGACTACTAAACTAGAACGATTATGGTAAAATCGGTTATCGATTATGGTAAACAGATATGATTTTTATCAAATAATTTACTGTAAAATATATGTTTAAAACTTAGGTAGATAGCTTCCTACCAAACTTAGTAGCAAATTTCAAATTTTGTAACTTTTGACATTTACAAGTAAGTTAATAGTGCCTTGTTAGAATTTGAATCTTAAAATATATAAATCCCATCTAAGTTCTAACGCCTACACTGAACATTTTTTATTTTGGCTTTGTTATATTAGCATATTGTGGGCGCATGCTTTAGCTGTCTATAAATATTAGTGTAATTGTCCAAAACATTAAAATGACCTTAAATACATTCAATAATTATAAAAGACGATATATTTTATCTCGACAAATTAAATATCCTCTATTGTTAATTTCATTTCATCATGACCATCCTGCTCCCATTTTGTTATTTGGGGTCGGCGCAGTATGTCTTCTTCTTCCATACATCTCTATCAGTCACCATATCTTCATTCACCCCTTTTGCCTTCATATCTTCCCTCACATTCTCCATCCATCTTTTCTTTGGACGACCTCTCCCTCTCCATCCCTCAACATTCATAGTCATCACTTTCTTCGTCACATGCGTTTCGTCTCTTCTCAAAACCTGTCCATACCAAGACAAACGATTCCCTTTCATCTTTTCTGTTATTGGAGCTACTTTCAAACTTCCTCTAACATACTCATTTTTCAATACACATCCATCTCAACATTCGCATCTCTGCTACATGCAGTCGTCTTTCATCCATCTTCTTACTAGCCCAACATTCTGATCCATACAATATGACAGATCATATAACGGACTTATACATTCTGCCCTTCAGTTTGACGGGCATCCTACAGTCGCAAGTTATGCCTGAGACCTGTCGCCATTTCATCCAACCTGAGTTGATTCTCTACCTCACCTCTCGGTCGATGTCACAGTTACTTTGTATGAGTGACCCGAGGTAACGAAAGTCGGAACAGACCGGTAGGGGTACTCCCGCTAGTGTTATTGGCCGAGCACCGGAGATGCCGCCAAAGTCGCAGAACATATATTCTGATTTATTTTTAGGCCTACGTTCTCCAGTTTCTGCCTCCATACCTCCAGTCTGTTTTGCACCTCTTGGCCACATTCACCGATCAACACGATGTCGTCGTCAAACAAGATACGCCAGGGTGCCTCCCCCTGTAAATCCGACGTACGGGTGTCCATAATTAACAGGAAGAGGTACGGGCTAAGAGCCGACCCCTGGTGCAGGCCAACAGTCACATCGAAACTGTCTGTGACACCCACTGCGGATCGAACTTGAGTACTACATCTGTAGTACATGGCCTGAATCAATTGCAGGTATTTTCCAGGCACTCCTTTCTTCTTAAGGGCCCACGCACAACACTTCACGAGGAACTCGATCATACGCCTTCCCGAGGTCAATGAACACCATATGCAGATTTTTGTGCATCTCTCTAAATTTCTCGCACAATTGGCGAACGACAAAAATTGCATCCACTGTCCCTCGACCCGGCATAAAATCAAACTGATTTCGTGAAATTTCACTCTCTTTTCTCAGGCGTCGCTCAATTATCCTTTCCCATACTTCCATACTATGAGGTATTAACTTTATTCCCCGATAATTACTACATTCCTGCACATCTCCCTTGTTTTAAAAATGGGCACGAGATAACTCTTGGACAATTCCTCAGGTATCGCTTCTTCCTGCAATAATTTATTGAAGAATCCATATTCAATACCATACATCATCATTCCACCAACCATCCCTCTGGTCCTAGTACCTTCCATACTTCAACTGGTATTCCATCAGGTCCTAACGCTTTCCTATTCTTCATTCCGCTTACAGCCATCATCACTTCATCAACACTTATTTCCTTTACTAATCCCATATTTATTGATTCACTTTCAAGCACTCTACTCCAATTATTCTCTTCGTTCATTAATTTTGCGAAATATGACTTCCATCTATCTTTTATATTCTCATCATCCGGAATTATCACACCTGCTTCATCTCTCATGCATTTCATATGTGATATATCTCGCGTTATTCTTTCTCTCTCCTTCGTGTTAATATTTAAACTACTATTATCATAATAATAACTCATGTGAAGGCTTAAAAAATGTATCTCTGGTATGATATTGTTTATTCTATAAAACCAAGAGAATGATATATATACATAGATGTTCTGTAATTTTACATGCCTCATGGTGTAGTGTTATAAAGCAATAATATTGTGCTGAGATGTCGCGGGTTGTATTCACATCCATATTTGATATTCGTGCGACGAGCATACTTTTCAAATTGTCTGGACGTTTTATCTATGACTAGCTTACTTGCGACTTGGTTCGCGAGTAACTTAAATTTTCTTTAACTTTTTTCTATACAGCTTTGTTACCATAGGTAATAGCGTGATGCTAAAACCTTCCTCAATGATTACTCTAACAAATAAAAAGACATTTTTCTAAAACCGTTTCTTAGATTAGCGAGTTCAAATAAACAAACTTCTCCACTTTATAATATTAATATAAATATGTGATATATTTGTAGATAGTTTATGTATGGTTATCAGCTACCTACTTAACATACAATAAAATCTGCTTACTTTAACATGAAATAATAATAGCAGAAATCGTCTTCACAACTTTCTTAATAAGTGTTATCTCAATTTTATCTGATGTTACCTTTTTTATCGCGGGGAAATGCATTTACGCATCCCCTTCCAGCCCATGTGGACTGTGAAAGTTATGTGAGACTCGCCCGGCGCTAGTCGCCGGAAATACCCACTAACAGTCAGTTGCAAGAAATTTTCATTAAGTCTTAATGCTGCTATTAAAATTTTAATCCTCCATTAAACACTTATGTGCATTGCAAGAACGTCCATTTAACAGGTTTATTATAGTGGTACATCAAAATTAATTTTCAATCTGTCAAACGTGCCATTACCTCGGTTTTGCGCTGCAAGAAACTTTCATGGCACTTCATTTGTTTTTATTTTTAACAGCGCGTAATTGGTTCATTAGACGTCCATTAGGGAAACAAAAGGTATTTTTCGTGTTATTTGGTGTTCATTTTACTTTTGTAATATGTCTTTAACATCACCTTCATCTTTATCATAGTCAGATGAAGAAGTTTCCTATCGTAACATACCGACAGAATTGATATGTGGAAAGAATATGATGATACAGAATTCGTGTTTGGATTCTGTTCCCCTAAAGAATCTGAACCACAAATTCTAAATAAAATTGGACATTTTTTGAAGTCTGACAACTAATAACTCAATGAAATATGTGTATTATTTTAGTAGAACCACCATACACACTTGCAATAATGTACATAATAAAATACAACCACTCCCTCGTTTTTAATATCAGTCACTCTTTCTTTCTAAATGATTTCATTAGTAAATGAAACCTTAAAGGGCTTACACAAAACAGTACCCAACAGGCGTTAAACTAATGACAGCATTAATTTTAATGGAACATTAACAAATGAAGAGCTAATAACGACTTTCTTGCAACTCACTGTAAAACCCCACGAATAACTATCGCCTTGCTGGTGCTAGGTGGGTTCGAACTTGGAATCACCGTGTTATTTGATGTTAACTGACGAAATGGTGAATGATATTAACGATAAAAGTGGATATTACGACAATTAAAAATGTATTATCCACAATTTATAATATACGCATATATTTTTATTTTAATAAGTGTTTTTTTATAGTTTAAAGGCTGTAATGGCCGTGTCGTGCTATGGCCACAATCTTCACTAATCTCAAATGACGATGTGGCCCAAGATGGTGGACACGCTAAGCGTAGTGGAGGGCCTGGTTCTCGAGTACAACTACCGGGACACACCTAAAGATATTGAGGGTGGTAGCTAGCCAGGTGGGCAATAGAAAAAGCCCAACCACCATACTATGGTTTCATCATGATGTTTTCCTTCGAACTCACATCCAGTGACGCGGCGTCTGTACACGTTACAATGTAATATTCAATTCAATATAATTATCTATAAGTTCAACGTAATCACCTAAACATAACAGTATATAATTTTTTTTTCAGTTATGGCTGACATTCGGGGCTTCATTGTCATTCCTGATTATAGGTTTGGTAAGAGGCTATTCCGCATCAGCTATACCCTCAATAGAGAGTGTGGATCCATATATAATACAACATAGTGAACAAAAGTCTTGGATCGGTGAGTATAGTTTACATATTTTGTTCAAACGGAGTTCGTTATCGTTCTGATTTGTTTGTGAGCGAGAAGCGAGACCGAAAATAGTAACTTTTTTTTTAGAGTTTGATGTGTATCTTAATTTATTTAATAAGGTATTAAAACAGTTTATAATATCTTACGTTACTCATAAAATATGTTATTTAGTTTAAATTAATTGTATTGAAAATTTGGTATAAAGATTAATTAGCATTTGTTAAGCATATCATATTTGCTCGTGTATTGAGTCAGGCCTTGTACTTTTATTTAAGCTACAAGCTTTTAGGGTATTAAAATTTATTAAGGGAAATAAATATTCAAGTCTGATATAAAAATGGCATTGAGTACAGTAACACATTTTAAAATTATCATTTCTATTAATTCAGTTGCTATATATTTTATTTATCCCACTTATTTTTCTGAAATTATTATTATTATTGAATTTTACCAGTCTAAAATTTTCTAAATAACTGTATATTTACAAACTTTCAATGCTATATGTAATAATATATGCAGTTTACTTATATGGATTGGGTTTTTTTTTAAATATCGCTAAGTTACAATTTAATCAGTTAAAAGTACATCACCTCAACTGTTTCTATTATTGCTTTAGCTGTAGACTGTATTTTTTTAATATTTCAGAGTTAATTTATTATATGTTTTTCGATACCAATAAATCTGAGATACTAAACGAAAGATTTATAATAAAACGAAAAAATCAGAAGTGTTTTTTTGTATAGGTGCTATACCGCCTCTTGGTGCCTTCATGGGAAGTTTGATGTCAGGGGCACTGATGCAGAAGGCAGGTCGACGGAGGACCCTACAAATTACAGCACCCCTTTGGCTTGCTGGATGGCTAATCCTAGGCTTCGCTAAATACTTTCCACTAATATTAATCGGAAGGTTTATGTCGGGTATATGCGTTGGATTTGTTCTAGCACCGGCTCAAGTATATGTGAGTTGTTTGACGTTTAACATTAATCATGTTGGTATTTTATTATACTATATTATATTTATATTTATTAAATTTATTAATGTGAGTCGTAGTATATTTTCGTTTTAGTCCTCTCGAGGCATCGTGTGGTTCGAAATAAATAAAGAAATATTTGCAAATATGACATATATTAATAGATATTAATTCTTCCCCTTTGTAATTTTAGTTGTCTATATAAAATGTTAAGTAATCCTGTAATAGAGTTTCTTTAAAATATATTAATAAAGTAAACTAAATATTTGAAAAAGAAACAATATATCAACTCTGCATCAACAAAATCTGTATTTTTTTTTGTAATATTATTCAATGTCTAATGGTCAGAATTTATATGGGAAAATCAAAGTGCAAATAGGAGTGTTAATAACGAACCGGAGACTTGAAACTAGAGAATATATTTTTTATTTATTTTATATTCTATGAGACTCTGATGAAGCGATGATAGCTCAGTTGGTAGTGTGTACGGACGTCGTATCAATGGACGTAAGTTCAAATCCATCTGCAATGAGCTTGAGCTTTCATTGAAGGAAACATTGTGATGAAACCGTAGCATGGTGGTAGGGCTTTTTGTAATGTCCGCCTGGCTAGCTACCACCCTTAAGTTGAAAATCTGCCGCCAAATAATTATAGGTGTGTACCGGCAGTTGTACTTAAGAGCCAGTCTCTCCAGTAGTAGGCTTAGCTTAGCGTGTATGTGGATAGTTATTTAACATCAGGTGAAATTGTAGCCATAACTCTCAACCTTACACTATTAAAAAAAATAAAACTATCATATTAAATTGTGAAGCTCTAACTCCTTACTAAAGTACATTGTAGAATCTAGACTATGGAGCTTATTATTATTTTATTATGTTGCATTTTAGGTAAGTGAATGTTGTGATCCTGAAATACGGGGAAGACTTGGCTCCCTCCCCACACTGTCCATGTCACTCGGGATTCTTATTTCTTACGTCGCTGGCAACTGGCTTTACTGGAGGTATTTAGCATTCTTCTCTGCAATATTTTGTGGTAAGTACACTGGGCAACCTGTATATATCAAATTACAGTGGAGTCACACTAAGTCGGTACTATTAGGAACTAGAGAATGAGACTGAGCTGAAACGTTCAGCTATGTGACGCTAGTTTAGGTAAAGTAGGGTCGAATTGATTGAGGCAGCAAGAGAGGTGGTGCATTGTCAGGGAATGCCCGAGTGGTACACCTCAGGCTACATCCGACCAAGCTGGCCGGAGGCTAATACCCTGGCTAGAAGGCGTCATCCAGCATCTCCTCACGGCGACTGCTACGGGCGATCAATGGCGGGCTCGACGTGTACATTACATTATCGTTGGGCAGGCGGGCGAGGCATTCTACCTTGCCCCCCCTGTGGATCTTGGAATCCCGTGGCACTGCTGCTGAGTACGAATGACGCGTCTCGCGACTTTAATGGGACCAAGTCGCTTGGTTTGACCACCCGGTCTCCGAGGAAGAAAACCTCTATAATAAATTGTCCGGGAGTGGTCCCTCTCGAAGGACCTGCGCCTGCTGGGGAACAGATGAAATGTGAATACAAATCCTGCACCCCAGCCCTATATGCGATACTGGAGATGCAGGATTTCAGTGGGTATTGCCGGCGTTTAACGCGAGGATGGGATATCAAATCATCAGGGAGGAGGTCGTGTGGTTGGACTACACACAGTTTATTGGAATGTTTGAATTACTTTTTTTTAATTTTATAATTATATTTTAATTTAATAATACTTTTTTAATAATACTTTGATATTTCCAGTTGCATTATTCGTTGTACTATTCCCCTTGCCTGAATCACCAGTATGGTTAGAGGCAAATGGCCAAGATGCCTCTGCTTCTGTGAAGTGGTTGCATTTATCTGCCAGAGCTACTGCCGTAGTCCAAGAAGATAATCAGGAGTGAGTATTTTTTTTATAATAAGCTCGAAATATATTTACCTGATCAAACGCTTGTGGCTACATAATGACTAGAATTATATAATTTCAAAAGTGCTATTTGTTGCTTTGGCAAATATTTTGAATAGAATTACGAAACAAAGACTTCTCTGCAAGTTTTCCATCGGTAGTCTTTATTTGCATCACGTGCCTCATTAAGAAAACGGTTAAAGATTCTCGCTTACATCCTTCACAATTATAATTAGTTTTGTTTATCACCAAAAGATTACAAACAATTGAAAGAATAGTGAACATTTAAAGTATATGTTATTTTAAGTTGTGTTTCTTTTAATTTGTTAATTTCAACTGATTGTTTAATTTTTCTATTTATAGGAAAACTCCTGACGTAGCACCTCCGAGCTTATTCACTCGCAAAGTTTTCTTCTCATCTTCTGTAATCAAGCCTCTCGTTGTTGGCTTCGCCTTATTATTTTTCCAACAGTTCAGTGGTATCGACGCTGTCGTTTTCTTCACTGTTGAAATCTTTCAGAGTGCAGGTAAGATAGTTATTACTGTTTCGATTTGTTAGAGTTTCATTATAATTAAAAGCATTCAATACTATAGTGCGTCGAACTTCTTAGTATTGTGTGTACGCCGGATCCATCGTATGGCAGAGAGAGAAACTCAAAGTAGAATATGACAACATGTATATGTAACATGGCTATATATGTATGGCATATGGCAATATGTAACATGGCTATAGGGTTAAGGGGACCTTTCCGGCGTGCGTCAACACTTACTTTCATTACTTGTGCTTCTCTTCCTGCCCAGTCAAATTTGGTAAGTCTGCTGGTGCAGCTTTATATGCACTTACTAGTACAGAAATTACTGCAGTTCTAGACAGACCATGATCTTTAACAATATTAAAAAGAGATTTCGGTAATATACCTCTCCCTTCCACTTTAACCGCGTATTTATTATTTTATTTTTTATTAGCTGTGTCCGTGACTCCGTTCGCGTGGAACTAAAATGTTATTTAATCATTTCATATAAAAAAAGTTTATATAGCCTATGTTACTCAGGGCTAATGTAGTATTCTAATGGTGAAAGAATTTTTAAAATCGGTCCAGTAGTTCTTGAGTTTATTCGTTACAAACAAAAATACAAATCTTTCCTCTTTATAATATTAGTATAAATTATTTGCGAATTATAGTAATAAAAATAGAGTATTGTGAACTTTTTCATCAACCTATAGAAAATATATATATATTGTTATCGATTATTTCTATTATCTTTAAATTGATAAATAAATTAACCAATTTTTGCAAATGTGGGATGGTAGGATATGTCAATTGCGTCCACCTTTCGCAACACCAAAGATTAGGTGGACCACCCGCCATAATGTATATTCACTAAACAAGCGGGGTGGTAGGAATCTTCATTCGACTATCTAGGACAACTATCGTACGTATATCATAATTTCATAACAGTTTTTGTCTGTGGCGTTACGTGATTAGTCGTTATAAGAATTTTGAGATATGGCAAAGTATGTGTCCACGTTAGCATTAAAATTATTTTGTGTCACTTTATAGTTGAGAGTTGGCCCTAATGAGAACTGAAAATTGATATAATTCAAATCTAAAATAATGAATGTATTGCTTATAATATAAAATATTAACATTTAGAATATTTCAACTTCTATTACAGGTAGCAAATTAGATGCAATGACAGCGACTATTATAATCGGCGTGGTCCAGTTGATCTGTAACGGTGTCAGTACGCTGTTGGTGGATCGTGCCGGCCGTAGGCCGTTACTACTAGTTTCGGCAGCTATTATGGCTTTGTCTATGGGATCGATGGGATCAGCTTTCTACTTTGAATTCGAAGAAGCTTCATGGCTTGGGTAAGTATATATCTTATAATCATATCAATATATTTTTTACTTTGTCATAGGCAATAATTTCATTTGATGTTAAGTTACCTACAGCTAAAGAATAATACACAACAAAGTAAGAAGAAAAACGCTCTTTTTATTTTATTGTGGAGAATGTATTTACGCACATTCTCTCGACTAGGGAAACCATGAAGGATATCCTGGACTCGCCCGGTGCTAGCCGCCAGGAATACCCATTAAAAGCCCCCGGCCATCTGTTGCCTTACTGGAGCGATGCGGTTGCGATCGTCTCGGCATGATGTTAAGCCGAGCTCTTCTGGGCAGCCTAACATGCTACCATAACAGAGGGATGGATTGGGGCAAAGGGAGGCTCTATCTTGCCAACAACCTTTAATCGCTTTATATAATTTCTTTACTCTACAGATACCTACCTATTGCAAGTCTCGTCGTGTTCATGATTGGTTTCTCTCTCGGATTCGGTGGGCTACCGTTTCTGTTACTAGGGGAATTATTCCCTACCCATTATCGCTCGCAGCTGTCCGCTATGGCTAGTGCTGTGAACTTGCTGTCTATGTTCTCCGTTATCAAGTCATACCATGCTCTTGATGTAAGTATAATCTTCGTACGTTTAAAATATAGGAAATAATTGTTAAAAGAGGAAATAAAATAAGGAGAAGTGTAGCACGAAGACAAATCTATACTAAAAGAATAAATGTGAAAGTTTGTCTGTTTCCTATTTATGATGTAATTTGACTCATAGTTTATTAGGTGAATTAACACATAAGATAGCGATGATGACTCAGTTGGTAGTGTGTATGGACGCCGGGTCAATGGACGTGAGTTTGAATTTACCTACAATGAGTCTGAGCTTGTAGTGACGTAAAACATTGTGACGAAACCATAACATAGTGGTAGGCGTTTTTTCTAATGCCCATCTGGCTAGCTACCACGCTCAAGTAAACAATCTACCGCCAAATACCTATAGGTGTGTCCCGGCAGTTAACCTTGAGAGCCAGCCCCTTACTGTATTCACCATTGTGGGCTACATCGTCACTTAACATTAGGCGTGTTTGTTTCTATAACGCTACACCTGTTAAAAAAAAAATTTGATTCTTTATTCTAATATCAACACGAAATAAGTCGCGAGTAACAGCTAGTATAATATAAAGTGGCATAATTCAATTTAATTAGAAGGTCCAGGCAGAATTTTGCACTTGATATTCTTAAGGGGAAAGCGAATTAAAAAGGAATCAATTTAATAGTTTTTTACGGTCTAGAAAAATTATTTTTTAATTATATTGTAATTGACATACTTATTGCTGATATTTATTTATCTTTACAGGCGGCATTGACGTCAGCGGGAACGTTCTGGATGTACGCAGGTTTCTGTGTGTTGGCGTTCTTTTTTGTATTATTCGTTGTACCCGAAACAAAAGGGAAATCTTTAGCTGAAATCGAGCAACATTTCAGAGGCAAAAAGAAGAAGGAAACCGTACAAATGGAAACCGTTCAAACTGTTATGTGATTAACTTTGTTATGTAGCAATTAATAATATTAAATTTATGTGATAATAGCTAATAAGAAAAGTCCTAATAAAAATTTTGAATTTAATTTAAGAGCCAGATTAATTTGTAATTTGAAAAATCTGAGTCATTACATCGTTTATATTTTTAACGTGGAAAACAAAATGTAAAGCAAAACTATTTAATACTGGCAAACTGGGTTTATCTACATTATAATACTATTCATATTATTTATAGATAATATTATATAGATTATGCTGCTATAAATACTGGTGCCATAAAGTAATGTCCAGTTTTATCTCATAATCCTTTAGAGTTAATAATAATATACTTTACCTATTTCAATGAGGTTATAGTATTTATTTAAATAAAAATATGTTTACTACCTACAAGACATACAATAACTATATACAATAAAATTGTTTTTGTTTTTTCAATTGCAATACCGTTTATTTAATATAATTTATTTACATGAAATACATTCATGAATATTGCTTTATTTTCTTATGAAGTAAATATGAAGACGTTAATTCAAAATAAATGAATATATAGTTGGCAAAACTCTAAATTGTACTACGGAATAAAATATTACATTTTATTTTACATACCTAATTAATATATTATACTAATGTATTACAATAATCTCTTATATAATTAGGTATTATTACATATTGTTTTATTATAACATTATTCTGTGATGTTCTTTATACAACAGTTATAATTCTAAATAAGTGATATTAGATATTCTTAAGTTTATTAGTTTTTATTATTAATATATTGATGAAAGACATTTATATAATAAAGTTAAACATAATATATCTTGTTTTATTAAGACATTAAATAACGACATTTAGAACTTATTACTCAAATATGTAGCAGATGCCTTCATAGATTAATACAAATATAAATCATATTCAATTACTTGTGTATTATAAGAAACAAGAGTCTTAATTTGAGCCCTGGGCGTTTAGCAAGGGCAAAATGGATATAAAACATAAAAATAGTAGTACATATTAAGTCTTTTCCCCTTAACATGCAATCACTGATATATATATTTAGATATCTGACAACAGATTAACCAACAAATGGTCAGACGCGAATTTTTCTACCTTTATGATAATAATGATAACCTGTCATACTTATTAGAATATACAATAATTAAATATATGTTTAATTAAGATTTACCCATCTACTATTGTTGCATGCAGCTTAAATTATATGCAAAAATGGAATGCTATTTGACTGCATGTTTAGTTTAGCGGTAGAAGCGGTCGCACGCTACTGCCGTGTGCTGTGGGTTCGAATCCTATATAGGCCAATTATTTGTGTGATCCATAAATAATTGCTTTTAGTCTGGGTGTTTTTTTGTGTCTGTCTGTCTGTCTGCATCTGTCTTTATTATAATGCTATTTATTGTAATAACATTAAAGTATAAATTTATTGAAAAAAAAGGTATACATATGTTTTCAATTCTTAACCAGATGATACATTACGGTATTACAATGATCAGTTGGCTTTGTCATCAAAATAGTGGTTTCATACTACAATGTGGCCAACAATAGTGTGGTTCAGATGGCAAGAAATTATCGTAGTCTATGTATATCTGTAATAACAGAGTTTGTATCATAACTTGATCGGTGACGATTCAATTTTGAACCTTCATCCCTCACGCAGATTTGTTAACCCTATATATCGCAGCAACAAAACACGAGGTTATTTGACTTTATAAGGCGTTTTATCAGTCATGCTGCTCCAAGTATAGAGTAATCCCATCAAAAACATAAATGTGAAATGAGAGCCAAGTTGAATGTGAAATATTGGCGGTTGTACTCTACAATAGAGCTTTCTTCTGCCTAGTTATTTAATTATTTATAAGTAATTATCTTTTACTATTTATGTGCGCAAAATAATAAAATTTAAAATAATTAATACTAAATCCTAGTTAATAACATAATAAATACAAATGTCGAATATACTCTTACTTATTATAAGTACTAAAACTGATATGTTTAGATTTAAATATCTATTAAGGGCGGTATTCCACTCGTTATATTATATATTCACGTGAAGACCTTAAAATCCACATAAAGACCATCTGTCATCAAATTTGATTGTTGATTCTTACATTACATTACAGGCACTACTTTAATAAGTAAGTGCTCCTATTAGAATCAATTAATTGAAAAATTGTAATAAAATGATAAAATATATCTAGTTTCTGATTGATTCCTTTGTATTCACCGAACTATCTATCTAGATGGCAAATTTGAACTTTCTAAGTCATCAGAAACTGGGTAAGAGTTTTGATCTACAGGTCAGTGAAGATATTTGGATGTTAATATCTATAAATTATTTCTATAAATGAGTCAAATTTGACATGTTTATGTGAAATAGTTTTTGAGCTATGAGGGTGTCAAAAGTGGTTCCAAATTGTTCGTGTAAAACTACACACGGTGCTGATCGCCAGTTCTGTTAACTTGAACTTGGCTTTACACGCTACCGCGGTGTCTAGATCTCCAAATTGAATAGGCTCACAAGAAATTTCAATTTTTGTGCTATGAGAACATAATATATCAGTTAATTGTTTAATATACCTTATGTTTTAAAAATGGTAAGTATTAGTAATCATTTTAAATTCACCCGTGTGTAAATGTAACAAAAAGGAAAAACTATGGGCGTCGTTCGAAAATTGCATGCCTCTATATCGTTACCGTGAAGCCCGCTTCATTCGTATGCATTGGTCCAATATTGTACGGCATCCTCACTTTCCAGCTAAAAATAAAGTTATATTCAAAAACCGATTGGATCACACGTTACCGAGGGAATTTCACGGAAATTCTGTAAAACAGTTTGTTCTTGAATAATTATATGACGTATTTACATTATGACTTTATAAGATATATTTAGTCAGTATGGAAGTGCAGGAAGCTCAGTTCTTTTTAGCATCGCCTAATATTTTATTTTTTTAAGTAATGGGTTTAGCGTTATAGTCGCAATCTTACCTGATGTTAAGTGACGATGTGGCCTAAGATGGTGGAGAAACTAAGCCAAGTGGAGGGACTGAATTTCAAGTGCAACTGTCGGAACACACATATAGCTATTTGGCGGCAGATTTTCAACTGAGGGTGGTAAATATCTAAGTGGGAACTAGAAAAAGCCCTACCACCATGCACCAATTCTAATTGCTTAATTGGTAAATTAATTAATTAAAATTAAATTAGTTAACATTTGCGTAAAATTTAAATTGATTTTATAATACTGATATCATCTTCAATTGGAGATCCCATAATTCAGCCACTATTACATATATCTTTTATTTTGAAAATTGAGCCCTTAGGAGACAAGGAAGAGGTACTTAGTATATTTGGTTAAATATTACTTTATTATTAAAAAAATATTCCATGAGATTTGTGTCAAAGTTGATTTCCAAGTAACTTTATAAACTATTAACTTTAGTACTAGTTAGATCATATTACGAACAAATAAGTGTACTTAAAAAACATTATTTTTTGTCGACTGGGTTTTTACATAAACTTACAAATGAACAACCCAAAATAGTATATTGTAATTTACTTTTTTATATAATAAATATGAAAACGAAAGTTTCCCCGTTTTACCAACTCTACAAAATGTTACAAGATAAAAGATGAAAGTGCAAAATAATTAGGGCTTTAATTTTGAGGAACTGGGCTTCAAAAATTGAAAAAGAAAGAAAACAGAAAGTATGAGCCAGTTTTGCGAAGAAATGTTGAATAAAATATACCAAGCGTAGTTATTTACTTGTTGCGAGGTATTACTTCCGACGTTCTTCAATAGCCTTCCTAAAAGGTTTACCGGAGTTTTTCGTCTCGAATCTTTTATAATGTTCCGGTTTACTTTGTGCGAACCGGATTCGAGTGAGTATTGAAGGATTCATTATAATTGGCAGTAAGTTTCAAAGCAACTCGGGTTAGGGTGCCGGCAGACGTACCAATGTTAACGAGGTTCTGAGCCGTAACTGCTCATATAATCTTAAAGTAATTTCTCTGTTAAACTTATTTCAATTTTCTATTTGACACGGAATATGAACTTAATTATTATTACATAGTTATTAAATGATACGTTATAGCCCATATAGCCAGTTACTACGTGCATTTGTAACTTCCGAACACTAATTTAAAAGTAATTCCTAAACGTATTTACTATTTGAGTAAGTGTACGACCTATTCAGTACATGTATCACGTTTTCTTAATACTTTATAGGTATAGCGTTTGATCCTAATCTTACCCGATGTTAAGTGACGATGTGGTCCAAGTTGGTAGAGTCGTTAAGCATAGCAGAAGGGTTGGCTCTCACGTGCAGCCGTCAGAATACACCCATAGGTATTTTGCCTATAGATTTTTAACTTGACGGTGGGAGCTAGTCAGGTGGCATTAGTAAATATCCTACCACTATGAAATCCTTATTAATATGTTTTAGGGATGTTACGAATATAATCTTTGGGATCTGGATATGGATACAAATATCATGAGAGTATTTTATTGGATTTGGTTGCAGATACGGATATGAAATGATGTCAGATAATTTAATAATTTCGGATAATTTCAGAAGTATTTAGAAGTAAATTAGGTATTGTTTGAAGATTTGTGGGTAATGATTTTAATTAAGATAATTATAGATAAATTAGATAAATTTGAAGCCACTTTTTCTTACTAAGTTATAATTAGATCCGCCTGCTGGCTCGAAGTGGTGTAAGATAGGTTGTTGTACCAATCTTTACGGAGGTCTCTATCTAGGACTGGACACTAAGGGTTGAATAAAAGAATGGATAAGCCATTTTTGGTGCTGTGCAATGTCTCGTTTTAGTTCATCCATGTCTGAAATCATCGAAAACATTTAAAATGGGATGCGGTTAGTTATTGATGTTTTTATTGCAGTTATTCAATGGTTTAGGTTATTATATAACGTATATATAATATTATATATACGTATACCATAAACTAAATATACTGAAGGTACACTTTACTTGATATATGAGCAATGATCAATGAATCAATGATTTTCATATAATTGTTATTTTGTTGTCTTATCATTTTCTAATACTTTAGTAATAACATTTGTCTTTGATGCATGATTTTACACGTACGTCCAGATTTAGTGGTATTTTATTGCATTCGTCTATTCATCTTGGTTTATAGAATAGTACTTTTTTTATGGCAGTAAATTATACACCATCTTTTTTTCGTGTCAGAAACGTTACACTAAAAATTATAAACAAATGTAATTAAATTTTTACCTTGAATTATTCTGTTCGCGTAGAAATAAACATTATATATTAAGTTTTATTTAATGTGGTATTTTTCAGTTTATTTGTTTGTAGTGTATTTTTTATAAGTTTTATTTTAGGTTAAGTAGTAATGTACTCCCAATCTCACCAATAACATAAACCTAAAATTCAAAAGAAAGGTTCTTATTACATTCCAGTGGATACGTTACCATTCAGACAATATAAATGTATGTATATATACTAATGTGTTTAAAAAATATTAAACAGTAAAATGATTTGCATGTATTCAATGTAAAGAACCCATAAAATGGGACTAAAACTCTATTATTCAGGTAGTTCCCGTTTTTGGATAGTTTTATCTATATTTGTAGGATTCAGTTGTAAGTTGGCGGGTATCCTGTCTATATGGTCTCTAAGAACCTAAGTGCCACTATTGCGACATATTCGACACGCTCGCACGACTATAGGACGGATAACTATGGGATGACACGAAATCACAGCGTCACGTCTTCACGGATTTGCGATATATGTACGCTGTAGATGAGTTACTCTGATTTATTCAAATCGATTATTTTCTTAAATACATAGTAATCTGTTTTTGTAAGATCTTTTGTAATAAGTTTTATAGCAGGACGATTTTAAAAAGGAAAAAAAAACACTTACCTTGTTAAAGTCATTGATTAAAATCGTATTTTTATACCATTTCTTATACAAATCAGTATAATATTGAATTACATAATTTATTTAATTATTATTAAACTAGCTAGACGCACGACTTTGTCCGTGAGTAACTAGAAATTATTTAATAATTTTTTGCCTGTTCTTGTAACTTTCTCAATACCACTTTGCTCCTCGTAATGCCAGCGAGATGTTATATAGCTTAAAGCCTTCCTCAATTATTGCTTTATTAAATATAAAAAGAATTTTTGAAATACGATTGGGAGTTCCTAACATTAGCTCATTCAAACAAACAAACTTATCTACGTTACAATATTAAAATAGATTATATAAGTAATAATCGAAATAGAGATATGGGCTAATTATATTCATTAACTAAAGATAAGGAATTCTTGATAGCTATGGAATTGTATATGTTCAAAATGTTAGAAAATTAGGTTACATACACTAATTTCGACGAGCAAAAACTGATGAGACAAAGTGCTCACGCGGAAAGTGTAATATGCATTAGTTATTACTCAGGGAACGTTGCATTCAACTTAGTAGATGAACTATGTATATATAAATGTACACAGATGTACAGTAGTCTTATTTCAATTGATATCACGCTCACCAACTTGTTTCTGACTATATAAACGCGCCCGTCCTATTCAACCTTAATGTATTCAAACGTTCGAATCTTAATCGACAAATCCTGTCAAAGAATAGTACACTAGATCATTTTAAAATTTCATGAGATCACTTCAAATATGATTTTAGTAAGTACCCGATACTTTTTTTTATGTTTTTAATTTTAAAACCGCCGATAATATTTTCGTAGAGTTTATTTATATATGATCTGTTGTTGTAACATGTAAACGTATTTGACAGTATATTGTATTAGACTATTTATTTATTTAACACTAAAGAATCTGATTATGACCGGATGATTTATATAGATATTAATTCTGTACATCTTTAAAAATCATAGTGTCAAAACTTCTAAATTATTATATAGAAGTGTTAATCATGCTTATAACCTTATGCTAATCCACAGTGTTACTTTTATAATTACCTAAGATAATAAATACCCAAAGCTACTTGTCAAAGTAGTACGCTCATGAAAAACCTGGGATTTTTTTATAACAGCACTGCAGTGTTGTGACACGATGCTTGAGTAGAAGCTCAGTACCAATCAAACTTAGTATGACTAACGGCGACTACTGTGTTTTCGGTAGCCCATAGAAGGTAGTTGCTTACTCGCCGGTCTTCTAGTTTTTAGCAGCTGGATTTGTACTGTCTGATATAGAAACGTAACAAACTAAAATATAATAATTATAACGTGTTTTTACCATGAACATGATGCCCGTCACTCAGTCAGGTGCAATCTACAGGCCCACATTTTAACTGCAAATATATCGGCTGATTTCAAAATAATATATACCTTTTTCGTACGACCTACTTAATAGATTTAAGTATGACCTCACGCAATATACGAAGCGGGGTACAGGGGAAGTATGTGGGACTCTACAGCAACTCGCGAAACAGTAATACCTATTAAAAATGCCTACGGTGACCATACATTTACCGCGTACTTGCTTTTGCACTGCTTCTAATCTCTGACGGGAGAGAACAATAAATAACTAAGTCTTCTACGATGGTGGGTTTTAATTGGTGTATATTTGTCAGACTCCAATGGCCTGTCTATCCTACAAACCAGTATTAAACTTTTTCTTCTTTCAAACAATTAATACCGACTTTATTATTCTTAGTCTATCCTATGCGTGAGTCTGCTCACATGGTCATCAAGCAAGTGCGATCCTCCCGTTAACAGCTACTTACCTCCATCGAATAATGGAGTCGGTAGACCATCTACGCAGTACGGCCCTCCAGAACAAGATGGAGGAAATAATTTTGGAGGTAGCCGCTCCAGCCAGCCCGAATTTGGACATTCGCCTCAAAATAATTATTTACCACCCGGACAATCTGGTAAACCAGATACTCAACACGGATCACCTATATTTGATAACTTTGGCCAGAATACTTCTCAAAATCGAGGAGAAGTTAGATCTAATTCACAGTATGGAAGTCCCAGTCAAGGTATTAGCCAATCTTCAAGGTTGACCGACAATGAGTACTCCTTACCTAGTGGTAGCGGCGATTCTGACTTTAAAAACGCAGGCGAATCTCATTATAAAGGTCTAGGTCATAGACCTTCTTATAATACTCCAAAATCAAGCGAGCACAATCAAATTCGTAGTAATGGATTTACGCCGAATCATGAATCTGCTCGACTAGAAGGACCAGATTCTAAATATCAAGATGGGCGACCCGCGTCACCCTCGTCTTCATATGGAGTACCTGGCGTAGACAGGACAAATGGTGGACTCAGACCAAACTTCGGAGAAGAAGATAATGGGGTAAGTAGAAGTAATTTATTATTAATTTTAACCTCATAATATTTTTTGTTTATGAATATAGATTTTGCTTTTAGAGGAAAAGTTGTTGCATTACAATGTGACCTGAGAATGGTAACACGATAAGCCTATTTTGAGATCTGGTTCTCAAATAATGCTGCTTACTCAGAATATCTACTTTTTAATGATAATGAGCAGTAAACAGGCAAACGACCCATCTGATGGTAAATGGTTACCGTCGCCTATGGACAGCTACAATAGCAGGCGTGTCACAGCCATGTTGCTGACCTAGCCAAAATGCCTAGTTCTTGTTCACTATGCTGAAACACAAAGGCTAATTAACTAAATTTTAATTAACCTTTATTTTGCGGTAGTCTACACCCGTGGGTGATCGCTAACCTATCGGGCAATAACCCTATCACCTAGCTGTGATCGATCAAGGCAAAAATAGTTATCCGTCATAACCAAAACCAAAGGAGGTACCAAAAATCGCCAGACTTAGAAATTACAAATTAAGGGTGATATTTGACTACTCGGGTGTACGAAATTATTCTACTACTATGCTATTAATTTATCACGATATTTGCCTTCACGTCAATAAATGTGATGTCTGCCTACGCAACCACTGAGCCATCTTTGCTTAAATTCGTAACCATAATAATTTTTATATTTACTGCTAAGTTTTTCACTACCTTTTCAGTTCGAGTAAGTCTTTAAAATTATTACATACAGTGCATCTATTTTATCATTAAGTCATATTGTTATAGGAGCCAGCGAAGTATGAATTTAACTACGAAGTCGACGATTCACAGACAGGTACTAAATTTGGTCATTCTGAACATCGCGATGGCGACTTGGCCACAGGGAATTATAACGTAGTCCTCCCAGATGGCAGGAAACAGGTGGTCGAGTACGAAGCAGGCTTGGACGGATTTAAGCCTCAGATACGATACAAGGGTTTGTTTTTTAATTTGGTTTGTTGCTATGTGGCAACAATGTTACAGCTTGTTGGAGTGTTTGAATCACGCACTATAAAAATCTATATAAATGTAATATTTATAGCAGAAGATTGTTTACAGAGTACAATAAGGTCTTGTATATAATTCATTAAAAAGGCTCATTGACAAAGTTACAGTATTTGTAAAATAGCTTTTTAAACAAATTAATTCCACTGTGTAAGAACACCATACTTAGAAAGAATACTTGTTAAATATTTCAAATATAACTATTTAAAGTATGATATTGATGATTGATTATATATATCGATAGAACGTTAGATAAAAATAAAGTTACATTTATATAACTTCTCTTTTTTACACTTTCAAGCCTGCTCATGTTTACGCAATAGGAAAGGCATTAGATACATTTACTACAGGCATTTTACAGGGCTATAGGCTTATGGCAATAAATCCGTCACAGTGATTCTCTTTTAGTTTGTCACTTTTCGGGATTAACTAGTATATAGCCAGCTGACCTGCAGTCCTATATGACAGCGATGAACCTCTTATCTATCGGTGGTTGCCATAGATTTACTGTGCTTAGTATTAATGAAATTGTATGTTTCGAAATAATTATAGCGGACTAATGATAATGATAGGTTCAATTATATGAAAAGAAAAAATTACAAATATGGTTTTATCGTGTTGCGACCTTCATCGTCTCTTCGTTGTTTTTTCTCCTCATTTGTTTTTCTGATTTCGATGGCCATGACAACCACCGGCCGCCGATATATGACCTTATTCTCGAAACTTATCGTAAAGCACAATACCGTAACTTTGCTGTACCTCTATTAACTACCTTTATCTAATTAACTAATTTTCTTCTCAAATCAAAAATGCAGATTAATCGGATAGTACTAGAATATTGATCATATGAATCAAATAAAGCCTATTAATGTATATGTGCAAAATTTCATAGTAGTCATTTTTTGTAGTTTTTAGGTTTAGCGTTATGACCACATTCAAACCTGATGTTGGGTGACGATGTCGCCCAAGATGGTAGACACGCTAAGCATAATGGCGGCAGATTTTCAATTTGAGGGTAGTAGTTAGCCAGATGGATTCCAAAAATCCTCACCACTAGGCTTAAATTTGATAATTAAATGAAAATTTTAAAAGGTTTCATCGTCCTGTAAATTTTTTGAAAAGACATTTAAAACTTCAAATAAATTATGAAATATTTTATGTACCTACTATGTCCTACGTCATTCGCTTTTAAATTTACCATTTTTGTTTTGTTATAAAATTCTAAATCTTATAAAATAGGTACTCCACAAATTGGAAGTCAAGGTACCAACAGAGGTCATCACGGAATCAGCAATGATGATGGATTCCCCGAAACAAACCACGGCCAAACAGAAATATTCGGACAATACACAAACATCAATACATACGCAAAGAATGATAATGAACCGATGCAGGGTGAGGCGGGATATCCTAGTGGTAGACCTGGAAATGGAAGAAACAAGCAACGAAACGGCTATTTTAATGGAAACTCTGGACAAGGTGCACCAGATCAAGGATATCCAGGCTCTAATGATGGTGCAGTGAGTTTTAATGGAAATAATCAAGGTTATTCACGCTGTCCAAATGTAAATAATGGACACCAACAAGGAAGGGGCTGTTCTGGATCTGGCGGTGATGGACGACCCCAAAATGGCTACAATATCAGCTATCGTAATGAAGAAGGTTATCCAAGCGGCAGACCAAAAGGTCCCGTTGGTACTGGCTATTGATCAACAAAATAATCAATCAAGTCATAAGAATAAACAAATGTAAATGAAACTATTATTTCTGCTTTTCGATGTTTATATTTTGCTGTAAATATATGTAAAATAAATTTACGCTACATTTCTTTTGATTTTTATTAAAAACATGTTTCACTTTATAATAAATATATGATAATAATTAAGATTAATGTAATTTATCATACTTATCACATTATTATTATTTTTACTACAAAAAACGATTATTTTATTAAAATAAAAGAAAATAAACCAGAATTTTAATATATAATTAGTATTATGAAAACATAAAAATATAATAATAAGCATTATTTAAGTATCCTAATACCAAAAATTATATAAATGCTAAACTATTTAGGACTTTTACATTTTCAAATGCATCTTATTGAATACAAGTAATATCTTTATTTCTATTTATAACTTGCCATTTATTACAATCTAAGATAAAGTAACATCGTGAAATTATCCAGAAATAATATTCAAACTCGTTTTAGTTTAAAATGTTGTATTAAAATGGATAAAAGCTCATGTAAATAACTTAACGTATTCAAAAATATATAATTCACACATAATTTTTTTGTAATCCTCTATTCATATATTTTCGATATATAGGGTATGTAATATATGTAAAAAGAGAGTAGAATACATTTTTTATTATATAATTTAAAAAAAAAACTATTTATCTTATTTAAAAAAAAATACAGAATATTCTTTGAGATACAAACTTCTAAATTATACATGACATATACAATGGTGTTAAAGCTTTACTAAATAATTTATTATATAACATCTATCCACCATAAATCACACAATACTTTATATATCTATATTAATATTATAAAGTGGAAAACTTTGTTTAAATAAACGGTAATATAAGGAATTACCTGTCGGTTTACAAAAAAATATTTTTGCATTTGATAGTGCAATCATTGAGGAAGGCTTTAGGCTAATACACATTACGCTACTAACAATCGGAGCAACGTGTTATTGATAAAATTATTTAAACAGCCAATTTTTGTTAAATATTTTTAGTTACTTGCGAACGAAAGCACGAGCACAGCTAGTCAATAATATATAAATATTGACAAAAATTCTTATCGCGTACTTAGTACATGGATGGATTAAATTTAATAACTTCTCTCTTATATCTAGAAACTTAAGAGTAAAATTATTGTTACGATTCAATACACAATATTAATATATTACGTGAAATGTTTCAAATTACGAAAAAGCATAAAAATTATTTACGCATGCCTACAGTACTTCACAGTTGATTCGCTTCGTCTAGACAAAACAGAAATGTGAACCGTACAAAATGGACCAAAGAACTACGTTATTATTTCCGACAAAGCAAACTTTTAGCCACTTTGTATTTTTTATGGCGTTATATTACGACTATTAGCAGGAAAATGGGCAACAGGAACGATGAGATAGAATGTTGTACCTTTACTGCGTAATCTGTAAAGAAACAAAATGGATTAAACGTTTGTTACGAACTTGAAATATGCCCATAAAAAACATGTTACATTTAATTTTCACTCAGTTCAAACAGATCCCGAAAGTTATGTTCTCTGGTGTTTATGTCTGTTTTATTTTTGCGACTTTTGTGATACGAAACTGGCTCACATGTTTATGTATGATATGTTCCTCTAAACGTTTACAGATTTTTACTATATTTGGCATTGACACTGTCATTGATAACATATAATTTTAAAGAGATGGAAGCTTAGTGGTAGCGTTTACGGACGCCGCGTCGAAGGACGTGAGTTGGAATCCTTGCAATCACCTTAACCTTTAAGAAAATATCGTGATAAAACCATAGTATAGTGGTAGAGCTTTTAATAATACCCGCCTGGCTAGATACCGTCGAAAATCTACCATCAAATACCTATAGGGGTGTTGTGGCAGTTACATTTGAGACCCAATCCCTCCACAGGCGTACTGCGTGCACCATCTTGGGCCACATTACATCAGGTGAAAAAAAAAATGACAAATATAAGGCTGTTATAAGTCAAATATAAACTTTAAGAAATGCAAAAACTAAATACATTTTTCGCAGTGAACTTGATAATAATTTAGTTTTCCAGTGCTAAAGAAAGAAGTATAAAGATGGACTTAAAATGAACAGCACTTCTTCTATTACTACATGAAATAAGACTTTTATATTTATTAAGAATACGATCAATATTATAGGTACAGTCAATCTAGAAAATTATATATGTTAATATTAAAGAGTTATTAAATAATTACTAAAGAAAAAAAAACATTTATTCGCAATGCACTATACAACATAAAATATATACAAAAGTTGATAAAAATACATCTCGGCATTAAAAAAGGATGTCAAGTTCAGCATATGCTGAAGTCTCCTAGAACTAGAAGCACTCAGCACTGATTTTCAGCTGGCACCCGGTGCAAGTCATGGTACGTAAAAATACAGTGTTATTGATAAATAATCAAGTGTTAAATATAATACCTTATATATGTATATATACATATATAAATTATAGACATGAGGAAATTAAAGAAAAAAGTAATAATAGTTGCGTACATAATATAATATTAGAGTATGTGTAGGAGGCATTGCCGGATCGCTTATTGAGAAGCCTGAATAAAAATTGCCAATTTGAATTGTGATTTAGTATAATATAACTTACGATTAGAATATAATTGTTACCATCAGTGATCTTGCATAAGGTTTTATTTTCATTTGGATGTTAGGGCTAATTTAGGTTGTGGCATTTATCACACTTCACACAGTAAAGTACCATTACTCACCATTATTATCGGTACTCACTGGCGACGGTGTCTCCAAAGCAAATGGTAGTGCCACGTAGTGTATTGAATTTGTTTCTTTCTGGTAAAGCGGAGCAATTGTAGCTTGACACTGTAAGTCAATTTAGGAAGTACGCATTATTTTTTTGTAGTACATTTTTCGACTAAAATGAGATGCGATAAGGGAGAAGTGGAAAACACAAGAAAGAAAATGATTGAGTGGTTTTTGTTATACTCAGTAATTTGATGTAAATACACAAAATACGAGTATGTGATGAGAACAAACATAGGTCGATCTTTATGGAAATTTCTCTATACTTGGAGCAGTTTGACTGGAGATACACAACTAATCTAGGAAGATTGCAATCTTCATCTTTGTCGTGTATTCGTACGGTGAATATGGTCCGAATCTCCTTGAGGAAGGGTTTCAAGGTAGAAAAAAGTTAGAAATATCTCTGGTGTTATACCTGCTCCTAGGTAAATGCTTACCACAATGTATATATGGGCGCAAATTAATAAATAATGATTATATTATTACATAAACATAATTATTATTTAAGTTTACAAAACTGAGAATTTAAATACTATAAAATTATTAGACATCTTGTTAGTAGCGCCGCCATCTGTTGATAAACTTTGTAAAGTGGATTTTGGGTATTAAAATAAATTAGTAATATGTGTAAAATAAATCATTTGGAGTTATGTAAAATTCATTATAATAAGAATGTTGATTTTTGAACTATATTCTATAAATTAATTGTACAGTAATTTCAATTACATGTTGTAAAAGAAGTTGCAGTTGTTAAACGTTAAGTTAAGTGACAGTTGGTTTATATAAAAAGTTTGCAGCTTACATTTAGTTCATCTTTCGTTAGATAGGTAGGAAGGACGCACAGTACAATCCTGTCTCGCCGCGTTGCACAGTACAATCCAAAATAAGAGTTTTATCAGATCCTTAAGAGGATCAGTTAGTTTAGACTTTTTCTTTTTTACATTTTATAATATTCGCTTAGTAATAGCTAGTACCGCGCTCGTTCTCGTTCGCGATTCGGCAACAGCCCAAGCCGAGGTTCGGTCACTAGTGACACCCTTGTGCGAGTTGCCCCGCGGGTTTGAGCGCCTTCAGCGCTCACCCCACTAGTTCAGGTGAAACTGTAAAAGCCCCTAAGGCTAACAGTGTAGGTCCTTTCGAAAAAAAAAAAAAAAAAAAAAAAACTTACATTTAGTTCAGTTCTGTACTAGAAATTGGCTGGAAATAAACCAAGTTATATTACGTGTGTTCCTATTATTATGGATTCTGAACGCGATAATTCTGGCGTATCGCCGACATATACTGGGCAGTACGTAGATATTGCATCGATTAATGAAGGAAAATATTATAAACTGGCTTTTACCCGCGGCTTCTTTCACGTTAATATTGATTTTGTCAAATAAATCGGATGACGCAATAAAAAGTTTCATACAAAATTTATCCCTGTCTTTACCCTACTTGCAATAATTTGTTTGCGAGTAAAAGCCTATGACCGTCTCCCAGGTCCCATTTATCTTTACCAACATTCATCATAATCGATTTAGCGGTTTAGGCGTGAGAGCGTAACAAACAAATTCACTTTCACGTTTATAATATTGTAGTTATGATTTGCAAAATGAAGTTGGAGCTAGCATTCTTATTGCTTTTATGGCTATCATATCAACTTTGGATATATCAAATATCATAAAATTTTCTCAATAATGTCTGTATAATGGCTTATCGGCTAAAATTACTATTACCTTAAGTCGCATGGCACCGTCGACGAAATCAGTAGGTGAAACACTAAACCTTAATTGTAAAGTGGTTTCAACAGCGTCCGATCGTTCTGATGAAACCCTCTGCCAAGGTCCACGGACAAACTCATCTGGTACTGGTTTATCGTTTATTAGCCATTTTAGATGAGCTTTCGGTCGCGAGGGTGGTGTTGTGCAGTTGGAAGAAACTAAATCATCTATATAGTATTGTTCCCGTAAACCAGTCACACGAGGTCCGGTGTCTGGAAGCACTGTAATTTGAACAATTATTTAATCTAAGTGGTGTTTCTAATGTACAATTATCTCTTTCGCACAATCATTGTCTCTGTTGTTAAAATGGTTTTTTATTATGTCAGTCGTCAATACAACTTGCAATCGATACCACGCAGTTTTATTCCTGTCCTACGTAAACTAACGAAATTAGACCTTATTATCATTACCATATGGTCCTACGAACCGGATAAAAAGAAGCTAGCTACTTAACGACCGGCACGACAATCCGCCATTGTGTTATTTTTTCATATAAAAGAATCCAGTGCATAAGCATTATAAGTGAAGTGGAAATAAAATAAAGCAATTAAAATCAGTGTGATTAGCTGTATTACCAAGTTACTTCGTCTACTAAATAACTTGAGAGATGGCTACCACTACAGAACAACAACATGTACTTTTGACCTTGGAAGACAGTGCTGAAATGCTACGTAAAGCACAAGTTAATTTCAAGAAAACACCCAAGGTACGTTTAACCAAAGGATATATTGAAGCACGAATTTCTTCCCTCAATCAATACTGGATAACCTTTAAAAAATCACATGATGAATTAGTAAAATTGACGCCCAAGGCGCAAAAGGCTGTAAGTACCTATTTTGAGAAAGAAGAATTTTATACTTACGAGGACTTGTACAATACGTTACAAGGTGAGTTGTCGGATTTACTTGATGATATTGTAAAAAGTAAATCACACGACACTCATGCAACATACGTTGGATCCAACATTGATTCCAGTGCCCATAACGGATTCGTACTTTTACCGAAAATTCAACTACCAACATTCAACAGCAGTTATGAAGCGTGGTCTGCCTTCAAAGATTTATTTACATCACTTGTACATGAAAACTGTGCTTTAAGTGACGTGCAGAAATTGCATTATTTAAAGACTAGTGTCACAGGAGAAGCAGAAGTACTATTAAAACACATACAAGTTACAGCCGGAAATTACAAAGTAGCATGGGACATACTGACTACCAGGTATGGTAACAAACGTTTGATTATTAATAACATAATGAAAAGATTGTTCAACCAGAAGAAGTTAATGACTCAATCAGCTGTACAAATAAAATCACTGATTGACACAACGATGGAATGTTTAAATAATTTAGAAAACTTAAAAGTATCAACTAATTCATGGGATTTGATTATTATACACCTTCTTGTACAAAAAATGGATTCAGATACTCACAAAGAATGGGAACAGTGGACAGTGAAGAACTACCGACGTGGCAACAGTTTCGAACATTTATGGAGTCTAAATTTCGAACTTTAGAACTTGTAACAGCGAGCACTTCACAAACGAGACCAATCAAAGAACGTACATTCCATGTTGTCACACCTGTTACAAAGAAGTCATGTGCCATGTGCTCTGAAAATCATACATTATGTCATTGCAAGGAATTCATCAAGATGGAACCTAAAGAGAGAAGCGAGTACGTCAAGAATAAATATTTATGTTTTAACTGCTTAGCTCCAGGACATTTGGTAGTACGATGCAAATTACCAGTGTCTTGTCGAATTTGTCGAAGACGCCATCATTCCCTTCTACATGAATCTAAGAGTACAGAAGCAGTGGATCCAACAAGAGCTTCACAAATACAACCGCTGGCTTCACATCATGTAGTAGACGAGATGGAAATACAAGTCAACACAATGATTGCGTCACCCCTTGCAACTAAGCAATGCAAAGCACTATTAGCGACAGCGATAGTGGAGGCCACTAATGAACAAGGACAGACCACTCCTATTCGCGCGCTGATAGACCCAGGTTCCGAAGCAGCCTTTATAAGTGAGAAGGCGACTCAACTATTAAAACTAAAAAGACAGCCTGTGAAGGGAATTATCTCAGGATTGGCATCTATAAAAATGAACATTAAACCCTCTGTAAAGATAGAAATCAGATCACAATGGGACCAAACCTTCACTTTGCCGATACGAGCTTATGTGATATCTAAAGAACTTACCGGACAGCTGCCTACAAAAACAATCCCAGCACAACAATGGCCTCATATTAAAGGCCTGAAACTTGCTGATCCATATTACCTTGAAGCAAGCCCAGTTGATTTACTCTTGGGAGTTCAGCAGTATTCTAATATTCTGAAACAAAGATTAATTAAAGGACCACCAAGTACACCATGTGCACAAAATACCAGCTTAGGTTGGATTATTTTCGGAGAGTTGGATGAAAATCTAGAAACTTCAGCACACCCTACTTACCGGGTGATGCATCACCAAGTCGACGTCGATGAAATATTAAAGTCAATTTGGGAACTGGAACCAGATAATAAGAGACTACTAACAAAGGCAGAAATAACATGTGAAGAAATCTATACAAAAACAACAACTAGAAACAAAGAAGGACGATACATTGTACACTTACCTTTTAATACATACAGTCCACGAGCACCGGAAGGAAATACAAAAGAGATAGCGACAAGAAGATTTTTGCAATTAGAACGGAAGTTTCGTAGAGCACCAGACCTAAAAAAAGAATACATAAAAGTTATTACAGATTATAAGGAACAAGGTCATCTGGAAGAAATACCGAAAGAGGAAAGAGAAATAAAAGAATCAGTGTACTTACCCCATCACGCTGTTGTCAGAAATGACAAAGTAACTTCTCGGACACGTGTAGTGTTTGATGCATCAAGTAAAGGAATGAACTATGTATCGCTAAATGATGAACTGCACGTCGGTCCGCAACTACAAGAAGATCTTCGAAATCTCCTTATCCGATGGCGAATGAAATGTATCTGTTTTATGGCTGACATTCGGCAAATGTATCGCCAAATATTAGTGACCAAGAAAGATTCAGATTACCAGAGAATAATTTGGAGATCCGATGAGGATGATGAACTAAACGAATACCGTATTCTTCGCGTAACCTTTGGAACTGCACCTGCTCCCTACCTAGCAGTTAGAACTTTACACCAAGTAGCAAATGACGAAGGAGTCAATGTATCTGTAGTCTGTTCATAGTATCAAAACTAACTTTTATATGGATGACTGGCTAGATGGCGCCGATGACCCAAAATCTGCCGTGTTATATTAGCAAAGGAGGTTACACAGATATTACAAAGAGGTGGTTTTGAGCTTACCAAGTGGTCTTCGAACAACGCCGAGTTTATGAAAAGTATAGATCAAGAAAAACGATCAACCAAAGCCCACATAAACATGAATTTAGATGAAACAATCAAAGCGTTAGGAATAGTATGGAATCTTAACTGCGATAGTTTCCAATACAATGTTGTATTAGCACCAATAGTATCTGATGAGAATATAACTAAAAGGAAAATTTTATCTGATATTCAAAAGCTTTTCGACCCTCTTAGTTGGATAGCACCAAGTACTGTATTGGCTAAAATACTTATGCAAAATTTGTGGCTTGCGAAATTATCTTGGGATGAAAACGTTAACAAAGAACTAAGAGAAGAATGGTTCCGAATCAGGGCTGATTTTACTAATGCTAACAACACACAAATAAGAAGATGGTTCGGCACAACAGACGAAAATAGGATGGATATTTAACTTCATGGGTTTAGCGATGCGTCGACTCGTGCTTATGCAGCTGCAGTTTATTTGAGAATCAAAACTGAACCTTACCAGGTGGTAACAAGTCTAGTCGCTGCAAGAACTAGAGTGGCTCCCGTAAAAACTGTCTCATTACCACGTCTAGAACTGCTTGGCTTATTACTCCTCTCGCGACTTATGAAACAAGTTGGCCAAGCGATCAACATGCCTACCTCGAATATGTTTGCTTGGACAGATTCAACCATTGTAGTTTCGTGGATGTCCGGAGAACCTGCAAAATGGAAAACCTTCATAGCCAATCGGGTTGTAGAAATATCTGAAAACTTAAACAGCAACCAAGTCTATCACGTCGAATCTTCGCATAATCCTGCTGACTTGGCTTCACGTGGAGTGCTGTTGGCTGATTTAAAAACGTGTAAATTATTGTGGAATGGTCCAAGTTGGTTATCTGAAAAAGATATAAAATTTGATAAATTAGAAATAATTCCCACTGAATTAGAGATGAAATCAGTAAAAATGAAACCTTACCTGAACACAGAAGAAAATAAATCGCTTACTAGAGAATTTGAAATTTTTGATAATCTAACAGAGCTTCTCAAGACTATTGCTTATTGCAGAAGATTTTTACATTTAAAAAAAAAATCCAATGCTGACAATCATATAACTACACAGGAATTGGAAGATGCTTTAACTATATGCATAAAGAAAATCCAAACTGAAGAATTTCAAGAAGAAATTGATAGATTGAAGGCAGATAAGCAAGTAAAGGCTACAAGTTCGTTGCGATTCCTCAACCCTTATCTTGATGAGAATCGACTTCTCAGGGTGGGCGGTCGCCTCAGACACGCTAACTTATCAGATGATGCTAAACATCCCATTATTATTGGTAACAAAAATCCATTAGTTCGACTAATCATTACTGACGCCCATACAAAAACTTTACATGGAAGCATACAGCTAATGATGAGTTACATACGGTCAAGATACTGCATCATAAGAGCGAAGTCTATGGTTAAGAAATATAATCGTAAATGCCTCATCTGTGCAAAATTAAGGGCTACAGCAAAAACACAAATGATGGGAAACTTACCTACGGAAAGAGTGACTCCTGCAAGACCATTTCTGACCAGCGCTGTAGATTTTGCTGGTCCTTTCCAGATATTGATGAGCAAAGGCCGAGGAAATAAGACTATAAAAGCGTATGTGGCTATCTTTGTCGATATGGCTACAACTGCCATACACATTGAACTGGTTGGAGACCTTACTTCAGAAAGTTTTATAGGAGCATTCAGACGTTTCGTGGCCAGGAGAGGCAAATGTAGTCATCTGTGGAGCGACCAAGGTCGAAATTTTGTTGGAGCAAATAAAGATTTGCGAGATGCCTGGAACGAAGCAAAACTAGAGTTCTCTGGTGAGATCGCTCAGAAATTAGCTACAGACGGGACTCAGTGGCATTTTATCCCGGCCTACAGCCCATCGTTTGGAGGCTTGTGGGAAACAGGTGTCAAATCCATAAAACACCATCTTAAACGAATAGTTACCACTCATTTGACATACGAAGAGATGACTACTATATTATGTCAAATAGAAGCTTGCTTAAATTCACGCCCATTATGCCCAATTGATGACGTTGATCCAAGCAACATAAACCCACTTACGCCGGGACACTTCTTAATTGGTGAAGCCCCAATAGTTGTTCCGTCACCTGATATGAAAAATATCAGAATATCCAGTTTGTCTCGATGGCAACACACACAAAAAATGTTGAAAGATTTTTGGCAACGGTGGCAAGATGAATATCTGTCGAGACTTCAACAGCGTTCCAAATGGCTTAGGAAGGAGAAGGAATTTGAAATTGGAGATGTGGTATTGATCAAAACCGACAATTTGCCGCCTGAAAAATGGTCTCTTGGTCGGATTCTCTAAAAACACCCTGGATCAGACGGTTTGACCCGTGTCTATAGTGTTAAAAGTGGTGATTCAGTTACTAAAAGAACAATAACTAAATTGTGTGCACTACCGATCGATACAAACTGAACTTTTAATGTTGTGTGAATTTTGCAGTTTAATTATGTTAGTTCTCATTTAATATTTAAATACAGTCACATGTTTTAACTTTAAGTATTTAAGTATTTATTTTTGTAATTTTGTAAGTTTTGCTTTCACTGGTAATATTAATGATTATATTAAATTATATTTTTTTTAGTTACAATCTTTTTGTTGAGGGCCCATGTTTGAGTTGTTTACACTTTTTAAAATTGTACCTACCTACTTTCAATCATAATTATTTATGTTAGTACCGGCGTTCTTATATATTGTAAACAAGTTATTTAAGTTGATTATTACTTTAGTTTTTATCTTAAAAGGCCTATAGACCTTTTGGTGGGCGGTATGGTGTTTCTAATGTACAATTATCTCTTTCGCACAATCATTGTCTCTGTTGTTAAAATGGTTTTTTATTATGTCAGTCGTCAATACAACTTGCAATCGACACCACGCAGTTTTATTCCTGTCCTACGTAAACTAACGAAATAAGACCTTATTATCATTACCACTAAGTATTTACCTTTATAAAATACTAGTTTTTATGTGCAGCTTCGCTCGCGTTAATATTAATTTTGTCTAAAGAACCGGATGACGCAATCAAAACTTTTATACAAAGTTTATCCATCTCTTTACTCCACTTCCAATAAAAATACTATTGATAGATTTATCAGATTTTTTCTATAAATGGTATTAGAGCAATAATTATTACAATTATAAATCATATTGTAATAACAAATATATGAAACATTTGTGGTAACGGAAATTGCCTATTTAATTATCAACCAAGGTAAATACAACGTAGGTAGGTAGGTTAGTACTGGTAACTGTAGTTTGATTATTTTAGCACAAAAGATAAAAGTAATAAAATACTAGTAGAATAAATATGAAATAAATACATAATAAATGTACTTACAATGTATTTTGATATATTTTTTACTTTTAGCGGTGGTAAAGGTAGGTGCTTCACCGGACACTTCGCACATGTACATTCCAGCGGAATCGCTTGTTAAATTTGCTAATGCCACCATCGTTCCTGATGACCGATCCTCCTTGAAACCAAAAATTCATTTAATAAATACTTACTAACATTATAAATGTGCTTATGTAAAAACATTATTGTTTGTTACGCTTTCACGACTAGACTGCTAAATTTATTTCATTGAATTTTGGAATTTAAAAATGAAATTATTATATTTGTGATAATTAAAATGTCATTATTTTGTTGTTACATCATATTGTCGAAGTGATGATAGTTCAGTTAGCCGTGTGTACGGACGCCGCGTTAATGCATGTGAGTCGGATTCTATCTGCAACCAGCTTGAGTTTTCGGTGAAGGAAAATATAATCCATAACATAGTGGTAGGGATATTTCTAATGTCCGCCTGGTTAGCTAGCACCTTCAAGTTGAAAATCCCCCGCCAAATAATTATAGGTGTGTTCTGGCAGTTGCATTTGAGAGCTAGTCCCTTATCTAGGCTTAGCGTCTCCACCATTTTGGATCACATTGTCACTTAATATTAGGTCAGAATATGCTCATAACGCTAAAACTGAAAAGTATTAAATAAAATCTTCAAATGTCTCTAACTTATCTTACATATTTCATATAACCTTTTATAGAGAGTGAGATGACTAAAAAAATGCGTTTTGTCCTTAAATATTAAATTAACAACCAATTTTGTCTATTGCGTAGTATTTATAAGTTTTCGCAAGTGACGATATTATCAAAAAAGGTAATACTCTAAATCAACAATAAGTCACTTCAAAATCAGTTTCTAGAATGTTCAAGAACCAATAGGTGCTTGCTAGTAATTTTGAATATAAGGGTGACATCTAGTCAAGACGTATCTTAGAAAGATAACCTGTCGTCGTTTCTAGCCCTTTCTGAGTTTTTTCTTCGCTGTTTGAACTTAGTCAATATATGCGATATCCAATCAATGATGCTGCCCTAAGCTATCGCCTCTTTAAATGTAAATTCAAGAGGTAGAAAAGTATAAAAAAGAGAGGTTGTATGAAAATGTATTTTTTCATAACGCTAACAATAAAAGTGAGTCATTTACAGGTGAGTATTATTATGGTACTAATAATTTCATCCAGATGAAATAACTGGTTCACGTATTTATTATAAATATGAATATTTCAAGACGAAATTCAGAATCAAATTATTTCCGGTGAAGCGAGTATCTGATCAGAAATGTATAATGTTTCATTTAAATAATGAATTTTCTGACATCCTAACTTACCTTAAGTAAGATTTGGTCTCGACATTGACATTACGAATCCGAAGTTCAAGACTTTGTTTCCTAAGTTTGACGTAGAGCTAAACTTTCCTTGCCAGTTATCGAGATCGCGCAATTGTTTTAACTATGCGTATAATAAATATGATAATGCATTGGTAGTTTATACATAACATTGCTTGATTAATTTATCAATATATCAATTGATGACTAAGAATTCTGAGGTCGTTTATATCTGTGATAAATCAATCAATTAATAATTATTAAATTTAGGCGTTTAATAATTAGGGTTTAATTTCAGTTTAACGAAGATAAACAGGAACGTCAAAGCACTGTCACCGGTTCGGAGTACAATCACAAGCATCATGAGAAACTGGCAAAAAACCTGATCGTAATCTATATTATTACTATAAAACGGAAAAGTTTTTTTTATTTTTTGTATGTTTGAACGCGTTAATCTAAGGAGTTACCAGTTCGATTTTAAAAACTCTTTTTGTATTTGATAGGGTAAATCAATATCACGCTACTACCAACAGGAGCAAAGCTGTACTTAAAAAAGTTACAAAAACGGACAAATATGATATCATTTTTAAAAGTGACATTTTTTCTTTATTTTGTTTAGGGACTTTTAACAGAAGTTATATCAGCCCCATCATAACTTAATAATACTACAACCTAACTTTATCCTACACCCTCGTTCATACAATCACCTTTCATTCATTTCATATAAAATTATAGTTACTTCACTCGAAGGATTTCCTAAAATGCTATGAAACATGCCCATATCTAAATTAAACTTCTTAATTAATTTAATCTTAATAGTACTATTCTTTAAAATAATTACCAACTTACGTCTACGTAAACGCCTGGTTTTCTGAAATGCCTGATCTGCGGATTAGCCTTTGGCGTATATTTATAGAACTCGTTGTTATCCTTGTACCATTTGACAGAATATAGTGTATCGCCTTCCATATCATACTGACAGTCCAGTAGCGCTAGCCCACCCTCTCGCTCGTGTGTCGGTACTCTCAGCTCTACTAAGCGGACGCTGGACACCAAGTCTACAGAAATGAAAAATGTCCGCGATAACGCAATGTTATTGTATAATACCTCGAACAATAAAATCACTATTATCTAACTACAGTCACATATCATAGTTTTTTATGTAGTTTTATAGGCTTAGTGTTATAGCCACAATCTTACCTGATGTTAACTGAAAATGTGGCTCAAGATAGCCGACAGGCTAAGCCTAGAGGAGGGACTGGCTTTTAAGTGCAGCTGTTCGAAATCATGCCCAATGATGCACACTCCGTACGCACTACCAACTGAGCCATCGTCGATTCGATATATGTACATTTTACGTGGTAGTAGGTCATGATACACGATCAAAAAGGTCATACTTTTTGAATTCAGATTTCAAGGCTTATCATGTGGCATATAATATAATGGCATGTAAAACGAGATTGTAGAAGAACGTATTTGTTTTGTGATCATATAACAAAATATAATTATTCCTATTAGTTCCTAAATGCATTCACATTACTGATTAGAGACATGTTTTAGGATAGAACGAGAACGATTTTGGACCTGGTCTTACTTCTGTCTAATATATACCAGTTGTGCTGCTAGCATGAGATTTCACACAGGGAACTCCACGAATGTGGAAATTCTTTGATTAGCCATACCCTCAAAAGCAAAATAAACTTTCAAAAGTAGAAAATAAGTTTAGTATTTAGGCATTTGGTGCTTGGTAGAGACGCTATGTTCGCTCTCTTGTAAGACCATTTTTTGCATCTGTTTTATTTAAACAATTAAGTGCTGTTATTTGCTGTGCAAAAATAACATAATTCTTATTTAGTCATAATTAGCAATTGGAATTGAATTCGTAATACAGATGGCGTTTAAGAGCTGAACGAGTAGTTCCCGGAGATTATCCGACATGATGCGAAATAATTTTATTTCTACTAATAACATGCAAATACTTGTTTATTTTATCGCCTAAATGCGGAACATTATCATGTGTTGGTTTTAATCTGTGCTCTATGAGTCAGAAAGCATGTTACTAATAACAAATTTTCAATGGAATTGAAAAGTTTGTACAATTTTTCCAATTTTCCTTTAAATATTTTAGGTATATACTTATTATTAAATGAATATTCGATACCACTCACCTTTACTACATAATAAAAACAAAACCAGAATGATCTGTTTGAACATCATTACCAATTTATAAGCACCGCAATCTTCGAATTACTATCCGTATTCTACCTCCTCAGCACGATATCTGTTACGTTCAATTTATCACTGACTCAAACAATATCCCCATTCGTAAATAAAGGTTACGTACTCTCGGATTCACATAAAATGTGCCGTTTGTGTACGTATTGAAATAGGACAGAGAAATTCTGTCCAGCGATGTTTCTAAATTTAAATTTGCCGTCGCGTCTGTTACGCATGCGCGACCAAATGCTGCCAATGTCAAAAACGGCGCGTGCTCGCATGTTCTGATTAATAAAAAAAAAAACAGTTGGCATTTAAAAACCTGGTTCTGTATAAAATGGGATAGAGAAGCTTGTAAACTGGGTAAATAAATTTAAGCCATAAATTATATGACAAATTAATATCTATTCGATGCCCTAGACAGGGTGCAGATGCGAGCGGACATCAGCGAGTGTGATGTAGACGTAACAAACTTCATCGTGCCGCTTTAGCAATATAGACATATTGCCTTGCTAAACATATTCTGAGGTCTAAATTATATAGTGTTCTGAAAAGCTGACCCCTTCTCTTTTTCACATATTTCTGAATTATTGTGTAGCTACTACACCTTACTACTATACTCTTTCTTATGACATAAGGTCCTTTACATGAAATATAAAACATATCTGCGAAGTCTAATACAGTATATGGTGCAATATTTTAAATCTTTGGAACGTGCTTCCAGTCAATTTATTCCTTTTGTTCTAAAACACCGAGTCCATCCAAATACAATAATTTCGAAGGCTTGTGTGACAGTAGTGACTGAAAATGTAGATAAGAGATCTTTAGGTGATCATTACTGCATCCGGACTTAACTGCGTATAGTATTAGATTAAAGTGTCGCCATTTTGACGTACTATTATTTAAAAACAATCGTGATCTGATCGTATTTTTTACATTTGAAAATTAGGGATAAATTATATGGTATTGAGGGAAATATATAACAGAAAAGTATGAATAAACGTGTCTATAACTTTTTTCAGTATAACTGGTTCATGAATATTTCTAATTATGCGTACTGTTTTTATAAGTAACTAAATTTTATGTTCAATTTTTATATAAACTCCGAAGAATTTCTGTTTCGGTTATTATGAATTAGTATATATTGCAGTGTTCAGTGAATATTACGAGGACTATACGCATTTTAAACACTTACTTCTCTTTCAAAAACACCTAAGCTATAACTTTCACATGTGCAAGAATGCACAAAGTGATATAATTTATTGCTAGTAACTTCACATGAGATAAGATAATGTTCTAAATGTTTAAATTCTATTAGGTCGATATCATGTTTAGTTGTATAGTAAATATATATCGTAAAATCTGGACATATATAACTTAGATTTGTATGATAATAAGCAGCATACAGGCATACGACCAATCTGATGGTAAATGGTTACCATCGCCTATGGACAGCTGCAATACCAGGGGAGTTAAATCCACTTTGCTGAACTTGAAGAAAATGGCTGGTTCTTGTTTACTATTCCGAAACAAAAAGGCGTTCACAGTAAACCTTTATTTTGGGGCAGTCTAAACCCGAGGGTGGTCGCTAACCAGTCCGGCAATAACCCAATCACCAGGTTGTGACGGTTGAAGGATTACATGGTAAACCATCATGACAAAAACCAAAGGTGGGATAATATTCGCCAGAGCCTTGGCTCAGGTTGGCTTGGGTAACTTAGTTGGTATTCGATACTCCTTACACCCCAAAGACTACAACTGGACTTACAAGACTAAGATGAGATCTGAAATCTCTACACATTTATTCCTATATACATAAGTGAATAACGACGTTAAATAGAAACAAAGGTTTCGATAAATAGTTACTGAACCCAGAAATGAGCATGTATTTTTTCCGGTTATGATATTATGATTGAATACCCAAAACGGTGACGGTTAACGTTATAGGGGAAGCGGTTCGCACAATATTCGTGAATAATTTTATAACAGCGGAGCGTTGCACGGGTGGCCGTTACTCATAAATGAATTATCCACTAATGAACACGAAGAATATACTAACATTCGTTAATTTATTAAGGGGTAGTTCGAATTTTTTTCTCGGAATAACCATCTGCTGTTATTAACAAATAGTTTGCATATGTTTTGTGATTTTTTTTAATTAATTCGTAATTTAGAATACTCTGATCAAATTTATCGAAACGGGAGAATTGATTAAGGCAGTTCAACTCAAACAAAGAACTGTTTAGTGTTATATTCATTTATAAAAAAATACTGAATACATGACAAGCGTAAGGCGTGAAACTTCTTTGACTAAAAATATAGGTATGTGCATAGAGAAGTATGAATAAGGTTTGCGTGAAAGTGTTAAATATAAACTATAAATCTTAAATAAAAACTTAATAAAATTTTAACTAATAGAATAATCCACACATACGGTAGTACATACATATGTACCCGTGATGGTAAAATGTTGACGAGCAATCGTGATGTTTTTTTTAAATTTCGTGTAAAATATTCCTTTACGTATCCAAAGAAGTTTTGGAATATTAACTTTGATACATTTCTAAAAGAAAAACAAATAGGCTATGATTCAGAAACATTTAAATTATAAAACAATAATTGACTGATTAAAAATGCAAGTGATTTTTTTACATTTTGATACGTATAAAGCTACTTATGTATATTAAAATTATTGTACGTAGTTTTTCCTTAAAATTACTATATTTGAATTATAACAAATCTGAAAATCGTATGCATTATTATTAGACACAGTTAGTGATTAGAACAAATGCTAAGAGAAGTGTCCATTGTATTAATATTCTATGCACTATCGTATCTAGTGATAGTTCTAAAGTACATCGCTAGATGTCGGTACTTGTATAAACTGTAATATAACAGTCAACTATAAATAAATCTTTACATAAATAGTTAATAATAAAGCAGTTCAGTATATTATTCTTCCTCTGTTTGTCAATCGAGTTTCTTTTTTTTATAGAACTTACTCATTAAATTAACATTAAAGCCCATACTTTAAAAGTTACTGCTAAATAACAATGATGTTTATTTCAAAGCTCATAGTAAAAACGCCATATTTTTAACACGCTATTATTACGGGATTAAATGCTGAAATTAGTGCTTAGAAGGGCATCCAATACATTTTTATTTATTTACTTTTAATGTAGAAAAAGTTAACTTTGCCCCTAACCAAGTTGACTGTCTGAAGTCTGTCTAGTAACCTTTTCTGTTCAGTTTGTCAATCGAATTGGTATCTATTGCTAAGCTATATCCATAAAATAACCACATATACGTATATATATATATATATATATATATATATATATATATATATACCACATATCGTTTAGAATAGTAAACATGAATTATCGAACAGCGGTTGGTCGGAATCTGGAAAGCATTTTCAATATACTGCAAACCATTCAGCGAAAATTTCCATGATCTGTCACTGTATTTGTTATTTTGTGTTATTTCATCTGTGTTCGTAAATAATTTGTGACACATGCAAACCAGAAATAAGAATGGAAGAGATAAGAGCGACAAAAGATTTTTGAAGTGAAAACTTCTTTACCATCGTTTTGATTTAAAACTCGATGAACCGAAAAAACGACATTAAACATAGATGATATAGATAGATATACACCTATGCCGTATAACGTGCGAGAGAATGAGATAAAAGGCATTATACAATGTTTCTTACAAGGTACGTGTACGTTGTACGTATGTTAGTATGCGTAATATTGTTCACGTGTATTATTTATATAAATATTTTAATATTATGGTGGAGGTTTCTCTTCTATGAAACCTTCTAAACCTTCTGAACTACACGTAACATTTTATTTCTATTTGGACGACAAAGTGACAGCACTGTTCATCTAAAAACAAATAAATAGTGAAAACCTGCATAAATATCTCTTAACGTGAGACTCAAAGCATCGAATATCGTAAGGAGTAAATAATAAAAGGGAATACACTGTTCAGAAAATCGTTCTATAGCTTGACTGTGCGGTAAACTTAAAGACACTGCAAACTTGTTAGTTACATTAAAATGTGGAGGAGTTTATTAAATTAAACAGACCTTCAGAGTATCCACACCGATAAAGATGGTAGAATACGCTTAGTGAGCCTATATTCGTCCGTAACTTTTTTTTTTTTTTTTTCGATCTGACATACGCTGTTAGCCCCAGGGGCTTTGACAGCTTCACCGAACTTTTTGGGGCAAGTGCTGAAGGCACTCAGCCTCGAAGCAGCGGGCATGAGGGTGCCAAAACGGCCGAACCTCGGCTTGGGTTGCTGCTGGTAAGTGAAAAAGATTCACGATCCTCACTAACCAACAGGTCTTGTCTTACAAATTTAGTGATCCTAACAACGACCTTATTAGGTAAGCAGCTCAGGGCCGCGAGAGTAGTCCCTTACAGAACCGTGTACTTAACGTGTGAGTGTGCACGAATGGTATGCGGTGTCATGGTGTACTCTCAGTGATGTAGAGTGTCACTGAATCGCGCGAGCAGAGTCACTCGAGGGAGCAGAGTCACTCGAGGGTCGTCCGTAACTGTACCGGCTTGATGTATATCGACCTGACAGCGCATAATCCTACAATGAGCTTAAATTAAAGCAATGTGAAAGAAATATAATATACTGACACTATAATCTAAAGGAAAAACATCTTAAAATTTGTATACATTGTTGCAATGTCTACGTTATAAGAATGAGAATCAGTCGTTAAGCATATTCAACGTATTATTTTTATTTTATTTTATAGGTTAACGCTATAGCCCCAATCGTACTTGATGTTACGTTACGAAGCGGCCCAAATTGAGGCACGCTAAGCCAAGTGGAGGGACTGGCTCTTAACTGTAACTGGCAGGACACACCTATAGGTATTTGGCGGCAGATTTTCTTCTTCAGGGGAGTAGTTAGCCAGGTGGGCATTAGATAAAACTCTACCGCCACGCTGTGGTTTCATCACAATGTTTTCGTCCACCGAAAGCTCAAGCTCATTGCAGGTTCGAATACACGTCTATTGGCGCAGAATCTGTACACTCTACCAACAAAACTATCATCGTTTCGCTTAATTTGAAAGTTTTTTCAATGAGTATGTCACTAATATTGAGGTACTGACCAAAACTTATGGTGCTGGTTAAAAGTTAGTTTACCTTTAGCTTAGCGAAAAAGATTGTTGAGCCGCATACCAATATAAACATAGATTAATCTAACTAAACAAAACAGACAAAAGACTAGGAAATCTCGGTTAATGTCGAGTTGTGGCGTGTAGTTCGGACAGAATACGGTCAAATAAGTCTATTTGTGAACATTTAATATTCGCTTCGGGCCCGTGTTAATTAAGCCGGTCGGGGACCGTGTGGCCAGCGGACGGCGATTGCACCCTCCGCTTAGTTATATAAAACAGTAACGCAACTTGATTAGTAAACAATAACTAAATTAATTATTTTCGGGTCTACGTTAACTATTCAATGAAATGCATATATTTCATATAGGTTTAGTCAAATAATCTAGCGATAAATTATCAATTCTAGCGAGAGAAAAAAAAATTGGTTAAACTGATGACTCTAAATCAATAGATCGTACAAAGTAAATTATCATTTAATTTACATGAGGATTGGGAAAAGAAAACATTTACTAAATGACTTAAAGTTATAATGTTGGCTGAGATTGTAAAATACCACTGAAAATATAATCCATTTAGAGAAATATGTTATGAATTACGCTAAATGTTGTCTGAATTTATATGCGTGCTTACATTTTTTTGTAATCTATATATATAAAAATGAATATCTGTGTCCCTTGGTCATCGCATCACGCGTGAACGGATGGACCAATTTCGCTAATTCTCTTTTTGTTGTGTTAATTATTGTCAGGACAAGGTTCTTTGAAAGAAAAAAATACGGAAGTTGAGCGGAACAATTAAAAAATTTAAAGGAATTTAAGAAAATTTAAATAAACTTAACTCCAATATTAATTTTACATAACTGTCAGTTGTCATAGTGTATTACAATAATAAACACAATTTTTTTGAATAATATTTATTCAAAATAATTATATAAATTCGAATTCAATATTCATAATTAAGGCAGGACAACGTCTGTCGGGTCAGCTAGTAATAAATGATTTTAAAGGAGGTCCGGATCAAATCGTTACATATAATAAAAGGCAACATCTGTCTATATGTCTGTTCGCTGGTGTGCTTACAATAGGAGAACCACTGAACCAATTATCATGATTCTTTTTCACATGACAGTTGAATTCTCTGCCCGGGTTTTATTATACTGTATCTCAGATTTGTGACTAGCAGTGCCCGTGGGTTCGTTCGCATCAAACTAAAAGTTTTTTTATCTCTTGGAAAAATAAGTCTCTAGGAATAAATATCCGACTGGTAGTTTTTGACATTAGCGCATTCAAACAAACTCTTCATCTTTATTATATGAGTACAGATGTTGTTTTCTTTTAAAATGAATTGGGATAGTACAACATTCTCATTCGATGTTGATTAATAGACTCCATCTGCTGTACAGTGTAACGCCAACTGCACAGCGGTTAGTTTTAACATATAAAAAGCAGCGTCATCTCTATTAGCTATGTATCTACATAACGTCAGGCGTCAAGTACGGTACAATAGAGCACGAAGCGTAACCACTATGCTAATTAACGCTGGGTCTGTTGACATTGCACATTCCTTTGAAAACGTTAGCCTGCATACATTACTCGCCGGTTAGCATCAACTGCCAATAGCTACGTTGTCGGCAATTCCGACCGTCACGTGCAGTAGTGTTGATATTTTATAACCAGTTCGTAGGTAGCTACAAGGAAGGTAGCATATTTAATTTGATAAGTAAAATGTATATTTTTTGTTTTAGCACGATACAATCTAAAAAAGGCGACTTATGAGCTGCAAGCGATCCAATGATAAACAATCACGACTTCGGTGTCATAGCTTCACGGCGACTCTCATTGAATCGCGAATTAAAAAGTTTGCTGATTCAAATTTCTGTCCTACCGTGTAGCTGTGGAACCGTCTTCTCGTTAGCGTGTTCTCTTTTTAATATAACAATGGGTCTTACAAAAGTAGCGTATAGTATTTAAGCAGGCCGGCATGACAGCGGTGCTGACAGTGATTTTTGGTTCATTGTTATTGTTTCATTCATTCAACAAAGTGCAGTCACTTTGTTGTACAACATAAAATGGTTGATCACAAAATGCATCAAACCGAATGGGGAGTTACTATAAAGAGTTTATCACCATGTTAGGAGAAGTGCGAAAGCTGTTCCTTGACATTGGCAACACAGGAGATTGAACTGTCGCTGTGATGCTTTTTAGTGGGTGCTTTGACAGCGCTGTCGTCTGATGATTTCCCACATGTTGCTCTCACCTTGGCTTGAAACTACGTACGTAAAAGTACTGCGCGTTTACGCATTGCGATGAGGAAGTTCACCTACAGATTCTTAACCCCGTTAATTAAAAAATAGCCTTTCACTGAATTTTAATTATAATGAATTTGTTAAAATATTACTTGGTGTTTGTAACTTCGTTCATGTGAAAGCACTTTTAACGTTAAGCGAGAATCACGTGTCTCATATCGATTAAAAGTGATTAGTATTTATTGTATACTATACATTAAAAAAATTAATTAAAATTGTTCGAGCTGTTTCGGATGAGTGCGACCACAAGCACTGTGATGCGAGATTTTTCTGTATAAGATTATAAAATTACATATGCCAAAGATGTAAATGTTAAGATGAATGGCTCAAGTAACAAGAACTGATAACTTTGAGAGCGAACAATTTCTAAGTACTATGACTTGCAATTGTGACAGAGAAATTGATGAGTGAATGATTATCTCTTATAGGCATACAACCAGAAGAATTAAAAATATACGTCTATTTCGATACAGGAATAGAGGAAGATCAAAGAAGACATGGATGAACTGTACAGGTAGGTAAAAGGTAAAAGGTGTGAATACTGAGTTGACAATTGATAGAAAAGTGAATAAAATAAAACATATTGTATCGATTTTAGGTAAGACAAGGGTTAGAAGAAGATCACATTTTAGTAAACAAAGAAGATTTTTACTCATATTCTTGAATTAAACGGGAATTTCACAATTTAAAGGATCATGAAACCTATATAAAACTGACCGTACAAGAAAATAAGGTTTATAATTTAAGTTAAAAAATAATACAATGCTTATGAAAGGTAGATAATTATTCATTTATGTGACTGATGAACCTTTTGTTTGTTGTATTTTAAATCGATTTAAGGTGTGATCTAGCGTCAATTTTATATTTATTCGAAGTCGGCACTTAGTCGATAGCATTCTGTTTGTCGCTTCATCATCAGGCGTAAAAATTAACTTTTATATGACTATTTTTAATGACCACAGTTGACCGCAATGTGATTAAATTTGTATTTTTATACATAAAATGGGTTTGCTTTAATTATAATAGTTGAAATCTCCAAAAACTATACAGAGAGGTAGCTAAAATCTATTTCGATAATAAGAAAGAAAATAATCTATTAAAATTATCGGCCATTTGCATTTCAAAGAGTTCAGTTTTAATCTAACTCCATAATCTCAGTAAGTAGAGCAGACATTACGAGCTGTGTGTAACACTGAGGTTGACTAAAACCTCCCATTGTTCAGTTCGTATAAATGGATGAATACTTCTAAGAAAAAGTTGTATTCTCTCGGGAAGGGAAATCCGGCCAGTCGAGCGTATAAATAATTCTGCAAACTGTTCCAAAATTCTTTATTACTATTTAGCGGGGTGATAAATTTTGGAAGATACTATGTAATATTTAAACATCACTCCGAAAGTTAACAAATTCTTTCATCTTATTTTTTGGTAATTAAAAGAATAAATAAGTTGTTCTAATTTCAAAAGTATACAACATAATGTACTAAGATTAATAAATTCTTTGTATAATTTAGTTAACAATCTTTCGGAGATTCAAATATAAGTAATTGTGTATATGTAGGCTCTCTTTTGCTTCTCATATTAGTCCTTTCAATAGGAACTAATAATTATACAGACTAAAGCTTTTGTATTCAATACAATGAACTAAATATGTGTACGTCAAACTGAGTATGTCAGAGGATCGTACAAAAGCGGCACGCTAATGGAATTTCTGACATGATAGACCTACCTTTAAATTAAAATAAAATTAATTTGTCACTGCAATTGAAGCTGTTTTGCTGTCCAATTTTATTGTTGCTTATTTAAAACTCAAACATACATATACGATTCTAAATTTTGCTATGATGTTAACAGACATATATTACTAACACTTTAATAGTTCATGTTCATAAAACATTTGCCCGATATTTAGTTTTCTTGAAAAAAAAAGGTTCATTGTTGTTCAATTTATTGTCTCCAAATGACAGAACTCACGCTCCACCTATTGTGTACCTGTTGTACTAAAACAGAATCTTCGCGGGTCCTCTTACTTCTATAAATTAAGACCGAAAATAATGCTAATTCATGCTTCTCTTTCTTGCTAAAACTACATTTGCATGCCTTTCACCTATCAATTCAAAAAAGTATAACTATAACATTATGTGTTGTAAAGCGGCTTTAGGTAAGGTAAGGGTATAAAGGAATTAGGACTACAGTGATATGATTATACCATGATTGTACAAGCTAACAGTAATAAGCTAAGTTAATGCGCATAGTAATACCTTCCCGAACGTTAGACGGATAAAAGACGAAATAAATCTCAATGAAGCGGCGTCACGTCTCTCGCACGAATGAATGATTAAAAGGAGGCGTTCCTTCATTTGTTTTCACTTTAGCTCGGACAATAGTGTAGTGTTAGTAGGAGAAAATTACATCGCCCGTGGGAACTCACGCGAGTAAATCATCATTACAGATGCCGCTCGGGTCGCGAGACACGCCTCGTCTTTATAAAAGATTCAACTTGATACAAACAAGAAGGCTAAACTAATGGCTCTGTTAGTTTTACGATGACGCGGAACGGATTTCATTAAATGATTATAGTACATTATAATATAAAAAATAGTAATAACGTTATGTTTAAGTGTAAGTATTTTTTATCTTAAGTGTACATTGTTTAGAGAAATGTATGACCTATATCTGTATGAATTAAAATAGACGTTTCTTTGTATGTTTATTTTCTATGTATTAATTTCTAAACCATTCACATAACTCTGTTTGTAACTTTGCTGGGTTTCTTATGTACGGCTGGAAAGATTCCTGGATAAAAAAGAATACCTCTTTATCTGTTATTACAATGCACAACGTGTATATATAGTAATAAAAACACAGTAATCAAGGTACAGACGCACGTAGATTTATATATGTAGGTATATATCGCTTCGATTTGCATTAAATTGTTTTTACCATGATGTGTAGTGCGTTACATTGCAAAGTATATCTTTATCTAGAATGTGAGAATATATGGTCTTATGTTATTGTTGTGTAAATTTAGGAAAAGTATAGCTATAACATAGTACAATGTATGTAGTTTTATTTAAATGTATTAATATTATAAAGTTAATTTAGTCATCGTTAGGCTACTATTTGTGGATGTCGTCAAATCACTGCTAGAAGGCGACGTTCCCAGCAGACCTCTTATATTGCTACGTTATATGGTAAAGCTCATAATTATGCAATGTAATATATTCATTTAAATTAAAAGGTCTTGTAATATTTTCATTATTTCATAAATCGTGACAAATATTATATTATTATTATGTATGGTTATTTTTACTTAACTAAACCTTATTTTTAGTCACTCCTTTATTTTATTCTAATTTTTAAATTTATACCTTGATATAAATATAAGTTTTGTTTTTTTATTTCAAGGAACTAAATTACCTGAATAAGAATGGCTACGTAGTGAATTTATACGTGGACGAAGTGGGAGCGAGAGTTATACCAGTGAAATCTGTCTAAAATCTACTAAAAGATTTTGCCTGTTTAGGAATGCAGTAAGTTCTACACTAGGAAGTGTTTCTTAAGCTACGCTAGGAAGCTCCTGCCAAATTTGGCTGGGCTCGGAGAGAAAAACGAGTACTGAAGCTGAATGAGCGTCGAAAAGGGGCCCCTAAAACCTAAATCCGTGTCACAGGTCTTGGGAAGTACTGCATGGAGTTATCTTCTCTGCCACGCGATGGACCCGGCTTCCGCACGGTGTATTCATGGATAGCTAAGAATTTCGTCTCTCTCGCACTTATAATGTTCAGATCTTTTCTCTCATTTTGATTGTTATTTCATTTTTTTTGTTTTGTAAATATTTTATTAAAAATCCTTTTATTACAATTTTTTGGGGCATATAGTGAAACGTCAAAAAAGGAAATTGCTGTCTTGGGTTTCATATGAGTCATGGTACATCATAAAGTTAAATAAATTTGCTTACCACCGATTATCTTATCTTCATTCAACAGAAAATAATAGAAATTCTATAATATGCAGTATTTCTTATGTCTGTTATTCCCAGATCGTTTGAGACATCGTTGTATAAAATAAAAATAATTTAAAGACCGAGGCAGCATTCATGAATTCGTAAGATGCATAGGGGCGCTGCTCGGAGCCAGAATAAACATTTTCCATTTATTTTTATGGCGGGTTGCATATTAATTACATAAAATGCATATATTATCCTGATTTTTTTTTATTTATCAATTTTGCTCTGATGATGTCTATAAATTGTTGAAAACAATTTGTTCAGGAATAGAAAGAGTAAAATATGTTGTAAGATGTTTCTACTCTAATATTAACTAAACAATTTCCGTGCATGTCTATGCCCGCGAGATCGTACGCGTGGAACTAAAAATTAGCTAATAATTAGATCCCGTTTTATTTTTTACTTTTTTGAATACAGCTTGTAGCTAATAGCTTATTAGCTATATTAGCTATTAGTTGTACCGTGAAGATAAATAACCTCGAGAATTGCTCTATCAAATACAAAACGAATTTTTGAAATCCGACTAGTAGTTCTTAAGATTAGCGCGTTCAAAAAAACATTTAATATTAATGTAGATTACTTTAATTATTTGAATTAGATTTTGTATTTAATTATTTTTTTATATTTCCAGTATTATGTGATTTCTTATTGTAAGACCCTTAGTAATATTATAAATTCGTAAGTGAATTTGTTTGTGTGTTACGCTTTCACGCCTAAACCAATAAATCGATTATGATGAATTTTAGTATAGAGGTAGAGAGGAACCTGGAAACGGTGATTGGCTACTTTTACTCACAAAAAACTTATTGAAAGTGGGGTAAGAAAAGTAAACTTTGTATGAAACTTTTACTGCGTCATTCGATTTTGCTGACAAAATCAATCTTAACGCGAGCAAATCCGCACGCATAATATAGTATTAAAGAAAGCTCAGTTGTGCAGATACTTATATTTAATTCGACACGTTTGTCAATTAAACGTTTGGATAACATATTAAAATTAAATCATATGTGCCATAAAAACTTCGCTGCTTATTTTCTAAATGATATCCTAAACTAATAACTGTTAGTAATAATTTACACCAAATGCAGGTTTGTCGGATTATCTGCAGAAAATAAATACTCAAATTATAGACTAAATTCTAGTTTTGTTTATGGTTAGGGTTTAGCGTTATGTACACAATCTTACCAGCTGTTACGTGAGGATGTGGCCCAAGCTGGTGAATACGCCAAACCTGTAGACGGACTAGTCCTCAAGTGCAACTGCCGGAACACACCAAAAGGTATTTGGCGACAGGTTTTCTACTTGAGGGTGGTAGCTAGTCAGTCGGGTATTAGAAAAAGCCCTACCATCGTGCAAATGTATTCCAGTATAGAGATTAACACTTAAGACACAAGTAAGTATAGTTAAGTTCCACCATATTAGTACAAAATATAAAGTAATATGTATTACTTATTACTTTACTCGTTGAAGAATAAGGTAGGTATGATTTAAATAATCTTGTTTAGATAATTTAGTTTTCTTTTTCTTTATTCATTGTGACGTCTGTCTCTCTAGGCAATTTCGCCAATGTCAAGTAAGAAGGTCTTTATAAACACAATTTACGGACACAATCCAAAAACCAAATCCAAAATAATTATTTGTGGATCAGACAAATAATTGTCCTTTGCGATATTCAAACCTACAGCACTTCGTCGCGGCAATTATTAATTCATATTAAGTTAAATTTAGATTCAGCGCATACTGTGTTTGTCTATAATTAGTTTTAACTAGTAAATTGATTGGAATTGTATCTAAATATTTTATAATTTATGCAAATAATTTTATAGCGGTTTTTATCAAATTTAAAATGCTATTAAATACATCCACTAATTAGTAGGTAACAAATAATCACTTTAATTAAGTGTCGTTCTGTAGAAATATTCAGGAATAATAACTGTGTGTAGACAATGTTGTGATTACATTCAGTAATCCATTATCATTGCTACCCGGTCAAAATGACTACCCTATCCTCGTATTCATAAATCTCCTGTTGAATTAACTGTACAAAGAGAAATAATTAATTAGTGTAGCTATTCATAGTGTTTCGCAGTGCATTCGCGCTAATGTCAGACTAACTTTAAACCAAAGTTGTGTACTTTATCCGCGTTTACAAATATTCACGGGACTGGATTCACTCGATCTTGAATTTACGGCTGGGAACTGTGTAAATTTTATGAGATCCCTCGAAACGGCGCTTATCTTGATGTGCTTTAGTTAAATTCGTGCGTATATGTGTTGGTAAATTTACCATAATATTTATTTTAAAGCAGTGTTGTTTTTCATTGTATAATAAATCGTTTCTGATAATAGTTTAAGTATATTTATATAATAAATTGATAGCACGAATTGTTTAATATGTAGCAGTGTCTTGCGGTCCCATATAGTTACGGAGATTATTTTTCATAATTTCTTTATTTTCAAAAATAATAAATTGCCCTTATTATTATTATATCCGCTCCACGGATGAAAAACTTATTCTTTCAATTTACAAAATCCCAAGAAAACTTGTAGATATTTTTTTTCTAAAATTTTATTGATAATCTTTACCTATAGCTTATTAATTAGAATAAACTTCATCTGTACAAAGTTTGGTAAAAATCAGTCTAGCCATATTCTTCTTAAATTCGAACGTACAAAAAATATTTTTATTATGTCGTAATCAATTTCCTTTACATCCAATATATTGTAAAAATATCCTTATATCTTAACCGTCTTGTTTAATAGGCTCCACGTACTATTCGGTTCTTCATAACACTAATACTTCAGTCCACTAATTCGTTCTGGAGCTCCACTGTATCTGCCTCAGTATTATAAGACATATTTACATTGCCACAACCGGAAACTAAAAGCGCTAAAAGAGAACTAGTGTGAATATGATTATTAAAACAATTTTTATAAAATCTCGTCATTACAATTTGAATTTATAAAGTTATTTTTAACCAAACATGTAAATATCAATTTAAATCTATAAAGTTATTTTGAACTAACGTGTGAATATTGAAACCCTTGTAATATGAAATTTAAAGTAAAGAGACGATCAATGATAAAGCAAAAATAAAGAGGCGACCAATGAAAAAGCCTAACACTTGAAATAGATTATTAAAACAATTTATATAAAACCTGTTCGTTACAATTTGAATTTATAAAGTTAAATATAACCAAATGTAAATATTAATTTAAATCCATGAAGTTATTTTGAACTAAGGTGTGAATATTGAAACCCCTGCAATATGACATTTAATTTATAGAAAAGATCAACGATAAGGCTAAAAACAAAGCGGCGACCAATGATATAGCTAACAATATGTTTATAAAAAAGGCATTTTAGGGGTTCTGACTTATTAATATAAAACAATAAATTAATACCTATGTAGTGAAGAAGAAAGAATGGAGGTATTTTCTATAAGATAAAGTTACTAAGATCTGATATCCTATGTATCGGCAGAATTTTTTGATATAAACATTTATATATGTAACTTGAGCGTTTATATATCTATCCAGTACATTTTTTCTTCTTAAATGTTGGACGTTACAAATAAGAAAAATATATACAGTATATTCATTAAAGTGTTGACTTTGATTAATAAATAAAGTGACCTTAAAATAGCTGTGTGTATTATTATAAATAAACAAGATAATATTATCAAATCGTGGAAAGTATCTATAGAAAATTGGTTAACCATTTAACTCAAGTAGGTACAAAAACTCACGATCGTTCCGTTATACATATAACCAAAGCTTCGTTTTTAACATGTAAATTACGTTTGGAAGCGATGATAGCTCAGTCGTAGTATGTACGGACTCCTCGTCAAGTGACGTGTTAGAATCCACCTACAATGAGCTTCAGTTTTACCGGTCAAGGAAAACATCGTGAGGAAATCATAGCATGGTGGTAGGGCTTTTTCTCATGCCCGCCTGGCTAGTTACCACCCTCAACTAGAAAATCTGTCGCCAAATAACAATAAGTGTGTTCCGGCAGTTACACTTGAGAACCAGCTTCTTATACAGGCTTAGCGTGTCTACCGACTTGGGCTGTATCATCAATTAAGATCAGGTGTGTTTATAGCCATAACGCTAAAGCTAAAAACTATTTAAAAAACTCAAGTAGGTACAGAAACTCGCGATCGTTCTTTTGCAAACATAACCAAAACCTTCGATTTTGTCATATGAAATGAGTGCTTTTACTCATACAACAATAATAGCGTAAATTGTGAATTTACGACATTTATGAAACAGTGGAGTGGCAGAAAACTTTTGTTAATCAGAACAGCGGTGCGGCGGTGCGATGGATAAAACTAGTTACGATTTTCATTCTTATATACATATACATAGACGGGCATATGCCTTGATCTGTCCTTTTCCAGAATATTATAAAATTATTCAATTTGCATAGGTTAATCGAGCGTTTATATTACGATAGTATGTTTAGATTGCGATAACGGTAAACTTAAATTACGAAACAGTAAAATTTCATTTGTGAAGTTAAAACGATTTCCTTTTGTTATAATCACATTTTTTTGTTTAGCTTATATGATTGTAATTACTTTAAAATCTAGTTAGTTATGTGTAGTTTTATATACTAATTTATATTATCTCATACACTAGAATTAAACATACTAAAAAAAGATCAAACTTAAAAAAGTAACAAATAATTTGTTGGTTATAACAATTATTTAAGTTTTGTATATTGCAAGTAATTTCCGTCGCCGTGTCTAAAAAAATCAGGCGGACTCAAATTTTCATCACATTAATTGCTTCCAAACCTTTTTATGCTAGAATAAAAAAATATCCACGAAATTCAGTACAACTAAACGCGTGAATGGCGCCACACTTATAACATTTTCTTTTTTTTTTGAGAAATAGTGTTTTAATCTAATTGCATTTTTAAACTAGCTGTGCATGCAACTTCGTTCGCGTGTAACTAAAATTATTTAAACTCGAGCCGTTATTCAGATTACATAAACTTTTAATAGCGTAAACAGCATTTAATGAAACTAAAACTAAATGTTACACGAGGACACGCTTTATGATTTCTTAGGTGACATTTTATCATAAACATTGAACTTTAGCAGTAATGCGTGCACAAACAAACAAGCAAACAGAAATTTCTAAAAATGATGTAAATGCATTTTATTTCTAAACCTATTTCTTGGTGGTAATTTTTTTTACATAAATCTGAAAAGTATAGACACGTTAAATTTACATTATTATTAGGTATATAGATTTCGGTATTGTATGTATAAACTCATAAACATAAACACATAAACTCGTTTGCAAGTTTCGGGATATTGAAGTTCCATTGCTTTTGGGACACAGTAGTATTTATATATATTACATTTTTATATATGAAAATATACAATTGGCGACCATGTCTGGTGACCTGCATTTATTTTACAATGTTTGTTTGCAATCTGTGAAATGTTTTTAAAAATTCGTATGCTTTATGAATAATCTTTATAACGCAGTGCATGTAAATCATAGTAAAAACCACTACATTGATACTTCAAAGTACTAAAAACTAAAGCGTTACAGAGAATAAGCAAGTCATATTATTCTCAAGGCGACAACAGCGGCAGTAATTAACCATTAAACAAATTATGAGTATGTCCTTTTAATGATATACGTAATATGAGTAATTACACCACGCCTTATATTTTATATACCTTCATTGTATGTCAAATTAAACGTGTACTGAAGAAATGTTCCGTATACAGCATCTCAGAAAAAATCGCTCAGTTGGTAGTGTGTACTGACGCCGCGTTAAGGGACGTGCGTTCGAATTCACCTATAATGAGCTTGAGATTTCAATGAAGAAAAACATCGTGACAAAACCATAATATGGTGGTAGGGCTCGTTATAATGCCCGCCTGGCTAGTTATCACCCTCAAGCTGAAAATCTCCCGCCAAATACCTATATATGTGTTCCAGCAGTTGCACTTGAGAACCAGTCCCTGCACAGGTTTAGCGTGTTCACCTTCTTGGGCCACATCGTCACTTAACATCAGATGAGATTGTGTCCATAACGCTAAACTTTAACTATAAAAAGAATTGAGTTATAAAACCAATAATGGCTTAGTGGTAGTGCGTAAGAATACCACGTCGATGGACGTGAATTTTCATCTATACAATGTGTTTGAGGGGAAACATCACGATAGAATCATAAAACGGTGGTAGGGCCTTTTATAATACAAGCCTGGTTAATTATATACAATGTGTAAAATACTTATATTTTTAGGTGGTTGCACTTGTAAGCCAGTAGCTCCAAAAACTTTTTAAACTGGATTAAACTATGTGGAACCTATCAGTATTAGAATTTTAGACATAACCTTTTACTAGACATAACTTCGAATCATCCGCGCAGTGTTCAACAACAGAAGGCCATAATTGTTTTGAATACAAGCTTCGCCTCGATGTATCCAAAATCTATTTTAAAGTCGAGACTTGGGTCCTCGTCGTTGAATGCTTTATTGTATGTGCTCCATCTATTATCAGCGTACGGAGTGCTTTGTGTATTTCGGACCATTAATCGTGATATATTCAAGGCTTTCAAAATACTTTATTGTTGATAATCTCTTTTCAACTATTATATTTACCGTATCGTAAAGCTGCGAACTAATTATTTAAGCTATGAGTTTTTTTGTCTCTCTTACTGTATTGACTACATATCTGTCAAACCTAACGTAAAAAGGTATAAACAGGCTGGCATGACAGCTATGCCCGTCGATGTTTTCAATCTCACAGTGATCACTGTCGATTTCGGAATTTACTGTGATTAAATACAATTATGTAATTTTGCGGTGCCTGTTAAAAAATAAACCATACAATGTTTACTTACAACGTTGTAGGTTAGTGTAATTAACTTTGATTCAGAACGTAATTTTTCAATTGATCCATCCCAGAGGTGCGAGCAGTATTCCATGCATGGCCAAACCTGGGCCTTATAGAGAAGGTACAGCTGGTCGGGCAGGAAAAACCGTCTTACTTCGAATATCCATTCCCAGGATATTTAGGCTGTCACGAAAAGGGAAGTATTTCGAGCTAAAACCAAATTTCTAAGGACGGTATTTGGTATTAAATTGGAACAAAAGAACAATGAACCAAGAGTCGTATATATTAATTTTGTAACAGACGCCGTTTAACTTTGTTTATAAACTTATAACACTAAACCCTTAGGACTCGAGAACTATTTCGCTGGAAAACTTGTCTGTTAACTGGGAAATCTACTTAATGTAGTCATGTCGACACGGGACTGTTGCTTTTAAACATTTCATAGTAAGTACTATTTAATATATTACAATTATGACTGAATTATAAATAAAGTCATTAATAATATAAATAAATTTACCCTTACTAAGAACGGAGGTTCTCCTAACAAAGGGTTAAGTTGTTATAACATCTGGTATACCAGTCTGAGTTCGCACTAATTATAAATATTATTCTTAAATGATTCTGATTATTTTAGGATCGGTATTGTATTTACAAATTAAAAATCTTTTCATCTTCTCGATGATTAAGTATACTTAAATCATATTTGGTATAGATTTCTTTCATAATCAACATCCATCTATCTAGGACCGCAGTAAGTTTAATAATAATGGTAATATAACGTACTTACATAGCTGCTCTTACAAATATGGCTGGGCAGGGAAAGAAACACGAGCAGTAAAAATAAATGTTGACGTGCGTTGGGAAGGGCCACTTAAACCTACACCCGTGTCAGAAGTCTCGGGATCTGCTCGAAGTTTCCATCTCTGCCTCATGATGGACCCGGCACCAACACGGTGAATTCATGTATCTGAAAGATGTTCGTCTCATAAAGTCTACGTTTTTATAATAATACTATAAAACTACTGTAGATAAAATATTGTGATTAATAAAATGTTAATGCGTGTGGTACTATAAATTATTAACAACATTTTTTTTTACCTTCGACAAGTAAGCGCTTGACCTCAATCTCACCTGATGGTAAGTGATGATGTGGTCTATGATGGAACGCGCTTACTCAGGAGGAGATATACTTACTGATAAATACATTAAACATATCGAGTGATTAAGTTACAGGTTTCTAGCTCCTTTTGAAAGTCAAGACGCACTCACGCATATGTTCACAGGCCACATAAGTGCGACCCTATACCGGAGCCTCACTATGGTTTTATTATCCAATCATAGAAGATAATGATCGTGTCCTACTGAACCGTGAGCACTATGATCCAGATGTGTACCAAGGAGTGTGTAATCCAATATAGTGATCCGCTTAGCTCATGAACCGGCATGTATACTGATCTCCTAATGGACTCCTGTGTCAGTAGTCCTCATTGTTTTTGGATTGTTCAGTGCTAGCACTTTTCTATAGAAAAAAATATAAATACTATAAAGGGACTCTTTACATTTTTCGCGAATTATAAAAAATAAATAATCCAATCTTAAACCTCTGAAGCAGATAATCCAAAAGATCGTCTGTATATTAAATTATTGTGTAAATAATTATGTATTTCATTTTACCATTGATATTATTTCTGTTTGAAATAAATTACATTGGTCCATTCAAACATTTCAAACACAGTTCATCGTTACGCTTAGTGTACCTGACGAGTAGAAGTTATCGGGCCGACAACTTTGTGTTTAAGTAAGCTGTTTCAAATAACAGCTAGTATAAGTTGGACAATTCACAAGAATTAGTAAAGCTTCGAGGTTTATTTTCACTGTGTATCTGATAACATGCCATGCTGCGTTGAAATTGAAGCCATGATGGATCAATTGGTAGTGTTTACGGACTCCACGTCAATGGACGCGAGTTCGAATCTCTGCAATGAGTCTGAGTTTTCAGTGGAGGAAAACATCGTGATGAAACCATAGCATGGTAGTAGGACTTTTTCGGACCACATGGCTAGCTAGCTTGAGTAGCTACTCAAGTTTTATTATTTATTACAATTACCTCAATCTTAATCTGAGGAAAATTGTTTCAAAATTTTTATGTTAATGTAAAAAAAATCACGGCCACGACATTTGCTTTAATGTAACGATAACAATAGATTAAATGCTTTGCAGAATGGTCAGAGACAAGGGTATAGCGACCGGTGGAAAGCCGGTACCGAGATCGACCGATAATATGTCTCGTAGGAAAATCAAGAATACAATTCTCACAAGTATAAACGAATAGTATAAGAAAGTAGATGTTTCTACCTTCCAACGAGTACATAATAGCCATCAGTAAATATTTAATGACGGTAAAAACCTTTGGCTGGTTTACCTTGAAGTGTTTGAAATAAAACATTAAATAAAGATCGCTTAGTCTCGTTTAAGAGGCAATATTTAAGATAAATGCAAATGTACATCGAAAATAAATTTAGGCAAGAAATAACTTTTGTTAAAGCTCCTCACTTTTGCAGTAAACCAATTAATAAATATACTCATGTAATAAAATATTAAACATACATATAGATATAGGTATACATATATACCTACTAAAATATGAAGTTTTGTAAGAAGCAATTTTGTAAATTTTGATGCGATTATTCTGTCATTGTAGAAATAAAAAGCTTAATGTTTTTAAATGTTATATTTAAAGTAACCCAAACGAAGTTATGCGCGTTTACTTTTATATTTTAAACGGAGACATACCTATGTATGTTCAAATATTTAGTAATTGAAATACAATTAAATACCCGACCATATTACAATAAAACTTAACTAAACTAGAATTTAACTTTTCTTTTCATATGAACAAACGAGAATGAGCTAAAAGACCTACCATAAAACGCAATAATAATTTTCATTGTAATACGCAGCCAGTACAATAACTAAAATTTCTAACAATATGCTCAGTAAGATTAATAAAAAGCTTTTAAGTGTATGCACTATGCAACTGGGAATAGAAGAATAGTGACTGTCTCACTGTAGTATTTTATATATTAATATGTGAAGCAAAAACTTTGTAACTTTTTTTACGAAAATTGCACGGAAGTATGAGTATGAACTATACTTTTATTTATTTAGAGAAGGAATGCAGAATGCATTTTTTTATAATGATGTCTTTGATAATAGATCCTTAATAATGTTCAAACTTATAATTTAAATTAATTATAGGCGAATTTCGACCACTGGGCGACCACTAGTAGTGTTTAATAGAGTAGTTGTCCTTTCATAAATTTCCGGAAATATGTAATTTAGTTTATTAATTTTTTTTCGTGAAGTCCTAAATAAAAGTTCCAAAGTTACTCCTTATAACATCAACTATCTGCAAGCGAAAGTTTCGTCAAAATCGCTCCAACCATTTCAAAAAATAGACGCAACAAACTGACAGACAATAAAAATTGAAATTGTTTTATTTTATATAAGTTTCGTATATACTATCATACGCATTTAGTAAAAAGCTCTTACGTCGACATTACAAACAGACACTTCAATTTTATTTATTTGTAGTATAGATATATTCCTTTCTTGATTAAAACCAAAACAATATATTTAAAGTATGTAAATATAATTTAATGTAATATTATTAAGTCAGAAATTTAGACTATCCGACTGTTGTAATGAATTGAATAGGATTTTGTATAGAGAAATGCTGATTGAACATCCTATAAAATTATTACCGAATGCCCAAACTAATAAAGAATTTATTTTCGATGAATTATTTTATTTAATTTTACTTTTTAAATTTTAATTTTAAGTATAATGAGAACTGCTGATATCAAATCTTATTGTTTTAGTTCATATAATTTGATTTTACAAACGCTTTTTAACGTATAAAAAATTAGAATAAAACCTATTATTAACTTCATTAGAAAAAATAGTGCTCTTTCCTAAATCGACTATTATTAGAATGAAGAACTGTGGGTTTCATAATATTATAATAATAAATATTAAATACAGATTCATAAACCAAGTAAATTTTGTATTACGGTAACTAAAGAATTCCTGTACTTTGTTGTACTTTATAAATGTTTTTCTATATCGAAAGCTCGGACGTACTGTAAATTAATTGCAGTCATTACCGAAATATCGACATGAATTTCAAAAATACTACCAGCGCTCCCCGCGTTCCTTATAAATCTTTACCGACGACGAGAGTCAGTTAAAAACTCTATGAATTATAATGAACGATGGCAAACCATTTACCAGTTTTGTTACCATATAAACGTGTATCGAAGGGGATCCAACGGTTGTCTGTTTAGAATTCACACAGAAAATAAATATTGATGCTAATAGTAGGAGAGATATTGGGCGGCCGATATCTCCCCTTTGGGTATAATACAACAATAGCGTGAGCCGTTTCCAGGCATTTCCCATTTAAATTTGTTCCCTCCGTTTCCTTATCGACTCGAGGGGTGTACTGACGCATGTAGGAGACACGCGTCCGCTGCATTAGGGTGAAGCTTGATGACTCATACCATTTGAAATGCATAGTGTTTAATGTTGACCTGCTTGGGTAGCTTAATCATCAAATTTATTTAACAGCAGAAAAACAACTTTTTGAAATCTAACATACTTATTAATTAACTGCTTAATGCTACATACAATAGAAACACTCAGCTAAAATAGTACATACTGCAATGGTATTAGAGTGGTTGAATCTTATTATACACCGTATATATGATTGGTTCATTTGATAAAGCAGATTATGCCAAATTCGTCGGCTTGTAGGTGATATTGTGCACGTATAGGGCATCAACGAAAGGTAATTTGTTTGTAAGTTTACAAACTCCACTTTGGAGAGTATGTATAGGAATTACACAATTTAATTACACTCAACCCGTTCCAATACAAGACGATCAGAGGCTTCGAGACCTTCTAGTTGTATGTAGTAGAAGTGCCCCCGATTCATACGAACGATTCGCCTCATCATTCTTCATACGGACAGCAACAGAATGGAATTCACTTCCGTTGCTTGTCTTCTCGTCTTTCATTTCACCCGACCCTTCGGAGCGGATATTCGGAGCGACCTAAGCCTTGAGGACCACATCGAGAATGTCATCTCCAGAACATCTCGGAGACTCGGAATCCTGAACAGGGTGCAACGGTTTTTCATGCCCGACTAGCTGTATCTTCTCTATAAGACCTGGGTTCGGCCGTGCATGGAATACTGCTTGCACCTATGGGACGGATCCGCTAAATATATCATCGATGCCTTAGACAGGTTGTAGAGGCGGGCTGTCCGTATTGTAAATGATACAGCTATCACCAACACTATAAAACCGCTTCAATTACGCAGGGATATTGCCTCTCTCAACGTGTTGTACCGTCTGTATCATGGCGAGTATTCTGAAGAGCTCTTTAAACGGATCCCCTCCTCTCCATTCCACAACAGAACAACTCGGGCGGGGCTTCTGTCTCACAATTTCACGGTGACACCTATAACATTCAGAACCAAAATGTTTGCTAACTCTTACTTATGTCGTACCGTGAAATTGTGGAACCGTCTTCCTGTCAGCATTTTCCCCCCTTTCTATGTTATTGGGTTTTTCAAAAGAGTTGTAACGAGGTACCTAAGTAGGCTAGCATGATAGCGGTGAGTAGCAATGAATTTTGTTCGGTGTCAATAGCCGCTAATATGGAATGTACTGTACTACCATCAGGTCCAGTGCAGTCACTTTGCTGCGCAACATAAAAGAAAAATTGGATATATTCAACAGTGAATAGGTATGCTTTAAGTACACGCGCCTCATCATCAGTCTCAACTTTTTGCGCGCGGATTTTAGAAACTCATAAACATTTTATTTATTTATTTTATTTTAGTTCGACTTATTGTTGAATATGGTGCGATATGTAGGTATCCTTTTTATAATACTTATATACAAATGCTAGAAAGAATCCAGAGAAAATTCTTAAAAATTATTAATTTCCGATTTTATAACGGTTATTACAGTTATGCTCAGGTATGTAATAAGTTACACTGCTTTCGTTTAGAAAATAGACTCATTCAACATGATTTAATGTTTTTATATTAGCTTCTTAACAACTACCTAAACTGTCTTGAACTAGTAGGCAAAATCGCACTACACACCCCACCTCGTACCACCAGGTCACATGAACTATTTCATGTACCGATGAGCCGTATTAATGCGGGCCTACGTAGTCCTATTACAAAAGTTACTACTCGATACAACGAGTTCTTCGCACAAATTGACATATTCCGTCATAACAAGCACAAGTTCAAAAAGGAAGACATTTGCCATTTGTTCTCACAGCAAAATATGCTATATTTGTCTTCTTAACAATAACGCATACTTAATTAAATGTATAACGCCGCCTAGCCCATAAAACGTAATGATTTACACGTAGTTTTTGTTATAATTAGCCTATAATATTATTGTCCTTTTCTTTTGTTTTCTTCTATTTTATTTAATTTTTATATACACTGTTTTTTATATTTATAGTTCGTGTGTACTGACACGATTTACTTACAATTATTAAACTGTGAAACATGTCATTGGAATATACATGTGTATATTTTTGTCTTTAAATTTTATAAACCTACTCATTGTATACTTCTGTTTAGTTTTCGAAATAAATAAATAAATAAACTTTTCTTCATTGGTATTCATTAGTTGTATAGTCCATAAATCACGAAAATAACTAAAAAAAATTTATCTGCCCGTTCCTAATTTTGTTTTAAAGAAAAGGCATTGATCAATTTATATAACAATTTTGTGATTAATAATGCTAGTAAATGATAAAGATTTGCACAAGTATATGCTAAGTATATTATTAATTAAAATATCAATGGCAATTTTTTAAATCATAAACGATGAGATAAAGTTATATTACAAGACGATGATGATTATTGGGTAATAAAGCGAAGTCAGTTTTTTAAATATTTAGTCTTTTGTAGTCACTTCAAGATAACTTAATAAAATAAATATAAAATAAGATAACTTCAAGATAAAAAGTATCCTATCTCTGAAATTGTATAAACCTGATGAATGTGCAAAATTTGATTAAAATCGGTTCAGTAGTTCAGGAGTTCATCGCGGAAAAGCAAAGTGACACGGCATTTTTTATATATAATGATATTGCTATTGAGGTAAATATATATTTCATATAAAAGTATTAGCAAGTGAGAAAAGCTAAATATATGTATGCAATCAGTAATATTGTGATAATATAAAAATTAACAAACATGAGCATTGCGGGACACTGTTTTCCTTGGTCCATAATATTAAAAAAAATAGGGTTCCTTAAAAAAAACAAAATTTACGTAGGCATGTAACCAGTATAAACATTCATTAGTAATACTTTAAGTAGCGCAATAACCTGAACTTATAGCTTAACACAAAGATTCACACATAGATATTTTTATATTCACGATGCAGTGTACTGAATTGCTAAGTCCGTTAAAATCTATTTTTACTAAACACTGTATATGAAAAATTGTATTGTAACCAATATGAACACTTCATAATTGAATCCTGTTTGTGCTGAGAAAATTTGAAGAAATCTTCCTTCCTTTTGCTCTATTCCCAAATTATATAATATATATATATATATATATATATATATATATATATATATATATATATATATATAGTCGATATTTAGATTAAATGTTGTATTCTTTTGAATATTTACTATAATAAGTGGAGTTCTACCGCCCAGTCATTAATTGCCGATTAATTGTAGACTTTTGAAACGATAACGACGAAGTGTTATTATTCTCAATTAAGGGTGTAAAAGGTGATTGGTTCGAAATCAATGAGCCGAGCTTTCGATAAAAGATAATATTATAATAATAGTATAGTATGTCGGTAGAGAACATTGATTTATAATTTATTTTTAAGTTCTGATCGATAATCTTTAGTAGTTGTCATAAAATAAATAGTGTCTTCAAATAAGTAATACCTTATGGAAACTTGTTCTTATACGTGAATCCAAAAGTATCACATCTTGCTTTTTAAATGGTTTGTGCATGGAGAAGTGTGAGGTTTGGCATTGTGCATTCGACCTTTCTGTGAAGGAAAACATCGACATGAAAGCATAGTATGATAGTAGGGCATTTTCTAATGCCCGTCTGTCTGGCTTGCCACCACCACCAACTATCAAGTTGGAAACTTGTCGCCTTATGTCTGTAGACATGTGTCAGCACCATCTTAAGCAGATCTTTATATAACAATAGATGAGATTGTGTCCAAACAGTATATCTATAATGTATAAAAGAGCATATACCTGTTTTGTATATATAACACTAATGAATTATTATAAAAGTTTAATAAAAAATATTGCAATATGTATTACTTACACAAAACAGTTCTGATACATTAGACGCTGTCTAGCTATTTTATAGGCTATAAAATTGTGAAGGATTCATATCGAACCGTGTATCCAATTCAAACAGCCACGTACACGGAGCGACGTTGCGCGACGGCCGCGTCTTAGATATCATAAAAGCCACCTTAACTCATACCATCGTATAATAGATTACCTATTTTGTTACAACATTTGTACAGCATAATATGTTTAATACAGTACAGCTGTGTTCATTTGTTCATGTGACTATAAAACGACAACAGTTTGGAAAATCTAAGCGTGCACGTCAAATACCATTCATTTAGTTTTTAAGAAAAAAAAACAATCTCTACCATTGACTTATTTTATTAATTAGTAGTTATTACTTCTATTATTCATTATTCTATATTATTTAAGCAAGCAGAATTTATTGCTTGCCACAAAAACTTCGTAGATAGATTTACTTAGCGAGTCTATCATGTTGAACCTCATTATTATGATACGTTCGACTCGGCTGTATGGTTTCGGTATCTTCGTCTTTCTCTTATCTTTAAAATGAAATAACACTACCAATAAGTTGTAAATGTAATAAATTCAAAAAGGAGGCGTGAAAAAAAAACATTTTATTATTAAACTACGGGTACTAGGATATTGATATGAAATAGGTAACTGGTTGATGTTATTCTAACAGTAACAAACGAAACCCGGTCACGATTTGTCAATTTTTTTGAGAATTATAGGTACCACCTTGTATAAAAAATACGGCCGTCAACGTAAAAAAATAAACAGTTTTTTTCCAAGCTAGCAAAATTAAATAATTTATTACAAAATATGAGCTAAATTATTTGAAGGTTTTTCTAGAAATTCATCTACTTATATTATCGTATAAATGCAAATTATTTGTAGTAGAGCAGCAGTTTAAGAGCAAACATTGCTTGATCTTGACGTGTCGAGAGTAGAGCACTACCACACCCGTTTAGCGGTACGAGGCATGCCATACAACAATACAATTTCTATTTTTAATATTCTTACAAATGATTTACTTTCAAAGTTCTGGAATGATCTTGATTTTCTAGTTTTTTCTATACCTCGTTGAGGCGTTTATGATTGTATAAATAAACAATCTAAATTTACAACCTACATGTAGCTTCGAAAAAAAAATGGACGAAGGCAAAGAGAAATAAGTATACAGTCATGATTAACGATTAAATGTTTAGTAGCTACCATACTTCTTTCAGAAATAAATTATTGGCATTTCCATCATCCTGAATAAAAATATCGGTCCGCGCATTAATTTTGTGAGGTCAATGATATCAATGTTGTATTATTGGGTTGACTATTTATATACGGTAGAATTCGGTTACGACATATTGATACTGGATCATAATTGGACATTTGATATCTGTGATAAAAGAATAAATGATAGCTTGCAATATGTTTATCCTTTCGTATCGTTTATTATAAACATCGGAAATTCTTGCAATGGGAAATAGCAAACAGCAGACAATGTGTAAAAATTCGTCAAAATAATGTATTGCATTATAAGCTCAAACATTTCTACCAATATATAGTGCCTTTTCAGGAAAAATATCTTAAGCGCCAGAAATATTAAAAATGATTTTTATTGTAACCTCCTAGAATTACCTTTGTAAATTAGAAGCAGTATGTTAGTAGTCACTATCTTAATAAATAATTTTTTATATAGATATTTTTTTTTTATAGAAATCAAAAAAATCTCGTCTGTAAAAAATGAAATTATCGGTTACAATGATTTTTTCTGAACAGGCTCGATATATTTTATCTTTATTCATAACACTGCTATTAGAAAGCGTAAATCTTGCAAATAGCTTGACGAATTTGAAATTTAAAATCTGAAATCGATGTTTTCATTCTTATAAATGATCCTAACTGTGAACGGAATAGGGGACGCTGTAGTCGAGTGATTCACTGATACAAAGGTAAGAACAAGGTTTGGCAGGCTGCAGGGATTAGTTCGATTTACGATGGTTGGTATACTGCAACAGTCCAAACCGAGGTACGGCAACTTTAGCAACTTTCAGCTAGTTACCTTTCGGCTTAGTGCCTTCCGCACTCGCCTTGCAGTCCGATGAATTTGGAATTTGCGCTAACAAAGTTGTCAGTCAAAATAAAATGTTTGACAGGCCACCTTGTATTTATATAATATGACTCATAGATTTGGTATGTGATGCCAAATATTAATATTATATAGTGAAAAAGTTTATTCGTTTCAACGGGCTAATCTTCAGATCTATGAGTTTGATTTCTAAAATTATTTTTCTATTTGATAGAGCAATTAGGTTATATATCGACACAATAGCTACACCCAGGACATTGTTTGCGTGGAAAAATATTTTTTTTTAAATAGTTTTTGCCCGTTTTAGTAACCTCATATTTATGACGTAGTCGAAAAATCTGTTTACGAACTTCCTCTTCGCAATGCGTAAATCAGGTCAACCCAACCCAAGCTCAGGTCAAAGACAGAGGGATGTATAGAGAGTTTCATCGAGAGACAAGCAGCATCAAATCCCAACTATAGAAGCAATGGCACTTCCAATTCACATGTTCATGCTTCTTATAATCAGGTATTCACCACCTAACAAATAGTGTAAAAATAATACAACATCAATGAATTGTTTCTCAGCACAAATAAAGACCACGATGCTGTCAAAACTGTTAACCATTTTAGCCAAGGTTACATGAATATATAACACGATTCTGTACATGAAACTAGACCTATTAATTTTCATTTAAAACTGTGAAACGGCGGTGATTTATTCAACGCTGTGCACGTATACGCGAAGCGAAACAACACGGGATAATTAAATGTCCAATAAAAGCTTCAGTTCACGTGATTCATCATAAAACGTTTATATATTTTAAAGTTAATACAGTTTTATAGAGTGCACGGCAAACAATTAAGCATAATGAATGGGTTCACCTTGTGGGGTAATGCGATTGAGAGACGTAGGTAATACGAGCGGGTGGCCACCGTAAGCCGGATGCGATGGAACGTGTAGCATGAAGTGATTGATTAAATGTCACACTATTGAAGAATAAATATTTAAACGCTTATCATTCTTAATTTTTATATATGCAAATCTCATATTGCGATGTACATTCTTTCTGATCTCGGAAATCGCTCAAACATTTTTTTATATTGCGTAGCATAGTAAGTACAATGTATGTATGTTAAGTACAATACAATCCAAATCAGTGATAGTACTTATGCTGGCCTGCTTATATAATTCTTTACATCTCTTTCGAAGGACCCCAAAAATACGAACCAAAAAACGTTTTAGTTCGCGATTCAATGGGATTCGCTGTAAATTAAAGCGATGATAGCTCAGTTGGTAGTGTGTACGGACGCCGCGTCAAGGAACCTGAGTTCGAATCCACCTACAATAAGCTGGAGCTTGAAGGAAAACATCGTGATGTATCCATAGCATGGTGGTATGGCTTTTTTAATACCCACCTGGCTAGGTACCACTCTCAAGTTGAAAATCTGCCACCAAATACCTATAGATGTGTTCTCGCAGTTGCACATGAGAGCCAGTCCTTCCACTAGGCTTAGCGTGCCCATTATGTTGGGCCATATACTTAACAGCAGGTGAGATAGTTGTCATAACGCTAAACCTATAACCTATTAAAAAAATAGTACATATCTTTATGAATTCCAATGAATAAACTTTTTATTTACACTAACCCTGATGAAGGAGAAAAAGCACTCCAAAAAACAATAACTACCATCGATAAAGGTCGTCGCTGGATATACAATGGCTGATCTCAAAATGTTATAAGCCAAAAGAGGGCCTCTCTGTAGAGTTTATCGACATATATATGCTAGACATGGCCTCCTCAGATCTCTACTACCCTACTTGAGGTAGACCTGCTGGTCTTGGAATAGGATTCCCTTAGCGTATCATTATGACGAATGTTACGTCTAGTGTAAGATTAGTCGTAATTCAATTAAAGACAAGTTTTATATCTTAGAATCACTGCCTTTGGTTTATATTTAATGATTCTTGTTTTCTTTTTTAGTATTAGTTTATATTTATTTCATACTTTTATATGAGTTTCGTAATCATAATTAGACTAAACGCGTCTTCAGACAAAATGAAACTAGCGCGAATTGAAACAACCCGTTTAAAAGTGCACAAAAATGTTGATGTTCACAGATTGCGATGAATGTACGGATATTCCATAGGAGAAGTTGCGTATGCCTCTTATCAAAGATAAACATTCAGGAGGATACATATTTATACATAAAATGTGCGTAAATAGTATTAGTTGCATTCAATATAAAGTATACAAAGTTAAGGATAATTGAATCCAGCTGTTAAACTGTTTGAGTAAATTGATATAATTTTTTTATCAATTATTTGCAATAGTAAAATGAGAGATATAAGTTCTTATCCACATGATATGAGGTCGATCTACGAAACACGTGCACCGCGGCATAATTCTACATCTTTTCTGGCGGTCGAATAGCGGTAATCGATCGGACCGCGCCACATAAAATACTTATGCACAGAAAGCTGACTTCATAGTAACATTTAAATACAGACATAAACATACTTTTGAGAAAAGAGATTTCGAATATTCAAGGATAGAAAAGAACAGGAAAACCAAAGAAAAGATGGATATTGTATGTGATCACAGGGAGTGAATGAATGTATGGCAGCAAATAGAGAATTAAGGAAGTAGAAAACGTATTGCGCTCCCCTAAATGACTAACAAACAGGACAAGAGGTAGTTCATAAAATTATCGCGTTCTAACAAATAAACCTTTCAGCTTTATTGTATTGAGTATAGATTATTGTTTCGCACAGGTTCTGAATGAATAACAGATAAAAAAAATTAAGAAATTCAAATTATTTCTGGTACTGCATTAAAACTGAAATAAATTCAAGTTCTCTTAAGTAAAGTTATCGTTTTAACTATTTTTACTAGTAAAGGATTTGTAAATTTTTGTTTATTATAATAAAAATGCACTCAATAATTTATATTAAATGTTCTTAGTAAAAATTGCTAAATAGAAAGATTTTAGAGAATATTGTAAACACTACCCTAGAATAACAGGCGAGCGTAGGAAAAGAACAGATGTCTGTTGTTCCTGTATTTTTTTAATGGAGACAGATCTTAACGTTTATGTCGACGCATGACGCTGCGGCTGAACAAGCTCTGTTATTAATTCTAGAACAGGAAACTACGTCAGTTACATTTGATTATTAAACTTTAAAAACATTAATTTACAGTTCTTAATAAAATTTAAATACAAAAATTATACCCTTATTTTTATGGGTCAATTTTTTTTTGTGTTACCCTGCATAGGAACTGCGTAGCACCTGATGTTAAGTACAGTACAATCCAAATTAGTGGCAACTGACAATGAACCATAATTCACTGTCAGTCACCGCTGTCTTGCTGGTCAGCTTAGATACCTTTTCACGTTTCTTTTGAAGGACTCTCATGCCGTAGGAAGGAGGGAAAACGCTAACGGGTAACTAATTAATGCGTGGGCTTTATAGCATCCTAGTGTGTTATCATTGTTCTAATCAGAAATGCAAATTCTTTCAACCTTTAAATTGGCTACCTAAAATTTCAAGCTTAGTTAGCTTCAGCTTATTGTTAATCCCACGACCCTAACGGCTTATTTAACTTTGTCACCTTGATACCGAAATAACTTTCTTGATCACTTATGCCTAGCAAGTAGCTATGGTTTTTGTAAAGCGCTATTTTATTTAAATGAAAGTATTTTGTGTATGTTATGAATAATTAATGCAATTAAAATTAACTGTATTACGGAATATTTTAATGACCCCATATTTGTTAGTCCGTACTGAGACAATGCCTGTTAACATATTTGCACATCGAATGCAGGTACACTTAGCAAACTAATGGCCATGTGTCACGCAAAGCGATATGTACGTTGATTTGGCTGTTTTTATTGTTACTGCGACACTTAATGAATGTATATTATAGCTTGCGACAAGGTGAAATCAAAAAGACAAGTTTCACTGTTTATTTATAAACAGTACTTTATTGTATTATTAGAATATATCATTTATAAGCTGTAATAGGGTCAAGCGTAAAAGGATTTAAAGCGATGATAGCTTAGTTGGTAGTGTGTACGGACGCTGCGTCAATGGATGCGAGTTCGAATCTACCTGCAATGAACTTCGAGCTTTCGGGGAAGGAATACATCATGAGAAAATCACGGCATTGTGGTAGAGCTTTTTCTAATGCCCGCTTGGCTGGCTACCACTGTCAAGTTGAAAATTTGCCGCCAAATACTTCTGAAATTGTAGCTATAACGCTAATTCTGTCAAGTATTAAAAAAAATCGTTAATGAATTGCCATGTCTAACAAAACCTTTTTCTTGTTGTAATTTATTGATTTAAGGTTTTACTACAATCTCAGTTGATGTTATATGACGATGTAATCAAATATCTTGGTAGGGAGGTGGCTTTCAAGGGTAATTGATAGGACAAACGAATATCTCTTATCCAAGTCACACTAGTATTGTAAAATGTATTTGTTAAGGGCTAGAATTAACAAAATATGTCAAAGTTATGTTCTATGCTTTGTTAAGTGTGCTAATAACGATACTAATTTTTTTTTATAATTTTCACCTGTAGTTAATAGTCTGTTTCGGACTCAAAATAAGAGAAAATAAACCAAACTGGTAATTTGTTTCACTATCAACACGCAACAGATAACAAAGTTAATTTCATCGATCGAACCCTAACACGACCTGCAGCTCGATTATTAACATATAGCACATGCTATATTTTTTGAAATTTTAGTTTATTTTACTGTATAGTCATGTTCATACTATTAATATTAGAGAATCAGGACTGATTAGAGTAGTAGGTATAGTCCTCCTCATCGATTTCGATGACGGCGAGTCCAAAACGTTTATTTCTTTCGGACGTGGCCCTAATCTGACTTGCGAACCTAAACTAATCCTGAAAACCCCGATGACATTCAAAGCAGTAGAGCTGGCCGTTCTGATTTTACGTCCACGTGTAAAAAGGCTTTGGTTTATATTTTAATACTTGACGTTCTGCAATTTACATTCGATTCTTCTCAAACCTTGCAACACTTTTAAAAATGGTAGAGTGCCAAGACGAGCGTTTTAAAATGAGATCCTTCCAACACGTATAGTAGACACTGCAAGAGTTCAAATGACAGTAGTAGTATAGCATAATATAGTTAACTGTACTGATATACTAGTTAACCAATGATTATAAAAAAATTGTATACGTAATAGAAAACCAAATCATGTTTTATAATAACTTTGTAAATAATAATGAAAGGAGTTAACAAATTTATTTTCTAAAAAAATATTTCTTTACATAAATTCATCGGTTCGACCTTCTCAAACTTGTAACTTTATTGTTAATAACAACCTATCGACGAAATAGAAGCCGACTTTATTGTGTACTATTATTCTATTCACTCGGTAAAGTAAATTCAACTATTTTAATATTTCAATAGGTTCACCGATTTCATAAATAATTTTTTGTGTAGGTATAAGTATTTCTAGGCCTGATAATATCAAGATTCAAAACAACATTATTATGGAGATATTCTCGTTGGAGTTTACAACAACTAAGCAGAATAAATTAAATGTACAAATTTTGACGTTTATAGACAAGATAATGGAATTATTTAACCCTAAAACTTACTGTTGATTTGAATTCTAACGACAATATCATTTTATACATGAACTTAGTTTTAAAGTTTTTGACGTGAAAAATTTATTCGCGTACCTTGGCAGTAAAGTCGATCCGCTAAACGGTAAGACGCTTGTTTATGCCGACATTCCGTTTTACGCCACATCTCTAGATTAACTTGTGTGTACGCATGTACAGTCCGTGTAAATTATTTTACTCAATATTTTCTTTATTGATTATTATTATGTAATTTCTAATGTGTACATGTTTCACATTTAGAAGCGATTCTGGCTTGCTCGACATCGCTATGAAACCATAGCATGGTGGTAGAGCTTCTGCTAATGTCAATCTTGTTAGCTACCACGACCAAGTCTGCCGCCAAATAACTATAGGTGTGTTCCGGGAGTTGCTCTTGAGAGCTAGTCTCTTTAATAGGCTTAGCGTGTCCATTATCTATGTAGTAGTAAAAAAATGAATTTAAATTATAACAATATGACATTGTTAGAAGTATATGAAAAGTTCAGGATATTTATAATTAACATAGTTATACTTAGCACAATACTACCTGGTACATAAGGTTCAAAAATAAATCTTAATATTGGACTATGCGGTATATGTGGACTTACATAATATTTCAATATTATTTAAGTCCACACGAATGAAGTTACACACATAACTAGTTCAAAAACACATTACTGACAAGTCAAATATCAAATACCGAGAAAAACTGATCCTATCTAGGTAATCAACGTTTTTGAAATATTACTGTTACATTAAATTTTGATATATTGAAATAATTTTAAGCAATACTGCATTAATGATTGAATATTTGCAGGCTATATAGTATATCGTTTAATGGAAAGCCATTATACATAATCAATGGTTTCACTGAAGCTAAACCCAGTTTACCGCAAAACGTGTCGTTCAATTTAAATAATTAAGCAATTAATTCCTCAAATTTTATGCATTGCTGGAAATATATGTTACTTTTTAGTCATATATAATTAAGAGCGTTAAATTTCTATAAAAATATCTGGTACACCCGACTTCGTTCCTGTTATTCCGTCACCCGTACGTGATAGCAACATTTATTGTCTACGTCTACGTCCTGAACGCTAAAACCAAACCAAATTCCAAATACACAGGTATGATATTCCGCTTTTTACATAATTAAATTTTGATTAATCTAGAAATTATACAAAACATACGTATTGTTAGGAATGTAGTTATAGGAGGGTAGTTTATAACACCGATTAATATATAGGTGCAATGCGAGCGCGGCTTTGGGTTCAGTCGAAGCGAAGCACTCGAGGCCAGATATTAATGCTACCGACGGAACGTAAGATTTATATTTTTCTATTATTGACATTGTTTTGACATTTATGCTGTAAATTATTATCGGGAATGGTTTATAGTAGGCAAAGAGAAAGAAACACGAACAGTGAAGGTGAGTGTTGATGATCGTCGGTAAAGGGGCGCTCCTTAAACCTACATCCGTGTCGCAAGTCTCGGACACTGCTCGTAGTTTTAAAGCTCGTAGTTAAAAATTATATATATTGCAGAAAATGTAACCAAAACCTTTGCGTGACATGTTTTAACGACAAGCATATAAAACTATATTCATTCATTTTACAATAATTCTGTTTTATTTTCGATATCCCCTTATTTTAGTGTGTCCCATCACTACTCAAAATACTTTCTAATGTGGTTCAGGTCTATATCGGCCTGACGCTTTCCATACTTTATTTCTCATTTCCTGTTTGGTAGATCCCTGGGCGATTCGAGTCTAAGGAAGTTGGGTTCACAGTTATTCTAACAGTACAATTTTTTATACATAATTTGTTCGCAAAGTTATAGCATTTTACCTATCCTAGTGATAGAGCTAGTGCAATGGTGGAAATATCGTTGGGGGCGCATTTCAACCCGCCGCTGCACCAGATGAAGGTTTATGATTTTACTTGCTGCAGGCAAGGTGTTAAAAAGGCTATGCTTGTAATTCCTAAAATTATATATTTTTTTATTTTTAAAAGTCATTTGAACCTGATGAGAGAAAGTATACCATTTCGACTTTACTGCAATGGTTTCTTACAGGTCACAAGGTTTCAACATATACATTGGAGTTTTAGTAATAAATATGGAATATTATTGGGGTTGTTTTTTATATTTTTAAGTTTAAGTGTTATGGCCACGATCTCATCTGATATTAAGTGACGATCTGATCCAAGATGGTGGACACACTAATCCCAGTGAAGGGACTGGCTCTCAAGTGCAACTACCGGTAACAACCTTATTGATAGCAACCTTTTTTATATGTTAATAGTGGATATGAAATATAAATTATTGAAGCTTCTCTTTGTTATGGCCATAATCTCATCTAATCTTAAGTGATGATGTGACCTAAGATAGTGGACATACTAAGCCCAGCGGAGGGACTGGCTCTCAAGTGCAACTACCAGAACACACCTGTATTTGGCAGTCAACCTTATTGACAGCAACCTTTTTTATATGTAAATAGTGGATGTAGTGTGTACGACTTCGCGTCAAGTGACGTGAGTTCGAATCCGACCACCTACAATAAGCTTGAACTTTTGGTGAAGGAAAACATCGAGAGGAAACCATAACATGGTGGTAGGGCTTTTTCTAAAGCACGCCTGGCCAGCAACCACCCTCAAGTTGAAAATCTGCTGTTAAATACCAATAGGTGTGTTCCGGCAGCTGCAATTCAGAGCCAGTTCCTCCACAGGTTTAGCGCGTCTACCAACTTGGGCCGTATCGTCACTTACGATGAGGTGATATTATGGCCATAACGCTAAAGCTTAAGTATAAAAAAAGTATGAAAAATAAATGAATGAAGCTTCTCTTATTTACAATAAAGAATTTTTTTCTTAATAATAATTTACTATAAATTATTAATAGGTAATTATAACACCCTCAGGTATTTGATGGTAGCTAGCCAGGCGGGTATTAGAAAAAGCCCTACCAATATGCCATGGTTTCATCACGATGTTTTTACTTCAGCGAAAGCCAAAGATCACTACGGGGATTCGAAATATCCTCCGTTGGGTTAGCGTCCATATACGCTACCACGCTATCATTCCTTCAAATTCACAAAAGTTGTATCTAGTGCGAAGTAATAGTTTGGTCTTTGATAAGAATTTACGAGATATTTAAATGTAAAATTTTGTATTATGAGGATTTTCCACGTCTGTTGGTAGTGTTGCATATTGTATTATTTTTATTACTCTAAAGTTTTTACGGTATCGTGTTACGGAAGCCGGATTTTGGATCCACCTGCAATGAGATTAAGTTTCCGGAGAAGAAAAAATATCGCGATGAAAACATAATATGGTGGTAAGTTTTTTTTAATACCCGCCTGTATAGTTACTACATTCAAGTTGAAAATCTGCTGTTAAATACCTATAAGTATGTTTTTTTTATGGAATGGGGGCAAATTAAACTAGGAAGCAGGTCACCTGATGGTAAGTAATCATCGTTGCCCATGAACACCCACAACACCAGATACACACTATAGAAAATAATTAAATGAAAATGGTAGGGACTAAGAGTTTGCAGTGCGAAGAAATAAATAAAAAAGAAAAAGTTTGGAATTTGTCTCCAAATACCTATTGGTTCATTTTGACAGTTGTATTTGATTGAGAACCAGTACCTCCATTAGAGTTAGCGTGCCTAATTTTTTTTTTTATATTTTAATAAACTAACAAACGTCTTACAGTCACAGACGATATTAAAAAAATAATCATTATTTACAAATGCGAAGTTTATTTTGTAAATTATTTTCTTGTAATTCATAGCTGTATGTATAGTGAACTGTTTTAATCTCCGATATTTCGTTCAGGGCACGTATCTCTCTTAGTTTTTGCTGTACCTAATAACTTTTATAATTTAAACAGAGTTTATAAGTAAAATAAACGGTCACCAGTTAGATTGTTTTGTTAATTCATATACCTATTATAATTTTTTTATTAATTTCAGTAAATAATAAATAATTGACAATTTTACGATGGATTTTTTTTATGAATCGCAGTTCATTATGATTTCATCTAAAATGGAATAATTGCAAACTACATATATTGCACGTCGCAGCGCGGCTGTGCATTATTAACGGTCAACAAGAAACGTACGTCCAACTTCTTTTTAATAAATCCATAAAATAATATAATTCACTATTTTAGTTCAATAAATATACTATTACCAAAAAGGAATCTACATTCTTTGAAGCTTATATTACTTAAAGTATTTTACTAAATATAATTACAAAAAATCGCTTGAAAACATTTCGTCATGGCCGTCCATTGTCATCCGTCATGTATTGGCTTCATCAATTTGCTTGATATTTTTTCACTATCTGGATTAATGAGAATTAGAAATCTTTTAAATATGAGCTTTTAAACATTTATCGCTTTTTTAGTAATGCAAAAGAACATAATGCAGAGTGCACTTTTGGATTTTCCAAACTATTTATTTATACCATAGCGATGGCAAACAAGCGCTTGCAAAGCCAACCATATCATTATAAGCGCATTGCGAATCATCACAAAATTTGTACACTCGCTATATGAAGAAACCTACACTGTAATACTCTAGAAAAACTTCAACAGGGATCTCATTCCATATTTAGAACATGATGATAAACTACTTGTCGATACTGAAACTCATCGTAATACTGCCTGCATTACATATCTTCATTCATCTGAAAACTTAATAATTATTTTAATGTTATAATTAAGACATGCATTCCATGAGAGCTAATATTGGTATACTAGTTATGCGTAATAGAAGATATTTTTCATGTTACAACTATTCTTTCTTATAAATTAGTATCACAACACGTGGTTTTGTTTGCGTGGAACTAAAAGTTAAATTTATCTATCCCTCGGAAAAAATAATTTAGGGATTTGCCCGTACCAGAAAATTGAAAAGGTTCTGTATTTTTTCATATTTTTACTAATTTCACTAATTTTTTTCCCTGTTGTAATGTGTTTTACTTTGTCGTAAATATAGTTGGTACTTGTAATAGATACTGGTAGTATCTAATTTGTGTTTACTTTAATATTATATTAACATATTTAATATACATATCAGCAATAAATAAATAGAAATCACAACCGTAATTTAAAGATAAATCAGTATCCTTAGCCAAGTTGTCTTCATGTGATTTTTTTTCTAATGTAGTTATAAAATAAACTGTTTCCTAAAATAAAATTTATAGAATTTTTTATTGAAAAAGAAACGTTTTGGCAATATTTATAGAATAATACTCTCTGTGTGTAACAACTTCTGACTAAGAAACAATTTGTGATCCTTTCCCTTGTAGTTCAGGAAGCAAGCGAAGGAAGAGCTTTTCCTTATTCATGACACGATGCGATCGTATCTAAAGGTAGACTAAATTTAATTAACATTTTACCTGCTGATAGCATTCGTAGTGTTCCTGTATATGTTCCCTTGACATGACGCCAAATACTTTGAGACATCCAAAAGTTGTGTTGACATTATTAGAAAAACAACAGTATAGAAAAAATATACAATTAAATACCGAGATTAATCCAAGTTTCTTACATTTTTCATTCCTGAAAACAGAAAATAAAGCAGGCTGATTAAGATCTCTTGCAAAGACTACCTTAACTCAGTAGCAAAGCATTTACAAGATGATATAATGAATGAAATAGTTTAAAAAGAACTTAAAATATTACCCTAGTAATCACAATGTTAGCTAAAACATAAAACCGCTTGTCTGATATGTAAATATAATCCAATATAACCCCACTAGTCGGTGCTATCGTAAATTACATAGACATAATTGCGGTGGAAGGCCAACGATTTATTGGAAAATGTGTTTAACTTTGGGTAGAGAATATCGAAATATTCGATTAGTAGCGATACCTACACATAATTTTATTAATATCGATTCGGCACTTACGTTTACTGCATTTTTCTTTGCTTAGTTTGTTTTGTTTTTTAGCTTAGTTTAGATTATTTAGTTAATAGTAGATTGTATGTTAGAACTGTGTAATCTTCTCACAAGCATATTAGCATTCATACGCGACTTAGTTTGGGAGGAATGATTGTTTTTACCTCGAGAATAGACTAAGCTAAGCTTCTGAAGCGATGATAGTTCCATTTGGTAATATGTACGGACGCCGCGTCGATGGACGTGAGTTCGAATCCATCTGATGAAACCATAGCATGGTGGTAGGGCTTTTTATAATGCCCGTCGTGCTAGCTACCACCTTCAAGTTGAAAATCTGCCGCCAAATACTTATAGGTGTGTTTCGGTAGTTGCACTTGACAGCCAGTCCCTTCATTAGGTTTAGCGTACACCATCTTGGGCCAAATCTTTACTAATATCAGGTGAGATTGTAGCCATAACACTAAGCCTATAAGTAAAAAAAAATACTAATCTGAAGATCTACAGAAAATTGTATCAAATTCGATCCAGCTGTATTGATTTCTTATGGACTATAAGGAACAAAGATACACATCGATGTAATATAGAACACACTAGCTGTGTCCGCGACTCCGTCCGCGTAAAACTAAAATTTTATTTAATCATTTTCATAATAAAGTGTTATATAGACTATTTTACTCAGGGTTAATGTAGCATTCTAATGGTGAACTAATTTTTGAAATCTGTCCAGTCATTCTCGAGTTTATTCGTTACAAATAAAAATACAAATCTTTCCTCTTTATATTATTAATATAGATATAGATAGAAAGTTTTTTTCTGCACAGCACAATAATAGTAGAAACCATTTTTTTTACAGGCTTCAAAAAAGAATAAGGTACTATGTTCGGCTGTATTTTTTTTTATGTATGTTAGTTGTTATTCACTATATCGAACATTTCCAAGAAAACCATCGTAAGCACCAAAAACCTTGAAAATGCCTTTTTTATTGTAACCTCTTAAAAATTATCTGTGTAAATTAGAAGCAATATATTAATACCCACCGTTTTCATAGATCAGTAGTTAATTATTAACAAGCGATGATAGCTCAGTGGTGTGTTTGTGTATGTGTGTACACGGACTCGGCGTCAAAGGACGCGAGCTCGAATCCACCTACAATGAGCTTGAGCTTTCGGCGAAGGAAAACATCGTGAGGAAACCATAACATGGTGATAGGGCTTTTTCTAATGCCCGTCTTGCTAGCTACCACCATCAAGTTGAAAATCTGCCGCCAAATACGAATAGAACTTGAGAACCAGTTACTCCACAGGTTTAGCGTGCCTAGTACTTGGGTCGTATCGTCACTTAAGATCAGGTGAGATTGCGGCTTTAATGATACCCTTTAGCTAAAAAAAAAAACAAGCCATAATTTTTATAAAGATATCATAAATAAGTCGCTACAATGTTTTTCCCAAAAAGACACGATATTATTGCTTTTGTTGTATAACGCGATAATTTTGTCTTACTGGATCGAATATCAATGTCAATGTCAACGTCAACGTCAACATTTCTAAAAATATTCCCCTCCTAATATTTAATACATTACTTACATATGTTTATTCTGCTTTTATTGAAACTAGTGTTCGCCCAGTGGTCGCAATTCGACTATAATTAATTGAAATTACAAGTTTGAACATTATTAAGGTTCTGTTGTCAAAGACTGGTTTTAATACATATAGGGTTAGGTTTGATATTCAGTAAAGAGAAACAATATTAATCTATACTCTATTAACATTTTCACTACAAACTTTAACAATAAACAAAAGAGTATTTACGTCTATGAATGTCAAATACCATAGTAGTGTGTGTAATGTTTTATTATTGATTTAATGTATGTTTTATGCATAAAAAAATTTAGCATTATACACGTCTTGTCTATGTAAACTATAAGTGTGCGAAATTACATACTTCTCCGCCCACGGAATTTTCGCAGAAGGGGGTATACAAAGTTTTTACTTCACGTGTTGCTTCAATATATATATTGGCCTCCCTGTATTCATCGTAATAATGTGAAATCGTGAAGTTTTCTGTTTGTATCTGTGTATCTACGCTTTGTATATGTATTAATATGTTTAACATATCATTATATATCGTTCCTGTGGTATCCGTAACAGAGTATTAATTATTATGTGATTGTTCTATTTTATACTTACACTAAATACTTGGCTATTAACTTAAAAACGTATATTTGTCACATTAGACATTGACGAAGTTGTCTATATAGGTAATTAAAATAAAAAAAAACGTGTGTTTAAGACTACACTACAGAAATGAATCATCACTGTATCTCTCTCGCTCCGTTAGTCGTCTCGAGCAGACTTTACCAGAACGAGCGCCACACAAAAAGGTTGCGGATAAGAATTTAAAATCCCCATATCAAGTTCCACTTCAAAAATACCTACCTTGCAAACATAGTCTATCTGTAAGGTGCGAAACGTCGAACAGAGTACATTCTTACTTATATTATAAATGCCAAAATACGTTTGTTAGTTTCTACGCCTTCACGTCTACATTTCTAAATTGATCATGATGAAATTGTGTATGGATATAGATGGGGACCTGAAGATGGTGATTGGTTACTTTTCTGGTGGAAAACTTTTTGAATGTGGGGTAAAGAGAGGGATAAACCTCATACCTTGTATGAAACTTTTTTTTATATGATCCGATTTGACAAAATCAATATGAACGTGAGCGAATCCGCAGGTAAATACTAGTATCTTACATTTTATTTATTTAATCCATTAACGTCTCTAAACTTTCAAGAGTCTAAATTTTAACACATCGTAACAAACGGACACCTATAAAATCAGTTTTTTTTATAAAGGATTTTTTTAATAAACAGTTATGATATATACTATCACTCTTTAACAAAAATAACAACGCATTTATATCAAAGAAGTATAAAAATAAATGAAATAGTAAGTTTGATAGATCACATGATTTATTCATAATTTGTTTACTTTGAGCTAAACAATTTACCCATTATGTACAAATTCATTCTTATGAACTATAAATATTTCGTAACAATAAGCAACAATATCAACTGCATACCTTAGGATAATAAAAGAAATCTTATCCGCGATTTAATATTTTTTACAAACATTTGTTAATTTATAACCTCTTGGATTCGTAGTAGCTGGAACATTTTTTTGTTTCGCTCGATGGGTAGTATTCTATTTAAAATTTTAAAATCTAGTTACAGAAAACAGAAAACTATTATTATAAATTAAAAAATGATTGTCGTGGAACACTTGTTTGGAACAAAGTTCCTCTCGTGGTATATTACCTTTAAACGTATTATATTATTAATTAACAAATACAAATAAATGAATTACAAGCACCTGAGAGCAATTGATTGAAACGCCGCAAAAACGAATGAATTAAAGGAATTCTATGAAATTTAATTATTAATATATTTCTTCGAGTTGTGAAAAGAAATATTTTATTGTACATCATTCAATTCATCTAATTCATTATAATATATATACAAAAAAGTGGACGCGTATGTCATGTACAAACCTGCACAGCTGATGCGAATTTATGGGCTGTGCTGAATTAATAAGGGCGCTCCTATGACTAGGCTCAGCCAATAGCATACGCGGAATGGATAACCGTCTACACTATAGAAAAGGTCGTGACGGAAAAATCCTACACTTTTTTTCGTGTCCCCATCCACCAAGTCCGTACGGTGCGATAAGGAACTTCATTCCAATAACCAATTAAAATATATAAATGAATATGTGTTTACGTCATTTACTTATACAATAGTTTATATATGCTCACTTTTGAATTATACAATTGTGTACACATTATCAGAAAAAATACGATGAGGTCCGGTTTCTAATGATATAAGCAATAAATAAAATAAGCAAGTTCCAACAGGTATTTACTGTTTCAATAATTTCTAAATACTATTGTTATAGAATAACGAGTCATGATAGCAGAAATTGTTTAGTAATTTTTTTAAGTACTTACAAAAGAATAAGCAAATACAAAATTGTAAAATTTAATAAAAGCCGATGTAAACGTATTTTTATAAATCTATACTAATATTATAAAGAGGAAAGACTTGTATTTTTGTTTGTAACGAATAAATTCAAAAACTACTGGACAGATTTCAAATATTCTTTCACCATTAGAATGCAACATTAACCCTGAGTAATATAGGCTAGTTATACGACATTTTATTCGATAAAAATGATTAAATAAAATTGTAGTTCCACGCGAACGGAGTCACGGACATAGCTAGTATGTTATAAATGAGTAGATTTTTTTTATATTTCTATATTTATATTAAATACTTTAACATAAATAAAAGAATAGTGTTATTTTATTTTCTTTTAAATTTATTAACAAAAATGAAATAGGAATATATATGTGACATTAATCATCTTTTAGTATCTGGCTCTTCATTGTCATATGGATGTTTCAGAATGTAATGGTTTATCATAAAATTACTTGTAACTGAATTTTCATATTATTTATTAATTCATTTCAACAGAAAAATATTATATTTCGAGCAAACCTTATGACCCTTTTTTACTTCCTTTATTTATTTATTTTTTACCTGGGAAATTGCATTTAGCACCTGCACAACACGAAGCGTCAAGAGGCCGTCTCTTTTTACTCACGGGAAAACCACATTTTTTTAAATGCAAAAATACGAGCCTTCATTATATCTGCTGTAGATATCAGGTTATAAAAAAAATATTTCTCATACAAACTTTACCATAATTTTAGAAGTAAAATTTCGTGAAACGCTTTCTTTGACGACGTCTAAAGGTTAAAATCAACACCCTAAATGTAGTAATATTTCTATCTTGGGCATTGCTTTTTATATATAGGCAAATAACATCGATGTAGTTGTAAACTATCCAACATCTATTAAAATTTTGATTTCAATTCCAACACGGTACACAAGCGATACATTGACTAGGTTAAATCTATGAATACCTATTTATAAAATCTATGTATTATATAATTTACAATTTTTATATATACATGCACTGTCACATTGTCGGTTATGTTGAGTTTTGTTAAATTATCATATTTATGACAATGCCTAAGATATTGTTGTAATAATTGTGTTCAATAGACAATTATTATTATTTCAAGTAAAATAAAAGATGATAATCAAAAATTATTACACTTTTTATACAAAACTGGCATTAACTATTTTTCTCCATTTATACATCTATCTAAAAGGTTTTAATTAACAAGCTATATTTACTGATTAGCTGCATTTTTATACAAGTATGCGTAGGTACATGATTAATTTAAAAAATATTACTATCAAAAGCAAAGCGTAAGCGAATTTGAATTTCTTCTCAATTGATACATATATGTTAAAAATCGTAAAATGAAAGCGCTTTTTTCGCTCGCTGAATCGTAGGTGATTGTACTGAGATTATAAGTGCTGGTCGATATTAAAACAACGGTGACCAGCGTGAGATAAGTATCTATCAAAGGTCATCGCTGTCATGTATCTTTATCTCATGCCGGGTTCATAACTAATTGTATGTCGTTTTCGAACATTCAGAATTAAATACTATAAGAACTGCACCTTTAGGTAAAGAACAAACAATATATGTATGGGATGATACTCAATATAGACAGTTTTTATTTTACCTTCATTTGAGCAATAATTGAAAATAAAAATCGTATATTTAAAAAACATAATTACGGAACGCAACACGCCTAGACAGCAGTCATATGGTACCAGCGATCCAGTAGGGCACAATTTTCGTTGTAAGACCCCCATTTAAATACAATCGGTATAATCACGAATATTTTACAGTACTGCCACATAAATTACATTCAATGAGTTGAATGTGGATATACAATATTGAGTCAAAATATATTTCGAGTGTTGACTTTTCGAAAAACGTCAGAATAATCCCTTATGTCTCTCATAAATATTAGGTATTCATACATACACATTTACTTACATAGTAATGATATGTGTAAAGTAATTATTATTCTATATAATTAACGATATTTTGGATATAAACTAGAAAGTAGGCCATTCTGACTTAGCGTTACAAAGATAATTAAAATATAATGCATAAAGTCATCAGAATGAGTTGAACAAAGGTTCGTTTTCAATTCGGTTCATGTTTGGCGTGGAAATAAATATTGTCATAAAATTGATACTATAATATTAAATCTTATAATTGCTCGAACGTTGCAATGGGATATGATATATATATATATATACATACTCATGTTAAAATAACTATTTATCCCATTGAAGAATTCCTTGTAATGATTTTTGGCTATAACAAAAGTTCTTTTTTAGACAGTCGATAACCAATTAAATATATATTTTCATAGAGTTCTGATTGTATTTAAAATTAGGTAAATTCCATAACACACATGGGAACTTTGGCTCAAGAAATAATCTTTGGAATTCATGTGAGGTGTTTATACGACGTAGCACATTTTACGAACAATGGCACATTTTAGATCACGAACACAAACATAATATACTTTACAAGTACGTAAAGTAAAAAATATAAGTTGACTTCATAGGCAATATGATTCAAAGCGTTAATTACACATTTATAATATGTATACTTTCGTTAGTAATGATTGTATTATCGTCGCACAGAACAAAACGAGGTACGGGGTGATTTGGAGGCCGGTGGCAGAGCCGCCCGTTTTTCCCGCAGCTTGAACACGATCCGCCCGAGATGCGCCTTCGGACAACTCCCTAGATCTCGAGTAGCCCTTCAGCTTTTCACTTTGGACACTCTCCTCGTTGCTTCGCCAGTAAACTGTGGCTATTGTGGCAAGACACTGGAAATAAAATATTTTTTTAATTTACTCCTTTCATAACTAATGTATAGTAACTTTGACATTAAACAAATAATTTTATCACGTATATTAAGCGATTTACTATTGACTCACTCATTATGGTACCTTTAAAACTTAGTTTAATATACTAAAAATATGGTATGCATATTCCTTTTATGACTTAGACGTCCTTTAAGAACATATTATTCCTTGTATATTGTGTTTGTAGTCCTTGTGAAATATTTTACAATCACAAAATCTGAACGAACTGGAGGCTACTGACAAAACTTCGTTAGGTTCGTTAACGACAATTTACCATGGTATTAATAGAATTCTCACGTTCTCTTACCAGAGATTCCTATAGTTTTTCCGTTACTTATACCTATAGTACTGGTATAATAAATATATAAACTAAGGAAAATTTCCTTCTTACACATGTACACTGATATATTTAATATCGAATATAATATAGAGAATTGAGGAAGAACCTCACAATGGTATTTTTCAATTGGTCAACAATAAAAATTTAACTGAGCCACTGTTTAAAAACTAGATTATCGACTAACCTTGTTAGTGAAAATAGAGTCAAGAAGTTTTTAACCCCTATTTTCGGCCTTCAGGGAAATAATGTTCTGATAAATCCATTTTACGTTTAATTAGAAATTCTTGTGTAAAATTTCATGCTACTCTATGTAAGGGATTAATAGGTGCCTCTTAATTATTCGATATTTCAGTTTTATATATTTTTCAAAGTAACGATATATTACTACATACAATGCAATAGTCTGTATTAAAATTTAAGAAAAAGTTTACAAATTTCTTATTAGACATGTGTAATCTATTAACCTGTATTCTAGTCACCAAATGAAACGGTTGAAAGATATTGTTCGTGGTATAGATGCGGATGTGTAGGTGGATATATGGTGTTTTCAAAATTACTTTATTTGGGATGAGTACATAAGAAGGAGGATAATATAGAAAATAATGACCGATTAGTTGATAAGTACGTAAATAAGATTAGTGACGTACAATTCCGTTACGAAGAGAAGTGACAGTTGTCTACGTAGAAAAATGTTATAGGTATATGAAGAGATATGTAATAGTATAGGAGTAAAGGTAAACTTGAATATATGAATGAATAACGAATATAAATGTGAAAATTAAGATAAGAGCTGATAGAAGAGTGTAATAAGAAGATGGAGAAGTATATATAAAAACTTTGATTTTATATGAAACAAATTTTTGATACACTTATGATTGTTAACCAAAACTATATTCGTCAAAATTTTCTGTGTTACTCACTTTTAATTTAAGGTCTCCTTTTCTAAAATGTTTTGACTTCACTTTGAAATCCAGTCCTAATGTGGTTGTTTCTAGGCCATCCTCGTGTGATTGATGAATGGTAGGTAAGAGAGCTGCCGTCGGTGCCGGCTCTCCATTTATATACCAGGCTAGCCTAGTAGCTGGCCGTGAGCGACCCGATGTGCAGTTCACTTGCACTCGGTCCCCAATTTGATACCGTATCTTGGAACCGGTAATTGTTGGGCCATGGTCTGGTAGAGCTAAGAGAAAAAAAAACGGTATAACTCTAAACCAATTTTTTAATGGTAGCACGGTAAAATTATTGTTTTGTGTTTAATTGTAAGTGTAATCCAAAAATAAATCAACGACAGGTTAGCAACCTGTCGATAGTTGCTACTATCAAGCTAGTCAAAAAACATCTTGACAGCTGAATTTGTACTACCTGTTCCTATAATGAAACAAATCAGTAAAGCCGCATTGTGACGGTTTGACACCATATGTATGATAGTCGCCTGCTGAGGCGGGTAGAAATCCTTATCGCTCAACAATAAAAAGGGTTTGACCTATGAGCTGAATGCTAACCAGGGATTTAAATTGTTAATAGAATATTTGTTAATTGAAACTCTAGCAAAGTGAACAACTGACGTTAAATTAAGAGGTATAAGTCTGTAAAAGAACTTTTAACAACTTCCTCGTGGTTCATTCAACGTTTAAGTTAGTCTTGTAGATTATAAACAGTGATTTAATCTTGATAATAATGAAGTGTTTTAAGAGTTAATATGTAGTGTTTTTGTATAGTTCAATAAATCAAACTGCAATCTATATCTCTTGTACCTGCTTAAATGCTTGTACAATACTTGATAGGAACAAGGGTTTGTTCTAGGAACAATGGCGACTCTGCTAGTAACAAATCTTATAGTCAGACGGGAATATCATACCGGCCTGTGAACGGTAACCAACGGCCTGTTGATTCGAACGATTCGTTAAAGTTGGCTCCTATTTACAATACAGTAAATACATTGTTAGATCATAATTTGATGTAGTTTAAAAGAATAACCAGGTCGATAATAATAATACAATGATATCCATATATGCACGTTTCCACTGATCTTGGATAACCGAACAGAATTATAACCTCGAAAGTCACTATAAACCATTTTCAATAATGATTGACAACATAAACAACAAAAATATAGAAGACTGTGTAAGTAATAAGAAAACAAAGTGAAGACATTAACCTTTTTTGATATAAAAAGCAATAAACTAATGGTTAGTCCCATTTTCAAATTAAATTCCACGTTGTGTTTCAAAGTAAAATAACATGTAACAGCGTTGTTGTATCTACCACACACTTAATTAGCAACTTTCAATTTCACAGAAAGGTTCATTGCATTCATAATGCAAATTAAATAAAGTAATTAGAACCAGTGATAAATGTTTTTCTGAGTATAATAATAAAGACTCTCATATTGTCACTTGATGTTAAATGAATATGTAACTTAAGCTGGTAAAAGTCTATAACTAGCTCATAAGTTTGGTTGTTGGAAAATGCCTAATTGTGCTTAACAATATATATACAACTTGAAGGTTGTGGGTAAACAGATGATTATCAGAAAAAACTCTTCCATCATGCCACATTATCATTTCTACATTGTTCATCACCAAAACCTTATGTTCACTATAGAATTCGAATCTACGTAAATCGATGTTGTATCTAACACGTTATCACTAAGTCACCATTGCTTAATTTTAATCATTGTATCGGAGTAAAGTTACGTTTGTCTTTGACAAGACAGCTATATTTAGCAAAAGTGCTTCCATGGTATATAGGTTAGTCTGGCCCGAATAAATGTGTATTTCTTAACAAGTCGTGAGAAAGGTAAACTATACAGACCTAAATAAGCCTAGGAATAATCTCGTAAAAAGGAAATAAACGCAAGTTATAAAAAAGTGTTACTTACCTACTATAGTCATATCTGCGTGATCAGACACTGTAGGAAAGAGTGGCCTCTCGCCTGAAACTTCGCAGCGGTATCGACCGCCAGTTTCCAGTACAGCTGGCGACAACGTCACGTTCGCTCCGTTTACACTTGATTTCTATAATAATTATAAAGGATTAAAACGATTTAATTCAAGAATATGTATATTCTCTGGACATATATTCGCTTGATGGCAGGGTTATTGCCAGACTAGTTAGCGGCCACCCTCGGGCTTAAACTGCCGCAAGATAAGTTCGGTATGAACCTTTGTGTTCCTGCATAGTGAACGAGAACCAGCCCTTTCCGTCCAGGTCAGCAACATGGCTGTAATACCTCCGGTGTTGTGGCTGTCCGTAGGCGACAGTAACCATTCATAATCAAATAGGCCGTCGGCCTATTTGCTGTCTATTAGCATAAAAAAAACAAGTCAGTAGCATTCTTATAAATTATTTTTAAGTTTTAATATATAGCAGGTTGGGCTTATAGTCGTACCATGATAGGCCACATGTTTGCTTAATACCAGAATAAATTGTGGCCAAATGTTAAATGTATAAAGGAAAGAGTCTGTTTAGGTAATAATGGCTCAATTCTTAGTGGAATTGAGTTCTAATCGCTGCAATGAGTCTGAGCTTTCGGTGAAGTAAAAACAACGTGAGGAAACATAGCATGGTGGTAGGGGGCTTATTCTAAAACCCACCTACCACCCTAAAGTTGAAAATCTGCCGCCAAATACCTATAGGTGTTTTCTAGTAGTAGTACTTGAGAACCGGACCCCCCAACTAGGCTTAGCCGGTCCATCGGTACATCGTCACTTAACATCAGGTGAGATTGTGGCCATAACGCTTAACCTATAAAATTTAAAAAAGAAACATAATAAAAAATGTATTTGTATGAATCTGCTTATATATTTATACAGTTAGCGTAGTAAGCGTTAGTAGTAAAATGTCTTTAGATCATATATCATAAATAATTAGTTAAACTATATAATATTATTTTAAATTACATGTTATATTTATGAATAACATTTATTCGCTTATTCATTTGTAGACGGGAGTACACAGTAAATCTTTCATTTTTTAGCTTAAACATAAGCATATAACAAACATATAACAAAAACAAGCATCACTATCTTAACACTGACTATAATATATTTTTTTAGGAAAAAATTGTTTTGGCTGGCTGCACATTTTATTTTGTGAGTATTAAAGGAGACTCAGCCGTCACGCTCGCCTATGTAACGCTCGTTAGGGTAGATTAATGGAGCGAGAGATATAATCAACGCGTCGCTGCTATACGTTATGTATTATGATAATATTTTTATGATTTTAATAATGAAATATTATAATTAACGCTATTACTCGTGTGGTCATAAGAACACACCAAATTTTTACAGTAAAAGATCAATATTCTGACCACTAATTATTGAAAAAAATAGTACTTTAATCATACGAATATTTATTTATTACAATATTTATGAAATAAACTTTAATCTTACTTACATTTCTCATAATAATATAATATACTTTTTATTATAAGAGTCATTCGTAAATGGTGAGTAACATTTTAGTATAATAAATTAAGGACTTTTGTCGGCAGAACGTTGCTTCGAAGAGTTTAATAGAGTTATCAACCTTGGAATAATTTGCATTACCACCTACTCGTAAATTTTAGTTGCAATTATATAATTTACTAACAACGCCCGCGACTTCACTCGCGTGGTCCAAAAAAATATTTAATCATTATTGCACGTTTTGCAACTTTTTTTTATACAGCCTTGCTCCTATTCGTAAAAGTGTGATGGTAAACAGCCTAAAGCCTTCGTCAATGAGTGCTTTATCAAACACAAAAATAATATTTGATTGGAAATCCGACTGGTAGTTCCTAAGATTAGCGCGTTCAAACAAATAAATAATATTTTTCGCTACATACCTAATATTAGATTAAGAAAATTAGAAAAAGAATATCGGAATAAAGCTCAATGGAGAGCTGTTATTGTTTACTTAAAACTTAATATTATGAATCAAGGTATGTTCCATATAATCTTGGCTGCACCTGCAAAAGACGAAACCAAGATTTTATGGAATTTTGTCATTACTTCTAAGAATTATTATAAACATTGTAAGGTCAGGGTATGATGGGACTGACATGTCCTTTGTGGATCTAAGTATCAAGGTAAAATGAAGACATAAAACATTAAAAACTATAAACAAAATAGTGTGCTATAATGGAGAACAGAATACAGGAAAGTTGCCTAATTGTTATGTCGCCATTAGCCGAGTCGCCCGCAGCGCTCGGTCTTGCTACTGCAAGCTTCATGTGTATTTTCATACTTCCTTAAATTAAGTTTCATACCCAAAGGAAAATATTGAAAAATGATCCGAGGTTTTCCACATAAATTTGTTTACCTGTACATATTTACACAGCTACCTATCCTTATCGTACATTTATTATAATTTTGATTTATACTTCGAAATATTATTTGTACCGCTGCATAGAAAATCTTTTAAACACAATTTATATTTGCAAAGGGCTTATAAATATTACAGTGCAATTAAATCAAGCTTCATTGCAATTATAAACAAATAATATATGTTTTAATAAGTTTTATACTTCCACTAAAAGAGTCAATTTTAAAATCACTTGCTTAAGATTATACCATTACTATGTTACTAGATAGTAGTGATTTGTAAGAAATATACGCGAAGTTATAAAATATGAATTCTGAAGCGATGATGGTTCAGTTGGTATTGTGTACGGACGCGAGCTCGAATCCTTGCACTGAGCATGAGCTTTTGACGATTGATTGATTTCATGATGATTTGATCGATGAAACCATAGCATACTGTTGGAGCTTTTTATTGTCCACCTAGCTAGCTACCATCCTCAAATGGAAAATATGCCACCAAATACCTACAGGTCTGTTCCGGCCGTTGTACTTGAGAGCCAGTCCCTCCAATAAGCTTAGCGTGTTAACCATCTTGAACCACATCGTCACTTAAAACTATATCAGCTTGTATAAACTTACATAATGTTTGTCAGCATTTCGAGTAAAACTTTTACTGACAAAAGGTAGAAATTAAATAAAAGTAGAGATGAGCCTCCACACGATAGCGGCACTGTTTACACCTGCGCCTCTTCACAATGTAATATCCGGTCCAGTTTTATGTTATTTCCACCCGGGAGACCTAAGTAAACTCGACTCACTGCCGGATTAATCCAATTAGACATATCCATTCTAAAGTTCATCCTTAGTATCAGCTTAGCGTCGCATTTACGGAATTATTTGTAAACAAACAGAGAACGTCTTTCAAAAAATTCCTGGTTTCATTAGTGAAATTAGAGTAAATGCCAAATGTCCAATGTCGTTTCGGGAGACGAATGGTTTGTTTGACTTTGTGACAAAGTATTTCAGTTGCTTTGTGAAGAAATTATATTGTAATTGGAGAGGCTTTACATTCTATTGCCTATCGAAACTTGTTTGTTTGAGAATTGATTAATATCTTATTGTAAGTAAAAACCTTGTGTTATATATTGAGTGTTTTAAAATTGCCTAGGAATGATATACCGTAGATAAAAATTTTCAACATATTAATTTAAGCGATTGTGGATTAAAGCATGGTGGTAGTGCTTTTTCTAATGTCTGCCTGGCTAGTTATCATCCTCAAGTTGAAAATTTACCGTCAACTCTCTGTCTCTACTAGGCTTAGGGTATCCGTCATCTTGGGCCACATCGTTACTAAACATCAGTATATAAAAAAAAGAATATCAAAGAGAGAAGAAAAAGAGATTATAAAAACAGTAAGGCTTAGTTTAAGAAAACATTGTATTTTGTAACTTGTCACATGACGTAACAGTAATTATAATGTTAATTTTTTTTTTCAAAATTATTGAAAAAAATGTGTTTCCATGAAATTTCCTGATAATATTTATACTAACAGTGCTAATAACTTAATTCGCGCGAACTTAAATTATGTTTCGTGTAATATTAGTTTTTATTTTTCTAATTTGCGCACATGGAATTATTGTACTAATTATAATTGTTACTATTACTGTCCTAGATATGATATGACCTATTGATGTGTAATTAGTATGCCTCCTCGTAGGCTCGTAGTGAGTCCTTAATAGAACACTTATGCCTAATGTATGGTATGATATTTGTTAAAGTTGTGAGCTATCAAACAAATAAGTATTGCATCAAAATCTGTTAAGAAATTATTTATCACAAAATTTTAACATAACTCTTACCTCGGAGAAGCCTTTTCGTTTTATGGGATAAAAGTATCCTGTAAGTTAATCCATAGATTTAGTTATCATTGCGTCAAATATGATTAGATTCTGCTAAGTCATTTGTGAGTGACGCAAATTCAAAATAAAATACTTTGCCTACTATATCAATATAAAACGATAAACTTATAAACGTATAAAAAAGTATTAAATGTAAAAATAGTGTATTGTATTAAAAGTACTTAGAATTAAAAGAATACTTGTGTTGTTTCAGATTATTCAAATAATTTATGTTTAATTTAAGTTCTATAAAATAAAAACAATATTGAAATAGGCGCAAAAAGGATTCAATAAAACAATACTTTTTTAATTTACCTGCAGGGCTGTCATAGATCGTCATTGATTTTTAACTATTCGTCCATTATTGAATCAATTTTGTATACTAGCTTATTTGTTTAACCCCATTATAATCGAAGAATTCCTGTCCATTGGATAATTTAATAAAGAACTCAAAATTTTTATCTCGCACCTACCTCAACATCAACACCCGGTAGTGGGAATTTTCTCCGCGGCTCGTGGTCACGTGGCACATGTCTGAAGAACTCTTTACCATCTTTATACCACTTGACGGAATAAAGCACATCAGCAGGTCCGAGCTGCCACCGACAGGACAATTCCGCGCGAGTCCCCAGCGGCACATGTGCGGGTACACGCAGTTCCAGTAACTCGAGACTTGTAACCACATACTCTGTAAATAAATATTAACCATTAATGCGCTAACTTCGAATTATCTACCTAATAGCATTTTAATATTTTCAAACATTTCGTTCGTACAATTATGGGTAATGATAAAACCATAGCAGTCATGTGTAGCATATGATGTTTATAGGTAGGGCTTTTTCTAATGCTATCCTGGCTAGCTACCACACTCGAGTCTAAATTTGCCACCAAATACTTATAGGTGTGTTCCAGCAGTTGTACTTGATCACTGGCTATGGAGGGACTGCCCTCCATAAGGCTTAGCGTGTCCACCATCTTGAGGCACATCGTCACTTAACATCAGGTGAGATTGTGGCCATAACTCTAAACCTATTTACTATCCAAAAAAATAAAAGATGAATATGGATGTCAACAGAAATGCTACCTAATATCTCCAATTCAGCTAAGAAACTTCCAGGGGAATCTCTAATCAGGGAAGACACATCAAATTTGTTCAAACCTTTTAGGAGGAGAAAAATTACGAACACAGGCCTGAAATAATATTATATATGAAGATTAAGTCTATGTTCAGTAAAATAATAATACATACTGTTCCGGCTCAGAAAAACTTTCGCGGAACGCGAACGTTGTAATACAAAGATGCCTGAATTTTGAATATTAACTAAAACACACTCTTTAATATTCGCCAATGTGTTTACAAATTAAGAACTCAGAACGATAATTGGTTAAGTAATAAATAGTTAAAACTCATAAATATAGGTCATCAAAAAAATCATAGGTATATCAAAAAAATATAAGTCCTATGTATAGTTGGAAGCTTGTATTTTTTTATACGTATCTGCTATTGCTTATATTTACAGTATAATCTTTATTTTAAGATATCTTCTTTTTATTTTATCTAGGAGGAAGTAAAGTGTAGAAAATGAAAGAAACTGTGTGATGTATTTCCCACAAGATTAATACGCTTATAAATAATTATGGTTTGGAAAAAGAACAAAACTTGGTTTCCTCAAAACAGATTGACATGAAATCGTGTATTAGTATGCAATAGTTTTAGTGATGGATAAGGTTTAACATTTTTAGTAAGACTAATTACTGGTTATTGAATAATCAAAAAACATGTAAGTTCTTGATACTATACTATATACGGCGTCATACATATTAGAATTGCCGATTTAAAGTTATTCCCAAAAAAAAAATTCAATCATCAACGTCGATTTTGAAGACAAGTATTCGAAAATTTAAAAAATACAAGTGACGTGTTAAAAGATAACACTTGCATATATTGTAAATCTTAGAAAATTTCGTCGATATAAGGTTCTTCCACGTTATATTACAAATTTCGACAGCAACGCCTGCTGGAATTTGCCTTCAATTTACACACTGGCGTTTTCAATAAAATGCCCTACATACGTGTTGCGGTAAGTAGGTAAGTCCCTGTATTTTTATTTGGCTGTAGGTAGCGTGTTATGAAGGCAAAAATCCATTAAACGCCACGTCAAATAATTTCCCATGTGACGCTCGCTCGCGACCCGTAAAAGAGCACTATTGCCCTCGCCCAGCGGTGGATAATATTACTTTACGACCCGCGGGGCGGAGTTCAAATATAAGTAAATTGGTGAATAAAGACAACGAGCGTACAAACAGTTATAGCTTGTGGTAATATTAAGTATATGCTTTGTAAATACATTTAGGTGATGCGTCACTAAGTACATTTATCAAATCTCGAATCTTATGAATAGTTTTGCATGGTGGTAGGGCTGTTTCTAATGCCCGCCTGGCTAGCTACCACCCCGAGTTGAAAATCTGCCACAAAATACTTATAGGTGTGTTCGGATAGTTGCACTTGACAACCAGACCCTCCACTAGGCTTAACGTGTCCACAAACTTGAACCACATCGTCACTTAGCATCAGGAAAAATTGTGGACATAACGCTAAGCATATATACTTTAAAAAACGCAGTGGATAAACTATAATGAAACATCTCTACCTCTGTTTTTTTTTTATAAGAACGACCTATGTGCCTGACTGGATTACGATCAACATACACCAGATCTAACATTCACCACGTCGATACGCCTACGCATGTCGTAATCCATAATTACTTGTGCATATTCAGTGATATAGTGGGGTGGTAGGGAACTATGCTTCAATCAGTCGCGAACACCATTTACGTGGACTGCGTCCCACTTAGCATTCAAAAAGCTCACGACCGCGGTTATCTCTGTTCCTTCTCTTGTGCGAGCATTACAACCATTGCAATCAAGTGGAATGAAGTATGGGTCCGCTTTAGCCGATGGTACGTCGTATGCTTGGAGTAAGTGCAAATGACGTTATTAGTAACAACAGTCGTGGTCGACATGTTAACCCGCTGAAGGTATGTTTTGAACGTCGTGAAAGTTAAGTGAAATGTAGTTATGGTGGTAAATGTGTGACTCTTTTACTTTGTCATGTTTTAAGATCAGCCAGTATATATAAAACTGCTTAGAAACTTGCTAACTGACGTGACAGCAATTACTGTCAATAGATAGCTGATCTCTCGATGGTAATTTTTTGTGGATTGTACTGTGCTTATCGTCAGGCAATTTGTCAAGTTACTGATATAAAAAAGCAAGTGAGCATTTAGTGTATCATAAACTACTACCCTCAAAGGGGTTGAGACTAGACTCTCTTGTGAAGGCGGAAATGGTCTTGAGTGACGTGTCACCGCCGAGTGTCGTCCCGTAGTGTCGCATCGTGTCGAACGCAGGGGCGGCGAGTCGTGTCGTCGAGAGCTTTCAGAGATAGTGCACGTATGGCTCGATTCAACTACCACCCACTCTTTATGTCATGTTCTGTCGGCGAAAATAAATAGTAACACTCATATCTATATTCATATTATAAAGCAAAAAGGTTTATTTTTATTTTTGTTTTAATGCGCTAATTTTAGCATCTATCAATCGGATTTCAATAATTATTTTTGTATTTGATACAGCAGTCATTGAGGAAGGTGTTAGGCTATCACGCTACTACCAATAAGAAGAAATAAAGAAATCGTTTAATGCTAATAAAAGACATGCAATCAACAAAGGAAACTATAAATAAAAACAATAAAAGAAAAACAAAAAAAGAAGAGAAAATACACACACAAATAATAATAGTGCATATCTTATTACTAGTATAGGGCGTCCAGCTCAGCATTTGCTGAGGTGTCCGAAACACTTTGCCCTGATTTTCAGGTGGAACCCAAATCCAGTTGCGGTGCGTTAAAAATTTGTTACATTAATCGTAATAACATTCTGAATAACAACATTAACAAAAACAACAGGAACAAAGCTGTGTTGAAAAAGTAACAAAACCGGCCAAAAACTTATTTTTCAGTTCAACGCCAACGAAGTCACATACACAGCTCATTCTATATTTTATAAAACCTATTTTAAACTTCATCGAAATTACTTTTATTGAAATGTAATGGCTTTACAAAGAAGATGTGTTTGTTTATCAGTGTACTAGCATATTTCAAATAATGTAAAAAATATAGTATATGTTATTGAAAATACTGTAATTGTATAAATCTATCACTTTTGGGTACTCAGGTTTCATGTATATTAACTTATACATTGACGTCTGTACACGTGACAGATAAATCCGACAAGCAAACTTGAGGTTTTTATTATTACTGCAATATATTTTTGTCTTATGTATGCAAAAAAAATATCTGTTGGGCGGATTTGGCTCTGGCTAATCTCAGAGACGGCTGGACCGATTTTGATGAGACTTTCGCTAGCAGATAGCTGATGTCGTAAGAAGTAGCTTGGGGTACTTTTATTTTAGAAAAAAAATATTACTAAAAAAAAATATAAATAAATAATTTTTAGTTTCACGGGCACAGCTGCTGGTCTAATATAAAGATCGATGAACGCGTTTAAAAGATTATCTCAATATTATAAATGATTATATAAAATTTTGCGACAAACAATAACTTGGAAAGTTAGTCATATGTATGGAAAAAGGCAACGCAAATGCAATTAACGTGCAAGTATATTATGAGCCATATATTTTTTTATATATGCCATATTATCACAGTCATAACATTAACGATGGAATAATAGCGTAATTTACTATGCACTTTTTATGGTATACTAGCTATGCCCGCAACTTCGTTCACGAGGAATTAAAAATTATTTAATTATTTTTTGTAACTTTTTTCAATACAGCTTTGCTCTTATTGATGTTAAATATACCCCCTCAAGCCTTTCTCAATGATTGCTCTATCAAATACAAAAAATATGTTTGAAATCCGACTAGTAGTTTATGATTAGCACGTTCAAACAAACAAACTTTTCTGCCTTATAATATTAATATAGATAAATAAAATTAGTGGTTATATAAATTTATTTATACGCTGCGTTTTACCTAAAAAGGTTTACTAAATATAAAATCTAAATTATATGGCATTTCTAAATTATTCTCAAATAATATCGAATGGAATGTTAGTAATAGCGAAGTATAAAGTAGACGCGTTATATTCCCTGGTGGAGAACAATCGGAATCCAATAGTTCGCTTCAATAAATCACACAGTCCGACCGTTACACTGGAATAATGTAACTAGATCTAGAGGAATGTTTTAGGCATATTCCGCTGCAAGATGCTACGGTCTATGGAAAATCAGCTCTAGGCCTTCCAGTATATCGAAATATACAAAAAGAAAACAGTAAATTCCTGTAAGTACAGTAATTGTAGTGTTATCCTAGTTTTACTATAAATGATATAATTAAATACACAGCAAGATATTATGTCTGTCTGTTTATTCGTCTGCTATTATTGTTAGAAATACCTTTCTCACTGGGATTACTGAACTGGGGTCAGGAACCACCACATATGATAGGGATGAAACAATTGGGTTGTAACCACTTTGCACAGGGTCATACACCGTTCACAATGACTCTCCTTTAGCCTTCACAATGACTATCCTTTAAGATGGTGGACACGCTAAGCCTAGTGAAGAGACTGGTTCTCAAGTACAATTCCCGGAACACAGCTTTAGGTATTTGATGGAGATTTTAAACTCGAAGTTGCTAGCCAGCTAGGCGGGCATTAGAAAATGCACTACCACCATGATTTGGTTTCTTCACGATGTTTTCCTTCACCGAAAGCTCAAGCTCACTGTAGGTGAATTAGAACCCACGTTCCTTAAAGTGGCGTCTGTACATACTACCAACTGAGCTATTATAGCTTTCCCTATACGTATTTGGCGGAAAATCTTTAACATACCACGTCTCAGTTTCAACAAATATTTATATAGCCGCCGAGAAATTTTCAGGCCCACGGCGACCTCTTTCTATATATATATATATATATATATATATATATATATATATATATATATATATATACATTTATATAATATAGCTGAATAAATAATTGTGAGCACTTTCAATAAAGCTGTATTTTATTATAATTTTTATTCGACCTCCTTTGCAATAAAACATAATACCGTTTGTTTATATCCTAATAAATTACCGTTGACGTATGTAGCCACGCATTCAGCTTTACCGCCGATTCCGAAAAGTTGTAAAAGGGTAGTAAAACCTTCAGAATTAGGGACTATTTTTATACGGCGTGAAATAATGACGCGTAATCGCTAAAAACGCTTATGCGCTGATAGCAACATCTGCTACGTTGGGCAATTGTTACTCTTAAGTAAAATAAAATTTATTTTTCTATGTATCTGTATGTCGATGATTATGCTTGACTTGATCGCGAGCACCATATACCAAGAGTAATTACAGCAAACTCGAACGTGTCTCATTGCGGCATTAGCTTGTATATTATATACTAATTAATTGGAGTGGTAGGTATCTGTATCCAGCTGGTCAGCTATCACCATATACTTGGTGATAGACCTATTATAAGTACTTTCTTTTCCTTTGTCGCATTTTAGTATCTACTAGAGGTAGCAATTTACTGATCGGTATGGCAACGATGATTGTCGATGAATTCCTAATTTAGTTTGTTTTTAGATTGTACTGCACTTCTTATATTTTATTTCATAGTGAAACCTAAATTTACACACAACCTCTAATCTAGCAAGTGTGTGTGTGTGTGTGTGTGTCGCGAGACAGGCATGTGGAGCTTGTAAGATCAGAAGCACAAATAATCAGTATAAATACATCACGACTTTTAATCCCTTCTACAGCCTGAGACAAGAGACAGCTTTCATAATTATTCAAGTGTGCAGTAAGAGTAGACATTTGGACTACTTCAGATCATGCGACATTATCCTCATAGGTCTCATACGACAGCCTTTAAAATGCAGATAAAACTGTTCTTATCACCTTATGATGACATAAATAAATCTTGATTATTATAAAAAAAAAAACATGAACTCAGTCTAATCCGTTTGCTATTAATCAACGGCTTATAAATTTCTCAGTAACGAAAAATAACTTTTTTTTATGTTCACTCTGTAATATTACATGCAAATAGAAATAACGCGAGTAAAGTGTTAATAAAAATACCATAATTTCAGATCTAGAATATTCTTAAATGAAGTCGTTATTTTTCCACCGAGAATAAAGTATACCTTCAACTGTTGATATAGTATAAAAATACGAAAGGGAGTTTATTAAACACAAAAAAAACAACTTGTTGCTATAGTAAAACCTCTAAAAATTCATAACAAATTCATCAAAACCCATTAAGATTTTGTGCGAAAATTGAGGAAAATTAGATTTGTTAATATATTTTTTTTATTAAAAAAGGTTGCGATAGGTTTACACTTATGAAAAGGTATAAGCTTATTAATATAATATTTAACATTTTTTTATATGACACATTATGAATCATATGACACAGTATCATTTTATTTATACTTTTGCTTTCACATTATTTCTATTACATCAAATGTATTCAATATATTAATAGTGAATGTAATAGAATATAAGTTCTCAAATTACATGTAGGGACTTTTTACCATTGGGATAAAATAAGTTATATTAAATAAATGAAATTAATACTGTTTGAAAAAACACTGTTAACATAGTTACTATATTTATATAGATGCACTTATTGGTCTATGTATAAGTTTATTTTGGAAATAAACGCTTCTAATTTACAATGAATTTTGCACTCTAAGTCTGCAAATGTATGAAGGATAGAAATTGTAAATTTGTAATAATTTTGCACAAAATCATTAATAAAACAAATTCATATGGGTTTGGGTCGGATTCAAAAGGTACCTTTATAGCCGATGCTTACTTTGTGACTACATTTTCGATTAATTACTTCAGGACTTTTCGGTAATTTTGATTAGTTTCTTAAATTCAATATAATACTCTCGAGTTACCTTCTGTTCCTCATATATAGCCACACTATATATTATTTTCCCAACGATAAAAAAAGGCAAACATATTCACAGTATACACTTACGTAATACAAAAGTACTTTCTTTAGGTTTATATTTAATATGTTTCTTCTAACAGCATCTTCCATTCTCCTTTAAGAATAATGATTGCGACAACACATAGAATTGCCTTTATACAATTCTCCATTAGAATAGCAAACTGTGTATTACGTGCACTCGACTGCATTCACTAAGGAAAGAGAACAGGCAACCTACTTCACTTTATTCAGTTTTCATAACTTTTATACTTGTAATACTTGTACTCGCAGCTCCGTCCACGTTTATTAATACGTTTTGTAGAATAAAAGGTATCATATATGTTGATCCATAATATTAGTTATACGATTACAAGTTTCTTCAAAATAGATCCAGTAGTTCCAGAATGATGCGCAAAATATATATAAACATATAGACAAGAATTTAAAAAAATTGCCTTATATATTACCCCGAAAATACCCCACTATTATAATTTTAAAATGTATACTTTTATATACAGACTTTTTTACTAGTTCAATCTATTTTAACAAAGCAAGTACAGATACAATACTATGGTATATTTATTTCAAAATTACTTATATTATTATATCGTTAATAAATGCTATTATTCAATACAAGCTATAGTAATGTTATTTTGTCTGGTATTTTCATTATTTTCTTACAGACGATAAAATCAGACAGATAACATGTAAAACACAAAACGCTAGGCAATTTAGAAATCCGAAAACATCGACCATGTTATATGGCAAAAATCTTTCTATTTCCATTGTTGTTTGATATAAAGATGCACCACACGCCTTGAATGCGTAATGAAAGGTTAACGAGATGAAGTTCTCACTATTATAAATAAAAGCTTTTAGTTGTGAAACATATTACAATTTAATTTTACTCTACTATTATTATTATCGCGGTTATATATACAAATATATAAATACGGTATATTATACAAAACAGCTCTGTCCAATTGGATTGAAAACACAATACATCAGAGTCCCCGCGCCAAGTTGTCTTATTTGAGTAATCAAAAATCCTCCTCCAAAAATTCCTATCTAGCTTACTTGGAAATCCGCCACTGCTTCGGAACCTTTTAGAAAACGTAATTTGATATTTTGAATGCGATATTAGGTGATGTCATCTATCGCTCTGCTGTTGCATTATATCAACATTATTTAGGAGATTTGAGATATTTGTTTTTGTATTGCTAAATTTAATTCTTTCATTTCAAATCCGTGGCAATACGTCATTCATTTGTTGAATTTCGGAAGACAATATTTTTAAATTGATTTCATTTTCAGTGCACTATACAGAATTGTAAATTTCCTTATTCATACTGAGAAGAATTAGGAGTGGAAAATGTTGAAATTTTAGTAGAGAAGTTACCTTTTTTATATACTAAATTACTCTTGTATAAGCTATGACTAAAATCTTTGTAAAGAAGTCTCGCTTTTTCTTTCTTTTTACACTATATTATATTTATATATTTAGTACAGAGAGATATGTTAGATACTGTATTTCACAACCCTACTAAAGGCACACTGTAATATGTAATATATCCTGCATGTAGGAAAAACATATTCTGTATTTGTGATACAATTTTTGTCTTAAACTACCTGTCTAATAAAAACATACAAGTTATTGAGTTACTCAGTTTTCGTGTTAAATTTTATAAAGAGAGAAAAGTATTAACAAACGATTATATTTTAAGACGAAAAAGTGACAGTACTGTACAATGCAAAGGCAATGATGTCTATAGAGTAATAATTTGTATTTTTGCTACTTGATATTGGTGAAATAGCCTATATAGAGAGATGACATAATTAAAAAAAAGTAAATCGGGACTCAGCGTTGTTTCCTACCACCCCAGTGCAAAGCTGTTTATAAATGTATTTAAACGTATAAAAAGCGCACTCAATAAAAATAATTAGGTAATTGCAACGTTACAACAATTACTCTTATTAAGAAGACATATTATAGACTTGAAGATACGTTCACATTCTGCCAAAAGCCCCAGGAAACCAGCTACGATTTTCGTAATATTGTCCTCACCTAACACTATATGTATTCATAAGCACACGGATTAGTAACTTTACTAATACGTGATACTAATGAGTAGCAGGTATATATTTTGTATAGAATGTTTATTCTTCTGTGGAATGCGCTCCCACTAGATATTAGGATGTCGACTAATCGCTTGAGCTTCAAAGCCGAGCTACGTCAGTTTTATAAGATTTTTTTGGCATTAATAGTTCATTAAATTATTTGATTATGTTTCACGTGTATTGACATAATTATTTATTTGTGTTTATTTTATTGTATTGTATTTATTATGTTTATATATTAGTAGTTATGTACAAATTAAATAATATATTATTTATTGTATTTCCTTAAATATACACAGTATATACTTTATGTATGTAAGATAGTTAGTGTTACTATTCTAGTAGATAGTTTTGTCTTACATTTGTTGTTTGCTTTACACGTATCGTCTTTTTTATCTGCACCACCTTAAGGTTGACTGTTAGAGAATGCCTATGGCATTAAGTCCGCCATTGTACCAAACATAGTGTAAAATAATAAATAAAAGACAAAACGTCTACTTAGCTTTAGTCGCGCTTTGGCTGCTAGGTGGCACAGAAGGAATGACAATATTAAGTGTAATTATTTCTGTGCCATCCAGCAACTTATTATTTTATATCAGCCATACTTAACTTTTTTCCTATAAGGGCCACAAACATGTGTTAGTCATAGAATCGTGACAAAACTCACAACTAATAATTTAATGATTATCCAAGAGTAAGAAAATACATTATAAATGAATAAAATAAATGTATATCGACTAGAAACATATAAATAAGTTTTACTTTCTAAGACAAACACAGACACATAAAAATAGGAGTACAGTGATCGATGATTATTTATTACTATTATCGTCTAAATCTGTTTATATTGAATTATACAAATCTAAAGAAATATTACTACCTATTACTTAATGTTCATCGTTGAAGTAATAGATAATCAGATGATTTTTTATCTAAAACTGGTTAAAATACTTTAAAAATCCGGATTGGCTGAGATGGCCAGATACTACTCATATTAAACTGGGCTCGTGAAACAAACGTTATCTTATTTCATACAAATCGAAAAGATACAATATCAATCTCATGTTCGCTGGATTACTAATGATGAATTAAATAATGATAACAAAACCATACCAGAGAAAAATTGAAAGTACTCAATTTATTCTTAAGAAAGAATCATAACGTCTTAATTAAATCCAGGTCAAAATCCGGTAATAGTACATTTACAGATTGAAATTAATTAAGTTAAAAATAAATCCTATTTATTGGATTAATGAATAATGTAAATAAATAAGGAAATCGTCATTCCTTATATATTTAACCGCTGGTATTCTGCAGATATAATACGTTTACAAAGTTGGCCATTCATAAATCTAAATAATTTACATAGCTTCCCTTTGATCAACGCTTCTGGTTTGCCCTAAATTCTAGTTAATTTTATATGCAAGTGCGAAGATAAAAGAATTAAACGTGTATGTTTAAAATGTTTATATAGATGGAATACAACTAACATAGTAAAGAAATTACACACAGATATTGAACAGAAGTTGGCAATCGAAGGTATACATATCGTGAAGTTTGATAAATCACTTGCTTTGCCACCTCCGTTTTTCCTTTCAGTAGTTAAATATCAAAAGATTATTTCTTACTCACTGTCTGCATTGTAAAAAGAAACTACTGTTTTAATTTTATGTTTCTATCTACAGTACTTTCGATTGTGCATTTAACCGTCTTTTTTTTGTTATGGCTTAGCATTATGGTCACAATCTCACCTAATGTTAAGTGACGATGTAGCCCAAGATGTTGGCCACGCTAAGCTTGGTGGAGAGACTGGCTCTTTAGTGCAACTGTCGGAACACACCTAAATGACGGCAGATTTTCAACTAGAAAAAGCCCTACAACACCGTGCTATGGTTTCATCACGATGTGTTTCTTCACCAAAAGCTCAAGCTCATTGTAGGTGGATTCGAACTCACGTCCCTTGATGCGGCGTCCAACATACTAACAACTGAGCTATCATCGCTTTATTTTTTCTTACAGTTGATGTGAGAAAAGGTGTTAACACTAGTTTATTAAAATTCATACATTACATTAAATTCTAAATTTGTATAATGTATAACGCTACGTAGCCTTTCCCTTTAAAACCGTGATATTATCTATAAGACAAACTATTACATAAATGGTGTACATCACGCGATGACAAGCGTGTTCAAATTGCCGCTCACCTAATGAATTGACAGCCTGTCTTATAATTGGCTAACATAATCTGTATTAGACATACGTCGATAGACATATGTTATGACCTTAGCGTGTGATGTTCGAGCTTTCAGTATATACTATTAGGCTAAATTTATACAATTCTTTATAATAACACTAGCTGACCTGACAGACCTTGTTCTGTATTTTCGAGTAGTCAATCACATCGACTACAGCGACATCTATCGCGTTATGATCACTTCTCGACATAAAAAGTATCCTATCTCTCAAGTTGGATAAAACTGCACACAGTGTGCAGAATTTGATTAAAATCAGTTCAGTAGTTTAGGAGTTCATTGCGGACAAACAACGTGCCACGAATATTTTATAAAGTAATACCTGATCTCTATCTATTAGAACATTTTCGGCAGTTCATTCCACGCCTCATGAGTGCTGCGGCTGCCTTGACGCGGCTACTACCCAACTTAGGTGGTCCAGAGTCAGCCTGCCGAAAGCTGTCATAGGGATTGTGCGATCTATGGCCCTCTTTGGGGCCGCAGCGTGGGCTGGAAATCTACCGGTCCGTAATATCACTGCTCTGTAGAGACCGCAAAGGGCGATGGCTCCCTGAATAGTCTGCGGGTACCGCACGATTTCCTTCGAGGTGACCTCCTTGCTAGCTGGATCCCCGCCATGGGATTTGGAGGCAAGGACCCTGGCACTACTTTATGAGTGGCGCAAAGAGATCATGGCACGTGGGTTGAGACCTACGCCTCGGGAGATTGAGGCTCAAAGGCTAGAGATATACCAGGTCCACATTGTGACGGAATAGTGTTATCGGCTTGAACATTCCAACTTAGGCGTGATGACCGTTGAGGCCCAGAGACCAAGTTTTAGTCCTGGACCAGAGGGCGACACGGTACTCTCATCTTCCTATTGACAAAGGTACTCTCAGGACATGGATGCTTCTGGAGCTTCCTGTGTCGCATAGGTCGAGAACCAACACGAGAGTGTCACCATTGCAGTTGCACCCTTGATGATACACAGCATACATTGGGTGACTGTCCCGCATAGGATGCGACACGCTGTGAATTAACCACAGAGATCGGTACCATCCTCTCGCTTTTAGCTGTAGTTAGATCCATGGTCGAGAGTGAGAGCGGGTGGACTGCCATCGCGTCTTACTGCGAGCAAGTTATGCTCGTGAAAAAGGGAGCGCTTGCCGTAGGCGACAAACCGGGCACCAAAGAATCAGAAATGACCTCCGGCCGCCTTAGAGTGGCCTGCGGCGGCAGGTGTGGGCACATCTGTCGCGATTACAGTGCAGGCCCGAGAAGGAGCGTGACGAACCTCTGCGCACACCTTTACAAAGGTTTTGTCTGCGTGTGCAGATCCCCAACCCCATTAGAGGGAGCCCTTGATTAGGTTTGGACCTTACTGGGATTAGATGATGAATGTGAAAGCGCTCCATTAATCTTGGTGGAAGGTACAGAGGCCGTAGGTTTTTAGTCAGTAAGAATCTGACATAACCCATACTTTTGCTGCCCAGCGGAAGGTGGGTATCTTATGTAAGATGTTCCTACAAAAAAAAAAAATATCTATATCATTTAAAGTGTTAGAAAATTGATAAATTATGATATTGAAGAAATAAATGTTTTGTATTTTAACACTCACTCGCTACGCAGGGCATACAAAAGTATAAATACAAAGAGACAATGAATTAAAAAACTAAGTATCCTAGATTCATCTACGAAAAACCCTGCATCGAATGGTTATAGTTCTATCCCGTTAAGTTCAGTAGTTTTGACGTGATTGGATGGTAACAATAATATTAATAGTATAAATTATTGTACTAAACATCAAAGTTGTTATAAAACTGCGGAAGTGAATTTAAAATTATCGGATATACGAAACAAAAAAAAAATTGTGGCTGTAACCGTTATATATTTTTCGAATAATTTCGGATACGGATGGCGTGGAACGACATAATGTCGAAAACCTAAAAAGTCTTTAAAAACCATTAATTATGTTAAATTAAGCTAAATTGCTAACCATTAAATATTCAAATAATACTTCTATGTCAACTATCAGATATCTGAAATAATTTTATATCTGTATCCATAATCAAAACCAATTAAATACTCATAAGATATCTAAATTCAAAATAGGATATCCGTAACATTCGTAGGTACTATTATACGTATATATGGTACTAGTTGTGCCTGCGACTTTGTTCACGTAGATCTCAAAATTATTTAATAATTTTTGTCCGTTTTTGTAATTATTTTGAATATAGCTTTGTCCTTATTAGTGGTAGCGAAATATTAAATAGCCTGAAGATTTTCTCAATGAGTGTTCTATCAAATACAAAAAAAAAAATTGAAATCCGAGTGGTAGTTTTGAAGATTAGAGCGTAATCTATGTAGATAGACATAACAAGTAGCGAAGCGTAATGGATAAAGACATGCGTTTATTTATTGTAATTGTAATAGAGAAGATCCAAGAATCTTCAACACACTATTCATTATTTAATAAATTACTCACCAAAGTGATATTTACGTAACTTCTGTCCCTCTCGTAAAACTCCTATTTTACGACAACCGCGGCTACGCTGGTCGGTATAAATTGTTTTATTTTTTATGTTTATAGAACTTTGATAATCATTAAATTATAATGTGTAACTTTTATGGACTTTGTCTAACAAACATTCTCTCATTTTATTTAGATTATCTCAACGTCTATGAATATTTTGCACATTTAAATACTATTTACCCGTGGACCATGATGATGGATAGTATATCGTAGGAAAAAGTATTAGCACCTTCGAGTACGATGCGAAGAAAAAATATTTTAAATTTCAAAACTCTACAATAAATGCTTTAAATTTCTGTTTTTGCAACGAAGTTTCTTATCGTACGGTAAGGCCATCCTTACCGACTACATAGAATAGGCAAATCAAAATGTAAGATTTTTTCGTCACGACCTATTCTTTAGTATGTTTTATATTGCACTATATTTCTATAGTGTAGACGGTTCTCTATAGCGCGTACTGTATTGGCTGTACCCAGTCATAGTTGCGCGCTCATTGGTTCAAGACAGTCAGCAAGTTCTCAATGGCTGCGCAGATATATGCATGTAGCATGTACACGTCATACGCGTCAGCTATTTCGTAGTGTATTATATGTATATGTAATGATATATTTCTTATCAGAATAAAATTATTTTAAACTTTTTAGTTCTTTTTATTAATCAGTAACAAGAGATCGTTTAAATAATATATGCTGCACAGAACTTAATTCCTAACACATTTCATTACACAGTGATGAACATCATCTATAATTCCACACGTTGTTTTCAATTGTAAGAGTTTTTTGACTAATAATATCTACGATAAGTAATTTTCTTTAAATTAAAATAAATTGCAGGGTCGTAAGATTTAATGATTTGGTCCGACTGGACCGTAACCATTAAACATTAAATATACTATCTTCCATAGTGATATAAAGACGTGTATCGCAGTCCATGAGCAATTGATTTACATATGTCTAGCAATTAAACGAGGTGGTGTGCATTTACGGGTCAATATTAGTCAGTATATATTCAGGCACCGATAAACTTGCAGACCGGGATAGCAGCAGCATATTTAAGCGATGATAACTCAGTTGGTAGTGTATTCAGATGCCGCAACACTGGATTTGAGTTCGAATCCACCTGCAACTGCAATACGTCTGAGCTTTTAGTGAAGGAAAACATCGTGATGAAACCATAGCATGGTGGTAGCGTTTTTTTTTAAAGCCCGCCTACCTATACCTATACACCTATACCTAAATACCTATACGTATTTTCCGGAAGTTGCATTAGAGAATCAGTCCCTCCACTAAGCTTAGCATGTCCACCATCTTGGGCCACATAGTCACTTAACATCAGGTCATATTCTGGTCATAACGCTTAACCTATAAAGTTAAACAAAAACAGCTACACCCACTGACAGCCGGCTAATCTATCGACGGTCGCCATCGTGTTAGGTTTGTACTGTGTTTTCTATCAGGTACTGCTTCTACCGTTGTGACATCTGAGTGTGAAACAAAGAATATAAAAGATTTTAAAATTCATCACAAAACAAAATATAAATTGAATTTTAAATTAAACCGGTTTACAACTGCTGTTCAATTTCATATTGAACTAATGAATTGACAGCCGTTTATAATAGACTGAGAACGTAATCCCTACAGACTTCTGATATAAAAGCACTTTCTAACTTCTGAACTATTGCTAAAGAAACTCTTGAATATCGATGATAGTTATTACTTGAGGTAATTGTTGCTAATGAGGTCAAGAACTATTGAAGCGAAACTTATTTAATGACACTCAGTAACGATCACTCGTAATAGAAAATGATTTATCTTAGCAAAAAATTACAAAACCAAAATTACTGACATAGCGAAGACTTCGTTTGTTGGAAAGACATGCTTGTGATCAAAGAACGAATAACTAATGACATAGATACGTTTTAGAGTGAAGATAGTGCTTTGGCGGTATGGAATATTAGTTATAGAAATAGAACGCTGATCTAGGCAAAATGACATACGAAAATAAAAATATTATACAATTATACTATGGCTATATATATTATGTCGTATCCCTTGACTGAAAGATCAGGCTCGTATAAAAAAACTAAATCAACTTCAAAACCAAATCCTATTTTTTGTATCGTTACGAAGATTATCTATTAAACTAAACCACTCGATTATCACAACCTACCATATTATAATACATTGTGTTAATTTACTTTTCCGAAATTTCGTCACCCCCCTTAGCCAAGTTGTCTTTCGATATTTCTTAACATTTAGAAAACGCTTAAAAATGCATGGGAATGACATAGCCCTACGCCCAGTGACGTCATCAGAACGAATTGTCTATAAGTTAGAAATAATAGAACGTAATGCAGGCGTTATATCGTTCGACCACTTTTTTTCATACATTTGGTAGCAAAGTTACAATTTTGACAATGGTCAACGAGACGCAAGCATTTTTTTTTAATATGACCAGTAATGTAACTGTAAAATAAGTTTTGAAATTCAATCTCCTACAGAATCGATTTTCATATAAGGTCCGCGGTATGTAAGTTTTATGAAAGTATATTAAATTATTGCAAGCTTTATTTTTTCTGCGCAATGTACCTTGCGCACCTTCACTTTAACAGTCGCGAACTCGCCCGATCCGTGATAATCGTGACTAAATCAGTAAACTACAGTCCTGGATCTTAGCTGACATACACACTGTTCTGTATTATTCGACATGTATTATAAAACTGTATGCTTGCCTATATCATTTCTATATGTATATAGTAACAATGTTAAGAAACGAATGGTAACAATTATTGAAATAAAAATATCGTTTATATATCGGTATAAAATGTGATACTTATGTATAAAAATTTTGTAAATTTTGTACAAATTTGTGATGGTAATACATCACAAATGTGAATGCAAAGTTTGGTGGAGTAACACATGACTTGCATATAAGATCATCTAGTTTAGTTGAACAATATATGCATCAACTTCACTAAAGTAATTAACAAGTGTGATTATTAAATATTTAGATGTTTCTATAAACAACAAAAATTTAAAAATAGTTATTTTTAAATCTTTTGTTTAATAAATGCCAAATTTCATGTGCTTTTGGATACCCATAACATCCCTGGCTTATGACGGTTTCAGGGAAGAGGTGTACACAAAAAAATGTGAGCACATGTATTGAGTGTTGTCTTAGTTTACTCAAACATAATGATGATGCCTACTGAAAAGAAAGGCAACTGCATAATCAGTTTTGTTTTTATTATGCAATAGGCATGACACCTTTAATTTGAATTAGGTACTATCTATAAAAGTTTCCTAGTTTAAGATAAGTATTAATTAGATAATAAATAAAGGATTTCTAGGCTTAGAAATATTGTACATAAATACTGTTTAGTAATGAATATTATGTGTAGTATACTTAAAACAAATATTAAATCATCATGTGCAAAAAAAATATTATAATACCACTTTAATTATATAACTAAGTTAGATTAACATGTTTTATAAATACAATAGTAAAACCTGAAATTGTACTATTTACCAATTTTAATTATAAATTATAAAGTAAAAATGAGTTGTTGAGATTAATACTGTTATCAGTTTTATTTACTTAACAGCAATTACAACATGAAAATTATATTACAAATAGTTATGCTATTAAAAACCATTTTTGTGTCTGCTTGTAAATTGTGGATTTTGTGGAAAAAAACTATATAGGTACAGTTAGTTATTCTTGTTTTTTCTTAGGGGAAAATTATGGTATTTATTAATTAGGTATAACAATTTCCAATATATTTTTGAAACTCACATAAGAAAATAGCTCCCAAAATTATATATTTATTATTTTTCAACGAGTTTTGACCAGATTTTTTACACAATTATGTCATACACTAGTATCAAAACAATAGTTTTATTTTTGTTATTACTTGCTTTTAATATTTATTAGGTACTATATTTTCAATTCTGCTTGTACTTATATCACAAGGATTAGTTTATTTTAATGTTATACCATAGTGAACTTATTAAAGTTGCCTTATTTGAAGTACTAATTAATACACAAATAAAAATATTTGGCTGTTACGCTATCTTAGCATGTTTTTTCAATATTACTATTTATGTTCCAAAAGTAACTTCAAGTGAGGTAATGTAATTTGTAGTGTAGTGATATGTATAAGCAAGCTTGTCCAGTAGACAATATTCTCAATTTTTAGGTAATTCATAAGAACCACAGTGCCGCCTATAGTATCCAAAATAGATATATAGTATTGTTCTAGTAACAAGTATATTTTGTAAATATAAACTGAATCATGCCATTTTTTTCAAAGATTAACACTGATATATTATAGGTACTAATAGATACACATATAAGATTCTCAATCAAAATCAGTTATGTTTGTACAATCAATTAAATAGATATATAAAATAACTTTGAAATAGTATTTAAATTAACAAGAAACTAAATCTATCATACTATATTTATATCATTCTCCTTATAACATCACTCAGATTTTTTTGATAATTAATACTAATTGCACCAGCCTTCTCAATGAGACTATTATTTAGAAAACTTTTGGATGTCTAAATCATTAGGTTATACAATATTCCAAATGTTCTTCAGTTAAACCTTTACATTAGTAACATGCTAGTTTTCTTTGGTTTTTTTTTCTGTAACAGTAGTTAAGATATTTAAAACACAGTTGCGAATACAATCAATTGCAATATTATGTGATTCTAAGGGAAGTATATCCACATCACTTTTATTGGAATGTTTTTTCGCAAGTCTCCTCTAGTAATGTTGCTCGATGATTACAAACTCAGTCGTAGCTCGATCAAAAATAAATTTGTGCCATTCTACGAGTTATTTTGAAGTAGTCTACAAATCCGTCGCGTTGAAACTTTGGATAAGATTGTGACCGATAGTGTGCTGCTGGTTGATTCCATAACGGATCCCGATTGTGTGATACGTGTACTTACACACATTTTGTATCAATTTTAAACATCTGTCGCACAAACTGTGCGAACTACTATTTACACCTATAATTGCTGTTTAGCATAGATTAAAAATACAATTTCTATCTATACGCCTGGCAGAAAGATCGTTCAGCAAAATATTGTCAACTTGGCTAGCTCTTTGACGCTTAAAATTTAGAGTGTAAAAGTTCGACGAAGGAGAGTAGAAAGAGAGTGAGTGTGACTTGGCTTGGGCCTCTCATTAAATAATTGTAGGTAACTAACTCTAGATATTACTTGAATTTGATATAAACAAACTCGATTATAATATATATACTACAGTATTAAAATATAATATCCCTAGTTCTCTATAGACCTATAGAAAAACTTATAAAAGAAAAATCACGATGTTATATTTTTCATATAATGTTATATATATTTTTTAACTAAACATCTTAATCTCGTGTAACACAACTTTCAACAAAAGTACAAAGATTTAGATAGATTTTAGCATATATTTTTTCATTGGGATCAGTCAAGCGAATTCTTACTCGTACAATGCAACGTCTAAAGTTTAAAAGAAACTGTGTCGACCCATTTGCGAAGAATTACTGTTGCAAGAGACTTACAGAAACGTGTATAAAAAGTTGAACGCCGCTATCATTGTTCCTTTTCATCCGGAGCCATCTGTTCTATGTTCAGTACAAGTAATTACTGTATCGACATTGATACACTTCGCACATGGGCATCGAATTGAGTGCCTTTTAATCGGGACTCACTTACATTGATTAGAAATAAGCGAACGCTTTAACAACTTTGTGTTTCAGTTTTATTACCAAATGTGTTTACTGCGTACGTATAATTTGTATTATACCAGTATCGTATGCTGTGTGTACTATTTATGCCTAGCGGGTTTATATAGTTTAAAGTGGTATTATATATAAATATTTCATACAAATGATGAATATTTACTCAAGCGATTATAGCTCCGTTGGTAGTGTGTATGGACACCACGTCAAGGGACGTGAGTTGGTATCTACCAACAATGAGCTTGAGCTTTCGGTGAAGGAAAACATCGTGATGAAACCATAGCATGGCGGTGGGGCTTTTTCTAATGCCCGCTTGGCTAGCTACCACCCTCAAGTAGAAAATCTGCCGCTAAATATCTATAGGTGTGTTCCAGCAGTTATACTTGATATCCAGACCCTGATGATTATTCTGAGTCTGGGTGTTATTTTGTAGTAGTTGATTGTATGTTTGTAAAATCCCTCGCAACACAAAGCTAGATCATTAGTACGGTAGGAGCTTTGAATAAAAATTAGGAAATCCAATTTTTTTATTAAATTCTGTAGAACGTAGAATCGCATTTAGTGTTAAAAATATAATTGTCCAAGATGAAAGAAGCTAGAGGTGAAAAGTTATCGGTATATGTCATACTGGTGATTTACAAAGGTTCTCAAACTAGCTGAAAATCAACTGTTCCAAAACACAAGGCTTATGGAATTTTGTTATTAGTTCAGGGTACGATGTGATTGACATGTCATTTTTGGACCAAGCCCCTAAGTAAAATAAAGTTAAAAATACTTAATAGAGTATATTCTTATTAAAATTATTGCATTTGTTCAAAACATACGAGTAGAACATTAACTATATTAAGTGTAGGTGGAAAATATAGGCGATGAAGCAGGGTGGATCATACTTTGGGTGCGACCAAGGCGGGGCAGCGGGATAATTGCACCTTCCAACTAAAATGGTCAGCCAAAAACCATAATAATAAAAAAATAATATTGTACTTTAATCCTGCTCAGATACGTTTCGTTACGTTTATAAAACGTAAATTTTATTTTTCTGGTATAATCTATAACGTAAATATTAATACCAGTCTTTATTTGCAGTTCAAATAGCATAAGTTGTGATACATCAAAAAACAGTATTATAACACGCTTAAGCATGGAATATCCTGACCCTTTTTAAATAGACAAGATAAAAAATATTTATACGCTTGGAAGCTACGATAGGTCAGTTGTAGAGAGTACGCACACCACGTCAAAGAACGTGAGTTCGAATCTCTGCAATGAGCTTGAGTTTTCGGTGAAGGAACACATCGTGAAGAAAACGTACCATTTTTCTAATCCCTATCTGTCTAGCTACCCCCCTTAAATTGAAAATCTAATGCCAAATATCTATAGGTGTGTTCCAGCAGTTGCTTTTGAGAGCCAGTCCCTACAAAGGATTAGCATGTACACCAGCTTGGACCATATCGGCACTTAACATTAGATGAGATTGTAGCCATAACGCTTAACCTATAATTATAAAATGTAACTATAAAAAATAGACGTCTTTTTAATGTGAGAAATAATAAAATATATTGAAAAAATACTTGATATCAATAACAAAGTATAGAACGTCTTGTTGACTCCATAAACACAAGTTAAATGTATTTAATTAATTGTTTATTTATATACAAAGAAACAGCAGACATCTATTCAAAAAAAAATCTAAAAACCGAAAAAAAATATATTGTTTTACTGCCATTGATCTTTTGTAAGACATATAATATTTACAAATTGTATAGGTATTTGAAATACACTACAAAATTATCATTAACCGTGAAAAGAAAAGGTAATAAACGTACCAACATAAGTCAAAAAACAAGTCAATTCTAATTTATAACACGGTTTAAAGGTAGCTGTCTATGTAGAATACATTTAACTGCCCTTTTGTATTTAAGAACTCGAAGCTCAAATATGTCTAATGAGGTGTGTTTGGATGCGAGCTCATTGTATAATCGAGTCATACTTAAAATGGTATTGAAGATCAAGGTATTATTTTTAACGTGTTATGAATAAGCCTTTGAAACCTTTGAAAAGTTACGTTTAGCATTAGTGTTAAAACTTAGAGATACCAGTAATTTATAGGGGGTTTACGATGTGTATTCGTATAGGTAATAAGCTATAGTTGATAAATGTTTATTTTTAAAACACAGAAAATAAATAAATGAAGCAAGTGGTGCATACATTGTTGAAGTAAATAGTAGATGTATTATTTTTATTCAACCTAACATAGTCCAAGTACTTAAGTAGCACTTAGGTGAACATACGAATTTCAACATAAAATAAAATTGCTTAAAGGAAAAGTATTTTATCAATTATTATTACAGAAACATCGTCATTTTTTTGTAATCTACATATATTAATATAATAAACTACATATATTAATATATATTAAGTTTGTTTGTTTGTTTATTTGAACACGCTACTCTTACAAACCGTTAGTCAGATTTAAAAAAAAATGTATTTGAAAGTGCAGTCAATGAGGAAGGCTTTTGAGTATTTACAACACCCTACCACTAATAGTAGGAAAGCTGTATTAAGAAAATTACAAAGTGAGTAAAAATTATTAAATAATTACTAGTGTCACGCGAACGAAGTCGCAACCACAGAGAAATTATTACAAGCAAATCACAATATTAACAAAAATAACAGACAAGTGCCACTTTTAGCATATGTCAAAAAAAAAAAAATATAAGAAAACAAACAGAAATACAGAATTAGTTATATAGATGCTGATTAACGTAATGTTGTAAGAGCTAAAACAAAACCACTTGAGCGCAAACTCGGTACAAACTTGTACCACCTAATTTTAAATATCGTTTCGAAGTAAATAAAAATATACCTCGAACGAAAATGTTTCCCACTACCTTTACAATTTAATTTTAAATTGACTTCTTTCCGACTGTGTTTGTACCGTTACCTAAAGTTTTAATATTTTAATTAAACCACTTGTAATCCACAGAAATGCTATAAGGGGCCACTATACGATTGGCGAGGGTCCTTAGTTATAATTTTAAGGTCCCATTGCTTGTGCTACTAGGGGCTGTTACCGCTTTTTTTGTTTTATAAAATATACATTTATACCATAATTTTTGCTGTGCGTATAAATGATAAGTGTAATAAAGTTAAAAAAACTTTTAGGGTTATAACGATATTCATCCTAGGAATATATAAGGATTATTATTAAAACAGAATAAAAAATTTACAATTGTATTTAGTTTCTAAGTGCTATTGCTTCAAGTGGTATTCAAAACACTACAAAACAAAAGAAAGGGAGACCGTGCCGAAGATATTGAAAGCATAGCAGCAACGACTTTGAGAAGACAAAAAACCTGTGTGGTTACACAGTTTGACAAATTCTAGGGGAGGCTTATAGTGGAAAGCAAAACAACCTTCGCATACCAGTGTCGAAGAAATAATTAAACATATATTTATTTATTGTAAAGTAAAAAAAGTAAAGAGAAGGAATGGTAATACATGATAATAATATCCGACGAGATCACGATCGTCAACACTCAAAATAGACACTAATTTTTTTTTATAGTTAAGGTTTAGCGTTATGGCTATAATCTCACCTGTCTTAAGTGATGATACGGCCCAAGTTGGTAGACACTAAACCTGTGGAGGAACTGGCTCTCAAGTGCAGCTGACGGAACTGTTGGTATTTGGCGGCAGTTTTTCAACTTGAGGGTGGTTGCTAGCCAGGCGGGCATTAGAAAAGGCCCTACTACAGTGCTATGATTTCCTTATTGAGAAAACTTATTTTTGTCTTTATTTATTTTATTTAAGGACTTCGGTCAAAAAAGGACATGTCAGTCCCTCGTACTCTGACTTTATATTATGTACAAAAATTACTTACAACTAAAATTAAAATTCCATAAAATCCAGGGCTTAGTCACTTGACTGTGTAGCCAAGATTTTATGGAATATTCCCTGGTCCATTAAATGAAGCCCCAAGTGATAGGTCTCTGTTGAGCTTGGTTCCGTTCACATTCCGTAACAAGTGTTGCAAGTCTAGAAGAACTTTATAAAAACAACTAACGAACAGAAAGAAAAACCAAACTCCGAACAGTTATATACGGATCAAACATGCAATTGTCCTGTACGGAATTGGAAACCATAGTATTTCGGCGTGCAGGTTTCAGCAAGGCAACACCTTTAATCAATAGGCCAACCTTGTATTGCGGCTACTTGACGAGAAATGGACACTGCAGACTGTAAACGCTGGCAACACCAAAAGCATTACGTGCGCCTTACTAAACGCAGACTTTAAACGTGTGATATCTATTTTTCATACCGTGACTTACGCGAACAAAGAAGCAATTCTAATAACGTATATGTTATAAGATATTCGATTTTCTTTTTTATCTTTTCATTCCCTTCGCGACATTGCATAAATCTCTATCTATAATAATAACAATAATTCACTGATAGTTGCCAGAAATTGAAACTTCACGACTGCTTATTCTAGAACAGTTATTTCCAATGAACGTTTTTTTTTTTGATAAATATGGAAATCTTTTCCAGGAAATGAGAAACGAACATTTTATTTTGTTTTGACTTAATTCGTTTTTCACCGCTTAGTTACATTTTTTTTGTAAAACGCTCAGTTGAGGGTAAGTAGTATAAGTAAATAAAAAGATTTTTTTTTTGATAAATATAAGTATTCTATATATTATTACACAAATATAAAACAGTATTACCTCAATGCTTATTTCTACAATACAACCATTGATTATATTTTATAGTGGAGAACATTATTTCGATAATAATTACTTAATTAAGAGATTTTTTGGTTATCATAACATGTAACAAGTCAAGACAAGACATACGACAAAAATAATTACAATAATGATTTGTTTTTGATAAAGGACATATAATATTTCACTATAAAATATACTCTACGATGATTAAGCTAAATTAGTATCGAGGCAACGGTAAGAATAACGTATTAAAAATTATTTCACAATAACTTCTTTTAGGTTTTCTAAAAAGCATTATGAGTCATGATATATGCACGAAATATACGCATGCTTTTGGGTCGCTATTTTGTTTACGGTTTATTGCAGTGATGACTCAAACATCGCTGACGATCGATATGGGTATGAATTCTACAATGAACTTAAGCTGTCGGTGAAGGAAAGCGTCATGATAGTAGGGCGTTTTATATATGTGTTCCGGCAACCAAATTTACTCTACGCTAAGCCTATACAACATCAAATCCCTATATATTTCGGGTAGATAATGTCACCTGTAACAGAATAATCCTTTCAAGATCATTGTTTCACCCGCTCGCATCGGAAAGCCAACATCGATCTGAGGATGCTTCGTGACGGAGTGAAATACGTGTAACCGATTATGTCACATATAGTGGGTTCCACCATCCGCCAACTTTGGGTTAACTGTCAACCAACGATGCGTTAAATAATAATTAAAAAAAAAATCATGCGACGTACCAGCGGTCAATCAATTCCAGACGGAGAAGGTGCAAAGTAGCGACTTTTCCAACATTTAACATATTATTATTATTACTTCAATCAATAATAATTTTTAAACTCATAATTCGTTGAAAATATGGCAGAACAAGATATTGTTTCAAAAATGAGACGCCTTGGAAAAATTGACATAAAACAAACGGCAAGCATTTATTTTCGAATAATTACTATAGAATGTACACGTTACCTTCTAACGACGAAAGCAAATACGTGGAGCACTTGTTGTGAAATCACATTGTAGGGTTGAGATACAACGGAATATATGAATTTCCATTTGTTATGTATTATTTATGACTGCATAGCGCAGATGACCTATATTGGTTAGGAGCACGTACATTGTACATACGTAACTCTCAAGTTGAAATATCAAGTGGCTAATTTATTTTCATGTGTTTGACAATTTTGTATAGGAAACAATATACCGTTATAACGTTGTTTTAATCTATATAAATTAAAGGTATGCCGCTAATTTGTTATCATTTAACTAAAATAAAAAGGATGAAAATTTGAAGAAGATCTGAACGTTTTGTTGTATCATTTTAATAAATGATTTGTTAAAGTTAAATACGTAAGCATAAAATTCGTGTATAGATTAGAGTGTATAGATTTTTTTATCAGTTTTGTTGGTACTAATACTCACTAAAACAAGTACACTTCGTGTATTCCTACGTCGTACTTCAACGTTATTCTATATTTACTCCTAAGGAGTAAGTAGGTTACAAAATTGCTTCTATAACAATATTTCTGTAATCAAATACTTTGGTGAATCAGCAACATATAAATTATATTACAATGATAAAACTGTTCAAATCTTACGAGCAAAAGTGTTTATAGAAAGCTAGTACAATTTGAATGCATAATGATAATATAAAATTGCTGTCAATGATTGCAAGACCAAATCTTGGCTTAATATTAAAGTTCTATATCACCATTCATCGAGGGTTCAGGCAATTAACATACAGAGCGTTCTTATTTGAATAAAGTTTTTATTAGTATTTTCCTACCGTATGCCCACTTGTAGCAAAACAAAAGCCTCGCTTTTAATACACGGCTTAGAGAAACTTCAATGTATGAACTTAAAAAATAAATATAAATATAGAACAAAAATACAAATAGACGTAGCAGTAATGATAGAATTGTAGTTGTTGAACTTTTACTAAGATAATCTAATTTATCTTGTTTCTTTTCCAGTTCCAAACTTCTTACTTACTAGTTGTTGCAATTGCACGTACAGGTAGGATAAATAAAAAAATGTTTTGTTTATTTTGTGAATGTTTCCGATAGTTCTTATTTTAAAGAAGATACAAAGAAAAATTCGATGAGAGACTCAGTAAGAATTTTGATATCAAAATGAGGTGTTTATACATCTTTACTAACCCCCGTATTAGACCGTCACAGAAAGTAATTCTGTTATTACTGCACGTGAACGTACATAATCTCTATATTCACCTACATTTTGTAGGCTGTAAATGTAATAAGCCTAAAGTTTGGTGAAGAAAAACAACATGATGGAACTATAGGATGGTGGTAGGGCATTTTTTAACTGGACTGGTTAATGCGAAATTTGTCTTCCAAAACCTATGGAGTATTCCAGCAACGCTAAGAGCCAGCACCTCCAGTAGACTTAATGTGTCCTTCATCTCGGGCCTCATCGTCACTTGACCAAGAGAGATTGTGGTCTAATACTACTAAAGCTATAAAGTATTAAAAAAAAATTAAGACTAATGCTTCCATATTATAATTTTCTAAGTATTATAACATAAAATTCCATTAACGGTGTAGACTTTCACACAAACATGGCAGATGTGTAGGACATTATTGTTAATTCTGTTTGTCCTTTTTTTAAGTAGCACATCAAAGCGCCTGATGAAAGCGGTGTACGCCACAGCAACGGCAACGATGAAGAGATCGTTCATTCAATTCAATCATCAATATCACCACTTTTCACTCAATATATTTGGTCCTATCGGCAATTTTGGAACCAAATATAATTATGATAGTTCTTGCAAGCAAACGTGCTATAAAAATGGTTACGTTTGTATTTTCACAATTCAACGCCGATCCAACTCTACATGGCGTAATCACTAAACACAATTATGAATGAAAAATAATTTTATTTTAATTTTTCTTTACTATTAAACAATCTTTATAATGTTTTATAGTAGATAATATTTTGATTAAATCACATTACGTAGCAACAGGATTAACGACGACCTACGATATGCGATTACCGTGCTTAAAGTTACGACGGTGTTCCATTGAACCTCTAAAAATAACATCAAGCATTGAATCTTATGGCCCAGTGTTACTCGATCCCGTTAAGGCGTATAAGGGAAATAGTAAAACATTAGAAAAAAACAATCAACGTATTTTAAGTCTCGACAGTGGCAGCCCTGTGTGACGCGCCGGCGAGTGAATGTGTCAATAAAGTTCTCGTTCAGCGGTCGATAAGTGTCTCGACGCAGTAAACAAGCACTTGTACATTTTATGTGTAGTTAAACACGCCGTACACTGCGGAGGGACCCATTGGGGTTCTACTTGTTGCAATGTCTCGTGCATGACATTTTACATTAAATATTTTTACTTACTCGCTGTATACCTGTATACTATGTACCTTACATTGTTTGACTTTTTGACAAATATAACACCTATCCATACATGTATAAGCAAAGTAATCACATGTTGAGTGGCTCATCACGGTATCTACAAAACTACCAGACCTAAAGGGTGGAAATTTGGCATAGATATTCCGTTCACGAGGGACACTAAGAACTGGTTTTACGAGAACATGCGGTTGATGGGGAAAACATAGACAAAAATCTTTAAAAATGATGTAAATGTATTTCATTATTTATTCTTAGTCAATTGCAATTTTTTTTCTCATTAATCAAAAAGTAAAGACAAGTTAAATTTACATTCTTATGCATGTATAAATTTGAAAATATCATAGTAAAACAATTTCCTTTCCATAATAACTACTATCTACGTCACTTGATTCAGAATATCTACAAATGTTAGATTCATATCACATGGTGTCATTTGAACGCTTATCCTTTCGCACACATTGATAAAGTTTTAGCGCGTTTGAATGGCAATGGCTGACATTATCGTAAAAGTCGAAACTTTGTGTTGAAATAGCTCCAGCGAAACATAAGGGGTTCACGTACAATTGCTAAAGTTTCTAATATACTAGGATATACGCTTCTATTGTTTCTATAATATGTCATAAAAATGTCGTCCCGAATAAACTGTATTTCAAGTTTCGACAATTTGAAGTTGCCGCATTATATGTAGATACACAAATTAAGGAGCGAATTCCTTAATCCAGGAAGCCTTGACAGGACGCGTGCGGCATGTATAGGTCTTCTTATATCGTGTTACTTAGAGATCAGAATTCACTTTAAATTGAATCATAATACATAAGTATATGTTTTGAACTTGGTGTTTAGAGCATAGTAAATAAAGTAGTAATTTAAACTGTTGAAGAATTTACTAAAAGAAACATTTAGCAGCTGGCATGCCTGATTCGTTAAAGAACAATTTGGAACAGCGTTTGGTTATAACTTTACCTTTTATTAAGCGTATGATGTTACATTTTAATGCCCGCTTGGCTAGCTACCACCCTCAAGTTAAAAAGGCTGCGCCATATACCTATGTGTGTTCCGGTAGTAGCACTTGAAAGTAAATCCCTCCACTAGGCTTAGCGTGTTCAACATTTTGGCCCAATTAACATCAGGTAAGATTATGATCATATGTAAAATTATTAAGACAAAAAAGTCAATGTCGACTATATGGTAACACAGATAGACTTAAGGGCAACTGCCTCTTAAGTATAAAGTTATTCAGAACACACCTATAAAGGCTTAGCGATAGATTCTTCTACACAAGGTTGGTAGCTAAATAGGTGGACAAAAAAATACCAACTACTATACTATATACCTATTTTCGGTTACGGGCGACAACACAGGCACATTTTAGAATTCATAAATTTGAACACTCTACCCTAAGGTGTGAAAAAAAAAACTACCATTGTAATGAAAATAAAATATACGAATTTTCTTTTAACACAAAATGATCTGATGGGTAACATTAATCAAAACCATGTATAATAGAAAATATGCATAAACAATTATTTAATTAATTGGTAAACAAACCAAATGATATGATAAACTTAATTAAATAAATTGGTCTATAAAATGGTTATAATTATTAAGATTTTAATTATTAATTCCATACTACATATACTTCAATGTTATAAATCAAACTCCCGCACACCCACCGCGGCCTCCCACCGTAGACGCTTGAGCCTAGGATCGATCCTCCGGATAGGAGCCCTTAAGTAACTCTGCTCGCGCGATACTGTAACACTATACATAACTGAGATTATATCATCACACCGTATACCATTCGTGCACATCCACACATTAAGTACACGGTTCTGTAAGAGACTACCCTCGCGGCCCTTGCGCGGCTTGCCCGGTGTCATTGTTAGGACCACAAAACTTAGTAAGTTAAGACTTGTTGGTTAGTTAGATTCGTGAATCTTTGTTCGTAATCCTGCAGTAGCCCAAGCCGAGGTTCGGCTATTCTGACACCCTTGCGCCCGCTGCCTCGGAGCTGAGTGCCCTCAGTATTTGCCCCAAAAAGTTCGGTGAAGCTGTCAAAGTCCTTACGGCTAACAGCGTATGTCAGCTCGAAAAAAAATTATGAAATCAATTATACTTGTACCTAAGTCTAAATGTAGGATATTGAAATAGTTTTCTTTTCAAAGATAGCTTATTCTTTTAATACGAACATTTAAATATGTATTACTGAATGTAATATAATATTTTCAAAAATTAGATATTAAAACATTCAACTTATAAAGAATAAAGTTACTAAGCTACCATATATTTCAATCAAATGTAGATAATATTTAACAAACAAGGCATTTTATTACGTATATAGTTAATTTAAAGCTTTTCACAGTAAGCTTAGTTTGAAATATACTTCAGTATATAACATCAAAGCGAAGTAAGTTGCGATGCGGATAAAGAGGTTTACCTCTAGATTTAGTTCATCAGCTAACTAACTTCAGTCTATAGTGCAAGTATGTATAACAATTTGTATCTCTAGTTCGAAACTTTGAAATCCAAGGGAAAACTTTCCAAATGTACTATTAAGTAAATTGATAAATTCATCTATGTATTTTAAATAAGTTATTGCAATTAATAATAGTAAGCCGGCATGATAATCATAATCCTAACTAATATTATAAATGCGAAAATGAATCTGTTTGCTACGCTTTCATGCATAACCCGTTGAATCTATTTTTAACTTTAAGAAATGCCTAAAGGGACTTAAAGGGAAGGACTTAAACCTAAAGGGAAACTTTAAGATTACTATTAAACAGAGTAGTTTTAGAAAATTCTTACCAGAACGCTATAGTTTTATCAAGAAGTATTCTTATTTGAAAACTTAAGCTTACATCAATAGTCCTGATCATATTTTATTGTGGTATGTGCCCCTCTTACACTGTAACAACAGGTACGTATTTAGAAGTATGGTCCATTATCATCTGGGAAAAAGTCAAGAATGTTCGACAACTTTTCAACACGTGGTTACCTTTAGTAAATAGCTAAAAATTGCAAAAATATGCTGAATAAAATATATTTTTTACCCATATTTTTAAATGGTTTAGTGATGGTAATATAAGGACGGTTTGCGCCAAGCCATAAGTTGCATTTAAATTTCTAAGACCGATATAATTTGGATAATTGCGAACATTTTTTGAAATTAACTGAACTTATGCTAAAACAGTATTGATTTTAATATATTATCAATAGAGTACCATTTATACTAACTAATTAAATTCACTGTTAACTTAGGTTCAGTTTAATAGAATCATGGAATTGTCTGTTCTAAAATTGGTTAACATTTTAATTATAATTTAGTGCATGCAACTCATTATAACACTAATACTAAAAACACTTAAAAACCCGAGTTAAATCACAGGCATGATCACAAACATTTTCATTAAAGAAAATTAAATTTATCTTCATATCGCAATAACTTCAAATTAATAACTCTACAAAACAAATAATATTCGAGTGAAAATATTATATTTTGTATTTCGTTTGCTCAGAGAAGTCTCGTATTGGCTTTTACGCCAATTGAATCTGGAGCCATCGTTATATTTGCACCGGTTTCAAGTACTTTTTATCTTAATATCAGTCAGAACTCGTTTAATTTCATGACTCAACTCTTATGAACACTTTAGTTTTCGAAACTCTTATCTCAATTTATTTATAATTTAATAGAACATACAACTAGGCACTGAAAATATCAAAACAATCTAACTTAAAAGCGTTCGGCTATTCATGTCTTATATGGCTAGTGAGTACTTACAAGCACTTTACATAGTAATTTTTATTCATTACACATGTAGTTTCAATTACAAGATAAGTAACAATTACATTTTAGGTTTTATGAAACAGTTTCAATGTTAAACAGAATAAAACAAATTACATAGATACTACAAATGTGTACAACCAAAGAATAACATGCACTTAGAGAAGGAAACAAATACAAAATGATTGTTTACAATTAATGCAACATCAACAAAGGTTCTTACAAGCGGAGTAGCATTAAGCGGTTCTCACGTGGTCTAATTAAGTGTAACACTTAGAGTGGTGTGCCGGCTGAACGAGGGTGCCACTCAATTATTCGCAACTTGATGCGGGATCACGGGCGTGCGGCACCGTCGCGGCACCGCCTCGCCCACAAATCCTCCCGACGCATAGCAAAATTCCACACCGCAATTATGTGGGATACGCGACACTCAGATGGATTATGTGAAATTAAGCATAGAACAGTAACTAAGTGAGCATATTTCACACCGCCTCGCCACCAGACAAAAGATTACCTACATAACGAAGCGGAGATAGTGCGGTGTAGGTACTAACACCGGTGTGATATTCAAATGTACCTGCTGGCTGTGGGTTGTGTTTACTTCTTATCTGGACGCTTTATTTGCCACGTTGGTAAAATATATTTAAAATTCATACTTGAAGCACTATTCGTTTTTAATTCAGTTGTATTTTTAAGATCATGCTCATTTCCACGACGATGCTTGTGCACAAAAGTAATGTCTATTACATATATATTTTCTCAGATCTTTAATGTTGTGTATAGTAAAACTAAACTCTTATCAATCCATAATTAAATATTTTGCTAATCACAGTTTCACAGTAGAGAGCCTGGAAGGTAGTGTTTTTTTCCACAGAAGTAGCAATAAAAAAAGAAATTATTTAGACGTGCCAGGAGACGAAAGCAAACCGTTTCTACAGAAAGAATTGGTGAGAAAATTGAAAAAAAAATGCTTGTTGTCAATAGTCTAACTTATCGGGTTCAAATATACCTAAGGAAAATACAGGCGTCCCCATAAGTACACAAATCATTCATCAAAATCAGTCGTTTAGGTAGAGAAGAATTATGAACACAAGCACACCGGAATACCTAAAAAACATCTTATTTCAAACAACATTGATACCTAATTATGGTACGTAAGTATTTTAACATTATTAGTAATAATTAATTTATCACATATAATCAACATTTTATTGTATCATTCTCTTACAAGTTCCAACTCAGGCTTATATGAATAATAATAAAATAATATACAAAAAAATATTTTAATATGTCTTATTAACTTTAACTTTTAGCTAAATATTGTATTATAAAAATCAATATATTTTTCGATTCAGGTTAATATCTAACACTATTCCAACTTTTTAAATAAAGATAGATTATTTGAGTAATAATTAGCTTTATTGTTCCAAGATAGAAAGCAACAAGTATTTTTATTAATTCTTTACTGTTTAGAAAAAACGTTTCTCTCTTAATCTCAAAGTATTATTAAAAACATTATATAAAAGACTTAGTATTTATAGTAGTTTTTAAGATAACAAGGAGATTCGTCATATCTAAAATGACTTTGTTTTGTTATTTTGCCTAATAATAATAAAAAAAGGTTAAATATATTTCCAAATGCTGGATAACGTTGGATTCAATGGAAAATTAAACCGCATTCACAATAAACACGCGGATGCAGAATCAAATTATCGTGTGGCAAAATCAAATTGAACCAATGAAATTGCTCAGACATGTTCACATTGAACTGTCAGAAGTGATGTATCATAATGCGTTTTTAACATACGTGTGCAAAAAGTATTTACAGAAGAGACCTGTTATAACCGCACTCAGACTCATTATTTTTAAAGTTCAAACTCAAACAAGACTTATCTCCATATCAAATCAAATCATTTCTTTCTCATAAATTGAATATTTATTAATTATATATTATAGTTATATGAATAGAATTTTACAAGTTAAAAAATCACCGTTTCGTTAATAACATGGCGTTCTGAAAGAGAAGAAACTCTCCGGCAATCACTCTCTTTAACATGTGAATACAATTGTCCTAACTTAAAAATATTAACAATATTTTAACCCCCTGCATTTTTTCATCTGCTAAGGAATCTATAATTGTATATTACGCTCTTCGTGAAAGTACGCAGAACTATGTACCAAAGTATTATTACATTGAAATGAATGATTTAGGAACACTATTAGTGCAATGTATAAATAGTGTTTTGATATACATTTAAATAAGTTTGTCATTGGACCTCATCCTCATCTAAAGTTAAGTGACGATGTGTGCGAAAATGGCGAACACACTAAACTTATAGAGAGGCGGTTATCAAATGCATGAAAATGTTTTAATTAATGGTGTTAACTAACCAGACCGTTATTAGAACAAGACCTAATACCCTACTATTGTTTCATGACGGTATATTTCTTCCCTGAAATCCAATGTTAATTGCTCGAACTCGAACCTTCGTCGATCAATACTGTAACTATACAAGGTAACATATACTAAGCTAACAAAACAATAGGCATTGTCGCTTGAGCTGTCACATATTATTTTTATCAAACAAATTTGTAATTATGCCATACTATATCTACTAGATATTAGATATATTGTACCTTTATATATAAAAAATTCATATTACATTGTCCACAATGAACTCTTAAACTACAGAATTGCTAGTACGTGTAATAAAGAGGTAAATATAATGAGTTTGAATGTTCGGGTAATAATCTCCGGTAAAACTGATCCGATTTTGAAAATCTGTTACTATTAGAAAGGTATATAATTTATTATTGTGTGTTATAGACTACTTTTTAGTTTGGTAAATATATATTTAACAATATATATATATATATATATATATATATATATATATATATATATATATATATATATAAGCACTTAAATAATTTTTAGTTTCACGCAAACGAAGTCGCGGCCACAACTAGTATTTAATAAGTTTTTTTCAGTTTGTAGATATATTTATTATTATTTCTCAAACGATTTTAATGATCATTTTTATTACAGGATTAATATTTATTTTGTCGATTAACTGAGTTTGATTTATATTTTGATTTATATTTATAATTATATTATTTTGATATGATTTATAATTGTTTGATCACGCAAAATTTGCGTGATTTCACTTTTTTTTTATGGTAGCACAGCAAAGTGTTTGCACTGTACCTGATGTTAAGTACAGCACAGTCCAAAAACAGCAGCGACCATCGAGAGAACCACAATCCATCGCCAATCGCCAATGGCAGTTGTGTATAAAAAAAGCTACCTGATAAAACCTACTATGTAACAAAAGCATACGGAATCGCAAGACAATGCTAGTATTTTATATATTTAATAAACCAATATATAAGTTCGGATTCATATAAAAACGCCACTACTAAATGTAAATGATAAGATACTCGATACACTTACTACCCACGTAAATATTTATTATGGTTATTATGTAAATCAATGTTGATTCACATATAACCTTTGCTCTTCGAAAACCAGTATAAATAATAGATTTTCCCATGTTTATACTTATATTTACCATTTACGAAATCGAAACTAATTTTACACAAAAACTTTTCTTTTACAGCTGTTTAGTGCATAAATGGTAAATGTTATAGTAGTATCATTACCCATGAGAAAACGTTTTGATGGTTGTTACCGTACTTTTATAGAATTTATAACAGAGTAAATTGGTCGATTAAGTTTTTTTTTAATAACACTATTAAAGTCAGCAACTGTAACTAATGTTGAGCATATTACAATCCAAAAACCTTTTATATATTATATTTTACTGTAACACAAAAATATTTTTATGAGAATGTATAGATGCAAATTTGATTTGATGATCGGTCGAACGGTGTTTATGTAAAAGAATAAAATATGTGAGTGTCGTGGAACACTCGGTTAGAACGAATTTCCTTACGCAGTATATTATTATTGATAAACATATTATATTATTGATTAACATATACAAATTAATTAATTACTAGCGTCTGAGAGGAATTAAATGAAATGCAAAGGTAACTAATGACTTGAAGGCATTGCAGGTAATTTTGTAATTAATATATTTTTTATATATGAAAAAATAAACATTTTATTGTGAATCATTCAATTTCTCAAATCCATTATAACACATATAATACGCTACTGACACGTATGACGCGTAGAAACTATAGCTGCGCAGCCGTTGAGAACTTATTTGCTGTTTTGAACCAATAAGCGTGCAGCTATATCTGGGCACAGCCAATAGCGAACGCGCTATCGATAACGGTATACACTATTGAAATTTAGTCCAATAAAGAAAGAGTTGTGACCGAAAATTTTTACATTTTGATTTGTCTAGCTTCCGTACCGTGCAAAAAGAAACTTCGTTCCAAAAACACGTGATAAATAGAACTTAAAAAACATTCAGTAAGATTTAATGTGACACAGAGAGAGAGTATCTCACGTGAATAAGTTATATACTTCCTCTTCCTCGTGTAACGAAATGTGTTTAAACGTAAGGCACCTTAAAATTTCACTCTTAAATGTCATCTAACTATTTACCAACTGAGAACATTCACTTTAAATATTTATAGAAAAATTAAAAAAAAACTTGGTTGTCAGCAACGGCACTTTACACCAGGTCAACATATAGCTAAGAAATTAGAAACTCCTAGCTAATCCTCGTACTAAAATTTAATAAAATGTATCCAAATATTTACGAAGAAAAGAATAACGAATATACTATAATTTTTGGTACAAAGACGACAAGACACACACAAACTCATTTACCATTACTTCTCATACAATAGAAGGATATAACCTAATCTGTAGTCGACCTGGATACTAGATAATACTGCTCTCGGAATTGAGTTCGAAACAATGTCCCAAAAAATTACTACAATTATTTAAAAGACTCACTTACCCAGTATTCACAATTGCTGTCTAGTATTATTTTTCAAAGGGTTTATTTATTTTACTTGGTTGTTTTTAAATATGTATCTAATAAACAAGAAATACGGTTTATTTTGAGTTGTGCTTAAATAGAACTGACAAAGCGAGATTGCCTTACTGTCATTACGATGCTCATTTAGATAGAACTGGTGAAGGATTGCACATCGACACGAGACACGAGGAAAGCTCAGTCACGCGGGTACTATCAGCTTTTTATAACTGTCTTCATGGGTCACTCCTTTATAAGCCTACTAACTTGTCCGTGCGATTTCGTAAACATGTAACTAAACATTATTTAATATTTTTTCGATAAAGTTTTGCTCCTAATAGTGGTAGCGTGATGTTAAATAGGCTCAAGCTCCCTTAATGACTGTATATAAAAATATTTTTGAAAGCCAACTAGTAGTTCTTAAGCGTAGCGCGTTAAAAGAAACAAACAAACAAACTTTTCCGCTTTATTATACTATTATATGATATATATATGGGTGATTGAAACAGTACGAAAAACTAAGATAAATATATATATAATTCAAACGTGTCGTGTGACTTTAAACAAAATATTTTTGGAAAAAAGTTTCTTATCACACAGTACAGATGGAAGCTAGATAAATAAAATGTAATAATTTTCCCTATCTTTAGCCGGTTCTATATTTCTATAGTGTAGACGGTTATCCACAGCGCGTATGCTATTTATTGGCTGTGCCCAGACATAGATGCGCGGTTATTGGTTCAATACAGCGAGTATGTTCTCATCGGCTGCGTAGATACAGTTTACGCATATTACGCATCAGATGTTTGTAGCATATTACATTTATTATAATGAGTTAGATCAATTAAATCAATTAAATGATGATGTACAATAAAATGCTTATTTTTACAACTAAAAAAATATATTAATTACGAAATGTCCTACCATTCTTTTAAATCATTAGTAATCTCTGTATTTCATTTAACTGCTCTTAGACGCTAGTAATTACTTTATTTATATTTGTTAATCAATTGTATAATATGTTTAGGAATAATAATATTACTACGTAAAGAAATTCGTTCCAACTGAGCGTTCCACGACACGCATATTTTTTTATTTAACTAATGTGCCTCCATTAGTCGAGATTCGACCATTATCATTACTGAAAATTTGCTGTAGTTCTTATAACCTTCGGAAAATCCGTATCGATAACACTAAAGGTAGTTACTAGCTACTAAATAAAAATAAAAATTGGTTGAGAAACAGGAATATAGGTACCATCGGGTTAGTTTTTGTCTTATACTATTTTTAAATAAACTTAGGTTTGGTTAAAATTATCATTATTATACTAAACACTCTTTTGGATGCCATTGAAAATATAAGCATAATTAAATTAAAATAAATGCATAATAATATTTTTTTAGATATACGTGGTATCTTCCCAAATAAAAACATTTGTCCCTTGAAAAATATTATTTAAATCAAACAACATTAACTTGATTATTTGATGATACTATACATTCATAATTTTCTTTTGTATAGTTTGTACAGGTACAACTAATAAAGATGTAAAGTAACTGATGAATAACTAATAATGTGTCTATAATCAATATATATGACAAATTTTGCTTGTTTGTAGTCCATTACAGTACAAAAGTCTTTGGTATTATGGAAAAGCAAAAATTAAAGACGCAATGCACAGATAACACTAGCTTTACGACGAAAGTGTTCTCACTACAAGCGTAAGCTAGTTTAAGAATGCAGTTTGAAGGTGGAAGCTGAAAGAAAAAATACCGTAAAGATACTGTGGCACGTTCACTCTTTGATCTTTATTATATAATAAAGTTAGTTCATTTTGCCCCGGTAATGAATATTAATGTTCTCGCTTAAGTCATAAAATAAACTTTATCTGGGCAGCAACGCGTCGCGGTACCTCTGTTCTGCTCTACCAATTCGGCCCTAGTGATAAATCTACAAAGAATAAGTGGAACTCAGGCCGTTTTCAATTATAAACGAATTTCGTAATGTGTATTTTGCAACTTCAATAATATTAATTATTTACTCGGCGCCGTTATTAACAAGAATTTGTTGTTCACGATTTTCCTTGAACAGGCACCGTCTGTACATTATGCTGATTTCATTAATTTACTGTGCGTCGTGATATCGAAACTTATTTGTCGCAATAATTTGATGGAAAGTTACTGCTCAATTTTAGAGTGTTTTGTTTTATAATGATTTTTATCCAATCCTAAGGTACAGTACCCGATAGATAGCACTGTATAATTAAAAACAATATCAATGAACCCGAGATTAATACGTAGACAAAAGATTTTTTATAAGAAGTTTTGTAGTAGAATCATTCATTTTATTTAGTTGTATTGAGATAATTATTTCTTGTAATTATTATTTTGGTATCCGTGTATAACATTAAATAGTGAATTATAGTATTTCTTTATATGTATATACATAGTATATCAATATAAATAATATAAAACGAAAAAGTTTATTTGATTAAACGGGCTAATCTTAAGAACTACTAGTGGGATTTCAAAAATTACGTTTGTATTTGATAGAGCAACCGTTGAAGAAGGTTTCAGGTTAATACAATCGTTAACAGGAGCAAAGCTGCTCTGAAAAAAGTTACAAATACGGGCAAAAATTATTAAATAACTTTTACAAACGGATTTGCTCGCGTTAATATCGATTTTGTCATACAAATCGGATTGCTGCTAAAAAAAGTATCATATCAAGTTTACTCCTCTATTTACCCCACTACCAATAAAGCCATCCCTCTCGATTACTGGATGAGCACTTCCTAATTACAAAATAAAATAGGCGTAGCTTGTTACTATCATCAAGTTGAATTTATATCCAAATTTCTTTATGTGTCGTTCGGTAGTGGCACTGGAGAGCCAGTTCCTATAGGCTTCGTACGTTACTTTTAAGAATATTCTTACGGCAATAGAAATTGTAGTAAATTACTCGTCAATAGTTAGCTAGATAGTCTGAATTAAAAACTCACAGTGCACTTGAACTGGCAGCGTTAATTAACTAAACTAATGTTGCAGCGGTAATATAACTGAACAACGGCCATACATCTTCATGAACATTTAACAAGTCACCCCGGAAAGTTCCTCGGGCGCATCTCTCAGCACGAGTTTCGCCAAAATTAAACTCGTAACCGAATATTGCATGAATTTTAACAATTTGTGTCAAACGATGTGTATGGATTTATTCTTCACGCATGATTGATTAACACGTAGAGTGCCTAGCTCCGGGGCATGGTGAAAATACAATCATAGAGCTGTTCACCGTCTCCCGATAAGGCGTGACACCGATGTACATATAAAAAACCAGGTCAGAGTGTGAAACGTTGTTCTGTTATGGTAACATGATACAACGAATGCTCTTTCGTCATGATTCCAATTTATTTTTCATTTACGTTAACACCTAAAGAATTTATTTATTTTCGAATCAGAATAAATTAAAACCTTTAATCATTGCTATGTCCGTTTTAATTTTATATATACAAATCCTTTATTATTGTTAAATCGCTGAAGATAAACGTAGGAATTAATTATAGTAGTCTCCATCAATATTATGATGTTAAATGAGTACTAGCAATGCCCGTGAATTAGTTTGCGTGAAACTAAAAAGTATTTAATATTATTTTGTCGTTTTTGTAACTTTTTGCTACATATCTTTACTCCTATTGGTGGTAGTGTGACGTTAAACAGCCTAAATGCCTTCCTCAATAATTACTATATCAAATACAAAAAGAAGTAATATTAATATAGGTTATCGTTTTAGCATAATTTAAAATAATATTCGTGATTTTTATTTTTATTGTAATAAAAAAAGATTCTGAAATAGTTATCGTGCTATATTTATAATAATAATATATAATAATAATAACGCGATAAAATATACCATAAACTTTCCTTTTTATCTGAATTATTCGCTTGACAATGGCGTTGGCACTCGATTTGTACGTCCTTTTTAGTCATAATAGCAACGTACTATCATCTGACCGCATTTAGACTCGCGGATTTGAGGTTGGATAAAAGTTAACGAATATAAACCGTAGCTATAATTTAGTTAAATAATAACACTTTTTAAACTGGCGCGTTTTGTATGCATTATAATATAAATATTAAATACGGATCAAAAACGCGACTTAGTAAAGAAACTGCCGTCCGTAACGAAGACACCGCAACACTTCAGTCGGCTCGTGACAACGGCCTGTGTAACCAGGCCGAAACATCGAGCAATTATTAAAAAATCAGTCGCGTTTTAGACCCGTATTTAACTTCTACATTATAGTAAAATAATGTTGTTAAGTTCTAGGTAACACAATTAAAAAGGTAAAGTTCCACTAACAGACAGTTTTACTTTTAAATTAGCAACCACTCGCATTTTCAAGATTGAAAGAACTTTTACAAACAGATTAGTATTTTCCGAGATTACTTGTTATTTGATTTTATAGTTAAGGTTTAACGTTATGGCCTCAATTTTACTTGATGTTAAGTAATGATGTGGGCCAAGATGGTGGACCCGCTAAGTCTAATGATGGGACTGACTTTCAAGTTCAAGTACCGGAACAGAACTATATGTATTTGGCGGCAGATGTTCATTTTCATGGTGGTAGTTAGCCAGACGGGCATTAGAAAAAGCCCTACCACCATGCTATGATTTCATCACGATGTTTTTATTCACCGAAATCTCGAAGCCGCCTCCTTTTATGCGGTGTCCGTACACACTACTAACTGAGCTATCATAGCTTAAACACATATACAAACTTGATTTTTATACAACAAGAGTTGTCAGATTGAGACAAAGATATTTAATATTAAGTTCCTAAAAAGTATGTGAAGGGCACAGATAAGTAGGTACTCAATCAATATATACACGACATGTATTAAATAAATAAACAAGTCGTCGGCCTATCGCGTCGTCACATCAGTGCGGGCTAGCCAGAAGTAATCCACTTAGGATTAGCCGTAAACAAGGCGGGCCATTGTCGCGACACGAGCGATCTGTTAGCGTCTAAGTGTAACTGATAAAGGGTGACAGTATTGTTCGCGGCAAGCATTAGGCATTAATCCGGTCTTGCGAGCGTGCCTCGTTAGCTTGATTGTTCGGTGTCGGCGGGCAGATGGCCGCCCGTAATCCGACCCGGTACTGTCCTCTCCGCCTCCCGCGGAAATATGGCCTCTTTGTGTTTGTTGCATCTGCAGGTAAATTGTGCGCCGAAATTGGACCGTACGTTACCCGTTCTGAATGCAGAACGCTCGGTTCGTTTTATTATTCATGAAAACTTATTGTTATGGCAGCTTTTTCTTGTTATTTTCTGGTCATAAATTGCGCGCGGTTCATTTTACATCAGGGTTCGGTCGGTTCAAATTACATACGCAGTTTCATGACCAGAGACTTAGTTATAAGATTTTGTATGAAATCAAACTACTCTGATTGATATGCTTCAATTATTTAATAGTATTTTATACTTTGCATAAATTTTATTTTATATACTTTTGCTAATGTTTCGTCCCTATCAACTCGAAATTTATATAACTGTTGCTTACATTGTCCGTCGAGAGAAATTAATACATGATCTTAATTAAAATTTAGTACGAACTATTAAACAAACGGTTCATTAAAAGTTCTTAATACCTACTTTTGTGTAACGAGATATTAAACTAGTAATTAAGTTGGCAAAAGGAGTTGAGCCACTGAGCATTATGTGGTGCGTAGTTATAAACAGAACTAGGTTTGCGGAATATAGCGGCGGGTCTAAAATGGACTTGGACCATACAATAATAACAGATGGAGTTTAACATGAAACTTGGCTCCATTTGAGTAATTGAAAATGAAAAAAAAAACGAAGGAAACAAAAGTAATTATATACTTAACATATTGCATTTTTATAAATATAATTGGATAAAAATAATAAAATATACTTATACAGAACTCATAATAAAAGATTTTCGCATAATTACTTTTCGCAAATTTTATATAAAAGTTGTATAATAAATTTAGATTATAAATCCAGGTACTAAAATATATTCATGAATAATTTGGTTTTTTCTTACAAATATATGCGATTAATTCAAACAAATCCAGACTAATTCTAAGTTAATGAAGACCTAATAAGAGTAAAGTTCATTATCACCGATATATTAACCCAGGCGCCACTGCTAAGTAAATCACTAAAGTTAATCAAAACAATGTTTTAAAGCCTTGTATATAAAGATCTTTATATTTAAATTTATATCTACATATTTCTCAATACATATTCTATTGTATATATACATACAAATCCACACGTGTTTACCTCAGCACATTTGAATCAAAGTCCAACAAACTGCACTGTTTGTTGAGAAAGCTCGTGTAAACAGTCTTGGCATAGCGACTCGAAAGCGCATCGCTCCGATGACCGGTTGATGAAAACGGAGGCTCAGTGATCCAGTTAGAGAGAACTGGCGCATCATTACCATCTCATTAACATAAACAAACATTAGTCACACGTAGTGGAAAGGCTTAGAGAGGCCGCCGAACCAACAGACTCGCCACTTCATGCACAATTATTGTACCCGCCTATTGTGTGCATAAACACTGTATGTATTTATTGAGCAAACGTAACGGAGTACCGAACCAGATTAGCCCTTGTTTAATATTACTTTACACCGTTAACGGTTCGATACAAATTAGACTGATCTTAAATACTCCGATATACATAATTGTGTTTGTTCATGTGATTTCTGTGGAAGGAAGCGGTGATATTTGCTTTGCATATCCGATTCGTTATGGTAATGTACGAATATAAAGGCTCGTCGAAATTTGAATCGAATTCTCTAGTGCATACAATGTTGTTTCAAAGTGTTAACTAACATATCCGGCCATCAGAATTACAATTTTAAGTACTAAACAAAACGTTCAAAATACCAATCAGATGTACTTTTACATATTTTCTCTATTACCCTTACATATTCACTTCAATTTCAGCAACTTGTATGATATTTTTTTTACTCACATGTCTGTTCTCTACATTATGTTGCATTAGGTAATATATCAAAAATTAATGAAAATCATATTACATTAAAGAGAGTTTTTTTTAATAGGCCTTAAAATTAGAGTTTTCTTTTCATTGGTTGCACAAATTTTAATAATTTACGCGAGTGGAACGTTGAGAATAGTTAGGTTTATGTGGAAGAAATATATGAAATATTTAGGTAATTAAATAATATTGTAGTCAAATAAAATAAAAAAATAAATAAACTACAAGTTTAAATGTATTTTCTCGGATTACTCTTACATAATTGTAATTTTAAAGATGCAGGTTGTAATATGACTGCATAGTGCAGAAAGATGAATTATTTAAGGCGAGAAATTATTCGTGAAATTTTTGTGTTGCAACATAAGTTCAAATATATTCAGATGTAAGAAATGCATCACATATGATGTTATTATTCTAGGGAAGTTCACAACGTGCCGATACCGAGGATGGAAATCATCCATATTCAGTCTGCAGCGACAACCCGTGTACAGTTAATCGTAAGAAAATGCATGATTTATGCATGTTTTATTGAATTGCTAAGCTCATATAAGTTTTAAATACAGTGCGAATATAACAAATGTAAAAATTTATCTTTTACAGACTTTACTGAAGACTATGTGTTCTTTCAATAGACTGTATAAGACAGTTGAAGAATACTGTCTTATCAACCATTATACCAAAATAAAATATATCTCATCTTTTAAGTATTACGCTGTTATTTTATGAAAGTTGTTACGTAAATAACCTTAAATAACCGTGAATTACCTTAAATTTATTTCTACGCAAAAAGTAGAAAACCACTAAAAATGATGATTCAGTGCTTTCAAATTAATTTACTAATAACACTTCAGAGTTATGAACAAATTTATTATTTTTAGATTTTAATATATTTTGATGTGTAAAACGCAATGAAGTTATATGAAAAATGAAAATTATAATCTAATAACAATAAAATGATGAAATCATGTTTTATTGTAATTTATTATGTCGAGTTTTGAATGAATATTTCATTGAACTTTGAATGTGTACACTGGCGGTCTTAACCAGATATTTTTCCAAAGACTGAGATTTTTTTCAAAAGTATTTGTTTGTGGTCATTGTAATATAAAGTCACTTTATTGTGGTATTTTTTACTAGCTGTGTCTGCAAATGCTTCGAGCGGACCTAAGTATTTTTCTTTTATCCCTCGGGAATAATATTTTTTTAATGGAATGTACCCTATACTATTCTTCATAAATATTTATGATAATAATTTTTCAAGTCTCCATAGTGGTTCTAGTGATAAACGTATTTAAACAAATAACAAAATTCTTCAAGATATAAAACCACTGCAAAGTAAAAACACTATGTCCGATAAGGAGTATAGTACAATCGAGAGACACAAAGACACATCTACTTATCATACATTGCTGTTATGCCAACCATTAAGTTTCTCAGCAGCTGAATACATATCCATCGATTTAGATATTAAGCTATTGAAATTTATCTTTTTTTTATATATTTAAATAGTGTACATTTAAGAACGGAATGGTAATATGCGAGAGTTTTTAATACTTTTTAATAAGTCTAATGGAGGGACTGACTCTCAAGTGTAACTACCGTAATATATCCATAGGTATTTCACGGAAGATTTTCAACTTGAGAGTAGTAGCTAGCCAGGCGGGCATTAGTAGAGCCCTACCACCATGCTATGGTTTCATCACGATATTTTAACCTTTACCAAAAACTCAATTTAATTGCAGGTGGGTTCGAACTCACTACCAACTGAGCTATCATCACATAAACACATATACTAACGTGATATTTATACAATAGGAATTATCAATTAGAAACAAAAATATTAAGTTCATCGCTTCATAATGAATCACAATCGAGTTTGAATGGATCGCGATCACCATTCTAAACGATAATTCCTGCCATAGTGCAACACTTAGGCGTGTCGTATTCCGAGACCAACCGAAGTATACCAGCAATGAAACGGAGTAGTAGCAAATCTGTACCTGACTGGGTCTCAACTACCATACACATGGTGACCAACACGAAAGAGTGGGTCCCTTGGTTTGTAAGGTCCCGAGATTATCCAATATGTGTTCAACTGATGACTTTTTGACAATTCAACAACTTTTCGAAGCGATGATGGGTCAGTTGTTAATGTGTACGGACGCCGCATCAAGGAATGTGAGCTTGAATCCTATAATGAGCTTGAGCTTTAACTGAAGGAAAACATCGTGATGAAAACATTGCATATTGGTAGGGTTTTTCTAATGCCCGCCTGCCTACCTACCGTCCTCGAGGTACAAAATCAGCCGCCAAATACTTACACGTGTGTTCAGGAAGTTGCACTTGAAAGCCAGTCCTCCTCCACTGGGCTTAGCGTATCCACCATCTTGGGCAGCATCGCTACTCAACATCAGGTGATATTGTGGCCACAACTTCTAATTCCTCGATGGTTGCCGTTTCAATTGTTGCATCCTTACTATTAAGTACAGTTCTGTCACGTAATCATACTAGTGTATTTTTTTATTAAGTCACATAAATATAAATGTAGGTTTCTCTCGTTTCATATAATCAGAAATATAATAATTTAAAAGATAGAGCAACGACTAAAGTGGGTACTGTGACAAATTAAAAATCGCGTCGAGATTAGCTCCGATTCCGAATGACAGCATCCTGAATGGGGATGAAATTCAATGAATAGCGCCTCGGTGCCAACTAAAGTGGCCAATCTCTTTCAAGATTACGTCACATTAAGGCACTTTTCAGAGTTTATTGCTAAGCCTGATACCGATTTAACAAAGCCTCCATTAGTTACATACATCAGATTTTTTTTTTAAATTCTACATTAATATACAGTCTAATACTCGAATTTGTACTAGTTACACTTAACTTGCTAATGCTTATTGTAATCTTTAATTATTCTTTGAACGGAAAAGTGCGGTGAAGTAATATTCGTTATATAAAATTCAAATAAATAACATTTTAAAATTAACACTTAAGTCACATGATAAATTAACAAGTTCGTACTTAGAAGCCCAAACCTTTGATCACTGGCCTCAGATCTATGGTGCCCTTTAAGTTGTAGGATAAGAGAAACTTCATGTTTGTTTATCACTTTATACTTTAATCGTGATCAAGTAATAAAATTGAAAATTAAAGTAATATACCAAGTCAAATTGTTATAGTAAATGTAAGTATTTTAACCTGCCAATTCGACTATCTAGATAATAAATTCACAATGGCTTTTTTCATCTCATAAAAATTCAAAACTACCACATTATATTTCATCATAGTCGAATACTAAATAAAAAGAGCCTAGTCTCTAAATGTAAGTATTTTAACCTGCCAATTCGACTATCTAGATAATAAATTCACAATGGCTTTTTTCATCTCATAAAAATTCAAAACTACCACATTATATTTCATCATAGTCGAATACTAAATAAAAAGAGCCTAGTCTCTACAGGAACTTACATTTTCGACGCATAAACGGAACTTCTACTGATTTTGAAAACTATACATAGTGGAAAATATTACAAACACCCGTACAATTTCAATAAACCAAATATAACAATAATGTGCAGGGTTGGTTTATTGCACAAGCTGTTAAGTAACAAAATAAAGTTTAAAATATAAGTTGCGTTTACCATTACTTTACACACAAGAAAACAATGCGCCATATATCTCGGGCTCCGCGATCACTCGTCAACAGGGCGCGAGGGTGGGAGCACACTGGAAACTAAACGTTTCTGCCAAAAGTACGTGACCTTAATGTATATCAATCCGAGCGTGATTTATACAGGGGGGATCTGTAAAATATGATATAAAATAAACATTGACAACCAAAACGATGAAATACGACGTAACGTTGTGATTTAAGGGCGCGTTTCACGAAATTTTATGGCGCTATAAAATCAGTTCTCGGCGCTTCCCCGACGTCCTGGGTCGAAGAGCGCACGTATTGCACAGATTTGACAAAACAGACGACGGGCATTTATTTGTGCGCTAGTTTTTTGCAAGTTTTATTGACTGGTGCCAAGTTTATGGTGTACGGGCGGCGAGTCATTTTTGACAGTATAAAATTGGGGGTAACTAGACGATTTGTTGTGATGACACAAATAAAGGGAACAGTTTAAATATTCTTCAAACATGTATATGTATATGTAGTATGAAGTTTGTGACTGAACTATTTATGTGTGTTAATGATGTGTTTATATTTGAATGTTAATACTGTGTAACGAAATTCAGAATACAATGAATTCCAGAAAACTTTAAATATCACAAAGGTCGCAACTAAGAAAGGAGCTCAGAGATATATTCCACGGATCATTTGACATCGTTATCATGAAAGTAGTTATATAACTATTCTAACTAAAAAGATAACTTTAAAATATTATAAATAAAAGTCTTGAATAAAATTTGAAAATGTTTATAGTTGAGCCTACGACTTAACAAGCGCTTATATATTTATTCCTCTCGAACTAAAAGTATTGTTATTGACAATTGCCATAGAATTCAAAAATATCAAATTCCTAACGTATAATAGCAATATTATTTCATAATTTATAAATAATTACTATATGGTTTTGAAATCAATAAGAAATGTTGACACTTCCTACAGCTTAACGTGACCAATCTAATATAATTTAATACATGTTATTAATAATAAAAAATATCTAAAAAAATACATTCACAGATAGAACTACACATTTATTAATATTAAGATAGAATAATTTTTCTATATCACTGGTTTTATTTTATTGTCACAATAAATAAACCTAATAACCTAATAAATAAACACTTGGAAATTACATACCGCCTAAGTTAAATATTGTTAAACAGATAGTTTTTGTCTGTCTAATGTAGAAATTCAAAACACTTCTTAAACGTGAAATTACTTTTTAAACGCAATATAGGTGTTAGACCATTTGACGTTTTTAACGCTAGATATTAAAAAGTCTCTTTGTAGCCTAGACTTTTGCGTATTGATCTAGATACTTTGTTTCTTATTATGTGTATTCATTTATATTTACACAATTCATAAATACATACTATAATTATAAATATAAAAATGGACCATGGACCGTGACAACGCGAGCAAGAACCAAGGTGTCGATGTTCAAGGTGATTTGGAAAGGAATTTCCTCACGATGCGTGCCGTATCAAGCAAAACTATCTTTGAATCAAACGTGTAATCCAGCTACCAAATGAGTTTCTTAAGGTATTGGTCGCAACTCTTGGCTATGAGACCGTGGGCTGAAACGACTATTGGCACAATGATTGCCCACATATCAACAACCTATCCAATAGCGAGTAGTTAAGCTTACATTCTAATTTCATATCTTTTAAGTTACCTGCATAAAATAATTAACCTGTACATGGTTCGACTACAGAAATACCGTTGCTTTACCTATCTATGACAAAGCAACATTAACTTCCTTAGTAGTTTCATATAATAGGGTTGGCTGATAATATATACTATCATATAAAATGTTACGATTGTTTTTCCTTATTCAGGTTACAGTGTATTTTTTTCTTAATTGACTGTACCACGTTTGGTCTCAGTCGCATCTGATGGAAAGTGAAGACAAGACTGAACATGTAGCGTGGCCGTGCAGTAGGAACTGGTTAACTCTTCATTTTAAGACCTCGATGTTATCATGTATGTATTTATTTCTTATATTTAGATACAACTCCAATAAATTTATTCAATGTACACACTAATTACACGTCGCATTATTAAGTTCTTAAACATACCAAAATGTGTATCTGAGGTATAATATAAACATGACCACAGTTATGTACAAAATTATTTTTTTATGATAATGCACAGCAAACAGGCAAACCACCTGTCTGATGGTTAATGATTACTGTCGCCTATATACAGCCGTAGCACCACAGGTATTACAGCCATGTTGCTGACCTTGACGGAAAGAGCTGGTTCTCGTTCACTATGCCGAACCCCAAAGGCTCATACAGAACCTTTATTTTGCGGTAGTCTAAACCCGAGGGTGGTCGCTAACTAGTTGGGCAATAACCCTACCCCCAAACTGTGACGGACTAAGGATTCAAAAACAAATGTGTTTACTTGGGTAACTGAGATGATATTCGATATCCCTTACACCTCAAGACTTATACTGAAAATACTAAGGATTACAGTATTGACAGTCAACATTTGACGTGCTTAAAAAACACTATTAATATCTTTTCCATCATACCTTCGAGATCAAAGGCAGAGTAAAACGTTAAATATCAATACTGTTACATTGACCCTCAGTTGATCATGAAAACAAAGAAATTACAAGTAAGAACAAATTGAGTCATGGAACCCATTGTATCTAAATTAGTGTTGGGATTATAAAAATGTAATAGGATTATTGTTTACTGAGACGGCGACACAGTGACGACCTGACCGATGGTATAGGGCTACCAACTATCCTTATGTTAAAATTAACATAAAAATCTTCGATCCATCCAGTCAAGTTTATCTACCAATTGATACCATTCGTTAATGTAGTTATTATAAATTTGTTTCATTCTTCGTAGATTTTTTTATTGTATATATACAATTTCCCGTTAAACCACCTTAATGCGTAATTGGTGTCAAATGGACTGAAGATTTTGATTCATTATTACGGTGTATAACCGCTAGTAGTAATTTTTAGTTAAATTCTTATTAACACTTATTTACAAACTACTCCAGATATTTTTCAAATTCACGGACTTATAACTTTTATAAAAAGAATCATTATATGCTATAATGCTATAAACAAATGTGTGTTACCATACCTCGAATTTTTGCAATATTTATCTTCATCATATACTAAAATTTCAGCTAAAGTGATGTAAGAGATTTCAGAAAATCTTGACACGTTCGTATAAATTCTAATATTTGATAACCCTACACCAACACATTTCAATTACTAAAGCCATTGTGCTTAAAGCTCCCGACTGTTTACTTTTAGGGCCTCATCACACGGTTAACGCATCGTTTGCGTTTGCCTGTCGTTGGTAAATCCCCTACAGCCTAGCTATTTTTCAACGATAATTATATACTAAAGAAATTGTAATATAATAAAGTAAGTAATGTCGCCTCGTTTATTTGCGCTATTTTAATATTAAAAAATAAGCCCTTCTCGGTCCTGGGTACTGGATTATTTTAATGGACACGTATTTGAAGCACTATAAAATCCCAGAGGATGTCGGGGCTTCAACTTCCACACTGGACTGATTTATTATCTTTATAAAATCGAAACACATTGTCCTGTCTAAGCCTACTGTACCATGAGAAACAAATATACTAAAAACCCACAAACTAAAAACAAGTAAATACTACGAAGTACTAAATGATCTAAATAGGAAATGTTACGTAGTCAATTTATACGCGGTTTAAAGTAGGAGCGAGAGGTATACCAGCAATATATCTCTGTAATCTACTAAAAGATCTTGGCCTGTGTTGGACTGCAGTAAGTTTTATATTAAAACGTGTCTATAAAGCTGCACTGGCAGGCTCTTACTAAATTTGGCTGGGCAGGGACAGAAACACGAGTAGTGAAAGTGAGTATTAACGCGTGTTAAAAAGGGGACCTTAAACCTACATACACTTGTGTCACAAGTCTCGGAACTGCCGTCAATTCCTACTCTGCTCCACAATGGACCCGGCACTCGCATGGTGAATCCATGGATAGTTAAGAATTTCATCTTCCTCCATGGATACCAAAAATTTTATTGAGTTTTTATGAGTTTGCGCTGTCTTTCGTTGAAGATCATGGTGTGATAAGAATAAAAATTATACTGTACATTATGGTCTCAGTGCAGTTGGAAGCAACATACGGTCGTGTCTTTGGGTGATACTTAACACGGTTTTTACTATTATGATTTCCGATGTATCCGCAGCTTTTTAATATTTGTTTTCCACTTCAATGTCGATATCGCATGTTACTAACAAGGTCACACGATCACTGTATACAAAAGCAAAACTGCTTATCATTCTTTTACTTAAACACGCAGGAGTTTCCCACAACTCAACTAAGTCTTTTCGTTCCTCGCTTTTTGTGTTTATTGTTTACTATTTTTGGGTTTGAAAAAGAAGATGTTTCATTCCGTATGAACACAATCTTAATAACAACATTTTACGTTATAAAGATATGATACATATAAAATATGCTTGGAGAGTTAACATGTATTTGTATTTTTATATTTTTGGAAATCGTGGTGATAAAACGTATATATATCCGTTTGAATATTTATAACATTGTTTATGTTAGATATATAAAAATAATATAATACACCGAGAAAATACAGAATTAAAGGACTGCTGACATATTTAATCATCAGTAGACTGTGAACTGATTGATCCGTGCTTTCACAACATTGTTCAAGAATCTTTTATATCATAATATTTCTTTCAAAGTGAAAATAATTGAGCCCATTAGAAACCAGAATACACCAGTGTTAGCTGAAGTTAATTAGTTGAAATTACCATGATAGAAATGTGTAACCTAATTAAGTCGTTCAGTTATCGCCATTAAAGTATCATAGCTTGGTATGTATAACTTGAATATATGTATACCTATAATATGATATAACAATATATCTATATTTTATTACCATCTCATACGCAAGAACTTCACACCTACCTCATTTCAGTAAAATGAATGTCATAAAGTTAATTTGAAGCGATAACGTTACTGACAGAGAAATATTATGTCAAATGGTTTATTTGGCAGGAGAATTAAGATGGAGGGGCGCCACGCCACGGCAAGAATAAGCTGCAAAAGAAATAAGCTAACAAAACCGCAGAGAGAGCGCTCTACTTAAAGTGTGGAGTGTTCTAGGGAATAGCTTCATGTAATTATTAAATCCGACTGCGCATTTTTGTATTATTAACTAGTATTCGGAGTATTGTGTTATTCTGAGTTCACCAAACTATAAAAAGAAAATTTGAAATATATTATTTAAAGGCGTTGTAAATTAAGTTTTAGTTTTTTTGCTTTGCGCTAAGAATTCTTATAATATTTTTTTTTTAAATTAACTGTATGGTAGTTGATAAAATTAATAACTTCAACATTATTAACATAAAAAATAGCGAAATAATTACCTACTTATTACCAATTTTTATACATATATCGATTTCAAAATAGCATATTTTTAGTAGATCTCAACTCTGTAGTTGACATTTTGAAGCTGATTTTTAACATGTCGACTATGGTTTTCCGCTTTTAAATACGTATTTAGCGCTCTCATCGAGTTTATGTTTACCTATTTTACGATGACTGGTTCGTGAATGCGTTCTTCAGACCCAAATTGAACTTATTGTTCTTGAAACTGAGTACATTCACCTTACTGATTAACATAATTCATCAAAAGTTATAGTTTAATTAACATAACACTAGAAAACTGATCAGATTATTGAGTGAGTTGTAATTTGACCAGCGCTATGTTTTGCATATGCATTACTATCGAATTTAGTAAATTAAAATCACGAGGGTCAATGAATTAAAAACAAGTCTAAAAACTCTGGTTGCTTCGATTGTCCAATTTATTAACGTGTACAGAAACGAAATAAATAGGAAAAACACTAACACACAAGAATGTAAAAAGCTTGGATCAATCAACGTGAACGTTTTTCAACATATTTCACAGAAAATATCCAATTTTTTCTTAGGCACGTCAAGCAAATTCTCGTGTAAATAATATTGGGAATACAACATAATAAAATTAAAATTATATTTATTTTTATTATTCATTAAAATCTACTTTTATAAACGTACAAGGATGTAAAATAAATAAATTGTTCGGCTATTTTATATAAAATAATACACCGCTGTGAAGAATTGTTTAAAATAAGACATTTACAAATAAATATAAACACAATTCGGCGCTTGCACGTGACTTTTATTATCAACATCTGGCTGCTTTGCGTAAACGGGCTCCACTAGTTTTACCGCAAAATCATTTTTAAACTATGGTATTTATCTGAAGAAATAAATGTTTAGAAGAAATCACAAGCTTATCTGTATCGCGTAATCATTTAAGTTTATTCGTGTTATCTATTTACTGATTCGATTTCTGTTTTAAAAGGATTTTTATTATTTTCTTTATTAGATTATTGAGGATTTTTTTTTACAAAATATAGTGTTTTACGCAAATAGACCACATAAAAATCCACATAATCATAAAACATTAAGTATATACTCCTTTTTTAAAGAAGGGTTTCCGCTGTTATGCTGACCTGCAGGACTCTTGTGTGTTGGATGTACATTGGGTATTCCCAAATTGCCAAAAACCAATTGAGAGCCACTATGTCGGACTTTTACCACGTGGGTGGTAAATGATGACGGTATAATGAATCTACTACTTTCTGAGATTAAAATGTTTATATTGAATTTTTTTTCTTCATTATATTACATTTCGAAATAATTATATATTTACCAATGTCACCAAAAATATAAATTATAAGCATAAAAATGAAAGAACAATACTTTCACGTAAAACAACAAATAAAATACGATTACAGGTATGTATGTCAATGCTTTTATCTGCAGTAAATTGGAAAAATTATTAATATGTAATTAAGAATCAAAAACATTTTCTCAACACGGAAACATTGGAACGAACTTAGGTAAAAAAAGCGTAAAAATAATTTTATTAAATTAATTTGACAGAGTATAGTTTGTTATTGGATTCTAAATTTCATTCTTATCCCACGCGAGTGGTAAATGAATGTTAAAATAATGACGTAAATGAATAGGCTATTAATGCGCCAGAAATGGACAAAGGCCCGCTTACAACGTCCATCTGTACAATGACCGGGTATTCACTGAAACGTGTGTTCTATCCATCAAATCCGTATGTCACGGCCGGCCGGTCATCAAGTGACATTCAGTATAAAGTACACTATTCTACTATTCTTTTTGTTTTAGTATACTCCCTTTTTAGCTTTAAAGTTACGGTATGTTGTTGTTTAGTAGACCTGTAGAAGACTCCATAGGATTACTTTCCGATAAAATGTAAGCACGAAAAAATCATACTACTTTTAATACTCTTTTAACAACCCTTTGCGAATAACTTTCCAAATATTTGAAACATTTAGACGCGATGATTTTAGCAATACGTCATCAACAAAAAATTGCGTTTCTTTCTTTACAATGAGAGTTTAAAACACGTTGAAGCAGGTAACTCATGCTAAAGTATTTTTTATTAATTATAGTCTCCGATGATGGCTCCCTGCTATGAGCCTAAGCTTTTGGTGGAAAATCATATCGTAGAAACCATAGCATGGTGGTAGAACTTTTTCTAATCCCCACATGACTTGCTACGTACCCTCAAATTGAAAATCTACCGCCAAATACCTCTAGGTATGTTCCAGCAGTTACGCTTGAGATCCCAGTCCTTCTTGGGCTACATCAACACTTAACATCAGTGAAGACTGTGGCCATAACGTTAAACCTATAAAGCATAAGAAAATAATATACTTAACACAAAACTTCGTGAAAGTTTATATAAATGTTAGATATTCAAAACAAAACTCCAGACAGTCTGAAATAGTGAGAAATTTAAAGTTTTGTTTACACGAAGAAAAAAAACCGTAAAAATGGTTGTAATTTAGAGAAACAAACGACCATTTTATTATAATGTAAATTTTTTATGAAAGCTTTCATTTTGTTAAATTATACAGTGTAAGCAAAATATTCAATATAGGGCCGGTTGGGCGCAGCAGTCGTGGTCTAAATTAACATATTATGGGCTATATCTATACGTATACGCTCTACTCACGTTTGTAAACAAGATTATACCTTAAGGGTTCCTTCACGCGAATTGTGAAACCACCCCACCTCGGGGTATCTGCGGAAATATAACGCTCAACATTTATAACGGCTTGATAAAATAAGTACGAGGGCTCAACTTTAGATAAGTATTTAAGTAGCTATGTTATAAATATACGATACTCTATGTGTATGACAAAGATGTAGATAGAAAAGTCTTAAATAATTGCATATCCGGTAATGTCTCTTTCCGTCTGTTTATTTACACGCTCGTAATTTAAAAACTGTTGACTCAAATGACATGGTTATTTTTTAAATAAGAAATGATATATTCCCAGGCCATGTTGTGATTCTATATTTAGTTATATCAGGTAGGTACTATGAAATTTACGATAAATCAAGACGACGATTACAATTCTAATAAATTACGTAAATTGCTTTTATAATAACTATTACTTTATAATTAACGCAAACGAATCAACAGAATTGTAGCAAAGAGGTCTTTTAGAAGCTAGTAGTTTCTAATACTGTAATTTTTGTAAAAGTTGTAATAAAAAGTTGCCATTGCCAGGGATTGACTCGAAAAATAGCGATCTGAATTATTAAAAAAATCACCCTTGATTATCAAACAACTCTCTACCAAATATGGTCTGACTATACTTAGTCATGCAGAAGATGAAATGATTTGTAAATATGATAAAGATGCTAAGATAATCCTTTATGAAGTATATATATAATTGGTGCGCACTCATACTGGTATACGAGACGTTTCAACTTAACCCTCAAGAATAGAAGTCTCTTATTGCGATCCTGTTGCATAATCATAAAATGCTACAAACCAACTATAATTAAACTGCGTGCATGAACATATTTTGTTACTTAGTTTTCATATTAAAAATATAAGCCACGAGTGACACCGTTTAATTAAAAACAATAAAAAAGAATCACATTTTTGAATGGGTGAACGAACAAATTCAAGAAAATAGAAACGAACGGATTTTTGAGTTCCAATTGGTATGCGAAAATTTAATAATCTATCTATTATTAATAGGTGAAGTAAAAACTTTGTGCCCCTTTTTACGAAAATTGCGCGGACGGAGGAGTATGAAATTCCGCACACTTATATATATTTTATATAGAGAGAGAGGTCAGAAACCTAATTTTTTTTTTTTTATTATGCATAAAAAATACATTACACACACTACCATGTCTTTGACACACACACGCGCATATATACTCTTTTGTTCATTGTTAAAGTCTGTAGTCAAATTGAGAATAGAATATAGATTAATATTGTTTGTCTTTACTGAATGTCAAACATTACTTTATATATTAATACGAGTTTTTAACAACAGAACCTTAACAATATTCAAATTTATAATTTAAATTAGTTTTAGTCGAATTTCGACCACTAAGCGACCACTAGTATATATAATTTGTTATAATAAATATTTAATTTGTTCGTTATTGTCAAGACAAGGTTTGTATAAAAAAACGAACAGTTTTTTAAATATTATTATATGCAAGTTGGTAGGGCTTTTTCTAATGCCCGCCTGGCTAGCTACCACCCTCAAGTTGAAAATCAGCCGCCAAAAACCAATTGGTGTGTTCCGGCAGTTGCACTTGAGAGTCACTTCCTCCACAGATTTAGTGTGTCTACCAACTTGGGCCGTATAGTCACTGAAGATCAGGTGAGATTATAGCAATTACGCTAAACCTTAAATATAAAAATATATATATAGTAAAAGTAATGATGCAATGATAGGTCAGTTTGAAGCGATGATAGGTCAGTTGGTAGAGTGTACTAATGCTGTGTCAGAGTCGTGTGTTCAAATGTTGGAACAAGTTTCATAAAATAACCAAAAGACATGAAAAACGAAAACGATATTAGATATAGATATATTCTACTGATCTTAACGAATAGAAGTTGGAAGGTTGATTAGGATTGTGTGTAACATTTAGTACTTAATTAATTAAAATCGGTTAACTCTGAGAAAAGTTATTGTAATTTGAATAACGTTGTGAGATTAAATATTTTATGTTCCATGCGTACGAAGTCGCAGGCACAATAAGTTAGTAATAAATATGTTGAAAGCATCAAAACATTTTCCTACTTGATAGGCTATTTAGTTCGTATTACTGTTATGAGAAAATCTTTATCCGTATTATGTAGCTAAACTCCAAGGTCAAACTAAGTTTTGGGGAAATGGCGACCTAATAATTTTGACTGCCGACCTGACATTTTCGACACCCCACATGCTCCAGGCGAGGCCTCATCCATCAATCTATGAACTAAATTAGCAAGGGAAAGCAATTTCACTTATATGTACATATATTATTGAACGTAATAGTAATGCGGTGAGAACTTAATGGCCCTCGAATATATTTTATAGATATTTTACACGTACCTTCATCAAAACGTTGCGAAATAAAACTGCGCTGTGAAGGAGTTCTATGATTACACTGAATATCCATTGTAAAAAATGATGAATATAATAAGAAAGTATTAACATTTGCTACGTATAATTAATTATATGTATACAATACAATATTCGCCCGATGACTGATAGTCGACTATAATTACATTTAAAAATTTGAGGAAATTATTGTACAGTAACAGGTAGGGAGAAATTGTTTTCAAATATTTATTAATTACTGATAACACTTAAGGTGATCAATAGCTATGAAGCAATGAGCTCAGTGGTAGTAGGCACCGACGCCGCGGCAAGGGACGTGAGTTCGGATCCACCTACAATGAGCTTGAGCTTTCGAAAACCATAGCATAGTCATAGGACTTTCTCTAATGCCCGCCTGGCTAGCAACACCGTCATGTTGAAAATCTGCCTCCAAATACCTATAAGTGTGTTCCGGCAGTTGCACTTGAGATCCAGTCCCTCCACAGGTTTAGCGTGTACGTCGACTTGAGCCGTATCGTCACTTAAGATCAGGTGGAATTATGGACATAGTGCTAAACCTGTACTATAATATAAACTATAAAAAAAAATTAAACAAAAAAAAAAGAAAATTATTTAGCAAACAGAGGGAAGAAGTAATGAACTTTAGACATTTTTATATATTTGTGTTTTTTTTATAAGTTTAACATGTTGGGTATTGTTTCACTTGATGTTAAATAACATTATGGCCGAAGATTTTAAAATACATTAGGCCTATTTATAAAATAAACCTAGGTATAAGTATTAATCCTTGACGACAAAATTTATAAGTAGAGAGTGGTACATATGGAGTTTGGAAAATACGCTAACATCATGTTACGACTTCATTATAAAGTTTTCATTTATCGAAAGCAACAGATAATGACCGGATTCCGCGACCTATATCGATCGCTAAAGGAAACGAATAGCTTTAATGAGTCATTTTTGCTTGAAAACAAAATATAAAAAAAGTATTTTTGTCCTAACGTGAATCATATTCTCTATCTTATGTTCCGGTTTAATGAGTGCACTTAACAATATGCCCTGATAAGTCTTCAAGCCAGTTAATCTACTAGTTATTGATATCAATTAGGACACTGATGCCTAATGAAATTAATTGTAAAGAGCAGTATTGAGCGGAATATTGAGAGCTTGTAAACTTAAATCATTATGTATATAGTTATAAAGTAATTAGCAACCAAAGTAGTACTAATTGTTTTATATAGTACAGTGGGCATGGATGATATGACACAACAATAGCTTACGACTAGATCATGAACAATATACACCATTAGTAACGCTAGCTTTATTGTTATCTTAAATTTTAAATCAGAATTAGTCATTATGTATCCTGCTTCATAGAACTTTCAAGCTACCATGGCAGAGGCGACTCAGTCAAAGGTAAATCACTTAATAGTTGTCATTGATTTAAGATTGTATTAAAGAATAACCTTCTAAAAAACGGTGTTCATAAACATACGAACACCGAAGTAGTAACATGAAACAATGTTTAATACTGAAATGTTTATAGATGGTTATTCCTATTACCATTTTTATCTACCATAGGAAGTTTTAATTAATTTAATTAAAAGTTGTTCAAGTAGGTTGTTGCTTGCTCCGCCTCGGATAAATAAAGTATACAGCAATACGTTATTCCGTTTTATGGCTTAACATGAACTGGTTATTTATTTCCACAAGTAGTTATGATCATAAGTTTTATTGCTTTTTTTGCAAAATATAAGTAAAGTAACAGCTAAAACAGTAGACTAACATAATTTTAGATCCTTTACAAATAGAAGAGATTGAAAGTTCAAATACATTAAAAAAGGTTTTTATATAGTAGTACAGAATAGTGACGGTACAAATGATAAGCAAAGTACAATAGTAACCACCAAGCAATCTACAATCAAGTACAAATACAAGCCGAATAGAGATGACACATAGTTTTTACTGGTATAAAATCATAAGTAAGAAAATTATGATAGACGTTTTTTCATTAATCATGCTCCTGGTGAAAGCTGCTTAAAATGTAGAAAGCTAACCTAAGCCTAAGAAGTAAAAACAATAAACTGCACAGTGGCTTTAAAGGTTGACTATAGAGGGGCATGCAGTATACTTTGGCGGATTGTGCTGCTTCTTCTAAATAGCTACGCTTCACTCTAGGAGGGACTTGTTACCGGTCATCAAGGGTGCAGCAGCAGAATATATGCCCCTTACTGTGGTATGAACACACTATAAAAATTTAACGCGGTATTCTGTAAAGGTGGTAGATGGAACAGATTTGAGGTTTTAAATAGTAAGAGTAACAATTAAAGCCTCTACGCCGAGAAAGCCTGTTTTTTTAAGACCGGTTTTGTACTTAGATAATTCATTGAAAATGTAACTGAATCAAATAACGATATGCGGCTAGCAAAAGACATTTGTGTGACTTTGCTATAAATCAAACCGTACTGCACCTGCCCCTTAAATCCTACTGCTTGCACGACGTAGAGAACATTGAAGTGTCAAACGTTGCCATAGGAGTGGACCCTACTTCTACCTTTTGACCTTACTTGTACCATTATGTTTGTATGACCTCTACTATCGTCACGAAAGTAAAATAATTACTTTACTTATTTAAATCAACCCGGCATTTATTTTAGTAACGTTATTTTAATTACTTTTAACGAAAAATATTTTATACTACACAAGCAGAAGTATTAAATACAAAGAGGAATATTATAATATTGAAACCCCACGCGAGCAAATCTATAAATAAAACAGGTATCGATTTCATTATTATATTGAAGATTGTAAAACATTAATTTGATATTATGGACCAAATTTGTGGGGGACCTATTACACGTTTTAATGCTATTAAATTATAGAAGTAACCCCGATCTGTAGGTGATTCCTTTACATTTTATTAAAGACATACATGATAATAAATTAGGTGGTAGCAATTTGTACCCAGAATGCATCGACTACTACACACATGGTGGAACACTCAGCATAAGGACTTTGCTTTGGTTAGTCTGATTTTGAGATTGCATGTGGGAAAGGCTTTTTTTAATGTCCGCCTGGCTAGCTACCACCCTAAAGTTGAAATCTGCTGCCAAATACCAATAGATGTGTTCCGGCCGCTGCACTGGAAAGCTAGTTCATACACAGGATTAGCGTGACAACTAACTTGGGCCGTATCGTCACTTAAGATCAGGTGAGATTATGGCCATAACGCTAAAACCTTAACTATAAAAAAAAGATCATTCACTATATATCGAGTTGATGAGAATTTATAATTATAACCTGGTATGATAACAGTTACCGCCAGGGATATTGGTCTCCCGATGGTTGTTGTTGTTTATTCAACAACTATTCTTAAAAATCAAAAAACGTCAAAAAATGAACTATTTAGGCCCTGGGAAGGCGCTTATAAACGTCAAAATTACTACCAGTTCGGCAAATAATCCAGTCATCTAGAAGAACCGGCAAGAAATGTTATTTATATTATTTTTTTAAGTACGTTTATTTAAAGATAAAAATTTAAAATATTCAGAATAATTTTAACGGATGCACAGAGAGGGGTGTCAATTCCAGACATCACCATCGTTCACATATTGATCCACTCTGTAATATCCTTTTGACATTAAAACCCGCTTGACATGGTGCTTGAACTTACTATGCGGCAAATCAGTAATGTATTTTGGGACTTTGTTATAAAATCTAACACTATTACCCAAAAAGCTTTTACTGGTCTTACTGAGCCTAAAATATAAGATGACCAGTTTAACATGATTTCTAGTATTTAAGTCATGCCGGTCTTTTACAAAATCCCGCCTATGCAAGTTTTTATGGACATACATTAAATTATCAAGACTGTACTGGGAGGGCAGAGTTAAGATATCAACTTTCGGGAACTAAGCCTATAATGATTCGCGAGGTATCATATTGTAAATTGCTCGAACTGCTCGTTTTGAACACATATCGAGTTTGTAAAATAAATACGGTATCTACCCCCCTACAGCAGTGTGTCCCCTACAGCAAAATATACAGTAATACGCATACAGCAAAATAACATAGGACACTAAGCTATGGAAGTAAGTGAAGTAAATTAACCTAGCAGTAACCCAAGCTCACCATCAGATGCCATTCTACTACAAAAAGATACTTTTATTTCATAAAATATAAACAGTAAAAGCACATTTTGTATAATACTTTTATTCATACAAATATGAACACCTAATTTTATTTATTGTATGAAAAAAATTTCATGAAAATCCTGTATAGGTATCCAGCCTCATATAGTTCCTTTATACACTGTAATGGTTATATTCACGTAAATATTACTTGTGAAGCTGAATGAACTTGATCACAAAGTCCCCAGCGGTGCGACGAAGCCGCGTCTACACAGCCTTAGCTATTATTATAGGCAAATATTGCGTAATCAGGTCACGTAAGTCATTTAGCCGATGATAGTTCTATTCAAATGGAAAAACAATGTAACTTTTTCTTTGTAATTCGATGTTCGTAATGGCAAATTTTCAAAACACATGCACTATAATTACGCCATGTGCGTGCCCGTATCTATCTATCTATATTAATATTATAAAGCCAATAAGTGTGTTTGTTTCAATGCGCTAAGCATACGAACTTCCAGCTGGATTTCAAAAATTATTTTTGTATTTGATTATTATCATTGAAGAAAGCTTTGGGCTATTTCTTGCCTGCAGGAGAGAGACTCGGGCATGTCCCTCCGACATCGCACATACAGGCGTGAGGCAAGTGCATCCTGTGTTCAGTATGCCCGCCAAGACTCTTAAAGAGGTCTCTACCTTCTTTAACCCCCTCTTCCAGATTATAGAAGGTGGCCCCTGTTGACGGGCCTAAGCCTGTCGGGAAACAGATGCAATATGAAGACAGATCCTGCTCCTCGGCCCAATAGGCGGTAGAAGAACACCGTGGGGTTTAGTGGACATTACCGGCGAGTCTTTCGCCGGTTCAGTCCCACATACCCCTCCCAGTCTAGCAGGGACATGATCCCTAAAAGCATTTCCCCACATAAAAAGGCTTTATGCTATTTAACGTAATACTACAATCAATAGTAGCAAAGCTGTATTTAAATTAGATTACAAAAACGGGCAAAAATTATTAATTAAATTTAGTTCCACGCGATTATACATGTAAGCGAAATACTACGAAGTGAGTCATCCCGATATATCTAAATCTACTTCTTGGCATGGATATTTTTTCACGTCTTTAAATTTATTCACGAAGAACAGATTTTACGATCAGACGCGGTTAACGGAAAAAACACAAATGAAGTCGAGGGCATCAGCTAGTTATAAGGTTTTATAAATAAGATTCTCTCACTATCAAGAGAAGAACATATTTTAAATTAAGAAATATTGGAGATTTCAAATAATATACTTGTAAGTATAATAGAAGCTTATAGTCAAATACGATGAGTTTTCATGAATTTCATTAAGTAAATGTAATTAATCTAAGTCTAATCACAATTTACTGAAATTTAGTTTTTTTTTCTACTACACATTACAATATAAACAACAATAAAAAATAATTTACGTGTAATGTCAAAGTAGAGTATACCTACTCTACGTTATGATACCCGCCAGACTTCAAATCAGAAGAAATGCAGGTTCGTTGTAGGAATTTTAGTGGATATTGTTTGTTTGTAAGTTTCAAGTTAGTTCCACATACCCCTCCTGTATTTTGCTCAGGCAATTTGCGAGAGGCTACACGGATAAGAATTTTTACCTACGTTGATAAAAAAACGGAATCTAAGTAAAGTTGTCTTCATTATCACCACAAAATTTTTACCACAACCTTATTGACTCCTAAACAAATCGTACTATAGCAAATCAGACAGATTTTCTGGATAAAATTCCCGATCTATATCACTTAATTTGTTTGACACCATAAACAAATTGTGGTTTATGTTACTGTGACGTAATAGTGTAAACAAAAACATCCAAGTTAACACTACAGAGATTATTAATTAACTGACTATCGCCGAATGAATCGCGTTGTATTATATGTAAAGATTTTGTTTTCATACCTCAAGAGGTACAACACAATGCAGATGATCCTGATAATATCATCTTCTATCCGACCCACATCAAGAGTTCTTATTAGATGCGATTGAATTACAGATAATACCAGTTCCATTCTCAAGCACTCTTTTAAGGGAAATCTGAAAATAGTTCTATAAGAATATTCATTTAATAATATAAGTTTTCCCAGTAAATAATTGCTAAGGGCTTGTAAAGGCTATGAATATTGAAGAGGCTTAGATTGTTTGGATTTTTATCCATTATATGCATATTTTGTATGGTGTAGTCGATATTTTCCTTAGATTTTGAGCATCAGTTACAATGAATATCTATAGTGTATAACTATAGGAACTAAGAGCAAAAATGAACAAACTGGCACTTAAAAGAGTTGCGATGTTTAGCACTATAGTAGCACGCAAGCCCACAATTAAATTTTGCACAAAGAAATATTTAGTGCTAGAGGAGTTACATATAAAAACCTTCCTTTATCCTCCATGATATTTAAGCTAAAGGAGAAAATTCAATTCTTGAAAAGTTGTAGAAACCTTTTTGAACTATGTCCTTTTCCGCAGAATTATTGATCTTTTAATAATTGCATTAATGATCTTCTAATAATATAAATAAATGTTTTATATGCACGATTACCTTTATAACGTAATTTTTTATCATCCTAAAAACATATACTATACAACTCGGTTATGAGCCACTTTAAATAAAATTAATTAAAACAAGTAGACTAACTTAACATATAAGATTTAAACTAAAATCCTGTAGGTTTTGGCGATTACATCCTTAAATATGGAATACAAAGCTTAGGTACATCTAAACCGGCCAGTTTTATAAAAAAACTATTATATCGATAACTCAATACAGGTTCATAATAGTTTTAATCGATTTATCGCTGTTTTACATTCTCCGAGACATCAATTAAAGCTTACGATAAAACAGATAAAGCAATTAACAACTACTGCTGAACCGCTGATTTCGAAAGTTTAATTGTTCGGTAAAGTGAAATAAATACAAATGAGTGGAAATATCTTTCACATGTTACATATGAAAGAATCCAATAAGATAATGATAAATCTACTTGTTCACTATGAAATCAAGTTTACAATAATACTCTTGTTCTTCTAATACAACTATAGATTAGGAATCGCATTAAAAAATTATTTATTTTTAATGTAAAATAAATCACAATCACAGATAAAAACATTGCTATATTAATTGCCTCAATATTAACAAAATAAACAACGACAATTTCAATCAAAATATCTGATAGCTGTTTCCATTTGTTTAAGAAGCATATAAAGGTAGTTTCGTTGATAAAATAGAAGTTAAATTAAAAACGGACAAGTTGCAATCGCCTGCTGAATATTGATGGCAGGGCTTGACTAACCAATCTCTGTTCTATGCATAAGTAATGATGAAAATATAGCGTCTAGATTCGATATGGCGTACGATAAATATTGACGATCAGACGCTCGCTAGATCTATTGACGAACGTATTGCATGTATTGTACAAACTTATAATGTTTGCTTAACGTAAATACTTCACAATTTAGTGACATATTTTCGTTACTATATTTCATATTCATATCGTATGTACCATGTTGCGAGTCAAAATGTAACATTCGTTTGACGGTCACTCCTTACATATGAAAGCCAGTCTCTCTATCTCCCCTTTAGTGTCCGTATAGTAGGAGAACCCCTGAACCGATGTAGAGTATTCTCTTTTTAAATTATTGGTGCATTATTTTCCCAGTTTTAAGCATGTGTTTTGTTACGTTAGGCAATATATACAATAAGTTATAAAGACCATAAGCAATTAAGTCGTGCAAAAATTATTTGTTGTATTTTTTTTTTATAATTCACGCGCGTAGAATTACAAACGCAGCTAGTAGTACACAATGTTATAAATTCCTGCATATAATAGTCCACATATATTAAAGTATTTTTGTATTTATCAAAGAACTAGGTTTTGTCCACGACTTTATCCGCGTTAATGTATAATATCCAAAATTTGCTCTTCTTCAAATCGCGATAATTAGTAGTGGTTAAAAATAAATTCCTTTTTCTTCTAGAAAATGACTCTAAAATTTATTTCTTCTATAAGTTACATAATTTAATACATCCTTACGTAATATACGGAACAAAAATATTAACCAATTACATATATTTTTTTGTATATTTGCTGAACATCATACTAAAACCAATTTAGAATTTTCAACTAGTTTTTTATTCTATAAAATGTCACAATATTATCTGGAATTATGTTTTTTATATTTCACTGTATATAATTTGTTGTTTTTTTAACAGACTGTGGTATTTAACAGGGCTTGAATTAAATATTTATTTATGGAAGTAATATATACTTATGTTTAAATTACTTTATTTAATAGTCTCCATTATTAATATAATATAGCAAACAATACAGAAGCAACGGAGCTTGATTCCTTTAAGTCGGCGCCGCGTCGCTTTGTTTGAGTCAGAATCACATTATTATTGTGGAGATTCAATTAGACGTTAATTTTTTGGACGCTTACGTGAATCTATAAGTAAATATAATTATTTGTATAAAAAATATACAGTGATTTAGATGTAAATAAATTTAGTAACAAATTTGATGAATTTGAACCATTGCACGCCTCATAACGCGAAGACATCAACATTCCAAAATCGAGCTATTTTCGAGACTTTATTTTAAATCTTTTGTCTTTTTATGTCAATGCAAATGTTTTATTATCCAGACAAACTCTCACTAGCACACTAGATGATTTTTAAATTCATTTATTTCATTATATACTAAAAAAAACTCATTAAATTTTTTTTTTCGTGGACGTTTGGAAGGTATGTGCGTATGGATGTGTAACGATTACGCCCAAAAACTTATTGTATTAGGACCGTTTCTTTTTTAATAGCTCTAGCTCTATATGACATCGCATTACTTCCTATTTAATATGCATTCTTAAGTCGATGTCATTCATTATAATTACGTTATGAGGCGTGCACTTTTGGATTTTCCAAACTATTGTGAAAGTAGACTAAACATTTAATTGAATACTGCAATGTAGCAATATTAAAGCTAAAATTATGTTAGGTTAAGATATTTTTGCCCGTCTAGCTCACTCGGCTTATCGAGCCGCGATGTTGCGTCAATCATTTTAATACATGTTACCTTTTTGAGGGGCTATGATGGATTTTTTTGAAGTGAATCTTCTTAGAAGACGATTCAATAATTGGACGAGAATTGAGAGTGGAATTCCAAATACGCATCAAGGAATAATTTCGTTACGTGCGAGAAGAGATAGCTACAACATATTTTTTTGATTTATTTAAGAAATTTTACTTGTCGTATTTAGGTATAAAAACCGAAGGATTTAATAAGCCCTGAAATTATTAACCGTAACCCCAAGTAATATAAAGTTGATTTTTTTATATATATATATTTCTTAGTGTATTTTAAAATTACCATATTAAGAGCTCATATCCATTTGAATAATTATTATCAATATTAATTCCAATTATTGGAATTGAAATTAGGTTTTCTCTTACAACAGTCAAAGTTGTGTCCTACCTTACAAAATTTAACAACAGAACAACGTGAGCAGTATATAATTAATACACTTAAAATGCCTCGATTTATATAAGCGAAAGCTTTTGTACACTCCGCTGTTTTTAATTAAAAACGGTTTATTTATCTCATCATCGCATTAATATAGCGACAGTTTCAATTAGCGGACGTTTTCCATTTTAGTACATCATCTAAATGTATTCAAATTATTCAGAATCTAGAATAATGGGCGGCGATGAGTTTTCGAGAACAAACAAAATTAACATCGACTTTACATTATCCCCACCTTATATAGCTATGAATTGACTGACAGGTTTGAGAGACGACAAAATTTATATATTTTTTTTTATAATAAAATTATACTCGGAAAACGATGTTAAAAAACGGATGCTTCTCTTTCGGGGATCGTTTACAATTTTAGATTGTAAATATGTTTTGGAGCACGATATGTTCGCCGTAAGTGTAGGTTCTGAGTACTACTTGTGGCAGTGATTTACAAATTAGTACAGTTAGTATGTTGTTTCTTAACGTACACTGCAGTTACGAATATATGAGGAACAGTAAACACTACAGAATCTTACGTATAAAGTAGATGAACATTTACATTTATAGTCAGAAAATCTGGACACACCCTAGGAACATGGTTGAGCTAATTAAATAATTATTAAAATCGTTTTTTATGTGATACATCTATTGCAGCGCTTTAGCAGTAAAAACAACCCATATACCGGGACAGAAAACGACAAGACGCGTGACACCCTGTTATGCTGTAAGGCCCCCTATATCATTGCTTGAGTTTTCGATTGTCACGGTATGTGCGTGCGTATCCTATACCTGTTGTTGCTCCTCTGTCTGAGCCGTTTTTATTTATAATCCTTTGATGACTATTGTAATTAAAATTGTGAAACAAATATATCGATTTCTTTTAACGAAACTCCTTTCTTTTTTATTATTTTACTCCATATTTTATTCATTGCATTTTATTGTTATAAATCCTAACATTCATTTAAATGTTTCTCATCTGCGGAGTTTCCCATGACATCCAATTTTTGTTGTAACAACGCAATATGTCTACGTAGTGCGTGATACACCTAAACATGCCACTTAATGGCCGGTTTATTTTGATCTCGATCAAAGCAGGCAAGAATTCCGTATCACACGCATTCCTAATCCTAAGCACAGTAAGGTTATGCATAAAATATAGGTTCAAGAATAGCCAAGTCAAAAAAGGAGATATTTACAGTACTTACGCTCATTGAAGTCATCGTTTCTAGTCAACCAATAAATTAATATAGGCGAATGATTTGGATAAAGTTAGATACGGTAATTTCACTTCCATATTAGTTATGTATTGCATACATTTTTTCTACAAGATTTCATACCGTGTACTTAAATTTCATTTAGCAACTACGAGTGTAGTTTAGTTAATCGGTCTAATAGTAACCATTGTTTACACTTTCTGCAGAACACTGTCATTTTATCGAACCTATAGGCTAGCTGTTAGCCGCGACTTGATCCACGTTGAAATTATAATAAAGAATTTAAAATATTTCTGGAATAAAATATTCTATCCAGCAAATAAACTGTCTTTGTGTCAAATTTTATACAAAGCCATTTATCCAAATCAAATAAACTTCCGTATTTATAATATTAGTATAGATAACTAGCAATCTTCACTTGTTTTCGTATAAACTAATGTTATGACCTGAATAATAGAATAATCACTAACTACTCAAAGTAAATTAATTTTTGATTAGATCTGTAACATAGTCATTAGTCTCGACATTATTGAACAGGTAACTTACCTATCATTACACTGTTATAATAACGAACTAAATTTAATTCATAATTAGTTAATTAATTAACCAGTGGCGTACGTTTATGTATCGGGTACGTTTGCCGTTTAACTTTATAAAGATTTTAACTCAATAAAAAGTTTAATTGAAATAGTCCTAAGATAACATTGTATGTGGATACAACATCGTAATTAAAAAGATAACGAGGTGCTTTTAATCGATTTAAAAAATATATTAAGGGTATTCATGAATAAAGTTTTATTTACCATAGTGTGTAGTAAGCTTGAGTGCGTTAAGACATTTATAATTATGTTATAAATAGAAGCACTAAGCTGCAGAAGCATAAATGATTGAACGATTTTAATATGAATTCATGAATGTAAAAAACTATCAGGGATTAGGATTCGACCATGCTGTTCGAATGACCACTGTAGACGAGTCCCTCCAGTCAAGTTACCTTTATCTACAATAATTAATATAAAGAAACACAAAAAAATATGGAATAATATTCGAGACACTACATCGACGACATATCTTACCACTAAATCCCGTAATCAGAGCATGTTAAAAACTTTAAAATTCACGTACGTTTGAAACATAACATTGATATTTATGTCCCAGCTGATAGTAAACACGTCCTATTCTCTGTATCACGTGATTTATTGTTGAAGTATATCGTCGATATAATGTTTAAAATATCATCTCATATATTTTTTACAGTAGCTAATATAGAAACAGACAACTTAGTTACGCCCTCATGTGTAACAGTTGGCGTAATAATATACTTAGACGTGTTGCGGGCTCATTCAATTTATATATAGTAATCAAGTGGGGTAAAGATTACCTGTGCACAACTCCGCCGTGACCTGTATATATACTGATAAACTCGTTATGTTCACTCTCTATTGGTTTACCACATTCAGGGATTAACCAGCGTACATCCAGGTTGCCAGGTTGAAATGGCTGTCTCAAAAGTCTTCATACTTAGCAATGCTTCAATAAAAACATAAGTTCTCTTCATTATTTTCACGGAGAAAAAAAAAACAACCACAACCAAGAAATACAGGAAAAATAATACTCTGAACATGATTACCAGAAACTTTACGCCGGAGTTACCATTTTAAATGAGGTTCTTACGCAGTCTATGCAAAAAGAAAATACTTGCCCATATGACACCATTACTGAAGACAGCCCTCCGTAATGGAAATTTGCATACGCACCTTAAAATTTTATTCATAAGGAGAAAATTGTTTCACATATTCGGCAACGCGGGTGCCGGCGTTCGCGCGTGTCACGCACTCGAGCAAAAAAATCGAATTATTGCCGAGTGTTGAGGATTTGGGCCGTATTACGAGATGGTAACGAGTGCAAATGATTACCCCAGAGTGTACGTACTCATAATGCCGCATATATCTATCCACAGGTAACCGATTAATAGCATTCTGTTATTTATTAAATTATGCAAGCTTATTATGTATTTAGATATTTTGTATATAATTCCCAAGTGATGGTAAATATTTGCTATAGTAGACTTGTAAAATCAGAGGTATAACTGGCGCGTTGTCGATCTTCAACTCTCTGTCTCATTATATTCTGGAAGCCCTAAAAACATAATTATTTGGTTGCGATAATGACTTATTAATAATATGTACAGACATGTCAATGATCGACAACAATTCGAATCCCAACTATGAGCTTTTGAACCCTGACCGAAAGGTAAAGGAAAACGATAGGATGAAATTATAATGTCTGATAAAGCATTTTTAATGTACACCTGGCTATGTACGACCTACAAGTTGAACATTTCTCGTTGAGCACAAAAACAAAGATGTATCTTGACAGTTGCACTTGTAAGCCAGTTCATATAAAAGGCTGAGAATGTTTGTATTTTGTTCCATATTTGCACATATAATCAAGTTAGATTGTAGAGTAGCTTTAAAAATTATAAAGAATAAATTATTATTTTTTTTAATGAAGGTTTTCCACCATTTATCGTAATGCCCTATGTAAAATATCTCTAAAGAGATTTGTCTGTATCCTACTTCTCTTAATTAAATATGTTTATTTAATACATTCAATTGCACTGCATACGGAGAATTGAAGATGGTGCCCAGAGGTGATCCCTAAAGCAGGCGTATCTTGAATATTGGACAGATAGTATCCAAAAATAAGCAAATTCTACTTTATCAACTTCTAGTTATTACTTATATCTATCCATAGTCTATTGAAACATTGCCTTAAAAAGCAACATTTCTATAAATATTTGAGGTCTTTGATGTTCTTATTTTATATCGTCCTTCTTAAAATCCTGAAAATGAGTAGTGGCCAAAAGTGACTTAGTTTTCTCCTAAAAAAATAGTATCGTAAGTTGGTGTAAATCGATTTTGGCACAGAGATCCATTCATATGCCTCGTTGAATTGAATTCCGTCTGAAACGTGTGAAACAAGATCTTTTAGTGAAAGAAAACTTTGTGAATCGACTGGCATTATGTTCCAGGAGAACGAAATCATCGAAAATAACCACATTATTTAAGATTGTATAACATTATTTATATAAACTAATAACTTTGCGATACCCAATTATAACTGATTATCTATAATTACCATCGATTTATTCGACGTCTGACGTCATTTAAACCGCAATTACGGTTTCAGCACGAGGAGTTTTACGTAAATGAAAAATGAAGTAGTAATAAAAAAACAAACCGCGGTGTCTGAACCACTTTGACTCCAAGAGTAAGCCAAACTTTTTCCGAATATACTAATGAAAATGCTTATTTTATTCTTGTTTGGTATGGTGTAACCGTCAAAATACCTATATATAAGATCTGAGAGCATCCCTTCAAATTGTAGTAATTATTCATTTCTTCATTGTATATCAATAAATAGAATCGTAGTTCAAATCTGGTTCCGTCATAGGCAAATATTTGGTAAGTAAATAAAAGCTTATAATACTTTTTCATTTTAAGTTACCAAAAACTGTTTATTTTGAACTGCTATCATATTTATGAAATTTAAAATAATTACTTTAATGTATGAGTTTATAAATTATCGTATAAAGCTCATAAGACTAAAATACTCGGGATTATAAGATATCGATTGGGAAAACTTCAAACACAAATTTGAAGCTATAACTCATAATAAATTAGGCTATATATAAGTAATATAACAACATAATATTGTAAGTAAAACTGTTTTATTTATAAATCTTTGAGCTATTCAATCAAATATTCTGTTTTTCCATAAATGTAGAACACTTCCCTAATATGAAGTAACTGGTTTATATTAAGCAAAATATTTCCTTATTTATATTGATCGCAATCGAATCTTTTCATCGTCGTCAATCTGTCTATAATAGTATTTTAAAAGCTTATATAAATAATTCAGACTGTGAAATACCACGTCATTACCGATTGAATATAGTGACATCGTTTGAAGCCTCAATATTTTATTACAGTGCGTGGCACTTATAGGTCTAGTGTAGTATGGTATGGCGTATATAATAGATTGAATCGCGACTACCATATCTCAGGTATAATCACTACAATAAATTGGTATACACAGTGTATATTCAGTAATCAGGCGGGATGATGACTATCTGTATCTGACTGTTGAGAACTGCTGTTGACACGGTCTTAGTAATCTTTTGATACGTTGCGTTTAATCTACCGAAAGACTTTTTATTTTTATAGTTCACCTGATCTTAAGTGGCTATTCGGCCCAAGGTGGTGGATATGCTAAACCTATGAAGGGACTGGCTCTCAAGTGCAACTGCCGGAACACACCTAATGGTATTTGGCAGCAGATATTCAACTTGAGTGTGGTAGCTAGCCAGGCGGGCATTAGAATAAACCCTACCACCATGCCATTGTAGCTAAGCAAGACAATGTCGACCCCTGATCTCTCAATTTTCGTCATTGTTTTCAAATATACTGAACTAATTATCAGAAACAGTGGTATCATTTGCTAGACTAAAAAAGTTATCGAAGTCATGAATAATTAATGTCTTTGTGATATAGTTGTCTATGTCTAATATAATTATCTATGTCTAGTCTAGTCAAAAGATATAGAGACAATACCGTATCCGTCTCTCTTACGCCCAATATCGTTGAAGTAACAAGTGTGTCTGTATTCAATATCGTTGTCGTCTTAAGTCAAGTACTACAGTAAAGTTCCTACAAACCTACAAATAAAATGACCATCATTATAGAGATTTCAATATATACTTATAAAACAGAGGTTATAAAATATAATGGGATAAGTAATAATGAAACCATTCAAGAATTCCATAAGTACCAAATGGGGCGGGTTCGTTGCTTAGCATATTTTTGATGATACAGGGCTCTTAGGAGTGGTTATAGGAGATCATTACGTCAGCATTATTTATTGCACGCCTCCTACCGCGAAGCGGATGAGATTGTGCTCTACTGTCGACATGTCTAGATCAAGCAAATTTTTGCTCATAAACTGTCCCTACCACAACCAATTTGCATTTATACGATAATATGAGTATATGTATTTCAAGAAAACAATTCAAATAAATAAATTATCTCATATTTTGTAGATAAAAAAACAAAACAATTTTATTTTGCTACCTTTGAAAAAACAATTACATTTTATTTTAACGTGGTCTTCGAGTTTTTTTATTACGAAGTGGTTACGATAACTTTCGAATAATTGGCATATCTATACTGGGTTTCGTTTATTATCTTTAAAATAACATCAACCAGTAACTTATTTCCTATCAATAGCCTAGTATACGTAGATTAATAGATTGTAATATAAATAAATAATAGATATACAATAATAGATAATACATGGTTTTTACACTACTCATTTCTGAATTTATTACATTTTACATTTACAAGTTTTTGGTATTGTCAATTTTTTTTTCTTTTTATGGATAAGGTAAAGATAATAAAAAGGCAAAGATACCAAAACCATACAACCAATTCGAACGTTATTGCATAATGAAGAGGTTAGCGCTTAGGATAATTACGAAATAAAAAATCAGTAATAAAATCATAAAGAATGAATAAAAGAATCAATAAAATAATAAAACAATAAATAATTAATAAGTAAGACAATGCTACGACTAGTTTTATTTGCTTAAAAATGAAATTAATGGTATTTGACGTGGACTTCTATATTTACAAAACTTTTAATTAACTTTTTTTTTTTAATCTGCAAATTTTAATAGATTTGAATATTGTAACTCTATTTATTTATACTCGATAGCGAAAAGAATGTTTAGGGTTCTCCTAAAATAAAATAGTTGTTAATATTTACTCGATTACATGAGGTTTTAGGTAAATTTAAAAATGAATACAAATGTATCTCAATGCTTACATAAGCATAGGAGTCCTTCTCCTCCCGTATGCAACATCATTGCTTACTTTTGCTGACAAGAGGAAGGAGTCAGTAATTACTAAAATTCTACTTACGTAATACTTGAACGGCCTCTAATTTATAAACCACTGATTACTCAAGAAACGCATGGGGACGTAATAGGTCGCGTCGCTAATTCGTAGAGCAATCATTGAGTTGGTTTTGACATTGTCGTGTTAATTACGTTAATGCAAGTATAGTACGGAACATTTTCCATTCTCATTATTAACGTACTGATAATTTTTACATTGATATTCAATATTAAAACGATTTTATTAAAATAAACCGTATTGAGTTACTTCACATCATTGTTAACATAATAGAAGTTTTATTTATTAGTCCAAACCTAAATAATATTATTGAGGTTATAGTAACATTTGATAAACTCATTGAGGAAAGTAAATATGAATAATAAAATTAATTTAAATTATTATCGATAATACTTTTAAATTATCCTGTTGTATTAATGTATCAATGTGTAGATCCTATACACACCTGAATATACTATGCTAAAAGCGTGACGTTAGCATTAAGTAAATCGATTCTTATTTTGACAAACCTTTGTATCAATAGTCTCAACCCCGTACAGGCAATTTAATTCAAGCAGGAAGCTTCATGAAGTATTTTAATATAGTGAACATCACACAATGTAGTTTTGTTATTCTTTGTTTGCAAACAATCAGGGTTGAAGGCAGGTTGCGGTTAAGCCGGACGCGGTTGGCTTTGAATACCGATGACGGTGCGCAACCACGCGACTCGTTTCAATCTGTACTCTATGCATAAGTAATGTGAAAAGTATGGAGATACAGCCACGATACGGAACACACGCTCCTCTAAAATATCGCTGTATATTTTTATGGTAACGACTTCAGTTATTTGTTCTTAGTACCGAATGTGGTATCCAGTCGCCGTGTAATTTACGTAGTGTGCTCTCTGTATCTACCAAATATTTGTTAAAGCTTTTACATCACGAAATATGTTTTTAGGCGATAAATTTTGTCGTAAAAAATATATGTGTATGCGTCAATATGTGGGCAGATATTAATGTAGCCATTTATAGGCGTTCGTGTGTCTTGAAACACCGACTAAAAATAGCATAGGTTGTATTGTTGATTTTAAGGTACCTGTAAAGAATTTATATGGTATTTAAAGTAACATTTCTTCAGGTAGACTTACAAAAATGATGTTTTATATCATTTAAAGCAGTGACACTTCAGTGGTAGTGTCTACGGGCCTAGTGTCGATGGACGTGAGTTGAAATCCCAGCATTGTGCTTGAGCTTCTGCAACACCCGCATGTCAAGGCTAAAATAGCCAAATATCTATAGATGTGTTCTGGCAATTGCCGTGTAGTATAGTTACACTCGAGAACCACTCCTCCCCTTAGACTTAACCTGTTTAAAATGTTGGCCCACATCGTCACTTTACATTATGTGACATTGTGTCCAAACTATCTACCTATAAAATATATTAATTATATTTTATAAAATGTTATCCTCGCAGGCTGTTGTTACGTTACTCGTGTCATGAAATTTATGATAGGACCTAATAAATTATGCTTCTAAATCAATAACAATATGGTTGCAACTGTTGCTCTACATCTTTTGATGTCTATTTAACATTTATTTTCTGCAGCTGCTACGTGAATTTATTGTATTTTGTTTTCAACTTCTTCAGTATATTTAGTAGAATTGGTTTCATAAAATGATTAGCCTCTTTTGTTACTTTTCATGATTACATATTGAGTTTTCTTCTTGAGTGTATAGATGATAATAATAAACTTTGTTTTGATTTTACTTATACTTGGAGACAGATCCATTGTATCAATTAAGGTTCAAGGTCCAAATTTACATATATTCGACAAAATTCATTAAAGAAATTAGGGTAATTAGTGTGCTGGCTCTGTGTGCAGATCGCGTAAATTTGTATTTTAGGATGAACCTGAGCTTTCGGAGATTGAGAAAATCGAAATAGAGCCATCAAATGTATCGTTAACAGCTGTAGTTGAGAGTCTCTCCCACTACGAGACTTAGAGTCATACCGTCTTGCCATATAATAATTTCACATTATGATATTGTAAGAAAACACTATAATTATAAAGATGAAAAACACTAGACCTATCTAAGAACATGTTGGCATAAAAGCGATTATATAATTTTTGCCGTAATTTGTTAACAATAACATTAACAGCGCGATAGTAAGAGGTTATCAATATTGGTCACAGTCACAACAGTCCTATCAACGAGTCGGTATATAGAGATTTAAACCTTTAACGCTAAGCTTTAAAGTGTATAATATAACGTATGTTGTTTTTGTATATGTGTTCATGTATACAACTTCGCCAATGTCAAGTATATATGTTCCTAAAAACGTGTCTAAGGTAAATACTAAAGATATTCTGACCTCGTACCTGCTCTAACGTAAGACTGAACAACAATCCATTGACGCAGAGATTCTTCTACGCAAAAGGCGATAAATTGAACACGTTCTGCAAAGACCAGATTGTAAATTATACAAAAAAGGTCTTATAAGAGAGTATACGAGCAAAAGATGGCTTGGTCGCTTTCAGCCTACTTGAAGTTATCTTGTTGAAAAGAAAGGTTCTTTAACTGAACGCAGTAGAAAAGGCTTGGTACTAAATGGCGATCTCTTTAACTATGCTATGCCCTTAATGAGAACTAAATTTCTAATACATTATGCTTAACCTGATATTGGTTTAAAAGCTTAGCTCGACGACGTGAAACTTGAAAGGAATAACTGAGTTTAAAAATTGTTCCAAATTGTTAGATCGCGTTATTCGTTACAGAACATACATATACAAAAAATACTCTTGGAACAGTATTAGATATAACAAACTATGACATACTATCACACATAAATTTAGCTTTAATACATAAATGAAAATTGTCGACTATTAACGACACGAAAATATGTTTACTAACATTCCCAGTAATAAATTTCTTTTATAATTAGGTTCATGTGATTTATTTCAACAAACAAGAATATTTAACTAACTATTCAAAATGTATATTTTTATAGAAAACTTTCACTGGCTTCTACTCTTACCGTGTAATTTTAGTTTGACCTGTAACAGTTTATTTTTGTGCATCCGTAGGTAAATTACTTAGCCGTTATAAAATATGTATTCTGAGACAAACATTCGATGTACACACGTGACATAGTATTTGACTGATATGAGTTTAAAAATACAGTTAAAATATTACATATTTCCGTATATGTCTTACCAAATGATATTTCTCTATTATTCAAAACTCGCAGGAGTGCTTTTAAAGCACGTGTTCAAAAAGCATACCGAAAACATCACACTTAAAAACGCATCCGCCTGAACAACAGAGACAACTCTTGTTATTTGTTGAGTTAGACATTTTTATAATGATAAGATAGAAGAGTATTTACCCAAAATGTGTCATATGATTAATTTTATGAGGTCTATACAAACATATATTATAATGCAGTACCAATAGTAATACAGTATTTAGGTTAGCTACAGTTCGGTATGTAGTTCATAGTAGTCTTAATATCTTGATATTAAGAGTCAGCAGGTACTTATATGAGACGATGCTTTTGTCTCTGGTAACCGGTCTCTAAGTACACGATTGCTGCTACGACGAAGTTGACGATACTGAAACTCTAATTAATGGCATTTTAGTGTTTTAAATACTGCAATCTTTTTGATTATAAACTTTATAGAATGCTATTAAATGCTGTGCACGCTATACAAATACTAAATATTTTAAGTAGATACTAGGTATTTCCTATTTGAACTTATTATAGTTAATTGATTAACATATCTGTTCTTGATTGGTCATTACTAAGATTCAGTGTTTTATCTTGAACTACCGCAGATCTTCAGACCGCAGGAGAATATCATATTTTCTGTCATTCTTGCCGAGTCATTATTTTTCTCAGTATTATTTTTTATACCAGAAGCTAATGGACTTTGTTGATTTAATTCCCCCCCTCCCCTTAACCGTTTATGCAATATATTAATCGCCATACTTGTTGTTATATACAAATCACGCAAAATCAGTCAAATGTTTTTGTTAATTCATTCGCCGTTTTAGTATCTGTATCTCGCACCCTTAGATCATGTAGAAAACGACTACATCACATATGGTATTTTCAACTCATAGTAATATTTCGAAAAAGTCAAATTTAGAAGTTTTGTAATCACTAATATCTGGGTAAATATCGCCGTTTTAAAACCTATCACCGCGGACAAACAAAAGTCGCACGCATGGACCAAATGCGGTTACACCCAAGACAAGTTGCATTACAGCTAAGCAAAGGGCAAGTTCTGTTTAAGAATGCAAATATTGCCTTAGTATTAAAAATTATTGTCAAATATGGAGTCAGTTTTTTTTTAATATAAACATATTTCATTTTGTATTACATTTAACAAAGCAATTCTAGATCTTTACTAATGAAACATAAATAGGCAGAAAGGAAGACATATTATTTTTCAATTACCATCATACAAATCTCTGCTAATTATCATTGTGTATGAACAATACTTAATAATTTTATTTTCCAGTGCACTACGTAGCATTACTCATTTGCCATACTAGTTACGAATGATAATCACCAACGCAAACAAAAGATCGTAAAAGTGATAAATAGTTACGGTATATTTGTTGAATGCAAGTAGACCGTAACCGCGTAGCAATAATTTGTCGACATCAATAGTAACCGCAATTCTATTCGTCTTATATTCTTTAATAATGACCTACCAATGACTTTATTATAAGAATTTTATTTATTATGCAATAAGCACGCGTTTGATACGTGAACATTAAGATCGCCTGAAGTGTTTGTTTGGCAAAGCTATGAAGCCCCATACTGCGATAAGCGTCGGTCACGGTGCGACATGGTAGTAAGACATTTGTACATAAACGAATTGTGCCACGAATTATGGCAGGCAAATAAACGAGCGGTTAGCGTGGCTGGTGTCTATTCCGACATAGCCAATAACTATGCGATTATCCCATTTGGGCCCGCAACAAAGACCAGCCCTGACTCTTTTCGCATTTGTATATTAACTGATTTTGACAGCATTAAGCAGTCACTTTTGGTTCTTACGATAATAGTATTACTTTGTTAACGAGAGTTTGACGGTTATTTATGCTATTAGTAATATTAAAATAAATTGCTCTGATCGTGAAGGGCAAAGCAATTCCATAGTTTCAATTATTCTGACTTATGTTTTAGCCATTATGATCTATAATTTCGATTGTGAAATATTTTTATCCGTAACTTTATTGAACCTACTGTTGGTATAACTTTTCCCCCTAAACCTCTTCAATACGTTAGTCTATGCATCTTCAGCTAGCTAACCCATAAATTTAAAATGTCTCGTCCAATCACTTAAGATACAGTATCATTGTTGATTATAGCGTTTTATTTTAATGCATAAAAAACAAACACCTGTAAATTGTAGAGGACAAGTATACGAAACTCCTCTACGACATCGTATCATCATTTTTCCAACATGATCCTTTATGATCGACTCAGAAACACTTAGCAAGTACTATGGTTTTAAAATTTCATAATAAACAAATTAAAATAGGAAACATTTCCTATTTTAGAGCATTGAAGGGAATATACATATATTGCATGCCTCATAGCGCGAAGCGGATAAGATAGGGATCTACTGTCGATACGTTAAGATCAAGCTATGTTTTGCTCTTAAACTACCTCAACAACAACCAGTTTCCATTTATATGATAGGTAATGTGAGTAGATGTATTTCAAGAAAACACTTCAAATAATTTATCTCATAGTTTGTAAAAAAAAAATACGTGAACGTCCGCATCTTTTATACAAGATGATCACGATAACTCCCAAAAAATTAACGTATCGAGTCCAGATTTCGTTTATTATCTTTAAAGTAACATCAACTAGTTACTTATTTTTATACCATAGCCTAATACCACTAGTTTTATAATAAAACTATTATTAGCATGCCTCATGTTTGAATGTATTACATTTTAAATTTACAAGTTTTTTGGTATCGTCTTTTTTTTATATTTTTAAAGATAAGGCAAAGACTTACCGAAAACATATCGCCAAGTCGATTTTTTTTTTCGAACTGACGTACGTTATTAGCCCCAAGGGCATTGACAGCTTCACCGAACTTTTTGGGGCAAGTGCTGAGGGCACTCAGCCCCGAGGCAAACGGCACAAGGGTGCCAGAACGGCCGAACCTCGGCTTGGGCTGCTGCCGGTAAATATAAAAAGATTCACGATGCTGACAAACTAACGGGTCCTGTCTTACTAATTTATTGATCCTAACAACGATCTTATTAGGCAAGCAGCTAAGGGGCCGCGAGGTTAGTCCCTTACAGAACGTATACTTAACATCTGAGTGTGCACGAATGGTATGCGGTATGATGGTGTACTCTCAATGATGTAGAGTGTCACTGTATCGCACGCGTATTGAATCGATTCGAACGTTATTACATAATAAAGAGGTTTTTTTTCGAGCTGACATACGCTGTTAGCCTTAAGCGCTTTGACAGCTTCACCGAACTTTTTAGTTATAATAGAGAGGTTAACGCTACAACATTATAGAGATTCTCTAGGTAAAAGTATCTACAGAGTTTTTGCGGCAAGTAATAATCATATTTGCTTAAAAATATAGAGTAATGAATAAATAATTAATAAAATAAGTAAATCTTTACTTTTATCATATTTTTTATTATTGACAACACAGTCCTCTTTAGAGACAATTACTACCAATTTCAAATAATAAGATTAGGGAATGTTGGGCGAATGAGACTATCTGCAACAAGGTTTTGACTCTTTTGTTAAAGCTCTCTTGGAAGTTTTTGTGCGAACTAAAATATCATGTTCCGAATGATTATTTATAATTCTCTTCACTTATGCTCTTCAACTACAATGCATCACGTAAAACATGACCTATATTACACAATATATGGCTATATAACTAATTATACGAGTTAAAGTAATAATCACAACATGAGAATTCAAGATCCCTCCAAAAACTCTAAAAATTAAATGAATGGCATGAGACGTGCACATTTGAATTCCCTAAACTTTTTTCCAAGTTGGCATCTTGGATCTGTTGCGTAGTGATTTTTATTTTTATATTTTTCTATATTTCATAATATTATAGTATTTTGCTATATATATTATGAAATTTTCTTGCATTTGCGTGTTAAAATTTGATTATAGTACACAAGTTAAGAAAATTATGAAAAATAACTAGAAACGTGTATATCAAGTTACCAGAAAAACTATGTAGACAGTTTTGACAAGGATCACCAATTTGTTATAGCAACTCTTGATATTACATTATACACTTGATGTTGGTAAAACTGCCTACAAAGGTGGAAGTTATATAAAAATATACAGTTCTTGTACTAGTAGATATGTGTTGAATAAAAAATTTATTATTCATGTATAATTTGTATTGATACCTTTACCAATAGAAATACAATATCGAGTTCTCGGCAGTAAAGTTCTGTTTGAAGGAAACAAATGCAAAATTAGGAACAAAAACATAAATATTCAGCGAGACTATATAAATAAACGAAGTTTGGGCCATTTATTCCGATACACCGGTACTCTGTGCACAGACTGGGAAAGTTAGGCGAAAACGGGATTTCCTAATGCGATTTTAATTCGTTCCTCCCGCGACGAAGAGGGTAATTTCAATAAAAGCGAACTCGGAAGATATGCATTGTAGAGAAAAAAAAACAAAATGCTATATAACCTTTTATATCGGCCGTTCATGATTACGAAGTAGAGTGCAGTCTAGTGTCATTCCTCTATTTGTCAATTACTTTATGAATAATCAATAAAACTTAACTATTCCTAGTTTTCTCTGCGATAAGGAAATGATGTCTCTTTATATAGGCATTTAAGGCTACACGACTCATCGGTTGTTCAATTTTAATACAGATACGCAGATTGTTATTTATATATATTCATTTATTTTTTAACTTGTTATTGAAATAAAAATTTATTAGTAATTAAAGCTTACTTAAAATAGAATGCGTTTTTAAAGCCGTAGAAGCGATTTTATTTTATCAATATAGAAAAATATATCGCCTAATTATCAGTGAAATTAACAAAAACGAAATAGACTCGAATACTGAAGCAATACTATACCAGTGAAAGCTTTCTGACAGCCGATAGACGGGTTTGATCGTGTATGCTTTAGTACGGTCTGGGTTATTTCACAATAACTATTTAAGGTACGGGCAAAATAATCTACGTTATAAATGCAAGTTTTTTTTATTATTTATCAAAGCAAATAGAAAGGCAGTCCACCTAGTGCTGTGTGTATACAGCTGTTCACAAACATAAGAAGTAATACTCCTATACCAGTATGATAACCTCTAAGGGGCATAGTATTGAGACTCATTATAACGCATAGCTACTTCTATAACACTAAGTTGGAACCTATCTTAAGTCACTATCCGTTACCAGCGATACTTTTTTTTGCTTATGGTACTCTTAACAGAATCCAAAACGTCACAAATAAAATTATTCACCAGGCGGGTACAACTCCCTACCACCCAGCTTGATTATTAAAATTACACCAGCAAATCGTATAATTGGATAAAGCAAGTCCTTTTGGAAGTTATTACGACAAATGTATAATTAACTCATCCAGTCAGGTGAAATTATATTGTCTCAACACCTTTTAAAACTTCGAGATCAGAACACAATAGAAAGCTTTGCCACTTTGCAGTAGAAACACCTCAGGCAATAATGCTCATGTAGCCCAACCTTGCACATCCAAAATAGGATCGAACATCTCACACTACAAATATTACCAATCCATACTAATATTATAAATGCGAAAGTGAGTTTATTCGTTATGCTTTCACACCAAAACCACTAAATCGGTTATGACGAATTTTGGTATAAATATAGACGGGAACCTAGAGACAGTGACAGGCTACTTTTTTTGGCGAAAACCATATTGGAGGTGTGGTAAAGAGGGAATAAATTCTGTATGAAACTTTTATGCGTCATCCGATTTGTTTGACAAAATCAATGACAAAAAATGACCCGAGCGAAGCCACAGATAAAAGTTAGTAGAATATATTTCATTAAAATATATACAAAATAACTCTTGCGCTCCAATTTGTTCCTGTTATCTCCAATAACCAAACCTTTCTATGTCGATTTACACATCAAACATGTGTCAAGCAGACTAGTAGTTTTTTGAGATACTGTCATGAGTCAGTCGGTCAATGGTACTTCACTTATGTATGTGCATAAAAATGAGGACACAATTTTACATATGGCAATTTCATTTCAAACTGATAAAGCTTGTATTACGATTACTAAATGGATAATGTATCAAACTATACGTATTTACACACATAACCCAACTTCCGTATGGTCTAGTGGCTAGGACGCCTAACTTTCACCCAGGAGGCTCGGGTTTGATTTCCGGTAAAAATTTCGGTGAGGCTGTCAAAGCACTTGGGGCTAAGAGCGTGCGTAAGTTCGAAAAAAAAAAAACACATAATCCCATATCATTTATCCATATATACCAGCTTTTATTATACCTTCAGAATTCGAGGCTATTTGTCAAACCAAAATACTGCAATATACCTTAAACACCGGAACACCTTTTCTATGACAGAACGTAGGCTATTACCGATAAGTTTTTCATCCTCTCCAAACACTCTGTGGCTAAGCTTACTTCTAGTTAATATGACACATCGTCTTATTTTTACCATTCCGATTAGGAAATAACGTAGTATTAGTAAGTTTTAAATATTTTTAGAAAGAGTAATGTCGAAGCGATGATAGTTCAGTGGTAGTGTGTACGGCTTCGCGTCAACGGACGTGAGTTCGAATCCAAGCACCTACAATGAGCTGGAGCTTTCGGTGAAGGAAAATATCGTGAGGAAGCCATAGCATGGTGGTAGGGCTTTTTCTAATACCCGCCTGGCTAGCTGCCACCCTCAAGTTGTAAACCTGCCGCCAAATACCAATAGGTGTGTTACGGCAGCTGCACTTGAGCCAGTTCCTCCACAGGTTTAGCGTGTCTACCAACTTGGGATGTATCGTCACTTATGATCAGGTGAGATTATGGCCATAACGCTAAATCTTAAGTATAAAAAAAGTGTTATTCAATATTAATAGTTCTACGTTGGATTCTTCAAATTTTTATATATTAATAGTTTTACTTTTTTTATTCCAAGCCCAAGCCTTACAAGTATGTTGCTCAACAAACTGATTGCACTACACCTAGTGTTAAAAGCATAGTAAAATCCAATTCAGCGACGACTAACATTGAACCAAGACTCTGCCAGTTGAAGAACCCAATATCATACGAAGGAGGGAACACGCTAACAGGAAGACGATTCCACGACTTCACGGCATGACAGACATCAACATTCACAAAGTCGAAAAACTTTATCGTTCTAAATTGAAACTGTGACATCAAAGTCCCACCCGCGTGGTTCTGTTATGGAATGGAGCGGAAGGAATTAATTAAATGAGCTCTTCAGAACACTCTCCAGGATAAAGACGGTAGAACAACGTTCTAAGGTGGTGGTATCTGTATCATATACAATACGGGCAGTCCACCTCTCCAACCTGTCTAAGGCATCGATGAGATATATCGCGGGTCCATAGCAGAGGTGCGAGCAGTATTCCATGCACGGCCGAAGTTTGGCCTTATAGAAAAGGTACAACTGATCGGGCAGAAATAACCGTCGCACTCTGTTCAGGATTCTGAATCTCCGAGATGTTGTTTAGATAACATTCTCCACGTGGTCCTTCAGGTTTAGATGGGTACGAAAATCCATTCCCAGATTATTTAGGCTGTCACGCAATGTAAGTTGGGTGTTCTGAAGAGTAGGTGAAAAAGGTTTGTTTTTTAATGTAAGGGAACATACCTGACTTACTTGACCAAGTTGCTTGCTCCCCATGTGGATATGCGAGTCAAGACTTGGTTAAGTTCAAGACAAGTTCCTTCCGTCTCTGTTTAGTATCTCCGCGACCATAGCACTGCTTAAAATTAGTAATGTTCGATTCAGTTTCCTTGTTTTATTTGTTTCTCTATGATATGATACTCGTAGTGTTTGCTTATTAAATCGCATGTTCTAAGCTATCAAAAGCGATGTAAATATAATGCTCCAAGGTGCTATTAAATCGTGTAATTTGTTTGTATTTACGAACATGTCTCGCAGACGAGCGCCGCACTTTAATGGAACGTAAAGAATATTTAAATTATGTTTCCTGTTTCAAACACAAACTTGAATTTCTTTTACACAAAAGAAGAAAACAAAACAATAAGAAATATGGAAAAAATCGAAGAAAGTTTGAATATATTTTAAATTAGGAACATTAAGTCAAAAAGTAAAACAGTTTTAAGAAAAATATGTTAATAATTATTTAATATAATGAAAAAAAATACAGAACAGATATTTTTATACTTTGTAGGTTTAGCTTTATGGATATCCTATCACTTGATGTTAAGTGACAACGTGGCCCAAGATGATAAACACGCTAGGCCTAGTATATGTACTGGCACTCAATTACAACTGTCGGAACACGCCTATAGGTATTTGGCGACAGATTTTCAACTTGAGGATGGTAGCTAGCCAGGTAGGTATTAGAAAAAGCCCTAGTACCATGCTACGGTTTCATCACGATGGTTTTCTTCGCCGAAAGCTCAGGCTCATTGCAGGTGGATTGCAAATCACGTCCATTGACGCGGAGTCCGTACACACTACAAACTGAGCTGTCATCAGATTGACATATTGATTAGACATATATTTAAAATTATCATTAAGGCTCCATCTTCATTTCTCATAAGAGTCTCCTCATTAGAGTTAGCTGTAATTATCTTGGGCGACACTATCAGCAGTGAGAACTGTCACTCACACCCAGTGAGATTATGATCTAACAATAAACCTATAAACTGACAACAATAAATATTAAATATGAAAATAAAAACATTTTTATAACACTTTGGTCAGATAGCAAAAGTGCTGAAGTACTTTTGTGTAATAAATAACATTATACTACTATATTATTGAAAAAGTATAATATTTGTTTGTGCTAAAAGGGTGTAAGTATACAAACAATCCGTTAAAGCAGTGTTTCTCAAACTTTTTGGTGTACCGCCCAATTTAGGTAAAATTGAATGCCCTGGAATACTTCATAAATTTATTTTACAAAAGCATATTATTTATGCTAATATAGTTGCACAACTTTGAGAACCTATGCATTACAGGATACTGTGTAAACAAAGCAACCTATGTAAATTTCATACCACAAAATAAAAATCTAACGATGTTCAAAAACCTACAGTTTATAGAGAATATATTATTAAATTTGCAATTAATAAATATATTATTGAACAAGTAATTAAACATAATTTTTAAAAGTAAATTAATAACATCAATACTGTTTGGATATACTAATACGGTTTTTTGAAAATTCGAATATTTTTCGTCCATTATTTGTTTGTTTGTAATATCTTCGGTGATTAGATGTTTTATGCCTAAAGGGACGTTGTTTAATTAAAAAAATATATTACATTGTTTTATTTTTTTATTTACTATGTACGCAATCTACTTCAGATGTTATATACTACTGAAAATTGCATTTTTGTTCTTAATTTTTTTATAGTTAAGGTTTAGTACTATAGCCATATAGCTAGGTAGCTAGCTAAGTAGGCATTAGAAAAAGCCCTACCACCATTCTATGGTTTCATCACGATGTTATTCTTCACCGGAGGCTCATTGTAGGTAGATTCAAACTCAGGTCCCTAGACGCAACGTTCGTACACATTACCAACTGACCCATCATCGCTTCAAATCGGATAACTTAAAAAGAATTTATACAATAAAATAAAATCAGAACCAAGAATTAATATTTAAATCCACAACTGTGATTACATTTATTTTTATAAAGATATTTATTCTATATCAGAAATAAGATAACATACCTCTGCAAAGAAGCATTAGAGTAAGTAGGACAATGCGAGACTGTATGAGCATAAATGCCATGCTTCGAGAGCCACCAGACCGTCAATGCATCAGAAAGGACTGATCACTATCATAAACCCTCTGCACCGTCGTCATAGTGAATTACCTGAAATATAAATAAAATATTTTAACATATTATCTTAACGATAGATATTTAATTTTAATAAGTAACTAAGAAAGAAAGAAATCATTTATTCATAATGCATTATACAACACAAGGTATATAAAAGTTGATAAATAAAGGTCAGCATATAGAAGTCACCTAGGAAGCAATTGGCGCCAATTTTCAGCTGGAGCCTAGTGCAAGTCATGGTACGTAAAAATACATTATTTTCAACAATCAAGTGTTAAATATAATATATTATATACATAAATACATACACTTAAATACAACATACATACTTACTAATATTATAAATGTGAACATGAGTTTGTTTGTTATACTTTCACTTAAGGGTTTGTTACATTTAGGTACTTAGGACAAAGTAACTTAGAGGTTTTTCTACCTCTACCGATTAGCTACCGATGTATAGGTGTTCTGGCAGCTTCACCTGTTTACTTAAAGTCCACAGTACAATATTCCCATTACGCTTAGTATTTTACTATCTTTAGGGTTTTTTTTATGCTTAAGGTTTAGCGTTATGGCCATAATCTCGTGGCGATACGGCCCAAGTTGGTAGACACGCTAAACCTGTGGAGGAACTGGCTCTCAACTGCAGCTGCCGGAACATACCTATTGGTATTTGGCGGCAGGTTTACAACTTGAGGGTGGTAGCTACCCAGGCGGGCATTAGAAAAAGTTCTACCACCAGTCTATGGTTTCCTAACGATGTTTTCCTTCACCGAAAGCTAAAGTTCATTGTAGGTGCTTGGATTCGAATTTACGTCCCTTGACGCGAAGTCGTACACACTACCATTGAGCTATCATCGCTTCATACTAAATAATTAATACTAAATCTTTAAGAAACAAAAGCGGCTACGTCTATAACTATCAATATGTATAAACAAATAGTTACATTTATACGCTTACTTACAATAATAATACTAACATATGTTTATCATACCACTGTGCAAAAGCTTCCTCTCTATGGAAGTCATAGTCTTTCTTATCAAGCTAACAACATATTGGTGATTTTAAACGACGAGAAAAAATGTTTATATTTAATTTTTCTTAGTGTTGTCCCAGTTGTCATAACTCAACCAAAACCATTACTAAAAATTTAAAGAAAGTTTATTCTAATTTTTTCGTACAGCTTTTTTTATGCTAATGGTCAGTAAACAGGACGAGCCATGTGATGGTGAGTAGTTACCATCGCCTATAAGCCAGCTATAGACCAGGGGTATTACTGCCATTTTGCCGACCTTAAAAAAGCTTATTAAAAGGTGCTAAATAAATAAATTTGGAAAATATTGAACTTTATCGTCTTTTCCTATATATATAAAGAAATATATACACACCTATGTTCTATATACATAGGTGCACCTGCGACTTCGTTCGCGTGAAACTAAAAATTATGTAATATTTTTTACTCGTTTTTGTAACTTTTTTCAACACAGCTATGCTCATGTTAGTGGCGACGTGATGTTAAATAGCCTAAAGCGTTCTTCGGTGATTGCTCTATCAAATACAAAAATAATGTTTGTAATCCAACTGGTAGTTCCTAAGATTAGCGCGTTCAAACAAACTTTTCCGCTTTATAATATTAACATAGATTTGATTGAATTTGCGTTTTGCAACTTGCGTGTAAATGCAATAAAAATGATTATATAAATTTATATAGTGAAATAGATATATTGTCTCGGTACGTAACTATAATAATTACAATATAAGGTGTTACACTCAATTTTTACTTAACCATATATATGTGAAATAGTAAATCTCTTAGACCACGCAGAGTGACATTATTTTAAATTGAGCATAAATTTTAAGTAGAAACATATTTTAAAAATACTTGTATATTGAACAAAAATAAATAAACAAAAAATAGTATATAATAAATAAGACCCAAAAGTTTGTTGTATTTCATCCAAATTCATTCATCCAAAAATCAAAAATAAATTGTAAAAGCACGTTCTCAAGTTAACTTAAATTATATTAATTTTAGTAGATAACCGAAAAATTTTAAACCAAGAAAATTACACAAAGGCGACCGTATCCCTTTAGCATTAATCTTAAAGAGATTTTATTATCTACCTTAGCTTGAAGCAACTCACCAAGTCGCGCGAAAGGAATACGCAAGCCGGGGGGCCGGAATTAACTTCGTTAATTTTCGTACGCCCTAATTTGATTATTATTTTAAAAAGATATAAAATTTGTTATGGAAAAACTTCGCATTTTAACACAAATTATATGTTTAACTACTCTGCATAGAAATATTAGATTTCAAATAATTTTTTACAAAGTTTTTTTATTGAAAAATTATGTTGGCTTGCAAACAGTGAAAAGCGTCTACATGAACAAAATATGCTATGGGATTTTTTTTAATAATAAAAGATATTGTATGAATAAATTATAATTATATGGGGATTATTTAATAAACATATTATATAACATTTCTTATGATAGTTTATTAATAGGAAGTCGCTCTATATTACACAGTGGTGGATTCCCATGTAGGCTAGCTAGACCGACTGCGGCAGCAACAAACCCAATAATCAAACACACTACTTGAACTATTTCAACAACCACACTTTTTTATGCGCTTTCAATTTTGGATAATAGTGATACTAGTAATTCCATATCTTCCGATAAACGTGATGAAAAAGCAATATAAATGATTGAATTATTTATTATCAGGTATATTATCGATAACCGGTATTATTGACATCGGTCAACAGAACAGAAAACAATTATATAGCCATAAAAATATAGTTATCGCTCATACAAAAATTACTTGGTTAAAAAAGAACTCCTATTACGCTATTTCAACGAACGTGATTTAAAATCTGCAACACAACCTAATTTATGGAAAGATCACTGCGTGATATAATTACAACATAATGTTCTGACGCTTGACTGATAACTATGAAAGCTATTTTAAGGGACTTCTTTATAATTAGCGCATGAAATATGTTAGTTTCACGTATAATATAAGGGCCATTTAAATAAAATAAGACGGACCTAATATTGGAAAGGGTCGCTCTATAATTAAAAAAAATATATATTATGTCATTATTTTACCCAAACGAACAAAATGTAGTATGAAATTAAATCTTTCAATATTAGGCCTTGAACATATCATCATATCGTTAAATCGATTAAATCTCTAAGCTAGAAGGATTATCAAAGTTTTTAAGTAAAAATTACAATTTATCTACTCCAAACGTAGATCGTTTTGCGGATTTCCAACTCCATACCGTGAATAGCAGGTACATTTAATTTACAAAAACAAATTTTTAAGCAACATTTTATTAATATAATCAAAAAACGTTGTATCTTTGAATTACAACAATATTTTATATACGTTGTAGTTATCTTTTTTAATTTTGCCGCTTTTTGATTTATTAAAATTTTGATAAAAGTACTACCGAAGGTAATAAACAAAACATTCTATTATAATATTTTTATCGGGTACTTATATATGCAAATAGAAAGTTGAATCGATTTATTAATAGATTATTGAATGAAGTTCACGCAGAAAGCACTGGGATGTGTGTTATGTAGTTTTGAGAAACCGTAAATTTTTTAACTCGAATCTTACACATCGAACATTTTTCCCTGCAATAAATTTCAAAGAGTGTAACCATCTCTTCGATACTCTTGAGTCAACATTCAATTGTATTATCAAATTCTGTAATTTACCACATATAAAATATTACCTAACAAAATAAGAAAGTCAATATACAATAGTCAAAGTTCAGGGATTTCAATACGTACGCATTTTCGGAACCTTCGATTATAGGGTAAAATTTTCGATCTCTCCGTCTGGCCAGCTGCTACTATACGGGCAAACTTAAATAAAGTGTTCGGGTGTGCGCTTAATTGGGGTTTTTTCAAACATTAATCAAGTCTTACGTTTGGGGGAGAATTTTTATGTCGGTCCGGAGACGAGGCGGGCGATAGTTGTGACGGATGACGTGCGGCCGTAGGGTCGCGAGACACGATGCATTCATCAGACAAGGATTTAGGTATATCCAATCTGGGAAGCACTGTATGTTACCTACCCACCGTAAGCTCGCTCTAAACAGAATATCAAATGTATACTTACTTAGCTTTAGGCATCATTGCTAACATATTACGTACTAAAACATTTACATCGACAATACTTACATTAGTGTACATAATATAGACCCAGATTCGGAGTAAAAAAAAAACCGTAAGTGCTACACGGCATACAACAGAAGTAACAAGTTCATCAAACGAAGTTCATAAAATAAAATACAACAATAACGTATAATATAAAAATTACTTGAATAGCGCATATTGTGTTAATGTTGGTACTGAATGCAACTGATGCGTCATTTTCTGTCACGTGACGCTCGGTGAGCGAGTATATCAGTAATACGTTGACTATATTTCTATTGCTCCTTTAGTCGACTCTAGCCAACTTTACCCGAACGAGCGTTACACTGCCGAGAGTAATCCCGAAAATAATGCACAAACAAATCCTATCAGTTATTAAAGTTATACAAAAAAGTACACTGTACACAAATAAAGGATCTTGTAAGATATCAGAGTACAACAAAAATGTAGGTAGCCACATTTCGGACTTGTTACTTATTAATTTAATATGAAGGAATATTTCATAAGAAAAATACAATTTTTACTTGGTTTGAACCTTCTAGATACATACAATAATTTATGTTTTATTGCTCGAGATATTGATTCCATTAAAGAATTCAAGAAATTCGATTAAATTGTTGATATAAATGATTGACTAAACTTACATTGTTTTTAAGATTAAGATCATTATTTACTAAATCGCAGAATCTGCGACTACACTATACCCGTTTCACACAAACACATAAACAAACATTATATTATTGATTATTGAGAAAAATTACAATACCAATCATATCATTTGTTTACTTTGTGTTTATTTTAAAATAAATAGTTCGAAATATCTCTTAATTCCTTTTCACTAGATCTTGGAATAAAGATCGCTACCTATTATTTTAATGAGGAAGATTTATAAGAGGTATTTTATTTTCATGAAATAAAACTACGACAAACACAAAAGAGTACATTGTCATTGAAATCATTATTTATCTGAACAACTCAGCAAGGTAGGTAATAACAACTATTAATCGATATGTTTTCAATATAGACCACAGATTTTCTGGTAATCAATCCATCAGAAAATCATTGTTCGCTAAGTACACTCCATATTCTACGTACTACAATAATTCAACCATAAAATAAACGCAGATCACAATATAATTTGCCGATCGCTCACGACCACATCCCTGGAGTACTATTCAAGTGGTTTGACAAAAGCGTCCCACGGGTCAACGGCTCGATATCCACTAAGCCCAATAAGATTTGCAATTAGTTTGCTCAGGACTTTACGAATTGCTTCCTATTTTAACTAACATTAAATATTGATTTTGACAATACATTTTACAACGAATCCTCTACTAACACGGGCTAGCAATTAAGTAATTAACCGAAGTATACTTTTATTACTTTTACTATATTGCGCAATAAATAATATATTGCTTCATTCAATATTATATGGAATGATGGGTAAATCTAAAAAATCTAATTAATCTAATTATCGTTAAGTAATCTGTCGGTAAAATTTATCTAAGACTTAATATTAGCATTAATTCAACAATTACAGTTTTAATATATAGTTGACTATATATGACTCAAATTTGTTTAAGTGCGTATAAACAAGCGGGTTAAGAAGAAATATTTTTCACATGTCTTCCAAGTGTCGCAATAAATCTTCTTTGCAATTTACATCACTTGATTTTTTTTAACTAGGGATATTTTACGATCGTTTAAGTTTATAAGATCATTAATCTAAGAACTCGTAGAACTGCGTAGGTACCTCTGTACGCAGAACATCAAGAAATAATCCAGATGTGAATCACGCTTTGTGGCGCAATAACTAAACATTTTAAAATAAACATTAACCACTGTAAATAAATTATTAATCCACAATACATACTTTGGACTCGGGTGGTCTTTTCACAGTCAAAAAAAATACTCTCGTGAACCTTACAAGTGGTTCGACCTAGTGATGTGCTTCGTTGAACATTGTACCTAATCGTCTAGATTATTGATATGTATTCGTTGTATCTATATATTTTCTAGATTCTATCAGAGACAAATATATATTGTGATAACTACATCATTTTATAAGATATTTTTAAGTATTATAATTATCTATTACCTTATTAGCATTTCAAATCTCTTCAGAAAAATTGTTCTAATCATATTATAATCCAGTTAGGTTAATAGCATGTAAACATCTATTGGATATGAGTGCCTTGGCATGAAGTCCTGTTCTAACAAGACCTTAACCCTATTCTGTTCTAACCCTCTAGCAGGGTTGTGTTTAATAGAAAATTGTTCGAAACTTTTGTGCTTTTTGACAATCAACTAACTCGTAGTGGCACTCGAGTAATAAATCACAAAGACGCGGGTGGCTTGAAATGAAAATGCAAAAGACCTGGGGCCCCCAAGCGGACGAGTTGATTTTGGAGAGCTTCTCTAGATATTTGTCTTGGTTGGGTATCACCCTTAAATGCGTGACTCCCTGGACGAACCGCTCCCAATGTTCCTAGTAGCTACACCACATCTTCTCGAATCTATCAACGGCTAATTAATCGAATATCGAATGTTTTATTCGCATTGTTAGAATTATCAGAAATAGCGTTAAATATACGAGTATATTCTAATACAATTATTTTTAAGTTTCACGTAGGATTAATGTACAGTCTTTTCATTAGGTTTAAGCACGAATATCCAAAACGAAATCCGAAAGCGACAATCGGCAGCGGCCCGACTCTATTGGTATAAAAATAAATAATAATAACAGGAGCACAGAACCCGTGCGTAGCGTTGCGGTTAGCTAGAGTAAACATAGCATCCGTATGTGTCGACTTCCGACAACATCACATGATACGACACAGCTATAATTATTCTGCCCGGACAATTCAAATGCTTTTTCATACAATGCTTTCTTTTATTGTCTTTAGTAGTCTTATAACTAAACGATAACAATTCAATGTATCTTTCTAAGCATAAAATTAACTGTTGATGGTCAAATAAAGGTAACCTCGATACAATTTTATAAGTACGGCGAGCACGGCTAAACTATCGATAGCTTCCGGCCTGGTACGCCCTTGATATGCTGGATATGTGCTTAATGATCCCGAAAGACAACAAACCAAAATAATGTCGCTATTTTTTTATGGACTGGACCACGCGTGTCACCTGATGGTAAGTGATCACCGCCGTCTATGAACACCCACAACACCAGAGGAATTGCAGGTGCATTGCCTCCTTTATAGAAGGGACTGGCTCTCAAGTGCCACTGTCTGAACACACCTATTGGTATTTGGCGGCACATTTTCAACTTGAGGGTGGTAGCTATCTAGGTGGGCATTAGAAAAAGCCCTATCACCGTGTTTTGGTTTCTTCACGATGTCTTCCTTCACCAATAATCATAGAAGGTGGTTGGATTCGAATTCACGTCCCATGACGCGGCGTTCCTACACGCTACCACTGAGCTATTGTCGCTTCGCTATGATGAATTTACCGACATGTGTATGGTGATTGTAACTCTGATGGGTACAGCTACCTACATTGTTCGATTACTGATCCTAGAATACCACACATGGCACTATGGTAGGTGTTATAATTGTCGTGTTTTACTACCGAAATGGAAATCCATAACATTATTTTCACAACCATAGGTTTCTAAAATGAAACAATACATTGTTAACGCATATAATAAAACTCCATAAACAAATAATCGCAACCCATAAACATGCTATGCACATTATAGTAAAACATAAATAAATACCGGAACCGAGCTTTTATCAAACACCTTAGTCATCGGCCAAATTCGGAAGAATTCCCAGTCCGAGCCGACACCTAAACCGAACGTAATAGCCCCATAACAGGAAAAGGGAAAGGATTGAAACAAGGCCAAAATCCCCCAAATAAGTCAACACTCAGCTAAATAGGGAACAATAGCTGACGTGGGATTTGTTTGCACACAACCGACGGCCGCGGGGTAGTAAAATAGAAGATAACAATTTGTATTGTGCTGCAAAACTTTGAAACTGGTTAAAAGTCTACAATATTACTAAATATTTATTAGGCTTACTGAGGTAGCTAACGATTTCAATGGAACTTTTGTATTTAGGTAATATTTTACTTTTGTTAATTAGATAGTTAATTTTTAGCCATCCCTTGTATCAATATTAGGTACATAGATCATTGACCTACTATTATTCTCAAAAACAATATTATCCCTGCTTTACCTTCAAAGTCGAATACTTTTTAATAAGAGACGCCGTGAATTATAAATTCATAAAACTTTGGTTTAGATATTCAATTTGAAGGTAACTTGTTTTGTAACAAATTCAATTCATCTTCATTAAACAATTCAAAGTAGATATCTAATTCGTTTAAATATCTGACAATATAATCATTTTTATTGTTCATAGTCATACTAACCGAGGCAATATTAATGGTGGTATAATTATTTCAATTAGATTGACGCTGTCAATTGAATTTTAATGCTGTTTATTTGTGCAATGAGACCTAAAAATATTAACATGTATAAATGATAGCAGAGGTGCTAATACGATTTTTTTGACGTCGTTCAGCGACAATACTTTTATTCTGGACAGTTGTACCTGCGACTTCGTTCGTGTGGAACTATAATTATTTGAACTCGCGCCGTCATTCAAATAAAAATAACTTTTGATAGAGTTAACCGAAAAACTATATGTTACTCAATGATAGATACGCTTTATGATGTTCTTGGTAACGTTTTATCATAAACGTTGTACACTAGCTAGCAGTGACACGTACACAAACAAACAGACAGATATTTCTAAAAATGATGTAAATGTAATTTGTTACTTGTTCTTAGTTACTTGCATTAATTTTGTCATTTTAATTTTAATTTCACAGGCACGTTAAGTTTACATTCTTATTGTATGTAAAGACAAATAATAGTGTGGTAATTCGCGTGTAAATTATATAAGTAATATACAGTTAATAAAACGACCAACTAACTAACGGACCAACACAAAACTTAAACTAGTGAGTGAAATTAATGAAATTTTGTTTATCTTTTTATAAAGTAGGAAAGTCCTAAGAGTGGATTCTTTGAGATATATCTCTTAGGAGAGTTAAATAAAGACTATTACTGCGACATTGCTGATAGATAATCCCTTAGGACACATGTCTAACCTTTATTGATGTTATAAAGAGATAAAGTTGTTGAAACTACTCTCCCGATTCTAAAATGTATTTCGCTACTGTGTTAGAGATAATTATTCAATTTTATTTTGCAAATTAAAGGAACGAAGTCACGGGTCGGGACTAATTAAATAAATTAATATTTAGTACACATTTAAAACAAAACTAATCAAAAACCTTTCATCATTTTATTGGATAGCTGACTCGTACATTATCATCATAAACGTTCCAGTTTCTAGCGCCGATATAAGTTGAAATATAATAAAAAATATATAACCGTTATTAACTTGTCTTAATATGCTTTGTTTACAAATTATTGAACTAGTTATTAAATTATTAATAGTTTATACGATAGTGTAGGCCTCTATACCCGAATACGTGGTGACCACAACTTATATGGAAAAATGCATTTAAGGTAATTAAACAAACAACACAAGTGCATCAACCAAACAAACTGCTTCATATTATGAGGCGGCTCTTGTGTTATTATATACAAAAAAAAGCTCTTACTTCACGCAACCCTCGAACTGAAATCTGTTTGTTTTCGTCCCGTCGAAGCGAGAAGTTGTCATAAACATGAGCATTTAAGACATCAAAGTTCACGCGAATGGACATTTCATTAAAATCAAAGCTGTTTAGTCGAGTATATGTGTATGTTTATGTCAGCATTTCTCTTCCTCAACTACCAATTTAACGAATGTAATCAACTTAATTAAATGAAATTGGTTTTGCTGGCTTGTAACGTGAATATATTGTATTTGGGAATATTCTAAAATGTGTACTGTTTTAAATGCGTGTGTCAATCAATTCCTGTTCAAACATTTCGGCATTAATAAGCAGCACATTTTTATTTATTATTATTACTACCAGTATATATAAATACATGAATGATAAACTCATTCTACTAAAACTGCAATTACGGTTAGTATTATATTTAACATTATATCATTATTTAACAAATTATGATATCAGAGTTCGACGAGTTCAAAGGGGTTTTACATTTGAAAAGTGCTACCTCAGAACTCATCTAACTCTATGATATTGGAATACTACGTGATCAATTTGCTATTGTAGTACGGCAAAGTGACGTCACTGAGTCTAATAGTAAGCACAGTAAACACGAGTCTATCCGAAAACAAAACCTCCATCTATGGACGTGCAACCCATCTATATTCGCCATGTGCCATGCTTGCAATACTCTCGGTAACCGAAATGTTACAATTTCTAATCCGAAATCGAGACCATGTAGTAACTTAGTGACTTACTTGTCACCACCATATATACAATGGTTTCCATTCATTCGAACACAATCGTCATTTCTTTCCACTCTGTATATCTCGTAGAGGATTTTTTTTATAACAAATATACGTTTTCAGAAACCTAATGATAATAATAAAACGAATAATATATCAATCAAACCGCGTACTGTATTTTATTGGAATAGTATTCTTATGTATTTCATTAATTCATAACTAAAATCTGTCTGCAGTCTGCAGTCTGCAGTTTGCAGCTGTGGGTATACAAATTACAATGTTAATATTAGTGTATCAGTAACACGTTAACATTACAAATTACCGCCTTTGCTCGTAGCAGTGCTCGAATTAATAAAAAGAAAAAAACCACTAATATTGCATGATTTCATTTATAATTAAATATATAATAGTTACATTGACAAGTTTAAATACAATATTGCAAGAAAACGTACTAGGTGTAGGAATCTTAATTTACTTTTATTATACTTATACCTATATATTGCTCTGATGTTACGTAATATGACAAAGCAGCAACAAAAATTAGCATTTAAGACGATTTACCGATTCTCAAGTCATATGCTCACTAACAGTGAATTGGGCAAAGAGATAATAATTAATAGTAATAAAATAAACATTTATAACGAAACCGATATAGATAGTAACCTGTACAATCTAACGTTTAATAATGTGTATGTAGGCATTAAGCAAGTGCATATTTCTCGAGAATTTTATAGAGCAAGTGGCCGTCTGTGGCATGCAGAGGCAATGAATGCTGACATCGCGCTCCAAAACTATTAAAAAATATAGCGGACAGCAATAACCACAGTATTTGAAACATTTTATGTGTATATTTTTCTTATATTGCTGACATAGCTTTATAAATAATTATGTATAAAATGTTCATATGCCGTTTCAGTACGATTACAAAAATATGGTAAGTTATAATGTAAAGTTATTGAATTGTGAGAATTTCAACAAACAGGCTATTCCAAACGAGGTCACGAGTAAATTTTTAGCAGTTTTCAAATCATTCGAAATAACTCGTTGATGGCGTTCCGTTTCTTTAACAATATTAATATAAAATATAATTACGTCACGAGATAATAGTATATGTATATGATGATAGCTCAATATTATTTATTTCTTTCAACAACATAAAATAAATACGTAACAGAAACAGAACCGTGTCTTAACACGTACATATTTTCTCCAGTCATGAACACTGAAAAATCGTTTTGAACATTCACGCGGATAAAGCTTTCGTTGCGTGACTCCTCAATCGTTACAAGACTTATAAGTAAGGATATTTAGACACTCGCCAGGCACCCCGGGGAAACAAAACCGTGATATGAAACATCAAGAAGACGAATATGAAAAACAAGCTACGCATCAAAAGATTTGCTCAAACGCAATATAACCTCCTTTAACCGTAAAAAAGTCTCTCGCTCGCATACTTAATGATAAATAATTTGTTTGAAGACAGCTCTCGTTTATATTAATAAATAATAAGGTGACGGTTCGCACGGTAGTACATAAATCCGGAACGCTGCGAGCCGTCACAATAGTAATATATTAGGACAAATGTTATTACAAGCTCCACTCGTTATGTTATTTTTGTTCGCTCCCCCGAGTTACGAATTCAAGGCAAACAGCCGGTTAGGGCTAAGCGACGCGACCGCAGAATGTCGGAATACTCCAAGTCCGAGCCGTTTGTACTCACGCCGCGTCGCGTCGTGCCGAACGGAACATGTCGACGCTTGTCGCCACACCGCGGCACCAAATGGTGCAAGCCTGTGATCCGTACTGTCAAATAATCTATATACATATATTATAAATGTAAAGGTTTATTGTATGTTTGGAAGTTTGTAAATCAATCACGCGGTAACGGATAAATAGATTTGGATGAAATTTGACAGTTTATTACCTGGATTAACACATAGGATATACTTTATTCCAGGAATATTTTACTTTTTTATATGAATGTCATAGTGGACGAAGTCACTTGTAATACATAAAATATGAAATTATATTTTCTCTATGGAGATTAACGCTCAAAGCATTTATTTCAAACTAAACAATGCATGTATTATGATAAATAACTAAACAGCTGATGAACTACAGCACCACATATACTTAAGTCACCAATATCGCAATTGATCAGTCAAATATTTTATTTACCTAGCCTATTTCATTTAATAATAACCTATAAACTAAAAGTATCCTGGTATTAAAATCCAAAATTAGACGACTGTCCTCGATCTATAGAAAAGTACAAAAATAATTAATAGCACTAAATTAAACATGAATTACTGGTAGACAACATATTGTTTTTATTTCGTCATGCTAATATGTGCATTCGATACGTTATTTGCTAGAGAAAATCCATGCTCTTAGAAGCACAGCATCATTAACTGTAAAATAAGGACACTCAGAGCGAAGTATTAATATTCCGGGTGAAATTATAGAACTTGATGCGGGGTATTGGGTGCCAGTGAGGGCCTGCCCGTCCAATGACAATTAAAATAATTAAACGCGAATGAAACCACTGAATTTTGCTAGTTTTTAATAAACTGTTCTTTTTAAACATTACTTAACTCGTACTATCGAAATCGGCCCTTATTAAAAAAATCAACACTTGTAATGAAAAACAATCTAATTTATTATAGTATGTATAAATTTATACTAACTAGTACATGCATGATTGTATGATCTCTTCTTAGCGAATGTCTACATCATGAAAGGAATGTCCATGGCAAATAAAGTCAATAGGTTTAGTAGTTTTGGATTTATCACAGTAAAAGTATTAATAAAAATAATCACCCCTATTCTAAACATTTAGTGGATGAAATTTTAACAATCCTGAAACACGTATTTAATTATTTTTACTTCGTTCTGAATTACATTATAATTATCTCTAACGTGTAAAAGTAAAACTTATCAACAATGTTGTATAACTTAATACAATTTCGTGATATTAGATATAGCTTGTTAGTAACAATATCACGCCCCGCCTGCACTTTGCACTATTCCAAAGTCTAAAGTGGAAGCAGCACCCTCGCCCACAGGCGGCTCTCCAACGCCATCCGTTCCACCAACTTGCAAGAACAACTGACCAGATGCTATCGTAATTAATTTCCATTGAACCGAATACTTTTAAGATGTCTCACGATTTAAAATATCCAAAATTAAACTGTTATACAAATAGTTTATCTACGTTTTAGAGTTTAGAATAATGGAACGTTTTCACTATTGTGATGTTTAGAATGTTCAAATATATTTCAAAGCGACTTATTCCAAGATCGGATATGGTAGATTCATTTTACAATGTTTCTATAAATACATATTTTTCTTAGCTCCCAATAAAATGTTACTATTTTTATTTAATGCCATTTATCAGGCCAGGTATGTAAATATATCGCAAGTTATATTATTATATTAATAACTAGGTGACCGATTTTTCCTCAAAAAAAAGCCCTCTTTTGGTTAACTAGGTAATCTAGATAAAGAGTATAAAAAAGGGTTTCTATGAATATTCTACATATTCATTACACATGATCTACAGTACAAAGTATGTAGTTTTGATTCTATTATAGAGTGTAAATGAGGTATATGGCATGTAATATTCGTTCTATATCAAACCTTAAACTGATGTGAGTCCAGCATATAAGCTTTTAATCAGCTGAGTATTATTTACCTAGTCTCAGAAGGAGTCAGATTAAAGTGAACACCTAAGGCAATCACGGCTTGCCGTGCATGAACGTCTCTCTATCTCGTAAACTAATTTTCCTTGATAGTGATGCTAGTTCTCGTTGTCTGGAGATTTGCAGGGTGATTATGTTGCATTAATTTGGTGTTCGGTGAAGGCAAACTGTCCTCTGCTAAAGTGACCCAATAGCAGTAAGTATCAGTATAACAATAGTTATCCCGTCAGTTCTTCTGCCTGGTGGTTTTCGAAGATTGCTCTATATTTGACATTCTCTTGTGTTCATAATAGCAAGCGAATATGTTCTGGTTTACACTAGAAATTTTATAAATTATCGTGGTAAGCGTCAAAAACTTTTCCTTACTGACTTACCTTATTACTCAAAATATAATTTGTTATATATTTTGTAAAACGCTAATTGAATGTATCTTTATTTGAAATAATTATGTAGTAAATACTTTGAGTTATAAATCTATAAACTAGATGTAAGTACATGCCTAGGTAAATAATTGCACTGTATTATATTGGTGATATGATTATAATATATGTCTAAATTATAAAACAGAGTAAAGAAATTAAAAAATAATAGTAATTCATACATTAAATGTAATATGAAACACAACTAATTACTGGTGTAGAAATTCTTCATGTTTCTTATATTACATAAAAATACTGTGAATAATTTCTTTAAGATATATAGATAGGTACCAACTTTTCTGCCGCCAAATACTAATAGGTGTATTCAGGCAGTTGCCCTTGAGAGTCAGTTTCTCAACAGGCTCAGCGTGTCTACCAATTTAATCTATATCGTCACTTAAGATCAAGTGAGATTATAGCCATAACGATAAGCTTTAACTATTAAAAAAAATAGAATTATGAATCCATAGGTACAAAGATAAATAATGATATATTTTAATTATGATTTTAGTTATAACGCTAAATATTCTCAAAATAATATATAAAATAATAATATGTCAGTTATACGTTGGCAAGGTAGGTAGAGCTCGTGATTGATATCAACCATAATACATAACATTTCACATACAACACCATTGTACATTGGTATGGTACATGGTTGTTCAAAGGTAATATTTAGCTTTGCAAAAAACGATCATGGAATCCTTATTATATCTAAGCAATCAGCTTCCAACTCTATCGTTTATGTGTGTTGCAAAGAGTCAATTTTAGTTTCTTTAACAAGCTTGTTTGGCTTATAATTAACTAACTGGTAATGAACTATTCTGTGTGGGTGTCAGTTACCACATAATAAAGTAATGGTGACTCGAACCATCCATAAGTTTAACTAATTATCTAAATTTATTAAAATACCATTTTATAATATAACAGATCAGTGTTTATTTGATTCAACACATTATTTCTGAATACCTATCCACTTTCCTTCCAGAGCCAGTGCGATATTAGTATTTAATTTTTGGTTCTCTTTACCATTTAAAAGGCAATAATATAGAACCTGATGGGTGTTTGAGTTTTACTACGTATAGATTGTACTAATCATAATCCTTGTTAAGGAGTAGCTTATCTTCCATTCATCCATATGCAGTGCAGTGTTAGGAACAATGGCCAAGGATTAGGAATTGTGACTTAGTGTCCTTTCCATCTATTCTCCACGGCCTGTAATTTCCTTATCCTGCCTCTAGATATATTGCAATTCATTTATATTAATACCATGATCTTAGATGGATTTGATTTCTCTTATAACTGATTTTAATATTATTGTCATATGTTCAATTAGGTTCTAGTGTTATCATCGTTATGCGTTATGTTATCTGAATACCAGATTTAAAGAACTTGTTTACTACAACTGTCTTTAATTCACAACATAGATGTAGGTCATAATTACTATATGATCCTTAACAAGCAGACACGCTCTTACTCTTTTATTATTATTCATTCTATCGTTATTACATAATTAATAGTAATGATGGCGAGGGGGGGTTCGTTACAGTGTGATTATCCAAAGCTTTAGTGTTTACAGATTTTTTTATGATTTCATATAATTTTATGATTTACTTATACAATTATTATTGTTTTCAAATTGATGCAAACATGCAATCTTTAACTTGTGAATAACAAAGAAACCACAGATTTTAGAAAACGAAACGAAAATATGATTTTTTAAAATGTATACCGCTCATAAATCCGACAAAAGGTGTCGCGAATGGGTTTGTCTTGTTTATATTGTTGCACTGGGATTCACATTTAGTGTAAAATTCTAAGGAAAAGTACAAGAGATTTTTAAACATAACTAATGACATATTCTGCTGTCCCAAGAAAGAGCATTACGGGATTTTTCCTAATTAAATAATTTTTATACATTCAGAATAAAAAAAATGGATACAATTTGTATATATTTCTTCATTTATCTATGAGCTTCTGTTCTTAAATTATACTTTTTTTTATACTTAAGGTTTAGCATTATGGCCATAATCTCACCTGATCTTAAGTGACGATACGGCCCAAGTTGGTAGACACGTTAACCTGTGGAGGAACTGGCTCTCAAGTACAGCTACCGGAACACACCTATTGGTATTTGGCGGCAGGTTTACAACTTGAGGGTGGTAGCTAGCCAGGCGGGCATTAGAAAAAGCCCTACCACCATGCTATGGTTTCCTCACGATGTTTTCCTTCACCGAAAGCTTAAGCTCATTGTAGGTACTTCGATTCGAACTCACGGCCCTTGACGCGAAGTCGCATACACTACCACTGAGCTATTATCGCATCTATTATTATTATTAAAAGTAAATAGGCAGTTTTACAGATATGCGTCTTTTGCTTACGGTGACTGAATTATCTACTTTATACTAAACAACCTCATTGGCGCTATTTATATTTTTCTTTAATATATAAATGATATAAAAATAATATATCACTTATATGAATATGTTGTAGCGGTAACAAAAGAGCATGTAGTCCATCTGCCAACTGATAACTATTAAACCACACGAGTGAATAGATTCTAAGTCACAGAGTACATTTGCCAGAGAATTCTCAAGTTAATATAATTACACGAATATTCTAATTTAGGGTGTTGGCAATATAATATTATAAAGAAGAAAAGTAATGATTGTTACGTCGATTAACGTAGTTTCGAATCCCTACATAAGACTTAACGTGGTGGAAGGGTAATTATTAAGCCACTAATGATTTGCTACATTCATCAATTTAAACATCTGTCAGCAAGCAACTGTAGGTGTATAAAACAACTTGATCTCAAGGCGAGTGTTTTCACTAAGCTTAATGTGTTTCCATCTTCGGTCACATCGACATATAACATTATGTGAAGGCCTAACCACTATACTGAAAAAAAAAAAATTTTGTTTTTTATTTTTCGTCATGTTAAAAATCTGTCCCTTCTCATCAGAGAGTAAATGTTTTCACTATACTTAATATGTTACGTAACATTAGATATGGATGTGGCCTAACCTATATGAAAAACATTTTTTCGGTACCTATTTTTTATTTGGCTGTGAAGAGTACGAGCGTTATAACGTATTCAATTGTATCACTAACTTAGTCAAATTAAAGACAAGTACAATAATAGTGTATAAATTTTCTAGCTTATATTCGTGTTTGAAACAACTTTGTAAAGCAATATGTTATGAATTTTTGTTAAAGTCACGGCCGCTGTTTCGACTATGATCTGACTATTAAAGTGTAAGAATCTTAAAAATTAATCAATGAAATATCTGTAGTTACTTTAGATAGTAATCATAAAATTGTGTATAACTCAAAAACGGCTCTATCGATTTTTATGAGATTTTGTGTACGAATAGTTAATGTCATTGCACAATGGAAAAGTTATAGGAGCATTAAATAATAGTTTTAAAAAATGTTTTCCCACCGTTTTACAGTAACATCTTGTTCATAGAATGCATATACTACATATACATAGACCTATACATATGTATTATGTAAATATATAAGCGTAATACCACTGACTAACTTATCTCGATATAGATTTGTAATATTACAGGAATATTTCTTCCAAGAAATAGATATCTACTAAGAACTGATTTTAAGAACTGATTTTGAACATGATACCCGGTTGACGGAAAAACAAAAACAAAGTCAGATGTGCCTGCTAGTTTTAGAAAGTTCTGTGTGAATCTCATAGTTTTATACTATTTTCACTAGGTAACATATTAAGACATTTTTGATAAACTAATTATTTCTGTAATAAATTAATATTCCATTTTCACCAAAGAAATAGGATCAAAAAAGTATTTTGAACAAACTGGCGCATTGAAAATGTTTATAAAAAATATTTCCTGATTGCTACATTTCAATTAAAACAGGGTTTATTATTCAATTAAAATTAATTAAATTCTGTACATAACTTATTTGTAGACACAAAATTATTAATATTTTTCCACTTAATAATATCGTTGATCATATCCGAATAATGTGGTAGCTGAAACTTTTAATTAAATAATGATATAACGAATGACCCAATTGCGTTACAATTTTAACCTCATCATCACTTTCCATCATGTGTGATTGAGGTCAACCATATATTGATTAATCATAGTGAAGTAAAATAAGAGAGACTATATGGAATCAGCGTGATTTAAATCATTATTTGCTAAAGAGTACAGTTCAAGGTGAACACTTTTACTAGCTGGTCCACTTAATTTCGTTCAACATTTTACTCGATCGCGCATGATCATAAAACCTGTTGTTGGTGGGTGTCGATGTTGCAAAAGGAATACGGATGCTAAATAGTAAGTCAATGGGTCTAACAGTTTAAAAAAACGATAAGGCCAATGGGAAATTGCTTATGTACCTATATAGACAAATAAAATGTAGCATCATTTATAAAAACATGGCTTCATCTACAAGAGATTAAGCCGATGTTTAACCGAGGTTTTTGTACCAGGTTGCAAATGTTCACATATATAGTATTTTAATATCTTCATCTACGTTTAGACAGCATTAACACACTTTATATATTAAGGGACCTAAAAGGACGGTAATACAAAAATACATAAACCGACATTTTAAAGCAAAAATGTTAGAATATTTCCTCAATCGAATTTCAGTCTCTTGAAAAACATGTAATGAAGAGAGCTACCTCTCTCTCACAGAGTAATAATTAGCTTTGGAGATTTCTCGTTGCATGGGACAGCCCAACAGATAAAATAATTCCACTCTTCAAAAACAACAGCCAAATAACTTCAAATTGTACTCCTGCAACGAGTAGGATTTGAAAAGATCCTTGGGAAAAAGGGGCTTAAGGTAGGGATGTTGTAGGTAAAAAATTATTGATGTATCGATATTTATAAAAATATATATATCGAGGATAAAATGTAGGTCATTTTCAGAAGATTTTGCGTTAATAAAATAATAGTGTATGTAGCTCAATATGAAATATCAATAAAAATGGTGGTATTTTTATCAGTATTTATTTTTATTAGGCAATAATTATAAAAAATCCGAATCAGAAATAGGTAAACAATTCACGAGATTGAGGTTATTTAGGTACCGCCATCACTCGTGAACACAGTCCATTACAAAAGAACTCACGAGTGAAAAATGACGTGACGGTTGATGAATGACGGACAGCTGCACACACACTCATACACGCAATGCAAATATACTAACCAATAGTCATAGACCATAGACAATTGGGAACCAACACATAGGAGTGACTTAGAAAAAAAGGGGAAAAATAGCTTCCCTTTCTATGTAAATACGCATACGAGCTAGTATTCGTGATGACAAATACTAATGCAAATACTATAGATTTGTAAATTATTAATAGTTAAAATTTCAACCTCCAGATGACATGACCCAATTTGTCACTTCTCAATATAGTTACTTTTGTCCGTTCGTTTCTATCCTTTATGGCATTGGATACTAGTGACTTTAGTAAGATAAATAAAAAAATATACCATATTAGAAGCAATATTCGATATTGGATATTTTGTATCGATATATCGGATCAAAATATATCGTCTAAAAATATTTATATTTTGATTTAAAAATATCGATACTTTTTCATCAAGCCTAGTTTAAGGTTGCCTACAAGCTAGTGATGCCTGTGGTCTTACAAGCATTCTCATAGGCTGTGCTGAACCATATGGCTGGTACCTATTATTTATAATGTGAACGCATTACATAGATTTACCAACATGCGCGGTAACCAGTAGTCAAAGCATTCGAAGTATTTGTAATAGTATCGAATGGTCCTGATGTATTCAGTAATATGTAGATAATAATATCACTGTGTTGTACACCTACAAAGATCAGTACATTCAATAAAATATACACTGTGCTTGTATAATCGACTGTTACATAGAAGCAACTAGTTGCGAAAATTTATGAAAATTTTCTATATCCATTTTTCTTACGCACTATATTTATTTTAAGTCACGGTTAAGTTGAATCCATTATTATAAACATAACAAATTAATCATAAATTTGAATGGGGGTCACAACCGTGGAAACGTGTATGTTGAAGTAATTATTTTTTGTAGGGTTGTTGAATTTAATGGGCCGCCGACATGTGGCCGAACGTGAGCGTTGAGTCGCGAGCGGGGCGGCTCGAGCCGGATAGATTAACTTGAATACGTGTCCACTCGGGAACATATGGAAAACACGTCTGAACGGGCATGCCTTTTGTAATTGATTTTGTCTGTGTGATACTTTAGCTAAGACATTAAATTGACTGTCGAAAACATCGATATTCGTTCTCAAGGACATCGGTTTCTAAATTACCCACATAGTGGTCGCATTAAACTTGATATTGTGAAGTAAGTGAATTCCGATAACCGATTTTCATATTTATAACGGTAATAACATTGTTTTTATATAACTAGATAGTTAGTACTCTACTTCTTTAAATCTTTATAGCTTTAATATTTTGGCTATAATCTTAAGATATAAGTGACGCTGTGGTGTAAAAGGTAAATTTAGGGTTTAAGCTTAGAGAGAGGATTAATATTTAACCTCAGCCTGTTTAAACAAACCTGGTGGTATTACACATTTTCAATTTGAAGGATTTAGCTGGCAGGGTAACATTAAATGTCCTAACATCAAACTAGGGTGCTGTTTTCGTTCACCGAAATCTCATGCTTGTTATAAGATCCAAAACGATATCTCAGTATACCCTAATTTGATACCCGATTATCAAGTCGGAATTGCTTGCTATGGCTGGCTGCTATGGTATTGCTGTCTATGAATTATTCCAATTTTTCGATTGAGGTAGTAAGTACTATTTGATAAAATAACTATTCATGTAATACTACTAATTTCAGATAAAAAATAAAAGTATTACGAGTATAAAAATGTTTATATAATGAATGTTACATCAATAAAACAACTTAACTGACAAGGCATCATTATTAAACCGATGTATGGAACCTACAAGAATTTGATATACAATGTCGGCGAAAAACACGATTCCGAGCTCCGAGTTCTATAAATAATTAAATATTTGCATATAATACAACTGTAACTGAAGATATCAGTGGGATTCAAAAATATTATAACAAATTCTAAAATATACATTTTTAATTTTTATTCGTCTACCTATGGACTCAACACTTCGAAATTACTCGATAGACTTCAAAGAAATTTCATACGAAACTGAATGATGAAACTAATAATATTGACCAACACTTAGCTTATATTTTCTGAAAAAACAAAACGGTTCCATAAAATTCAGTTTCATCGATAGCTGACAAAATAACTAAAAATATAAATCACGCTATTCTTGAATGCAACAGCTTGTGCTGAGATTGAGTTATTAACTATTGGAAATGGCGTGGTATGTCTGCCGGAGCTGTTAGTATGTTATATTGTATTATAAATACCATTAGGCGTCCAGTTAAGCGTAGATAAAACCGTAGAAAGATTTAAAGCGAACCAAATACATTTTTTACAAATGAAATGTAAGTCGGCCATTATTGTATTATATTAAGTTGCATATTTCAATTTATAAAAGTCCTATTGTGTATCATAAGTCTCACATGAGACCAACTTCTTAGCAAACTATGTATTCACCGTGCGGGTACCGGAGTCATCATGTGGCAGAGAGGGAAATTCCGAGCACTTCCTGAGGCTTGAGACACAGATTTAGGTTTAAGAAGCCCCTTTCTGATGCGCGTCAACACTCACATTCACTACTCGTGTTTCTCTCCCTGCACAGCCAAATTTGGTAGGAGCATTTATAGGCGCTTTCTAATATAGAACTTGCTGCAGTCCTCAACAGAACAAAATCTTTTAGAAGAATATAGAGAGATATTGCTGATTTACTTTTCGCTCCCACTTTGACCGCGTATAAATTAACCACGTCGCTATTCCTGTTCAGGTCATTTAGTAGCTCGTAGTATTTATTTGTCGTATATATATATATATCGAGCGAATTAAAACGTAATCTCCACAACTTCAGTTAAACACTCGAGTATTATGACAAAGTTCGTAAGAAAACGAAACATGTATGTTTAGTTGTTTATGGCCTATCGAAAATAACAAAACAATTTGTAACTCAGTAATACTGTTTACCTTTTAAAAGTTTATAAAATCCATTCACGTGTCGGGATATATAAATTGTGTCTATATTTATAAACTCCGGTCATTCAAACGACGAGTAAAAACAAAATGTTCGCGCAATATTTTCGGCTTCATCATTTAAAGCAATGCATTTGTTGAGTCATTCATATACTTAAAATAAATCTGTAGAAAGGAGAGTCTAAATCTCAAGGCACTACGTTCAGGCCAGAGCACGATGAAAAAATCTAGGAAGTTGTATATATTTAGACACGGATGACGCCTACATAAATAATTTTGATCGAGCACCTTTACATATAATAATTTGAAGTGAGCAATTTTTGTATGTACGTAATTGGATTCTTAGAACAGATATCCAGCGACTCATCAGAAATACACTCTAAAACCCTACGGTGTTCTTTCAGCATCCTCTTGGCCGGGGATTAGCAGTTACATTTGAAGAATTTCTGCTCGTAGTCCAGCTGCCGAGAGTCCAGCTGCCGAGAGTCCAGCCTCGGAAAAACTACTAATCTATCGCTGGTCACCGTTGTTTTTCGATTGATCCTTGCTTACCATCAGGTACAATAGCTTCACTTCTCCATACTACTAAAAGAAAGATCTGCTAGAGGATAAAAACATTACGTCCTTTTTTTATAAAATAATATTTACCTATTAAGGCAATCTCGCCAATTGATCTTATTCGAAATATTATACTTATTTCGAAATTTCAATCAATTCCTCAACAGGAGTTAGTATAAAATAGTATGAAACATAACATTGCGTCGAGTTTACAATAAAACGTCTTTGTGTCGACGCCATTTCTCGATCACTTTGATCGGTCCGGATGTCACAGCAGTTTCAAACGATAATGCCGATAAATACAGGCTAAATTTAGTGTAATTCGCAACAGCTCTGCCAGCCGCCTGCAATGTTTCATGCTCCTATAAAGTTAAGCCGTGGCGTGTTTATTACCACAACATAATGTGAATCATGGGTAATATTTTCTTATATAAAAATAATTCCAACGACTTTAATAAATGTATACTATTTATTGTTTAAAAAATAAACAAATAACTAAATCACTGGGAAAGTTATTCGCAGCAAATATTTACTTTTAATGAAAATAAGTTTAAATTAATTAATCGATTGGCAAGATAAATGTACCTACCAGGTTCTAAAACATATACTAGTATCTAATGCATTCATAAATCGAACTATATGTATATGAAAGTCTATTTTACATAGAAACACAAATCCAAATATATAAAGTCGATTAATTTTAATTTATTCCGAGACAAGCATAATCGTTTATTTAAATTCATATACATTTTTTAAGCATAGGAAATATACAGTAGTTATATATTATATGGAAATTTTTGATATTTTACACAATAAAGCAACCAACATATTTCTAAGTATTTGATTCTCGTAGATAAAACAGAAATTAATAAAACGGTTAGATTTTATGATTACTTGATTTAAATGGAATGTATATATTTTTAAGTCGTATCTTTCATACATAAATCATCTAGATCATGCTAAGATTATGAGATTGCCGTTTGAATTGGCCATGAACCACAGAAACAGAATTCATTCAAATTGAAAAATGTTTATCAATTATGGAATTGAATAAAAAAAATACATATCTCATTAATCGCGTATACGAATATTAATACCAAGTTTCAAATAAATTTAACCCGGTATATATACCTACATAAAATGTGTTAACCTATTCCACCCTTTAAAGACGGAATTTCAGATAACACCGAAGTACGTGTCCCTTTAATTGTATACAGAATTATTAATAGCAAGTTTCGGAGGAATTAAAACCCAAAAATGTTATTTTATGCACCACCGTTTTTAACTACCTTAAAGTATAATTTCGGGAGAACCTTCTTAAACAATAAATATTAAGGCAACATTTGACATTAGTAGCATAGGTTAAGCGACAATAAGCCAGTCATGACATTGATTTCTATATAAATTTGACAAAATGTAAGTACATATTATGAACTTGCTGATATTGTAAAATTTTCCTTTGATGAGTTACGTAAATATATCATGTTAACCAAAGTCTTCAAAACCAGTATTCTATGTAAGTTCCCGGTATCCTGTGCTCTATTAATTATAAGTATTCGGCAATAACAATAAACTGTATGAAGACGATCAATTTAACAATTAACCTTTCATGGAAAAGGTCTCAACAAAGCTAAACTTATCCTTCTAAATAACACACGATTAACAATAAAGCCGCTTCAGACTTTATACGGCTTTAAACTTAGGTTAATTTACTCGCACTATCTAAGGCTTTTCAAACGTATTAAATTTACATAATAACATCTTATGTTTGAACTAATCCAGTAAAATAGAATTTACATAGCTCCTAAGCGTCGTCGTAAAATGGTTAAATAAGTCGTCGAGAAAATTAACATAGACTTACTATACGCTTTACAAATTACAATGCGCTTGTAACTGACTCTAAAGTTCGTTTGGTTATAACGGAAATTTGAGATTCTCAACTATACATATAATAAAACTATAACGAAGCTCTATCTGGGAATGATTTTTTTTTGTTGGATGTATTTAGGGACGCACATATATATATTTTTTTGTAGTTTACTCCTTAGGAATCGATTTTCAAACAACACCCTTGATATTGAAATTTGATTAGAAGTGAAATTAATACAAGCGTTAACCTAAAAAAAATCTGCGCGGCGTTCCTTGCGCACCTTTCACTTCGAACTCATGTTTCAAAGACAAATTTTAGTTTAGGGGTAAGCCAGTTGTGCGTTTATGCTAACATACACATTTTTTTGCCCTTCAGTCTCTTTATACTCACATTATTCTGAGACTGGTAAACAGATTTTGATGAAATTTGATAAGGTATTTGGCAATTTCACTGGTGTTATACATCAACATATATATAAGATACCTTTTTCCTCATGATAGAAAAGGGGAAATAAATATTAGAACAGCATTTGACCGATCACAATGAAAATTGGCAGATATATTCACTTCTTTCAAGAAGTAGGTTTTTATAATAGTTCTAAACGGAGTATATAGCGCTACGGTCGAGATCTTAACCACTGGTAATTGTGTACCAACATCTACCGGCACAATTAGGCAATTGTTAAAGTTGAAATCGCCACATCGTCATCTTCTATCCCTAATGGTAAATAGCTGTATCTAAATCCAGAGAGGCCAGAGGCCAGAAGGAGTCTAAGTCGCACCAATAAACTTGATCCTTCCTTGTACGCATACAATCGCTTCCAGGTATAAATCGTAGGTACAAGGTTATGAGAGCATAATTCAGAAATGCGATTTTCTTCAATCGGGCGCTCACGTTACAATGTAACTAAAAATATTTCATTAAAAAGGTGCCTATCATTGTATTTTCGGCACAAGTAGAACGAATATTCATACGCGGCCTTATTAGGAAAATTTAGCTGAATAAAATCGCGGCCTATGTTATATTTCTTCTAAAAATAAGAAATATAATATTTAAAAAGTAATTTTTATAATATTTTGTTGGAATGAAGTTATTTTGAATTGATTGTTGATTTACATTGCTTTTTGTGGCCTGTTACTGAAAAGTGAGCAGAAAAATATTCGGCGGAATTGACACAATGTTTTTATTCACTGCGAAGAAATCCTTTTAAAAAGTATTGTCGTCTCTGGCAATCTTCTCACGCGGACTAATTCACAACGTTCATGTTTGCGACCGCAGTTTTCCCGTTCCACTTACTTGCGAGCGTTACAATCATTAACTCAAATGGCATGGAGTTCATAATTCCGTGTCCAATTTTGCAGAAAGGTCGTTGTGAACATGGTGTGTGTGAAAAAAATCGAAGTCGTTTGTGATGTTTTAGCAGCGACGACGACGTGAACGTTATCTAGAATCATCGAAAGTACGTATTTCGCGTTGTGAGTACTGAGAAGATTGTAGCTTCAAATCTATCATATATGTCGTGAATAACTTATGAAATACATGACCTAATTATTTTTTAAAAACAAATATTTCTCACCCAGCCACAATTATATAAAAGCCGTTCGTAAAAAAGTTCGTACCGCCTAAGAGGCAATGAATATCGTATTAACAGTTAAGGAAACTCAATTTAGGATTTTATTTATACCACAAAATGAATACTAAAAATTTATTCTACTTATCTGGAAGGAGACGAATTCAACAAATCTGAAATTATTAAAATCGGTTCAACTGTTCTTAAGTTATAAATAGTGTAACTAACCAGACTTTGTTTTGTCTATACATATAGATATTCATTTTCTTCATAATTTTTATTTTTCACTTATTTTTAAAGTTATTTTGCTATTCTATGAAGAGACGAGTCCAACAAATCCGTGATCATTAAATTTGGTCCAGCTTTTCTTAAGTTTCTCGATTTCAAATAACATAACTTTGTTTTATGTATATAGATTACGCGATATTAACAAGATTTGTTTTTCATTAAATAAAATTTGGAACAGTTTTTTATATATTTATAGAGATATGTACAGACATAGCAGTTTAATGCCATTTCTCCTTTGTTTGTCAACTGATTCTCTTATTTTTGTGCTTAGTAACTACTGATGAGCTTTAGTAAACAAAAGTGCACACAGTTTTTTCTAGCATTATAAGAATGTCAACAATTTTTTTTTAAAGATTATTACGAGCGAATTTTGACGCTTGGGCTTAAGTATTAAAAAGCATTTCGAGATCTACAGATTATTACATATTATGTTCCAAATTCTGAAGACTAAGCATGATTTCTTAGTGTGCTGGCTATTACAATTACAATAAAACTGAAGCGGTTTTGACAATTAGTTCGGATAAGGTATTAGCCACTTTGCGTTTACTCACTAAATAGGTGCTAAGTACATTTTTACCGCGCCTTTTCACTTAGGTTCCACCGTTTAATGGCTTACAGTCATATTCATTACGAAGTAAGTACATATTGATTAATGATTGTAAATATTTTAATAAATTGAATAGTCACGCATAAAAGTATTGTTTATGCTCTGACCATAGAATAGGATTTAAGCCTATAAATTGTTTTATGTATAAAATGTAGTTGTGTTGAAATGAATCACGACCACTGCAAATCAGGGCTACGTATTACTTAGCTGTGCCCGCGACTTCGTTCGCGTAGAACTAAAAAATATTTACTAATTTTTACACGTTTTTGTAACTGGTTACAATTCAGCTTCGCTCCTATTGGTGTTAGCGTGATGTTGAATAGACTAAAGCTTTTCTCTCGATAAAATAATTTTTGAAATCCGAATGGTAGTTTCTAAGATTAGAGCGTCCAAACAGACAAACTTTTCCGCTTTATAGTATTAATATAAACAAAAGTAAATTATAGTACGACACGACAACCTCATGACTAGGTACATAGCCTAACGAACGTAGAGAGCGCAGATGCCGAACCCGTACTCATTTGCGACAATCGGCCTATACCATACAGAGGACTGATTGCTTAATTGCTTCGTTTAATCAATTGACCGGTCGAGGAACGCACTCGAGTTGTTGGTAACTCCTACGGGTCAATAAATCCACCCGTTAGAGGACGATTTTATTATTTCTTTGACATGTGGGCGCCAGCCGTACATTTTGTATATTTATATAGTGACTCATGTAACTTCACTAGAATACCAACCTCCACCAGTGACGTGCCTTCATAAAATTAGTGTTTCTAAAATTTTGCTCGTAAGGCTTGACTTTGATAATCAGTTAAAGATTAATACGATTTATCTCATTACATTATCTATACTCTAAACTAATATTATAAATCCGAAAGTGTGTTTTTTGTCCTTGCTTCACACCCTAACAAAGCATTCAATTAACTTGATTTTTAGCATATATTTGTAAAGACGTGGAGTGATATTGGCTACATTTGGTCCTGGAAAAACATCAAGTTCCCAAGGGAGATTTAAGAGAATATTCTTTTTTTTATGTATACTATATACTTATACTAATTACTACATTAATATATGTACTATATTAATAATTTTTATCCTGGTAATGTATTTCATTAGGATAATAATTCCAGTTTAATGTTATTTTAACTTATTACGCGGGTGAAGCCGCGGGCTGAAACTAGTTAGTAATAAAAACATACAATATATAAACAAAAATTACTGAATTGTAATTACGCTTGTGTTAACGAAATAAACCCAATTACAATCTACAACCAACAAAGTTAAATAATAAATCTCGTATCCCTGATTTTATAAATGTTGGTAAAACTTCTATCCCACAATGTTTCATACATTCAATAATTTCCAATAAAAAAGTCTATTGTCGGATTTACAAATCCGTATTTTCAGAGAGCAAAAATTTTGAATTTCATTACAATGGTTTACTATAACCTTTTGATCCCTTTACGAGTTGAATTTCGAAGCGTCCTTTCTTAGTATTTGCCAACGTCACTCGAATAGCCCTGTGCAAACTTTCAAGATTTTGAGCACAACGGTTTCAACTGCTCGTAGATAGAATAATCAGCCAGGTTTTTGTTATTCATAACTTAAATAAATATTTCTCAAGTTTTATATAGTTATAATATAATATAAATGATTGTGTATAAGTTCAATTTATTATTATTCAGCATTATAAGTTAAATAATAACACAGTTTTTATTCTTGACTATTATTTATATATTATTATCATTATTTTTCTTGACTTTAAAATTTCTATCTAATATTAAAATCTATGATATATAATCCCAAAAATTCATGTTTCATCTGTTTTATGACTTTCTCGACGGAATATTGAAGTGTATTCTTTGATCGAGTTCCGAAGCAAATATTTTATTATTAGTGATGACATCATTAAAGTTCAACGTTAATTTACTTCAGCACGTGATGGATGGTTTGATGAGCTTCATGTATTGCCGCTATGGATTAATAATTTGTATCTGATATCAAAGTTATTTAGTTTGTGTATATATCTATATTAATATTATAAAGCGGAAAACTTCGTTTGTTTATTTGAACGCCCTAATCTTAGGAACTACCAGTCGGATTTCAAATACTCTTTTTTATTTGAGCAATCATTAAGGAAAGCCATAACCTATTTAACATCACACTACCACCAAAATGAGCAAAGGAGAAAAAACGTAAAAAAAACGGTCAAAACTTATTAAAGAATTTTTGATTTACGAAAACGATTTATCGAAAATAGCTAGTGTATTATACACTTAAACCTCAACCCTTTAGTTGCGTTTGGGATTTCTTTTGCCGAATTTTTCGAAGAAGTCAATATCAATTACAATTCATATTACAACTACTTTAGTAAACCTCCACTTATTTTTATCTGATTTTTTTAATATAATATGTGTTATAAAGAACACCGATGATGAAAGTGTTAATAAATAAATTTGTCTAGTTATAGCTCAAAAAAGGCTATACTGATTTTGATGTAATATTGTACAAGGGAATTTTATTGTATTTCATAATTAATAGTCAATAACAAATAATATTAATATATTTATAACTTGTTTAAAAAAAATAACCCATATTAATTTTGTTTTAATTTTGGAGTAGACAGGAAATTAATAGGCAAAGATACTTTTAGAACAATATATAAATAATAAAACTACCTTTTTTTAAACAATAATTACGAACAAAGTCTGAATAAATATCTTAAAAGTACTACTATCTATCAATACACAACTTCCTATTCTACAGTCATGTTGATTTGTGTAAAATATGCTTTAATTTAGAAAGAAAATCTATCAATTATTGAATGAACCGTTACAAAATAAATTAAAAACACTACTAAAATATAAACTATAAAACAGAAGTGTATTTATATCCGGAATGGTAATTCAATCAAGAGTATACTAACCCTCAGTATCAATCTGGGTGGACCATGTGGCCAATAGGAATGACTATACGAAGTTTATAGTCTCTCATAAAATAATTTAACTAATGAACTAACCAACTAAGATGATGCTACATATCAAGAGAAGTGGAGACAATAGCTAATTATTAGGCAATAGAGCAAATTTTAAGGAGAAAAATCATCTGTAATTTATTTTATTTATTTATCTACAATATATTTTTTTTTCTTCATTTAAAGTTTATATGTTTACTAGCTGACCCGACAAACGTTGTTCTGTCTTATAAATTATTTCTAGTGAATAATTTGTTTGTATTAAAAATGAGAGGATGAGGGTAGGAGAGTGAAAATTTAGGATTGTAGGTATCTTTAATCCCACATAATAAAAATTACAAAAAAAAATAAAAAAATGTTAGGGGTGGACCACCCTTATCACTTAGAGATATGAAAAATAGATAACGACCGATTCTCAGACCTACCACATGTACATATAAAATTTCTAAAAATCGGTCAAACCATTTTAAAGGAGTATAGCAATTAACATTGTGACACAAGAATTTGATATATAAGATTTGCACTTTTAATTTATGATTAACTTTCTTATAAGTATATAATAAAATAATATAATAACCAACAGACAGACATATGAAAATACTTATTCACTTGGAAGCATTTCAGAAACAGCGAGTTTGTATTCAGGGACTTTGTTAGAATTAGAACAGCCTATGTATATTATATATGTTGTCGAACTTATATTACTTTGACATTTTATATCAGTGACATCCCACACATTTTTCGTTTATTGTTTATGTTATCAATTTTAAAGGCATGTTTGTTACAGGCACAATTCTCATATCGCTGTATCATGTCAACTATTCGCAAATCAATACCTCAGCGGGTTAATTCTAAACTCGTCAATTGATCTTACTATTCTTAGTAACTCCGTTATATTATCTCAGTTATTCTGTCTACGACTGTTAAATTTCAGAATCTCTTCAAGTTCCTTAATTTCACGTTAACTTTGAGCTAATGTTGACTAACCATTATATAATTATCATCTTTAGCGTCTATTAAACCGAATTTATCTTCAAATGCAAACATTAAATTGGAAATCTCTCTAAAGAAAACATTATACTTCTTGTAATAAATATTGGAGATATTTTTTATAGATATTGTTATTATATGGAGTGGATTAACCACAAACTACTATCGCAATCACATGCTGGTAGAGCATTTTCTAATGCCCACCAGGCTAGTCACCGTCCGTAAGTTAAAAATCTGTCGCCAATAGTTGTTTTGGCAGCTGCATTTGCAAGTTAGTGTTTTTTTTTTTCGACCTGACGTACGCTGTTAGCCCCAAGGGCTTTGACATCTTCACCGAACTTTTGGGGGCGAGTGCTGAGGGCACTCAGCCCCGAGGCAGCAGGCACAAGGGTGCCAGGACGGCCGAACCTCGGCTAGGGCTGCTGCCGGTAAATGAAAAAAGATTTATGATCCTGACTAACCAACAGGTTCTTTATTACTGAATTAGTGATACTAACTATGACCTTATCAGGTAAGCAGCTCAAAGGCCGCGAGGGTAGTCCCTTACAGAACCGTGTTCTTAACGTGTGAGTGTGCACGAATGGTATGCGGTGTGATGGTGTAATCTCAGTGATGTAGAGTGTCACTGTATCGCGCGAGCAGAGTCACTCGAGGGCTCCTGTCCGGAGGATCGAACTTAGGCTCAGGCGTCTGCGGAAGGAGGCCGCGACGGATATGCGGGAGCGAAATTATCCGCTCGGCCTCAGCGGCGAAGACGGCGGTTACGCGGACGTGTGCGCGGACACGTGCGATTGGTGGAGACGGCAGGGAGAAGCGCGTTTAATCTCGTTATTTTATCGACGGCGTCGGAGAAGCAATTACGTGGCCGGCGAGCAAAGCCTTTGGCATGCGGATTGGAAGTGTAGCTAACTGCGTGTACTATTTTGGAGTTAGGATGAAGTTCAGCACTTGCAAAAAATTTCTTTGTAATGTCTTTAATATATGCATACATGGACGGAAGGTCCATATCTTTATGGAGATCTACATACGGACGTAAAACGGGGCTTGGACGGCTATGCGCATGAATCTGTTTTGCAATACTTGTAGTTTACGAAGGGTGGTGCGTGAAGCGTGAGCGAATACGGGGCAACTGTAAGTAAGTATGGGACGGATGCATACTTTGTATATTGTGAGCTTATGTCTGAGTGCCATTTTGCTCTTAGAGGAGGTGAGATTGCGTAGCAGAACCATAGCCGTGGAGGTTTTTTTCTGAACGTAATCTATATGTTTGTTGAAGGTTAGGCGCCTATCTAAAACTACACCAAGATATTTAGTTTCATTAGCCCAGGGGATATTGACATCGAAAAGGTGTAATGTCTTTTTTATATCTCTCCTCGCGTGAGGATCGAACATGATAGCCGCACTTTTTTCTGGGTTTATTCCTATGCGCCATTTGAGGCACCAGGATCCAAACATAGAGACGGCTCTTTGGACGCGGTGGTATACGTGAATCCTATTCCTGCCCGAGCTGAAGATGACTGTGTCGTCTGCGTAGGAGCCTACTGCGACGTCGGGGAATTCGGGGATATCGCTAACGAACAAGTAGAACAGGCAAGGCGCTAGGATTGAGCCTTGCGGGACTCCTGAGCGTATTGGGTGAGGCGAGGATAGGGCTCCGTCCGCTTTGTAGCAGAAGGAGCGGTCCGATAAACAAGCAAGGATTATGCAGACTAGTCTGTTCGGAACTTGAAAGAGGTTGAGTTTATATATGAGGCCTTTGTGCCAGACCTTATCGAAGGCTTTGGATATGTCGAAAAACACAGCAAGCGTGCGCATGGGACGGCGTAGCTCCGTGACGTTGGAGAGAATATGCTCCGTGAGGCGGAACACTTGGTGGGTGCACGAGTGCTTCGGTCGAAAGCCGAATTGCTCGTATGGTAAGAGACATTTGTCTGAGACAAAAGCTTGTAGCCGGTTCAACAGAAGCCGCTCGTATATTTTACCTATCGTATTGAGGAGGCTTATTGGGCGGTAGCTTTCTGGATGGGCTACCCTTTTCCCGGGTTTACGGATACGTATTACCGTTGCCTTTTTCCAAGCGGCTAGAAAATAGCAGTGAGTTATGGCCGCATTGAAGATGCAAACCAGAAGGGCTATAAGTTTATCAGGGAGAAGTTTAAGGGGTCTGGTTCCTGATTCCGTCGGGACCGGAGGCTTTCCTTGGCTTAAGGGCTTTTATGATAGCGAGGACTTCGTCAGTTGTAACCGGCTCTAAGTTTTCGATTGGGAGGGTCTCTCTTATTGATTGAATTGATCGATCGACCCTCCCGACGTGTTCGGGATCAATGGTATGGTATTCATAGGGATTGGGAGAACTCTGTTGTTCGAGAGTAGCAGCGAGATACTCTGCCGTGTCTATACTTTCGAAGGCGGGTGGATTGCCAGGGCCTCTGTCTAACGGGGGCATCGCAGACGAATAGCTGCTCTTCTGTTTACGAACGAGATCCCAGAAGGCAAGATGAGACGGTTTGATTTCCTCTAAGAGACTGTCCCATCTTTGACCGCGTAGTTCAGAGATACGGGATTTAACTGATCTTTGTAGGTTACGGAGACGTACGCGATTTTCCTCCGTCAGATAAGAACCAAGTTAGTATGCCGTTATATTATTTGGCTAACATCGTCACTTAAAATTAGCTTAGATATCGGCTAATTTCAAAGCTACTAATAATGTATAAGCAAAATTTAAGTTCATAACACGCAAGTATACGTCTTATTCTTGTGTACTTTCACTTTAACTATTACGAGACTATCTGACTATAGCTTTAAGATTATTTCACTGTCAAGACCAAAATATATTGACAAAAAAAAACATATTTCATATCAAAAGCCTTTTTTTATGAGCTTGGTGTTTAAATTAAAAATCTTGTTCTATTCGGACTTGCTCATTGCAACGCGCAACCGCATTACTCGGGCTCAGGCCAAGGCGAGGAGACTCTCCAGATGGTAAACACCCAACATTATACACTAAACGCACCACGGTGACACTTCAAACTCCCGTGTTACCATAAACCACGGACAGCTTTCACAATTCTTTTAAGTATTAAAAGCCTCGTGGTGCTTAAAGCATTTATCACTTGATATTGAGAATTTACAAGATATTTTTCTTTAAACCAATAATGTTAACTTGCTCTAGATTCATAAAATTATTGTAATTTACATTTTAGTGCCAATGATAAGCAATATAGCTAGCGTTTTGGCCATAATCTCACCTGATCTTTTAGTGACGATACGGCCCAAGTTGGTAAACAGGCTAATCCTGTAAGGGAACTGACTCTCAAGTGCAACTGTCGGAACACGCCTATTGGAATTTGGCGGCAGATTTTCAAATTGACAGTGGTTGCTAGACAGGCGGGCATTAAAAAAAGTCATACCAATAAGCTATGATTTCCTCATGATGTTTTTCTTCACCGGAAGCTCAAGCTCATTGTAGGTGGATTCGAACTCACTATCATCACTTTACTTACCATATATTGCGTAAAATCTACGGTATTTTGCATTATATAATTTTTTTGTTTACAATGTATTGACAATAACCCTGTCATCGATCTACAATTAGGGTTATTTGTTAACTGAAGTATAGCACTATAGATTTATATAGAGCAGAAATAATACGGATTGGTATTAAATAATCCTATCCATTTCAACATACTAAATTAAATTAGAGAAGATAGTGATCGAAATCTTAACTATTCACTGTAATTTATGTTTTAAAAAAATTACATATCTCTCAATTACTGCTGGATTTATACTCGTTTTACCCATAATTTCTTATTTATTTATTCCACATCCATGTTTATTATATAGACCAGAAATTTGTTTACACGAAATCAAAGTGATTTTCAAACAAATTTTTAACGTGGCTCATAAATAAACGAACGCGTGAACTCACATTAATTCGCGATGTACGAACCCGTCGAAGAGATTTTATTACGAAACAAAATCAACCAGCCACTAGTTGTTTGCCACTCCCGCAATTTAGTTTAACATTTCGGTTAGCTGCTGATTAAAATTATGTAGGTTCACCCGTGAACCCAGACCTGTTTAAATCAAATAAACCGCATTTACAGAATGAAAAGTTTATACGCTTCTGACCGCATAAAATAATACCGCAAAACTCGGGAAATGTCTAAGTAACTTGCCTACGGTTTTGGAATTTAAATTTCTGTAGTATAATACGAAGCCAGAGCTGCGTTACGTAGCACTGATATTTAACCATATTACATTTTAATTGTTCCATTTGTGAATAAATGCATTTAATATTAGAAACTTTGTTCGTGATATATAGCGTTCACATTTTTCATTTAAATATTAATTATTATTAAAGGTATGTTAAAGTAATTAATGCTACCTGTCAAATAGATACAGCACTACCTTTTTTGTTATTGTTAAGGTTTAGAGTTATGGCCAGAACTTCACCTGATGTTATGTGAGGAAGTAGCCTAAAACGGTGGACAGGTTAAGCCTAGTGGAGGTTCTGGCTCTCATGTGAAACTGCCGGGACACACTTATAGGTATTTGGCGGCTAAATTTCCACTTAAGGGTGGTAGCTAGCCAAGCGGACATTAAAAAAGTCCTACCACTATGCTATGGTTCCATTACGATGTTTTCCTTCACCGAAAGTTCAAGCTCATTGTAGGTGGATTCGAACCCACGTACCTTGAATCGGCATCCGTACACACTACCAACTGAGCTATTATCGCTTCATAACAGTAGTAACCTACTAACAGTAGGACCTAGTCGGCGACAGCTTAACTATACTTATCGATGTGTTGTAACTATTGACACTGATATGCGAACATAAAAAATATTTTAAACTTCAAAAACTTTACTCGATTATTGATTTTTCTTATATCATCGAACAATTTAATTAATACTATAAAAATGCCTAGTATAAATAAGGAACAAGATATTAGTGGCAGTTGCATCAATCTATCTATATTAATATTATAAAACAAAAGATCTGTATGAACGCTCTAATATTAGGAACTTCCAGTTAGATTACAAAAATTCTTTATGTATTTTACAGAGCAATAATTGCGAAAATCTTTAGACTATTTAATATCACTCTCCCATCAAAAGGAGCAAAGCTGTATTGAAAAAAGTTTCAAAAACGGTCAAACTCTTAAATAAAATTTTAGTTACATACGAACAAAGTCGCAGGCACAGCTATTATGTGTAAAGTGATTATTAAAAAAAGAAAACATTAATATAAATTACTTTCTTAACAATATACATATGTACAATATGTACCTGTATCTTACGTTCACTTTGTTAAATATTACATTTTAGACCCGTAAAATAATTCATACATTCATATAAATTTAAACTACTTTAACATGAATTTATTTGAATTAGAATAAAGAGAGTTACCGAAAATAAGCTGTGATTGCGCTACAATCTTTTTAAACATTGTGGTTCTACTTTAAAGAACAACGGGATCTACAGGAAACCCAAAACAAGAAAAATAAAAATAATTACAATAAATACATAGGTTATTTATTCTATTTAAAAATAATGCGCAATCAAACGTTATAAGTTATTTTATCTTAAATTATATAAAGTTACATAATACTCAATTTTATATATTTAAAATTTAAAATCTTCGCTTTAGTAGACTAACGAACTAGAAATGAGAATTCTTCTTTAGTTTTCAAGGTGCAATGCAGAAAAGTGTCTTAACTACCTCTATAATGTCATATTTGTAGTATTTTATTATATAAATGTTACAGTAAATTGCATAATATCGATATAAATATAAAGTTCAGAATATTAAACTGCCAAATATTATTGATTTGGTGTATTACAATAAAGTGTGTAGAGCACTGTGTATCCAATTATTCAAATTTTATGTCAATCGGATCTCAGATACACTTGATTGCAAGCGGTTAATTCTTAAATCCCCAAGAATTTCCAGTCACATTACACAAATAAAATATTTAAATTATTCCGTTCTCTTTATTTCTCCGTCCTCTTTATAGATAGCTAGGGTAGTAGATTTACCTGAAATGCTCTACTCTCCCCAGTAACGACAATTAGGTATTTGCTCAGATTACCGAATCTGTTGCTACTCATTTAAATTTAAATAAATCGTTTATTTCGTTTTATTTTATCCCAAGAATCAGCTGGTTGTATAACTTGACGTCTACATAATTAATATTAAATAGGAAAATCATAATTGTAGACTTTGTAGTATAATTAGTAAGAGATTATAATCATCATCCATATTAATATTATAAATGTGAATGTAAGTTTGTTTGTTACGCTTTCACGCGAAAAGTACTTAACCGATCATCAAGAAACTTTGTACATGTAGAGATGTAGTTATAGGGTGGGTATTTTATGACAGAATATAGTTAAAGGAAGGTAGTTTATAACACCGATGAGTCTAAAGCGCGGTGCGAGCGCAGCTTTGGGTTCAGTCTAAGCGAGGCGCTTGAGCCGTATTCATCATACGTGCTGGAACATTACCGAAGGAATGTAAGAGCTATATTTCTCTATTATTGACACTGTTTTGATATTTATGCTGTAAGTCATTATCGCGAATGATTTACACTGAGCGGAGAGAGACACGAGCGATGAAGGTGAGTGTTGACGCGCGTCGACAAAGGGGCCCCTTAAAATTACATCTGAGTCGCAAGTCTCAGACACTCTCATGTTATCCTCTCTCTGCCACAATGATTAGGTTTTACGATGTATCTGGCACCCTTATGGTGAATCCGTGGTTTGCTAAGGAGTTCGTATCTCATCCATCCATTATTATTACTGATCCGATTATTATCTCTTCAACCACTTGGTGTCACGTTTCTATCCGATGATTATATCTTTCACAACTACTTACGGTATCTTCTTATGTTGTTATACATACACATATTCTTGGAGGTATTAGAAGTAACATAGGATACCTTTTATTGAAAAAAAATGCGAGCGAAGCCGCGAATAAAAGCTAGTACTTAATATTATAAATGCGTAAATAAGTTTATTTGTTGCTTTCACGCCTAAACTGTTGAACCGTATGTTATGAATTTTGGTATAGAGATAGATGGGAACCTGGAGGCGGTCATAGGCTACCTTTTCTCGCAAAAACCTAATTGGAAGCGGGGTAAAGACAGGCTTATACTTTGTATGAAACTTATTGCGTCATCCTATTTGTTTGACAAAATCAATATTAACGCGAGTGAAGCCGCACGTAAAATCTACTAATCTGTATATGCATATACAATATAAAAATATACAAAAATTTAAAAATAGGAAAATATACAAATAAACGCACACTGAGAAAGTAGTTTGTTAAGAATCGGCTACTGAATCGATCTGGTATCTTTAATATAGGTAAATTTTTATACCAAACATACTAAAAAAGAAGGAAATCAATCAACCCTCGTTGAACAGTCAAACGAAAATGAAACATAACTTCAAACGATAAGGCTATCTTTTAAAGCAGTTGGGGTGTTTGAGGATGAGCGTTATATGTTATATATAGACTAAAATTAACTCATTACGATATCTCTAAGACTATCAAACCTATAAAACTTGAATTTTAGCACAGATATTCTTTATGCCGAGACATCTGCCAAGAACGGATTTTATGATAGCACGGGGTTGCGGGAAAACCGCGAACGAAGTCGGGAGCATTAGCTAGAAAACTAGATATATTTTTAGTATTTGGACTTGGATTTTATTAAAAGTTAAGTTAACCTGATGTTAAGTTACGATGTGGCCCAAGATAGTGGACATGCTAAGCCTAGTGGTAAGACTGGCTCTCAAGTGCACCTGCCGAAACACACCTATAGATATTTGGCAGCAGATTTTCAATATTTTGGTGGTAGTTAGCCAGGCATTAGAAAAAACCCTACCATCATGCTGTGGTCTCATTACGATGTTTTCCTTCACCGAAAGCTCAAGCTCATTGTAGGTAGATTCGAACTCACGTCACTTGACCTGGCGTCCGTGCAAACTACCAACTGAGCCATCATCGCTTCCATTTATATTATATACATATTACCGATTTTTAAATAAGAAACTGAATTGGTTATGATGCGATAATTACGCCCCCGCTCGCGCCCGGCCTGGCTAACATAATATTTTTTCTATGTAGGTTAAATCGATCTACGAATTCGCGACTACGTTTGTCAGACTAGCTACCAGAGGAATGTGTTAGAGTTAGTTCGTAGGAGTCATCAACAACACCCACTAAAAATCTTCAAGACGCCTCTAAATACCTCCCTTAATTGCTAGACACTGACCCTATTTTTACATATTTTGCACAATTAAAGCGATACCAAAAGTCGCAAATAATCGGCAATAAATTGACAAATTAACCACGCTAAAACTGACCATTATAAGGATTTGTAATTTCGATAAAAATATATGGCAATTTTTGCTATGCCATTTACTTTACGAAATATGTAATAGAACAGTTATTCCATTGCTTCCAGTACACTTTCTGTATACTGTATATCAGTTTCAGTATACTTCTTACTGTTTTGAGTACCTAAATAATATCATGCGGCATATCATTTCGAAATAAGGTAATAAATAAAATAATAATAATAATCAACTAGTCTGCATTATTGTTAGTATCATTAAATTACCGTAGCTAGGTTTACGAGATGTACTAGCTGTGCCTACGACTTCGTTCGCGTAGAACTAGAATTTTATTTAATCATTTTGGCCACATTTCATAACTTTTTTAAAGTACAGATTTGGTTCTATTGGTGGCGTGATGTTGAATAGCTTAAAGCCTGCCTCTATGATTGCTTTATCAAATACAAAAAAAATATTTGAAATCCGTCCGATAGTCTCTAAAATTAACGCGTCCAAACAGACAAACTTTTCCAGTTTATAATATTAGCTATATATCAGTCATATCTATGCATAAAATACAGAGCAATCATTAGTTGTGAACCATATGCGTCGGTGTTATAATATTATCAAAATTTTAACATCTAATAGGTGCATCTTGACTAATTACGCTTCATTTTCGAGTGATGATATTCCATATGATTATGTAGATAAGTAGTTATGAATATACATTAGATGTATGCTTAACTGTTATTTATCAATTTATAATAATTTGTTATGTTACTGTTGTATGTATTATTCTATTTTTATTTACTTAATTAAGCAATTAAGACTTATAAGTAGGTATCATTAACATAGCGCACGAGTGAGCTTCTATACGAATATTAAACGCATAAGCTATTACTTAATTACTAGAATCAGTTTTGAGTTATTAATACTTAGTATCAACACTGCATTAATGATAGTGTAAAATATAAATAAAATCCTTTTGAAGTTATTAATTACGCATTATCATTGTAATATTTTGAGATCTAAATGCACTTCCATGAGAAACTATGTCACACATAGTACACCATTTATTAAATAATGTGTTTTAAAGGACAAGCGTTAAAGAACCATGCAACGTTTGAATATTTATTGTATTTTTATGAACGAAATAGTGTAAATTGAAAGTTATTGTAATAATGCTCACCCATACACTCTTTTTTATTCATGAGCAGACAGTTGAAATTATACGACACAATGATTAATACGTCACAGAACACAACAATATAATTACACAAATCGCATCCAATTCGAACACTGTTCACTTTTATTCAGTTCGTAACTTCGTGAAAGTTTTCGTAGTTTCCGCGGCAACGAAGGGCGGGCGCGGGACATTCGCTCGATCCGGCACACTGCGCGAGAATGCGGGCTTTAACTATCGCTCGGTCATCCGTTACGGACCTATCCACCCTCCTGTTGCCACCAGCTTGTTCACATTTCAATCGCATAGGCACTAGCGGACTCAATGACCCATGACAAAAAATCCGATAATTCACTTCTACGTTTGAGTTTTTATTGAACATCTATACCGAAATTGGATGAACGTAAAATTTCATTATAGTCGAATGCTACGTTTCAACCTATTTTTTTTTTTATTAATATATAAAACTTGCATAAACATTTTTTATTAATTGCATAAGTAAGTTAAATTTTCATTATTTTTATTTCTTTATTGTTTTTTTTTTGTTTCTTTATTGTTTTTACTCGGACTATTATTTTAATATTTTTAATTAATTTAGTATAATACAGACTTGCCCCAAATTCGTATGGACAAAGAAGAAAAAAATCTAAGTTAATCTGGAGGTTGCTTGAGAACTTTGTAAAAATCTATTCACCCGTTTTGGAGTCCATAGAGGCTTTATATACATACATAATTACATACATCAACTTTTTGTATATAAGTCGATTATATTTTATTTAAGATTTTTTTATGTGATTTTATTCCTAGAGGAACTGGCTATTAAGTACTTGTGTAGTTTCGTACCTATCGGTGATAGACGATACTCATAAATTGGAATTTGTCAACTTACCTCACTCTTGTATCAAAAGCATAGGCTCAATATATGTGTTCAATTCACGATTAATAATACAATATCACATCGTTGGATTGCTTAACTAGCATAACTAAGCGTGATAATTATTTACTTTTTCTAAATAGATATAAATTCTTTTGAATAACCTTAAACCAAAAGTAATTTACCGCCAGACTTATTGGATACTACGTTCCCTGAAACTCGTCTCAGTTTTTATTCATAAATATAAGACTTTATCCAACAAGATACCTGCTTCAGACGATACTTTAAGCTTCTTCGAGTGTTCACTAGAACAAAGCAATATCAGAAACTAATATAAGAGTATGTATACAATACACTATGTATAAATTCGAAAAAAAAATGTATAACAAACTTATAGTTCCTTTTGTAACAATATATTTTATATTAATTGTAATTAAATCGGTAATTATATTAAATCGGTAAAAAGTAGCCTAGCAACGTCTCCAGGTTCCTATCTATCTCTACACCAAAATCATCATAATCGATGCAGCGATTTAGGCGTGAAAGCGTAATAAGTAAACAAACGAACTCACTTTCACATTTATAATAATAGAAAGGATGTACATTGTACATATTTAATAAAAATATCTACTATTTTACCTCATATTGGTTTATACAAGTTATCTAATACAGACTCAATACTGATTAATTTGTATGTTATAATTGACGATAGATGTATATAATATCAAATTTTTAATATAACAACTATAAAACAAAATAAGACGCTTATAAAATAGAATTTAAAGTAACATATTATTCCATAAATAATTAACTATAGAAATTCCATTTCTAAATCCATGTATTAATGAACAACTCCAATAAATCCACCAAAAGTAAAACTCTATCAATAATAAACTAGATACCATTTAGTTTACTTTCAGTCCGTTTTATATACATAAACGCAACATAATATATCGTATTTGTTTGAAATCTCATTCGTAGACGTTGTTTACATGAGTGATAACATAGTTCATACAAACCTTTAGAACATTTCGGATGTATTTGGGTCGGCGGGACCGCGGTAGGTTTCGGAAGGACCACAACTTTATCGGAAACTCATTTGTCTGGTTTACGAATAAGTAGAAACATTTCTATGCAAAGAAAAGATCACCGGGCAGTTATAAATCACAGCGTATGCAACATCGATGCTAAATTTACATAATATTTAATATTGAAAGCTGTGCAATGTTTAGAATTTGTATAATATTGTACTAAGTAAATAACAAATACCTACTAATAGGTTTGAAACAACATTTCATTATAAAGAGGATAACACTGAGCTCTTCGGTATAATTCAAACTTCATAATAACGAACTCTTTAGATGTTACAAGAAAGTCTACACTAATAACAAAATTAAATATTTGAAATTTTTAATTGACAAACAAATTCAATTACATATTATCTGTGTCAACAACGCTTGAAGTTATTTTTTTATAATGTAATTCCATTTTTTCTGAAGTTTCTAAAGAAGTTTCACTTCAGAAACAAAAACAAAAGAAAATTGAGCGAAAAACCTAAACCATATATCTCAATGTATAAATCCAACAATAAGTATTCGATGCGGTAGTGTAATCGGAAATGAAGTAATTTCTTACTTTCTTTGGACAGTTATTCTTTTAATAATTAATACGTTTTCGTGATATATGGCGCTTTCCGCCAAATCCCTCTGAACGTTAAATATTAACGATGTAAGTAATTTATTAGGTAATAGTTTATCGTAAAATCCTTTAAGTAATGTTTTCATGTTTCATTGATAGAAAAATTTAATAAAACAAAATTGTATGATTTTTTTTATTTCGATTCAGAACTTGATACCGGTTTAAAGGCCGGCAACGCATCTGCGATTCCATTGGTGCTGTTGATGTCCATGGGCGGTGGTGATAACTTAGCACCAGGTGACCCGCTTGCTCGTTTTCCCCCCGTTCCATAAAATAAGAACTTTCTAAAACTAGTTTGGCACCATTTGTTATTGCCCTGACTTGATTCTATAGTGCATACAAAATTGACAAAAACTCTGTCTGGTGTATAGTTTTGAAGAACCAGCGACGAATGAGTGCCAGCTTAGTATATATAGATTTTATTATTATTTTAGTTTATATGGATTACATATTATACAGTTTTATTGCATACTGTTCTATCATTGTCACGATTTTTTACGTTTTTAAACCGTCATAATTGTTACATGAAATAATTTCTGATTTATTATAAAAATGTAACAACAGACATTAAAGTATTCAAGTTCCTTCTGCCCATTTTCGAACGATGATAGCTCAGTGGTAACATGTAGGGAAACCGCTACAGTGGACATGAGGTCGAATCACTACAATAATCACTCCACTAGGCTTATCGTCGTCGTCACATAACATCAGGTGAGATTGTGGTCATAACGCTAAACCTGTAAACTATAAACAAAAAATGAAAGGGATATGCTTTGCTAAACTATATAAACAGATCATGTGTATAACTACTTCATTAAAGCACAATGTAATAATTACAATAATGTAATTATGTAATATTTGTGTGCACGCCGGGTATGTTCACAAAATTGTAAATACCATTTCAACATTTTAATGGATTAATCCATTGCATATCACATTCAAACTCATTTGAATTTGCTTTAGCTATGTAGACAGACTCTGATAAATATAGAAGTTTCGTTTTGTAGAATTTTATAACAACTAGTAATATTTCATTCATAAATTAAACATCGACTCAGGTGAAATTCGACGTATCTTACTGTACGAACCGCTCAATAATAATACCAAATTTTTATTTTCTCTCAAACCTGTCACTTCTCCATCTATATCAAACCTACACTCGTAAAAATAAACAACAGTCAACAAGCTCTTTAACTATTCATGTAAATAAGTAATCTATAACTAGAAACCATACAAATAAGATGAATTTAGCACCGAGCCAGCAGAGGTCTGTTCCATTTTCTAAAAGTCGACAGTGTGGCATAAATATGTGAGAGGGTCATTAATCCGGGAAGCTTGCTCACCTAACTATAATATCTACACAGAAGATGTTTGTGTATTTAAATATATTACAACGTAGACAGCACAACAACGTTTACGATTGCGTTAAAATTACATGCAACCAAAATTGGGTTTTTTTTTAAATCACTAATTCCATTCAATATAGATATTTGCTATTCTACGTTATTAAGAAATAAAACCACGATATGTTAAAATTTAACTTTTGTTCGCTCGCGCCTTTGCGTGAATTATAGAATTTGTGTCATTTTCTCGATATAATAGTTTATATATTGTTATAACTTTTATGTATGATTCCACCAATTATACTTACAGTGTAAACTAGTTAATACATCTAGGTCGCTGGGCAAAAATTAGAAACAAATGAACGATATTTCTTTGTACAGTACGTTGATGGTAATACTGTTGTACACCAGACTGCTGTCGGAACTAACTCTTCAACAGGCCACAATAAATAAAACTTACGAGAAACAATCGTTTTCCATATAAAATTTAAACACAGGGAGTATTTAAAACCATAACATACTTGACTTGTGTAACTAATTGTGTCAAAGAGCATTAATATCAAGTACGGGGTACCCCAAAATAGTATTTCTTATGCAAACTGTGCCATCCTTTTTGACCTATTTAAGAGTTATACTTCGAAGAATCCGTTCTGAAGCAATGCCTAAAATATATAAGCAAAACACCCACGAAAATGTAAATTTCTATACTTAGTAGTTTAGACCTAACTACAATGTCACTTTTTTACACACCACATCGACAAGAACATCGACTTTTGTTTATGTTTAAAATTCTGGAGTGTATTTATGCCTAATCTTTCTTCCCCTTAACGGCTTAATAAATTTTAATGAATTTTTGTGTATACCTATTAGATCACCTGGATTATCCTTAGTAATAAGTAAATAGTGACGCTGCTATCGATATACAAAATGTTTTTACTCATTTTAGTTCGGTGGTAAGATAACGTTCGTTCAGATACTTGAGGCCCCGTTTCAAAATATATCATGTAGTCATTGGTGACGTTTTATATATTACATATGATTAAATATTGGTCAAACGCGCACAAATAAAATAATAATTTGAATATGTTCACACTTTACCTGCAGGTCCGCCTACATGTTTTTCTATATATGCTACCGTTCATGTTCGGAAATCAGTTATTTTACAGATTAACAAGAATGGTCCAGTAAAGTGCCGACAATTATTTAATTTCTCATATTAACAAATTAAACTGCTATAGATGTAGGCTAAAGATGTACAAACATTACTTAATCGACTCTCATTAAAGTGACACTAAGGTGTGTGCTCCTCAATGCAGCTTAGTAACAGTAAAATAGATCTAAAAAAAAGTATCAGAATTCTGAAACGATTTTAGTTTTAAATAAATGAAGTTAAATAAAGTACAATCCTAAACAGCAAAGACATACAATGACCAAAATTAACTTCCAGTCACCGTTGTCATGCTCGCCTGCTTAGAAGGCTCAATATCGTATAAGGAAAGAACCTGGGAACACGAAGATGGTTCCACAGTTCCATGGTACCTAAGAAAAAGAATAGGGTAACTTTTTATTTCGTGATGTAATGGAAGTCATCGTAAAGCTGTGACACCGAACGTACACGTGAACACACGTGTTTCTATTGTGGAATAGAGGGGTGGGGATTAGTGCAAAGAGCTCTTCAGAACACTCCATGATACAGATGGTAGAACACGCTTAGACAGGAATCGTATCGTGATGTAATGGACATATTTTGTCATTAGTTTCGTTTGGAGTTCAATTAGATTCGACTTGAATAGTATATATGGAAGTTCGAATTCGTAGATATATAGGTAGAAAGAAGGCAGGAATAGGAAGAGGAAATTTGAGAAATAAGCTTTTGAACTTTAACGACTTGAAACACCTTAATATCCACATTATCCAATAAAATTCTGAATACACATGGTTTCGTCTTCGATTTTGATTGTGATTAGTTTTTGATATTATAAAGTTACTCAGTTAATCAGCTGATAAGTTAGGTAATGTGCAAATTAACAAATTTCAAGCCTTACCAGTAACATATCATATTCTTATTTATTTAAAATGTATCTATACAAATAAATATTTATTTTATAAAGAGCACCAACCTATTTTCACTGTTATTTGCATTTAGCACAGCACTCAGTCTAATGAAATGTTAGCTATTGGTGGATATTAAAACGTATGTTTATGTTTCTGTTATTTATTAAGCGAATGAATATAGCACTATTGGGACTCATTGGGACTCACTACGTGACGCAGCCAGTGGTGACATGGGTGGGAAATAGATAAATGAATGAACTGCCTACAGTATTTTCACATTCATTATTATTTCAATTGAACATATTTTATATGACTATAAATTCAGTGCTCTGCAACTATCTAATCTGCTATTAAGTAACGTCCGGTCCTAAAATGTTAACAAGTTAGTCCTAGTAAGGAAATTAAACTGTTAAGTGCGACTGGTAACAGGATCTGTTAAAGCGACATTAGTTCAGTTGGTAGTGTGTGCAGACGCCGCACCGCATCAAGGGACGCGAGTTCGAGCCTACTCCACCTACAATGAGCTTAAGCTTTCGGTGAAGAAAAACATCGTTATGAAAACATATCAAGGTGGTAGGTCATTTTCCAATGCTTGCCTGGTGATCGCACCAGAATAGATCTATATATTTCTTTTTTATCCTACTCAGGTAAACATTGTAAAAGGAGATACGTAAATGTAATTCACCTACGTTAAAAATAGATTTAAATAAAAGACAGATAGTCAAGCGGTTATAGGAAAGTGCTCTAGTCAAGCGGTTATAGTAAAGTGCTCTGCCACTACAACCACGGTTTTATCGCAATGTTTTCCTGGACGGATTTATTGTATGATTCGAGGATCACCTCTGTAAAATCCCTATATCTTAACCGTCTTGTTTAATAGTCTGCACGTACTATTTGGTTCTTCATATCACTAACACTTCAGTCCACTGATTCGTTCTGGAGTTTCAATATGACTGCCTCAGTATTATAAGACGTATTTATATTGCCACAACCGGAAACTAAAAACGCTAAATGCGAACTACTTGAAATATAAAGACGATCAACGATAAAGCTAACATTATAAAGTGACGATCAACGACTAAGCTAACACGTTGATAAATGCGATATGCAAACACGCTGCAACTAAATTATCATTGCCTTATTTTGTGTAACTGGCCTCTCAGACCTAACAATCTTACAGTTATTAAAAAGATCTACATTAAAATAATTTATGAGATCTTTGGTGAACAAAAACTTTTTAATCGCATTTTAGTTGAAAAAGAATCGTTAAATTAAAAAATATGATCTATGTTTTTATACGGAAGTAAATTATACGCCGTGATTTACTATTAAATGAGATATTATCTATCTATACCCTGACAGCGGTAGATTTAATTTACATTTTTTTTTTAATTTAAATTTATAATCATTAATAAAGTAAGAAATTTTCACTTATTATGTAATGCAGGATGGAAGTAAGTGAAAAGTGGACAACTGCTAGATGTCGGCAATTCATTCGTACGTAATAAATCCCAGTTACGTATGAAATTCAAATTTTATTTTGCGATTTACAAAACGAAATCACGTCCAAAAGCCAAATTATTTGAAAATTAGGTATACCATTACTATAATTTGATAAATTGGATAAGTATTTAATAACATTCCAGTCAATGTACAGTTTAAGTCGGCAGGTCAAGAAGCATGAAATTCTATCCAAAACGTTCTTATTAAATGTTAGTAAGTAATAAAAAAGTTTTTTTGTAAAATTAACTAATAACAAGTTTTTAAATGGTTCAAATGATTGTGAGCTTCTGAGTTTTAATGTATATAACCATCGAATCCATACTAATATTATAAATGCGAAAGTGAGTTTTTTTGTTTGTTACACTTGATGAATTTTGGTACAGAAATATATGGGACCCAGGAAACGGAGTTAGGCTATTTTTTCTCGCGAAATCATAATTGGAAGTGGGGTAAATAGTGGTATAAACTTTGTATGAAATATTTTATTGCATCATCCGAATTGTTCGATAAAATCGATATTAACGCGAGCGAAGCCGTACGTAATATCTAGTAAAGATTAAATAAACAATTTTATAAAATTATTATTTAGCCAATAATAAACGAAGACTTTAGATCGCAATGTTTTATTAAATGAAATATTTCAATTAGTACTAATAACTATTTACAAGCTTTTAGAGCGACAGAAATAATATCAGTTACCAGGCTTACAATACATTCAGTCTAAATATAACTGTTTCCTTGAATTGTTTCAGGACTTTGGTTTGAAATGAAATGGAAAATGTTAATGTAATAATAGAACAAACGCTTTTCCGTTCTGAAGAAAAACTTAAATTTACGTTTCAATTTCAAAGACAGAAACTAATTTACGACTCAGACTTTGTTACGTTTTTATGTATCCATTAGCAGTGGCTATTTGACGGTCTTATTATGTTTTTATAATAATATAAAAATATGCTTCCTATTTTTCGGAGATTAATTGCGTCTCGTGTAAAAGTTTATAACTTTTTATAATTTATTTATTATAATGCTAGCCCTGTGCCCGTTGGAATTTCTCATTACAAACAACCCAACAATAATCCTATTCAAGCACCTTCAAGGGATTTTTACTGTGCTCATGTCAGTAGTATAGTAACCTGCAATATTTTATGCCCTACTACCATCCGTTTACGATGTGGGTTTCCTTCAATCAGTCAATATTAAAGTATAGTAAATGAAGAGTGTTCCAAAAATGCCCACATTAGAACAAACAACTATCAAAAAAGATTTCCTAAAATATGAAAAATAATTGTAGTAGTGATAAATACTAATTAGATCTGAGCTGTGTCTTCAATAAAGGAACGATATAGACGAACCCAAATACCTCAAAAAATAATATAACAAGTAAAAAAATAATAAACATTTAAATATATAGATACAATGAAATTACATGTGTTCAAAAATAAAAACAAAACTTAACAATAGTAGATTACTATAATCAAAATTACGGGTAATAATATTCTTGTTGTTGTGAACAATAACACACATAATGAATCTGCTCATATGCACAGTTGTTTATCGCGTACAAAATGCATTTAAATCATCTCATTTACTGCACCCACTGTCCTCAGCCATAAAATTAAACAAAATCGATTGTGACATAAAATGTATGAAACTCATTTCCGATCGACCCCTTTCGTCCGGTCGAACACAATTTTTACCAACAAAGGCAATTTCCATCAAAATGCACGAATTTTGCGAACGGAGCGTGAACCTGTTTGAACTGCACTATCCACACTGTACACGCTTTACATGACTAAAAACTGGCGTGTTTCATTTAAAACTGAACATTTAAATATGTTTCTATACCGTTACAAAAATGAATTACTTTGATCTCGCCTAGGCTACATTCTGACATACTTTTTGTATGGTGATTACTCCGCTCCTAAAAATATCAATGTGATATTAGATAGTATATAATCAAACTCAACAAATATGCTTTAAAATTCTTATAGCTATATACTCGTAATATGGTATAATATTTTCTCAAGTTCAATGGTAATTCTAGAGATTAGCACGTAAAAACTAAATAATACAAATTGTTTAACCATATAATAGCGGACATATTCATCATTGTTATTATTATTACTAACTAATTACAATTAATCGTAATAATTAAAAACTTAATTAAAAAAAAAAAAAACCGAGTTCAAAGAAATCTACTCAAAAAGTCTCACCATTTAGGGTACCGTTGTTTCTTCGCAATCCAATTCAGCCAAGAACGTTCTAAACCATAGGTAAATCTACCTATTCTTGATTTTCATTAACCTACCAATATACATTGCCTGTTCGATTTTTGGTAGTTCTCTGGAATATTTTCTAAATCGAAGTTTTAAAGCTAGTAAAAATATATTGAAATAGAAATAAATATATCAAATAAATTTAAACACAATGACAATATTCCATTTGCAATAAAAAAAGCTCTTAATCGATTTATAAATAATGAAGTACCGAACAGAAAAAGGAAATGAGAATTTTCTCCTTTCAAAAATAAAGACGATTAAAAATAAATTGATCGCAACACCATACATCCTTAATCGAACAGTTCGATAAGCTTGAAAAACTCTTCTGTTTTATTCCAAAGCGGACCAAAGTATTTTTGAAGCTGTATATTTGGTCTTAACTAAAAGTAATTGGCAATCGCAGACACTGCTAATAAAATATCTATTCCGTACCCGAAATAGTAGACACAAAATATATACACCTTTAGTGCAGAATGGTTTAAGTTAATTCGTTTTTTTTTAGAACATTAGTATTGCAGTTTACGTTAAGTGACAATGCAACATATTTATAATTTATCGAAGCTTTCGAAACGTCGGGATCAAAATTAATAAATAACCGCGATAAAATCCGTTTAAATTAATTTTATTTCCATGAATAATATTCGCGTAAAAATAAGAAATCATTCTTTAAAATTTTTTAGTACTTTATAGATTTAGGTTTATGGCCACCATAACACCAGATGTTAAGTAACGATTTAGCCTAAGATGGTGAATATGCTCAGCCCAGCAGAGCGACTGGCTCTCGAGAGCAATTGCCGAAACATACTTATAGGTATTTGGCGGCAGACTATCATTTTAAGGGTGGTAGCTAGCCAGGCGGGCATTAGAATAAACTCTTCTACCATGCTATGATTTCATCACGATGTTTTCCTTCACCGAAAGCTTAGGCTCATTTTGAAGCGATGATAGCTCAGTGGTAGTGTGCACGACTTCGCGTCAAGGGACGTGGGTTCGAACCCAAGCACCTACAATGAGATTGAGCTTTCGGTGAAGGAAAACATCGTGAGGAGGAAACCATAGCATGGTGGTAGGGCTTTTTCTAATGCCCGCCTGGGTAGCTACCACCCTCTAGTTGTGAACCTGCCGCCAAATACCAATAGGTGTGTTCCGGCAGCAGCACTTGAGAGCCAGTTCCTCCACAGGTTTAGCGTGTCTACCAACTTGGGCCGTATCGTCACTTAAGATCAGGTCAGATCATGGCCATAACGCTAAACCTTAAGTATAAAAAAAAAACAAAAAAAAATTACAAAGAATTGATCTCACGTCTATTGATGCGACGTCCGCAATCACTACCAACTGAGCGATCGTGACGTCATATCGAATGCGTGCGCTGGTTTAAAAATTTCGACAAATGTAGACACAAATATTTATTCTAAACACAATAAAGATTATTATTATCATAACACAACAGCAACATATACATACATTATTATACTTAATACAATAAAAATGGCTTAATTGTATAATTAATACTCAGCCACTCAACAGATAATCGCACTCATCATACAAATATCAGTCAATACTGCAACTTTGCAACATTTTTGACTCAATAGTAGAAATTACGACTTCTACACCACGAAGCTAATTAATCATCTATCACTATGTATTTCTAATAGAGTTTTCGAGTTATAAAAAAGAATCTTACACCGTCTCTACTAATTTTAAATTAGTTATATCAATTGTCTTAACCTCCAAGTCATAATCCAAATGCTAGAACATATTTCTAGTTCCCTGCGGAGCTTAGAATGGGAGCTTACTATCTATACAATAATAATTTAAGCACTAAATCCTTGAGTTGTCATAGATTGTCACTGTACGTACCCGATAACAACAACAATGAATTCAGCCAACTATCCGTGCTAAAGGGGTAACTATCGAATCGAACTTTAAAATATACCCTTTCATGGTCATATAGTTACTTTACAATACTTTCGCTGACAATAGTGAGGTTCATACTAGGATAGTAACTTACTTCCTGACGGACTAACCTACCATGTCACTAACAATCCTTGGTTTAAAAGATATTTTAAAACACCGTGTGTGCTTAATACCACGCGACAGATGTGAAACACCACTATATCTCTCTCGCTTACTTAGTCTCTCCAAGTTGACTTTACCCTAAAGAGTGGCACATAAATAAGTTGCAGATTAGAATTTCCTCCCACAAGAAATTTCACTTCAAAGAAATATTATTTATTAACTCCTCGTGTATTTTAACATATTATATTTATATTAAACATATTATCTACAATTTCGGCTGATGTTAAGTGACGATGTAGTCCAAGATAGTATAGACACTAAGTGAAACTGCCGGAACACACCTATAGGTATTTGGCTACAAAATTCCAACTTAAAGGAGTAGACTAATCAGTGGGTATTAGAAAATGCCCTACAGCCACACTATGACTATGCCGCGATGCCCTCCTTCACCATAAACAAAATTTCAAAAGTTTTAATATTATTTATATTGAAATCTTTATCCATTAAATTTAAAACAGAAAGACCTAATTGGTGGAACAAATTGACAATAAAAATAATGGACAGAGTACCGGCATAATATTTTATACTGACAACTGACTATTCTACAGATTAAATTTAAAATATATTACTAAGTTCCCCTTTCTATATAAAGTTATGGTTAATGTTCTAGACGTAAAACTTTATCGAGAATTATATATCGGGAAAAATAAATATAAATGTTATTGATAATTAGTATGGGCATACATAAATTATTTTTTCATATATAAAATATCAAAAAGTGAAATAAAATAGGTTCCGTTGTCTGAGCGACAGATGTTTTTTCACCCTTATCGCCGTTATCGTACACACCAATAAAAACTAATATATTGTCCATACCGCACACGTGACCAATAACCGGAAATCGAGATTGGACAAGATTGATCTACACGTTTGTATATTGTATACGTAAATCCATTTTTAAATTCAAAACAGTCTTCGATTTAAATAAAATCGTAATATATGTCATTATGATTCTAAATTTAATAACTCCAAATTCTATATATTTAAACTTTCTTATAATCGATAGATTTCCTGATTAAAATAACCATAAAAATATGTTATATAGCTTAAAAAATACCTAATTATCGTGGAACACTCGGTTGGAACGAACTTCCTTTAAATAGTATTATTTTATTATTGTTGACAAACGTATTATATTGATCAACAAATAGATATAAATGAATTACTAGCGTCTGAGAGCAATTAAATGAAACATAGAGATAACTGATTCAATGAAAGAATAGTAGGAAATTTCGTAATATATTTTTTGTAGTTGTGAAAATACTTGTAATCTACGAAACAGCTGACGCGTATGACATGTACAAACTGCATTTCTTGAACCAATAAGACCGCATCTATGCCTGGTTCAGCCAATAGCATAGGCGCTATGGATAACCGTCTACAATACAGTAATATAGTACAATATAGAACAGACTAAAGAAAGGTTCGTGACGGAAAAATCGTACATATTGATTTTCTAGCATACATCCATACAGTGCGATAATAAACATCGTTGCAAAAAAAATACTAAGCTAAAATAAAACAAAATAATCTAATTTTGAAGTCGGCTAAAAACACATTAAAATTATATTCTCTCATTATTACACTAAACTAATTTCCTGAAGTGCTACTATAAAAAAAGTGTATACAATTAATTATTTTATAATTATATTCTTATAAATATTTTAATAAAAAATTAGTAATTTTTTTTACCTTATCTGTATGATATATCTGTTTTATTGAATATGATTAAACATAGACAGACGAACTTCTTAGCAAACCATGGATTCACCGTGCGGGTGCCGGGTCCAACGTGTGGTAGGGAGGGAAACTCCGAGCAGTTTTCGAGACTTTTGTCATAGATGTAAGTTTAAGAGGCCCCTTACCGACGTGCCTCAACACTCACCGGCCCAGCCAAATTTGGTACGAACCTGCTAGCGCAGCTTTAGAGGCACCTTGTGATATAGAACTTACTGCAGGTGGGGTTGCAGGTCTTTTAGAAGATTATAGATATATTTAGCTGGTATACCTCTCGCTAACACTTCGACCTCGTATAAATTGACGATGTGACCATTCCTATTCAGGTCATTTAGTAGCTCGTAGTATGTATTAGTTTTTATAGCGTAGTTCTTAGGTATATTTGTATCCCATGGTACAGTAAGCTCAACTAGTACTGTGTTTAGTTGTTCTAGAATAAATAAATATATCTGGTCTGGAAGTCGAAGATCTAATATCTGCTGGGATTTTGTAATGCTTTTCATACATGTGCAGTATCCAGGATTAAGAAGCGCTTATTATTGGATCTAAATATTTGTTTTAATAAGTATAAATACAATATATACAATATTAGATATTGAACTAAACTAAACAGTTTAAAATATCTTAATATACAAGCGAAATACGCAGCTGATTCTTGTTTTTTTTTAAACTTCCACGAAAGCATTTATATCATTATATATAGCACCTTCACTTTCACAACATACATCCCATATTGCAATATATATTTTACAATGTCCACATTATCATAATGAGTGAAAAAAATAGACAAAAAGAACTAAAACAAATACTAGAAAAGTAAATAAATCAAAGTAAAGTTTATTCATTTTAGACTTGAGGATGACTTGAGAAATGCGTTCAGTTCCCTTGCTTAAAAGCCAAAATTATACGTAAAAAAACAAACAAAAATAATTTAGAATAATATTGGAAACAATTCTCAAGCATAAGGAAATTTAATACCCTGTTTTATATTGTAAAAATAATCAAAATAATTCAATTGGCCTCTTATAAGATTTACGAAAACTGAAATTTCAGAACTATATAGAAAATTTTACTATAAATTATAATTAACTAAAACATATAAATTGTTACCTACATATAAATAATCACTATATGATACAATTAATGTGTGATCTAAAAACCTTACGTGAGGCAACACCGGCCGGCAACATTAGGCGATACATAAATAAATGCGGATTACCGGGGGTTAAATGATCGATAGAATTGTGTGTATAATAAAGGTGAAACTGGTTGAACAGACGGTGCGGCGTGTGCGGGCGGACGCGCGTGCGCCGGTCGCGCGCCTCACGCCAGGTGAGAAGCATAACAACATCTGCCGACCCTACTCGACCCGACGAGGCCGTAGCCGACGCGATGCGACAATGATATTCGCTTCCTGGAAACTTCTCATAAAAATTTAATATTAAACACTCACACGAACTATATAGGAGCGTTGAGGAGGTCCGGACCCCCGCGGTCCTAATTTCATATCCAACTTTTTCAATTATGCCATGATCTTAGCCCCTAACTAACCTGTCGTTGTCTACAATCTTTAGCGTAAGAGAAACAAAAAGTGTATGGGATGACCAAACTTTATTAAAGTAATCATTTTATTATATGGCCTCAAATTTTTCGTCTATCTATCGCATGTCGTATTACAGCCATCCGCGAGGTAGAAGTAAAGTGAATGGCGCTTGGTAGAGCAGCCAGGGCCAATATGGCGACGTTCATGGCTCGCATCAGTGGACCGTGTAGCATTTATTTCCCATAACCATTCCCAATTTCCAATTATTGAGTTAAATTAAAACGCGATTTTAATACCATAAATTGAATAATTATCTGAAACTTTTTAATGGATTGCCTATGATCAGTAAAAAAGTTTCACTTGCATCGTGGTTTCATAAACCATACTTTTTTTTTTGTTTTTGAATACATAAACGATTGTAAATAAAGACAACTTGGCTAGGAACTCTTGTCTATATAAGAAAGCTGTAATTTTTAGTTAAATATTGGTATTTACACTTACATCTACATCAAAGAAATAATTGTTTGTATTCTTGAATTTCATAATCAAATAAAATTGCAAATATGTAGTTTATTCTGAAGACTAAAACTTATAGAAATATTTACAAAGGAGTTTTAATAAATTAATTAACTTTAAAGAACAAATATAAAACAACACGTTAGGTTTGTAAACAGTATAATTACTCTCGACACATATTTAAAGTACGCCAACGTAGAAACATACCTTAGCAGGAATAAATAAATGTATGTTTGGTATATTTAAAGCTTATACAATAATTACACCATTTTAATTCCAATGGCTCTTCTAGTCAACTATTAAATAGGAAAAAGTATACACGTAAAACCTAGTAATGGAACTCATTCGCTTGAAATAAACGAAAGATAATTTCGATGCCATATTGACTGCATATCAGATGTATATCGCTTGTTACAAAACAATCGTGAAACAGCACATAACAGTTCATAAATATTTTTTGTATCAAATTTCAGTAGTTCTTAATTATAAATTAAGAAGAAGGAAGATAAAGTGAAAGTTAAATACAGTAAGTAAATAAACCGGAGCAATGAAACTTTAGTGGTCGCGTTTTTGGACATCGCATCAATCGATGTGGTGTCAATTCCTACGAGTGGTAAGGCATTATTAATGATCACCTGGTTACCTACTGCTTTTTAATTTGAAAATCTCTGAACTAGCATTTTTAGTACTTGTGTTCTGACAGTTGTAGTAACCTTAAGTCATATTGTTAACTAAACTGGGATGAAACTATAGCCAAACGTTAAACCTACAAATATTTGTTCTATACAAAGATTAATCTAAGACCTAAAACAAATAGGTAAAAAATACGCAGCTGCCAACAAATATTTATACAACGATACGTTTAATCGTATTTTATAAGAATACGTATAACTACCTTCATAATACTAAGTACTTTGATAGAAGATCAAAACAAATTTATTTACTACCACCTATTTGTTTATACGCCGCGCCGGTAAATTAACCTTCTTTTGCCACAGGATAGCAGTATATCGGAGAAAACGTAATACGCCAAAGAAAAAATAAGAAAACATCGAAATGGAAAAGTTTCTAATGTATCGTGGTATTCGCGGTGTTCCATTTGTTTCGACAAACTCCTTTCCATTCGCGTTGGGGCGAGCGGCGGAGCGGGGGGACAACGACAAAAATTCAATTTACATCTTCTTTACTCGCAGTTACTTAATTCTTTCTCTCAGTGAAAATAAATCTTCCGTAATTGATTCCGCTTTAGTTCAATTTGTCTTCGTTAAAACACAATTTCCTTAGTCAATTTGTGAATAATAAATTGCGTGCTTCAGCAATACGCGAGACCTGTTGTTTTGCGTATGCTCTTACTGGAAAACAATTTCATAGGGGCTCGAAACAAGTCAATCTAAATTACTGTTTAACAAGTGGCACGGTGGTTTAGAACTTTTCACATCACCCGTTTGGATCGCACCGGGACAAATGGATTCTGTTTATTAATTTATCAGAGATGGGATTGAGGTTGTTCGAGCTGTGACCCAACTTTATAATTTATTCAACTAATTACAAATCACTCGTGTAATGAGCTGATATCGATATAGACTAATTATCCTCTTAATAATTTTCAAATATATATATACAAATAGTTCTACACTCAGATGTGAAGTAACCGTGACATTTCATGAAAGATTCAGTAAGGCAGTCTCAAGTAGATGGGATTAATTACAATTGTATATTGTACAGTTGTTATAATCGTCCAAAATGGAAATTAATTAATCCCAAAGAGTTTATATCTACCATTTATTATACATACCAATCTTACTATACAGATATGTATTATTTCCTTTTCAGACCTCATAACGAAAGATGGAATCTTTACAAAAGTACTTTAGTGACAGTTTGGTTGTCTGTCCGTGTATTAAGATCGTTTATTCGAAAATAATTTAGATATAAAGTTAAAAATAATATAGGGTCAATTATCACATACCATTGTAAGATAATCGATTTTCTACGTCAACGCTGTAAAAAGAGATGACACTTCATATTTGACACTTGCTTACTGAGCGTTTATCATAAACGGTATGAAGCTTTCTAGGGTCTATGGTTTTTTTTAAACATAGAGAAGACCTTGGATTTACGTTGAGGAATAACTACGGTATTTTGATACCATGTGAAATTATAAGCTATAAATTATTCTACGTCTTATTTTTCCTTTAAAACGGCTTGCGGTATAAAGTTGAAACTAATATAAATAGTATATAGCAGATTTACGGCTTTCACTGCTATAATAATTCAAGTTCCTAGTTGGAAAACAATAAAGAGATCTATAGGACATCTAAAATTTATAAATTACTTCAAAAAGTCTGCTTATTATCAATTCAATTGTAGATGATCATAATAATTGTTCAGATTCTTATGTCGATTCTTCAATTATTGGTGCACTAATAGAGAGAACTGATAAACCGAAGTACCTTGAAAAATTTAAGTAGAATATGTCCTTTCAATATGTGTTTAAACAAAATGTTACGTAATAAACAGTATGTAATGTAAACAATGACTAGGTAACCTTTAAAGTGTAAGTTGTACTCTCTACTTGTCCAATTTTTGTAGTTAGCTAATAAATTAGATTTCAGAAATGGCACATAGGAAGTATGATCTTAATGGATTCATATCACTCATCACTAAATCTTTGAAAGTATATGCTTAAATGGCTTGGTATTTGGCCTGTATACACCTTTCCTACCTGTACCTATTAACAACATATTTAAGATCACGAGTCATCATTGAAGAAAAAAAAACGGTAAATATCGATGAGACCAGCCAATATATTATATTTGAATTTAAATGAAGATGTTTGCCGACATAAAGGGTTTTCTTTCGATAGCTCTCGATGCTCGATAATCCAGATGTTTAAAACTTAATTAACCGACTCTAGCAAATCATGAACTTCGTATAGGGCATGCCTCCACTTATGTATAGAATTGAACTGTAAAAAAGATAAGCCAAGCGGCAATAGAGTCGTCAATGTAATGATTTCACATATTGGGTCCCGGCAGGCACGTCGAGGCGACCCTCGCGCTATCGGTCGGGACATCGCGGCTCGAGGGTAAATATCTAATCTACCGCACAAACAAGCTGTCTCAATTGCCTCTAAGGTTATCGAATACCAAATTAAATTGGTTACATGATACTATAAAGCGACTCGATTACTGATCACAGCGCCTGAAAAACTTTTACCAATCGCCTACATCGAGTTCGGTACCGTTAATTTATTATACAAAAGTTTTTATAATATTTTATAAACAAACCGTATTTGTTTATTATTGTACAAATTTTAAACACAGATATTTTTCATATAACCACATGTATTCAGGCGATGATAATAACGTAGTAGACTAATAATAATTGGTATTCATATTTAATCTTTACTTCTAATTTAATACCTAAAAAATGATATGAAGTGTTTTAAACAGTTATACTGCAATATCAACAACTTTTGTTTCCAATATTTTTTATATATTGATAAGCCTAACTCTATGTATTGTTATTATTAAAGTATTCTGACATACTAAAATAACTGTTTCGCCGCAGAATTGGTATAAAAATATCTGTTGTAGAAATATTTTTTGATGAATCTATCACATTATTTTTCTATATATGGGAAATGCTTAATATCTTTCACAGAGATGCTATTTTTAACAATACAGACGTTACTTAGCGACAAGGAGTTTACAGAGTCGCTTCGAATACCAGAGACATTGCCTCAACAAACGTGTTCTACCTTCTATGTCATAGCGAGTATCCTGAAAAGCTATTCAAGCTTCCTCCTTGTATATTTCTTCCTTTCAAAAAACCCATGCGTTATGCATTTGACATTGGAGTAAGAAATGTACGGTAACTTCCATCTGGCGACATAAGAATGTCTTACTTCCACTGTACTATGAAGCTATTTATCATTAGGCCACTACGATCCATCTCTCTTATGATATCAGGTACTTTAAGAGTGGCGTGAACAAACGCAGGTTGATATGACAAAGTCCACTTACCATGAACTCTTGGTGATCATATTGATTTTAAACAATGATATTTTTCTAAGACCATTGATTATCATCTTGCTGAGATATTATAAAATAATCTTATATTCGGTTGAGGTTTATGGCACACAAAAGTGTATTCAAACAGAAAAATAATGACAAAAACATATTACAAACTTAAACATCAATTTAGGCTACTTTAGAAACAGATCTAAATTAAATCTAATATTCAAAATAAAGTTATATATAAACTATAAACTTTTCATGGTATGCCCAATTGTATCAAGTGAGATAAAAAAAATGCATTAATATTACTTCTCAGTGTTAATGTATTAATATTATTAGCATTGACTTTTATAATGTTCCGTATTACCTGAACACATACATTGCTTTTATTACACATCGAATACAATAAAGCCGAGAAACGCGGATTTTCGTGTCACCAACTCGTTAAGACAATGTTTATTAAGATGTTTCTTCCGCGGATTATCTACGGACGTGTCTGTTAAGGATTTAAACGTTACGCCGCGGCGCCGTTAACATCCATTATTATTCATGACATAAATTTTCTCAGCAACGAAGGCATTAGACGAAAACTCATTAAAACCGCAACGCGATCTGACTTTTCAAACTAGACACGTTAAGTCCACGCGTGGCGCGTAGCGCGGACTTAAACTAATTACCATTCGCACCGAGTAAACTTGCTTATTAAAACTGCCTTTAACACTAATTTATAAGTTTAATACTGTCAGCGCATTTACAAATCGTTTCAAATTTCATAGGATAGTCTAGTTTAAATGTTTGGTTGTTTAATCTTTAGCTTCATTTTGCGGCTCATGTTAGTTATCAGTATCAATATTATAAAACGGAAAAGTTTGTTGAACACTGTAATCTTAGGAACTACCAATCGTTTTTTTTTTATTTTTATTAGATAGAGCAATCGTTAAGGAAGGTTTTAGGCTATTTAACATCACCATACCGCCAATAGAAGCATAGCTGTATTGAAGAAATACAAAAGTAGGTGATAATTTAATTTTTACTCCTACGGGAACGAAGTCGCGAACACTGCTAGCATACATATATCTTTTATTACAGTTGTGTTGAATTTTAAAAGCTTTTTATTAATTTCATGAAATTCTCAGTCATGATACTGTATGTTCCTTTTTTAAAGTAGGGCTTTCTACTATTACGTCCTGAGTTCTGTTTAAATATCATTTAATAATAATTATTTGATTATAACTAATCAGAAGGAATATAATTAATATTCTATTTTGTTTCTTTAGAGCTCTTTTAGTAATAAATTTGATTTAGGCCACAGAACAATTTTCACTAATATATCACATAAAATTAATTTAAATTACACTTATAAATAACACTTATTAAATTACACATAACTAGGTATGTATGTATTACTTTAGTTTAACATTGGTAGCGTGAAACAATGTGTAAGCAATTAATACTTCGTTAATTAAAATCATTGAGATAAGATATTTAAAAAGTACAAAAAGCTCGTGGTGAAAATAAGCTAATAAATTTTCTTGAATTGACGACATAAAGAAAAGGATCGCTCACAGACGCTGTAAGAATTAACAAAGAATAATAATTACCAATATAAAAATCAGCTTAAACTTTAATTTGTTTTCATATTTTTCTTTTAGCAGGGGTTTTATAATTTTATAAATCCAAAGTTTCTCTTTTATACTAGTTTTAGAAAAGTAATAGTGGCAATGTTATAAAAGAAAGATCTACTGGGACTTTTTACGGAATCTTGATATTTCATATTGTAAATTGTTATACTTTATAGGTGTAGCGTTTGGTAACAATCTTACCTGATGTCAAATGAGGATGAAGTTCAAGATGTTGGACAAGCTAAACCTGGCTTTTAAGTGCATCTGCCGGAACTCAAATCTAGGTACTTGGCACAGATTTTGAACTTGAGGATGATAGCTAGATAGATTAGAAGAAGTGGAAACTGGTAACTGACTGGATTTTGAAGTGCCGCCGTGATGCGTTTTAATGGACTTATATGCTTATCACCTAACTCACCTTAGCCTCAGCTCGGATAATAAGTCTACACGTTGCGATAAGAAAGTCCGTAAAGAATAGGATTTTTAACACTACGTTAATAAGAATTACTACGTTAATAAGATTAATAAGTCATAGCCAGACGAACATTACAAATTCTCTACCACCATGCTAAAGTTTTATCACAACGTTACCCTTCAGCAAAAGGTGAGACCCATTGCAACGTAGATTGATACCAGGTAATTTTAATAAAATTTTTGCATATCTCGTTGGAGCGATTTTCGAAGATTAGAAAAATAATATGAAATTACTCATAATGAACATGTATCAAACAGCCTAAATAATAAATGAAAACATAGAATCGATCCTAAGTTTTGGCGGGTTATTGTCTGTCATATTATGTATTTTTGTTTGAGTTTGACATATAGGTATAAATTATACGAACTATGCCCGCGACTCCGTTCCCGTGAAATTAAAAAATATGTAATAATTTTTCCCCGTTTTTGTAACTTTTTCAATACAGCTTTACTGCAGTTGATGGTAGCGGTTTGAAGGTTAGATACTTGAGGTTTTTACTTTAGAGTCATGAACCGGATACACTTAATAATTAAAAATGAACAAAAATTCTAAGGCCTTTACTGACATTATAATCTACAAATACTGCTAACATTGACAACTTTTACCTAATATTAATGAGTATTTACCATTCAGTTACCACCGTCTTTTGTCTGCCAACAAGTCAATAGAAGTACCTAATTTTAATAAACCTAGTCACACAATTAGTGCGAACTATCAATTTAGTGCCATTAAGTTATTACTAATTTGTTAAATGTTACTCATGTCATCTTTTCTACACACTTAGTGACGTCACTGTAAAGCAATAAGAAATCATTAAGACCTATATACATTTTACGTAATCTATTTATCTATATATTCATTTCTGCTTTTGGACTTGGTGGTTTTAGGAATATTTTTATGAGAGTTTATAGAATAATTCCATTAATGTCCTACTATAAATAATTATACTAGAAAGGTTGTTAAATAAATTCAAATCGATGTACAAGATAGAACGTCGGTAAAGTAAAAACCCTCTGGGGAATCACAGCAGCCTACAAAGCTGAAATCTGTGCCGATAGCGCAGCTACAGGGTAACATAATACAACAAGCGGCACAAATGAAAATCGAATTTTAGATAAAGAGACGGAAGAGTATCCCGTGAGAAAATTTAAAATGGACACACAACGAATGGCCATTTTATATTGTATCGAAAGTATATTTTTTTAATTATTTAATATGATAAGTTTATATACGTATATTACTATATTAGTTTAGAATAAAAATTAAAGAAGTATTCGACTCATTACCTCAAGTATTTTTATTATTTACTCTCTGTACCCGCGGTTTCGTTCGCGTAGTAGAATTTTTTTTATAGAATTGGGGGCAAACGAGCGTGTACTTAACTTTTCAATACTGCCTAACTTCTATTATTGGTAGCGTGATGTTAAACAGTCTAAAGAGTTCCTCGATGATTACTATATTTAACAAAAATATTTTTTGAAAAACGTCTGGTAGTCCCCAAGATTAGCGGTTTCAAACAAACTTTTCCGCTTTATAATATTAATATAGAGTATTTAATATGTACATACCTATAAATGTAAATAAATAAGAAACATAATATGAACGTGAAGAAATCTTTTATTTGAATTAGATCTGTTTAAGAAAAACCACTTCAAAGAAATCCAATATTATATCAATTTCTTACGTAAACCTAATAACAAGAATCTAGATATCGACTCAAATGACATATAATAACATTAAAGTAGATATTAAAGTAGTAAGTCGAATAACAAATAAATGTAAGTCCTAAAAGATTAGCAATGATGAAATAATATTAAGTTGTTTGGTAAGTTAATTATGGATTTGTTATTACAAATTAATAGGTATATTTAATCTTAACACATCTAATCGCTCTATTAGATATTGAATTTTATCTGTGTAGTACGTATCCCATTTGTTTTCTTTTAAACTGAATATTAGTACAAATATATTTTCATTCATATATCAAGTACAGTGTATGAAAGAGAATTCTTCACATCGTGTATCGAGACAGGACATTCTCATTTCATTACAACAGTAGCAATGCCTGTAACCCCTTAGGCCCAATAATGGTTAACTATTTCTTGGTAGATGACTCTTGAATTACCACCACGTAAAATTTAAAAATTTAAAAATACAGGTGTCTCAACTATCCTTAACATTACTAATCCTTATTCTTACTAATATTATAAATGCGAAAGTGAGTTTGTTTGTTACGCTTTCACGCCTAAACCACTGAATCGATTATGGCTAATTTTGGTATAGAGATAGATGGGAACCAGGAGATGGTGATAGAATACCTTTTCTCACGATAAACTTATTAGAAGTGGGGTAAAGAGAAGGATAAACTTTTTATTGCGTCATCCGATTTATCTGACAAAATCAATATTATCGCGAGCGAAGCAGCAGGTAAGAGCTAGTCCTATGTATTATAAGAAACAATCACATACATATATATTCAAATGATACTCAGGAAGGTTATCAATAAATAGAATATTACTCATGTCCACAACCGAAAATAAAGAGATGGTGAAAACCAACAATTTTTTTCGAACACAGCAGATTTAAGCCATACAAAATAACAATTTTTTTTCGAAACTCGCTTGTGTTTTCTAATTAAAAACCAATCAACTGAGAATGAAATAAAAACAATATGCAACCTGGACGTTTGATAAACATCGTAGTAACATCATCCCTTTAGAAACCAATAAAAGAATTATCTGTCTTTTTAAACAGTAATAAATTAAGTTAAAGTATTTTTTTTTTAATCGATGATAGCTCAGTTGGTAGTCTGTACGGACCCCGAGAGCTTAAGCTTTCGGTGTAGAAAAACATCGTGATGAAACACCTGCATGATGGTAGGGCTGTTCATAATGCCTGGCTAACTACCGACCTCATATTGAAAATCTACCGCCAAATACCTATAGGTGTGTTCCGGCAGCTGCACTTGATAGCCAGACTCTCCATTAGGCTTAACACCAGATGATATTGTATCCATAACGCTAAAGCTATAAAATAGAAATTTGAAGCGATGATAGCTCAGTGGTAGCGTGTACGGACTCTGCGTCAAGAGGTGAGATCGAATCCCCCTACAATGAGCTTGAGCTTTCGTTGAGGGAAAATATCGCGGTGGGAAGACTTTATCTAATGCCTGCTTGACTAACTACCACTCTTATATTGAAAATCTACTGCCATATACCTATAGGTGTGGCCCAACAGCTGCACTTGAGAGACAGTCACTCCATTAGGCTTAACATCAGGTGAGATTGTTTCTATTACGTTAATTCTATATAAACATGTCTTCCCTAGACAAGAAGCTTTCTTTCAACTTTGAGACATTTATAGGTCGATGTTGTGATAGCAACCGGAACGCATGATTCCTTGCGTGTGGTCCGGCCCCGAACGATCCTAACATATCCCTCAGAGTGTTTTAACGACATAAATTTCTAACGCGTATTTACATTACTCTGGCCCGGAATTAACATATTGGTGGGTATTCCCACGCCGGCGTCCTGAATATACTCGCATAATTCACACAATTTACAGAAAAAACACCCAACGACCGGTATAAAATGAAATTGGTAAAAAAAAAATGAAACATGTCTAATTGCTAATATTTTACCTGTAACTTTGCTGTACATGCCTACAAAAATTGTTATAGAATATTAATCAGAGTATTTGTTATTTCTTTATTTAGATGATTTATGTTGTATTGTTACTAACTTAACTGTGCCCCTGACTTCGTTTGCAACGACTTGAATTGTATTTTGTTTAATTTTACGTTATACAATTTTTTTTTGCTTTGTGGGCATAGTATTTTTATTATTATATTAAGTACAATAATTATTATTACAAACTATAGGCCTATTCCAGCTTCATCATATTGTAATAATTACATGTTTTCTCGTAGTGACATGGCAGTTTGCTAAGTGACTAGGCTATTAACTAATATTAATAATATGTCATATCAATAAAGCTTGTCTACTACAATATTTGTAATGGTAATTAAAATTAAAATTAACGCAGTTCTTTATTATCTTTAAATCTTTATTATGTGATATTACAAATTGTGCCACTTTACTAAATAATCTTGTATGCGACTTACATTTTAGTACTTCAACACAACGGAGAGATAAAGCATAGTTCTTTATACTTTTTAATTATCGAATAAGTAATATAGTTATCGAACAGAGAAAATTGCATTACCGTTCGTCAAGAAATTCATATTATGCGATAAAAGATAATAATAATTTGTAACCTTAACAAACAAATTTTGACAGACAAAATTTCATAATATAAAATTATATTCAAATAATATTTATGGTACAAATTTGGTGAAGTTAGTTTTATTATACGTACAACCGCTTTCTTACACGTGGAAACGCTTTTGATATTCAACAATACCAACATGTTTTATATAATCTAAATAGTCTGTATTATTTGAAAAGACAATACAGAATACAGTTTAAATTTACCCTCGATTCTTCTTTGAGCTATAACTAGTTTAATCTATAAACTACATTCAAATTGTTATTGAAGTAGTTTTGAGCTGATACTATTTCTGGTGCGAAAAAAATAATAATTTTGTAACAATAAAATATGACTAAATGGTCAAACTAATGTTGGAGCGCTGCTTTCTGTTAGTGAAATTATTTCGGATCAGATCATTAATTCCGGAGAATTCTCCTACGTACGAACTTGCAAAATCTAGTTTTATAAAGCCGTCGAAGCTTGTTTCTTTATTCAAATCCACTAACCACTGGAACGAACTTTCGGGTTAAAAAAAAGTTTCTGTATATGGTAGCCAGATTCATGACGTATACTTCCCATCTAGAAAGTAGTAGTCCTGAGAAACAGAAAAATAACTTTTAATTATATATCTAATAAATGTAGGTAAATTTGTAAAATTAACTTCTTATTGTGCAGGACGGCAGAAATCAGATAGCAACCAAATACTGTAATGAAAAATCGCTGGCAGTTGTTCATGGATTCATTCTTACGTATCAACGAATACATATTTATTAATAGTAATAAATCTTATGAGAACGTTATTTTTTACGAGATTAGCTTATATCAAAGCGGGCTCACAATAAAAAATCAACTTTGTGAAACAAACCTTTGCAGTCAAAATAGTCTTTACCAGGTGACATCAAATAACTTGCATATCTAAACCGCTGACAGTATGGACAGCATTGATCATTCAACCATTTTTTTTATGTTTCACCCAAAATAAATAAAGATACTTGTATTAGAATATCGCAGTTAATACTAAACAGGTTTGTTTTGCTAAAAAAATCTGTTGTGTATTAAAAAATACGTGGCCGTAGGGTTTTAGTGGGTATTCTTGGCGCTTCACGCCGTTGAGTCCCACATGGCCCTTTTAGTCCCCCCAGGCTGGGAGGGGATGCATAGATACATTACCCCACGTAAATAAGGTCCATGATAAAAGCAATATTTAAACATATATGTATATGCGAAATATCAGTTACTCACCAGAATCTCTCCCAAAACTACCAAAGCTATTCACGAAGTAGGGGGCACTAGATAGTGGTATGTAAATATATATATATATATATATATATATACAACAATATATTAAATTACACTTTATTTAATTCTGTATAAGTTAAGTGTCTCATCATAATTTTTCCTAATGTTACTTAAGTGACAATTTAGCCAATAATGATAAAAACACCAAGAGAAACTAGTTCTCAAATGTAACTGCTGGAACGCACATATAACTGCTTGGCGATAGATTTTCATCTCAACAGTTATAGCTGATCAGGTGGACATTAAAAATTATTCAGTCACTATACTACTATGTCAACACACTGTTTACCTCCATCAAAACTTAGGCTAATTACGGGATTCTAACATACGTCGGTCAACGCGCTATTCGAGCGCATTATCACTCAACCATTCTTGTTTCACCATAAACACTTGCATATGCTCTGGTAGAGCATTGCATTGTTTGAATTTACTAATTAACTGACTCGTGTTTGTATTGTATCATTATGTTTAAGCTGAAAATGCCTTGCAGAATTTCCGCATATAAAATATCATTTACTAATGATTTGGTAATGGTCTACGATAATAAAGTAAACACATGTATTTTCTCGTAGTATTCGTAAGAATAAGAAAACTGCAGATAATTGGAGAGTAGCAACAAGTTGTTACGTATAATAAATACTGCTCTGCTCATATATATTTATTCGTACTTTAGAAAAACTAATATGATTCAAAATTAAAATGTATTGATTAAGACACAATCAACAGAACTGGCACAACAATTTATTATCCATGAAAACACAGAGCCGGCTCATTGATATGCTATTTTAATTATTCACAAACCCTTTCCAAATGTTTGACTAAATTAATACAATAAAAATATTAACATAAATACATTAATGTAATTACCCTTTGTTGTGAATTAGAAACGAATATAAAACAATAACTTGCTAATTTCCCCGCATCTAATATGCTACATTAATTCATAATACTAAATATATTATACATCGTACTAAAGTTAAATAAAAGACGAAAGGCGAGAATAAATAGTTCAATTCTGTAGCACATTTTTTATAAATAAAGAAACTTTTAGTATAACGCATTAGAGCATTCGCGTTGAGGGTGTAAGCGTAGGAATTTTGCTGTGTCCCGTTTATAAATCTCTATTTACAATTCCACGCTCGGCGAGTGGAAAGGCTTAAGCCGAGACATTTTTCTTCATTCGCAAGTGTGTGCTAACAAACTCGGTGTCGCCGGAACGCGTTTGGGGACGTTTACCCTTCTCAATCTCGAGAAATTCGGTTACAATAATATCAGGATGACGTTTCATTGTCGACGAAAGTTTATTTTAATCTGGCTTTTATAAATTGTTTCAATAAATATCTTCTGTTTAGTAAAATATTTTCACCTTTCCGCTTAACGTTGTATAACATAGCATTTTTGGATCAGAAAACAGGACAAATCAATAAATGCAATATTTTAACATATGTACTGATAATCATTTATTAACTCTTCACAAATTAAACCCAATATTTATCAAATACTTGAAAACTTTAAAAGGTTTTACATGAACTAACATAATAATACAAAAATAAAACTAAATTAAGTTTTTACGCTCTAGACTTGATTCATCAACACTGTAATGAAGCCGTACAATATTAGTATCCTTACTAATATTATAAATGTTTGTTTGTTTGTTAGGCTTTTATCCCTAGACCATTGAACTAATTGTGATAAATTTTAGTATAGAGAAAGATGGAAACATGGGGACGGTGATAGGCCACTTTTTCTGACGAAAAACTTATTGAAAGTGGGGTAAAGAGCGAGTTAAACTTTGTATGAAACTTTTAATTGAATCATCAGATTTGTTTTACAAAATCAATATTAACTCGAGTGAAGCCGCGTGTAAAACCTAGAATGATGTATTTCAAAGCCTATTTATTTTTAAAGTAAAGATCCTATGCACAAGAAAGTGTTCGTACAACAGTTAGATACTGTAGAACCTTCTTGTCTCATACGCTGGATCTATGCAATCGGTTACTCAACATAGTTTACCGCCACAACTATGATATGGAGCTCTTCAAAAATGGACTGAAATACGGTCTCTAAGGCTGTAATACCCTGTAGTTACGACTATCATAGGCGAAGGTAAACATTTTATACCAAATTGGTCGTCTGCCTGTTTTGCTACACATTAGCATAAAAAAGTAAAACACGGAGTGTATTGCGCAAAATGATCTCTAAAAATCATATAGAATTGCGATTACACATGAGATGTAATAAGATAGAATATAATTAACATTCTTGTTTATGAAAATTATATAATAATCTCCTTTTTTATTAAAGTTGATTGAAAATACGTTACACTTACATTGTGTTTTTTTAATATAAATTCTAGAGTAAGATTTCGTACGAAACAATCATAAATATTGACCCTAAGCATTATGACATTTACCATCTAAACATAATACCGCTGGCGTGTTCACTAGACAATGAGGCAACCTTTATTCCCCATGTTGCGAAACAAAATATTTGTGCCTTCTCTAAACATAGCTAAAAAGGTTTTCCGTGGACGCTTATAAAAGAAATGAGCTTTAAAATAATAGAATGTAACAAGCTCGCTAAATCGCATCGCCTTAACGTAAGAACTGGGAAATTGGAGTTCAGCGGTTTCCTTTTAATACCGCTCTATACGGCTCAGGTAATTATTATATTTCTCGTGTGCGCTGGACGTTGGAAATTAAGTCTTATAATATATATACCGATGTAGCAAAACCCTGGAGACTTGAGTGTTCTTATTATGTATTTACCTTATATTCATTACTATAATGTATTACTTGAAGCAGTACCGCAAAATTTTGTTAGGAAGAACGTAGCAACAATCTTGAGGTGGTATAAATTCGTTCTCTTTACATAATACGGAATCAACCAATTACTGGCGGTCAAAGAAGACCTCTGAATGATCACTGTTTTACGATATTTACTGCTAATTAAACTGTGAAACATACCAATGAAAGTTATATCGACCATGTATACAAAATATTATAAACATTATCTGACAATTAATTACCAAAATATAAAAAATAAACTGAGCGAAAAATTGAAGATGTATTGCGCTAGATTTAGCAAACCAAATATTCATCGAATTATAACTAATTTAATCGGATTTTGTGATCACAGGGCGGACTGAGGTGTAGGTTGTCCAGAAAAGTTCATGTTACTGTGTAACTAAATTGAAGGTAGACACAGTAACATGAACTTTTCTGGACAACCTACATTTCAGTCCGCCCCGTGACTACTAAGGCTGAAAAGCTTTCGAAACATGGGGATCAAGATTAATAAATAACCGGGATAAAATCCGTTTAAATTAATTTTATTTCGATGAATAACATTCGCGTAAACATAACAAATCATTATGTAAACCAAATATTTATATACATTCTATTCTTCGGAATGATGTTAACTCTTAGCGGCACTTTGGAACATCGACTTAACCTAGATCTATACATATAATAAAAATGCAACCATGCCAAATCTATATATTGTTTTTTTATTTATAATTTGGATTTATTTCGTTATCAATGTAGAGTCCAAAAACTGTTTGCTTTTTTACCTCTGTCCTCTCGTACGCACATTACACTAGAACAACTAAATGTTAAGTTTTACATACAACGAAAGAATTATTCGTTCCTTCCTTATACGGGATAAAAGTTAAAATGTTGTTGTGAATAAACTTCCTGGCGGATTACGATGCAATTTTCTCTGTTCGAAACTGACAACATAACTAAAAGTATAAGCTATGGTTCGTTTCTTTTTGGTATTAAAGGGCTTTAAAATATCACAAGGAAATAAGTTTTTGTCTAGCAGCGTCAAGTATTCTGTAATGATACATAATAAAAACAGCTCTAGGTCCATTACAACGGTTATTTTTCTTGCCTTTGATTACACGGGTCAACATGAAATTTGACTTTGATTGCAAAGCATTAAATTTCGGTAGTTTAGGTCGTAATAAGACGGAAAAAAAATATATGGCATGAAAAACTTTGCTTTTGTGCTTAGAAGACTGATTGAACGAAATTTTTAAAAATCTCGGATTTTAATTTTTGATTGAAAATAAAACTATTGAAATAAAAATGTTTATTATTTTTATTAAGTATTACTATCAAATTAGCTTACAGAAAAGTGGAAAATAACTTAAAAGTGCACACTTTTACTTTTTCTTTTATGTTCATAGCTACTTTCTCTCAATAAACCCCAAATATAGTCGCCCATCATGTTTTCATTGTATTGGCCTTGATAGCGTTGTTCAAAATTCATGATGTCCTGATGGAAACGTTCTCCTTGCTCTTCGGAATAGGCTCCCATATTGTTTTTAAATTTATCCAAATGAGCATGCAGCATATGTACTTTTAATGACATCCTGCAGCCCATGACCTTAAAATTTGTAAGCATATCCTCAACCAACTTTTCGTAGTTTTCAGCTTTATTATTTCCTAAAAATCCAGAAACTACTGCTTTAAAACTGTTCCAACTTGCTTTTTGAGTACGATTCAATAGATTTTGCATTTTTACCTCTACGTCTTTTACTCGGATTCACCATACAAAAGTAGCAGTCAGTAATATGGTCTTTTGGTTCTCGCCAAATCCTTGGTATTGCAAATTTCATAGACCTTTTCTCACCTCGATACCAACCTAAAAATATAAAAATAAAAATTAATATGTCTATTATTTTGGATTCATCGCTCAATTAAATAAAAATTGCTTACCTTCCAAACACCTTTTACAATAACTACAAGCAACATGTGGAGCCCATGGCTTATCTTGATTCCGTACAGGACAGTGAAAATATACTTCATAAGCTTCACAGAGAACGTGAGATGTCTTTAGTTCATATTTCACGTCTCGAACTTTAATAAATTGACCACATATAAAACAAAATGCATCAGCATCGTATTTGCACTTTCGTGACGACATTTTAAGTTATTCTGGGCTTGTAAATAACACCTGATGGTTGTTTATCACTCGGGTGCCATCTAGCGGCACAGTGTAAACGTTAATACCCCACTCTCACCGCGCGGTCTTTTTAAAAATATTAAAATCAATTAAAATTTATGAAAAAATTGAAACATGAGTATTACTATTATAACTATCACAAAAGCAAACTTTATACCGAAAAAAGGTATTTTCTTTTCGTTTTTGTGCATAACTAACTGGAAAATAATAGTATAAACTTTAGGACAAAGAACGAAATTTTTTTTGTAGTCGTCTTATTCGTTGATTTTTAATCATATAGATACCAAATTTGTGATATTTACCTGTAAAACAACAACAAAGTCGCAGATACAGTCCTACAGCAAATACTATCTTTGAGTATTAGAGGTAGCTGGCATTTTGTAGTTAAAAATGTATCTTTAAATACTACGGACATACTTACTTTTATACTATTAGAGTTTTCTGTTGATGTCGCAAATATTTATTGACTGGATTTTATATCTTAAAATAGTACTCGTATTCAAGAGAAACCCACTTCCATACGTTGTCCGCTCTGGGTCACTCATAAATTTCAATGTACTATTCTAGCTAGCGTACTTTAAGTGAAATATCTACTCCATTTGGGGATCCAAACAGCCAAACTACTTGATGAACTCCAATACACTTACGTGACTCGCATATTAACTCTAAGTTTATGTATAACCTTTAAAGGATATTTAAAATAATCGTGAATAAATAAAACATGGCCAAATGTATACAATAACGTTTGTAAATAATTTTTTTAATGCTTGTATGTTTGAAGCGATGATAGCTTAGTGGTACGGACTCCGCGTCAAGGGACGTGCTTTCTATGAAGGAAAACACGGTGAGGAAACCATAGCATGGGGGTAGGGTTTTTTATAATGCCTGCCTGGCTAGCTACCACCGCTTATGAGTGGCGCAGAAAGATGATGGCATGTGGGTTAAGACCTACGCCTCGGGAGATTGAAGCTCAGAGGCTAGAAATTCACCAGGTCCACATTGTGACGGAATCGTGTTATCGGCTTGTACATCCGAACTCAGGCGTGATAACCATTGAGGCCTTGAGACCAAATTTTATGGCCTGGACCAGACGGCGACATGGTACTCTTACCTTCCGATTGACACAGGTCCTCTCGGGACATGAATGCTTCGAAAGCTTCCTGTGTCGCATAGGCCGAGAAACAACACGAGAGTGTCACCATTGCAGTTGCGCTCTTGATGATACACAGCACACATTGTCGGACTGTCCCGCATGGGATGCGACACGCTGTGAATTAACCGAAGTGATCGGTTCCGACCTGTCGCTACTGGCTGTGGTTAGATCCATGGTCGAGAGCGAGAGCGGATGGAATGCCGTCGCGTCTTACTGCGAGCAAGTTATGCTCGTGAAAGAAGCGGCGGAAAGGGAACGGGAGCGGACCACCACGCTCCCTTGCCGTAGGCGACGAACCGGGCGCCGAAGGATCGGAAATTACCTCCGGCCGCCTTAGAATGGCCTGCAGCGGCAGATGCGGGCACATCTGTCGCGATTGCAGTGCAAGCCCGAGAAGGAGCGTGACGAACCTCTGCGCGCACCTCTCCGTAGGTTTTGTCTGGGTGTACCGATCCCCAACCCCTTGACCCCAACCCCAACCAGGGAGCCCTTGATTAGGTTTGGACCTTACCGGGATTAGATGATGAATGTGAAAGCGCTCCATCAATCTTGGTGGAAGGTACAGAGGCCGTAGGTTTTTAGTCAGTAAGAATCTGACATAACCCATACTTTTGCTGCCCGGCGGAAGGTGGGTATCTTATGTAAGATCTACCAACGGAAAAAAAAAAAAGCTCCCACCCTCAAGTTGAAAATCTGCAGCCAAATACCAATAGGTTGGTTCTGGCAGTTGCACTTGAGAGCCAGTCCCTCCACAGTTTTAGTCACTTAAGATCAGGTGAGATTATGACCATAACACTAAACTTTTATTACAAAAATGTGAAATATACATAAAAGTAATTAAAATTTTGTTTATTATTCAGTTTTATTTATTATTAATTTTACTAGATATATGAATAAAATATGTTGTCATAAGAATATATTACAGCTTACATCTAAAATTACCGCTTTTTAGGTATTTATTTAATTAATTGTAGTACTGGTCATCACGCAAAATACATTTTTATCAGTTCATTGGATGTTAATCGATTTTGTTTTCATCCTCATCATATATTGCGGAAGCTTCACTTGAGAAAATTGCTTTTATTAAGCTTACCGGAGCGAACCACAGTATCACTTAAAATAAGCAACAATTTTACCCAAATACCCAAATATAAACAAAAAGCGGATTATTTAAATTTAAAAATAAACATTTTAGTATTTTCAAGAATAAAATACTTAAGCCTCTATCTACGGGAATAAAGCTAAAAACCCCTTATAGTGAAGGTTTCTTTTCAGATTTCCTGAACACTCTGAAACATAGGGCCTAATAAATATTCCCCGCTGTCAGATCGCTTCCCTCCGCCCCAACGAAGCTACCGCCTTACTGGTGTCTTATACAAGACAAACTATGCGTTAATCCGCTATACTACGCTATGGAATATGATACAAAAATAAAACGTTAGTACATATGTATGTATATATATAACATATATAAAAATTTATTTAATCCATTTCATTAAAAAAATTATATAGCCTATGTTACTCAGGGCTAATGTAGAATTCTAATGGTGAAAGAATTTTTGAAATCGGTCCAGTAGCTCCTGAGTATATTTGTTACAAACAAAAATACAAATCTTTTCTCATTTGTATAAGTATGGATTGATATATCACATTTTATAAAAATAGTTATCTGCTCTCTATCGGATTAAAGTAAGTTATTTAATTGCTATTTTCGCTATCGTTTCTATTGCAAATTAGTAGATAAATAATTATTAATATTATTATCAATTACTACTAGTACACAAGAATATAATGATGATATTAATCAAATCCTGCTAAATCAGAATGTAAACTACACACAGTAACATTGATGGAACGGCGGATTTTATGACATTATTGAGGGTCGTTAAATGGAAAGAAGTTATCATAGCATAGACAACAAATGAAGCCCACCAAAGTCCAGTATGTAATTTCTTTGATTTAGAGACCTAGTCGTTAAATTGAGTTATATTTTACACTATATATTAAATAATGCAGGTGCAGTAAGCTTCGCATATTATTTATAGTATTATATTAAGGAAACTAATATTAAGTGGTTACATAAAATAAATTCTGTATATATGCGAATACACATACTTCACCCTAACCTAAAATAATGGCACATAAATGCACAATGCCTGTAAATATATGAACCTTTATATACCTACCTTCTACACTAATTATCTTCTATACCCCCAGATAAATACAATACATTTTTTTGCCAGCTCTACTCGATAACTGGAATCTTTTTAAGCACCTTCTTAGAGCCTACATTAAATAGATTACATTTTATTTTAAACAATATGAAAAAGTCACATTGATAATCTTGTGCCAATATAGAAATCATTAACAAATTAAAGTAAATATTTTCTAATACTTTCGGTACCTTATGAGTTTAATTTACAAGAGCGATTGTTTTCCATTGTAAGTCTCATAGTAGCAATAGTCTACATTAATCTATTCAAGCTTAGAACGTACATATATTTGGGACAATATAGTTATTAAAATTATTTATAAAGATATTTAATTTTATTATTTTTTTGACGCATCGCTTTACTCGTGTAAGACATCGGCAAAGATGAGGAAAACCGCCGAGATTTGTACCATAAACCCGCCTGTCACCGGAAAACAACGTAACATGTGTGATACGATCGGTAGCTACGCACGGAAAATATATGAAGTAAAATGTAAAAGGTTGAATGTAAATGTTTAAAAAAATAATGTTTATCTAGGTAAAACTGGTTACCAGTATGCAAATATATATATTTTGTCGATATTTATAGAAGTTAGTAGGTATAATGACCAAATTACGATTATGTTGTAGCAATAAATCGAAAGCTTAAGCAATATCTAAAAAACGTGACGTATATAGATGCTGTAAGAAAAATCTTACAAATTCCAAATCATCCAACCTTTGGCTATAGCTTCGGCACTTAAAGTGAAGACCGTGAAAAACCATCAGTTTTTTCAATTTCAAAGCAATAAATTCGACAAAGATGTTACTTTGAAATAGTGTTTTATAAATGCAAATTAATATATCCTCAGATTTCTTCAAATTTGATGAAGTTTTCCATAAAATAAAACTAATTTTTTGAACTCTAAGAATTTAGGAACTGACGATAGTTTGTAGCATACATGGTTTAAGTATGTAAACTTGTAGCGTAGTCTTCTTGATTCTGTTAAGTGGGAATCTGTTGATATACACAGTTATGCCAACATCACGTAGAAGGATAAAACACCTTGAAAGTCTTCAGAGTTCCTACAAATCTTAAACAGGATGTTGTAACTCATAGTAAAACTGTTCAGAAAGATGTTATGGCAAAAACAAACCATATCTATAGCATCGTTCATCATTCACTTCAGTTATGCACACCAACCAAACATACCACGCAAAATGTCACCAATATTACATGACATAGGTCCAAATAACTAAATTTTTGGGAATTAGAATTTATTCCAAAAAATTTAAAGTAAGAGCTCGCCTAAAATTTTCTTTAGCGTAGTCACTTTTTTTTTTCTAATTTTAGCTTAAGATTCATGGTGATCTTACAGCTAATAATAGAATACAAAATTAAGTAAAACATAAATAAGCCCATTTAACAGTTCAGACAGATATACATGCGTATATCAAATCAAAAATCTTTATTCAATTTAGACCCTAAGAAGGCGCTTATAAACGTCAAAAATTACTACCGGTTCGGAAAGTAACGCAGTCATCGAGAAGAACCGGAAAGAAACTCGATCTGCAACTTTTTTTTTAGTCTTATTCTTATGCTTATATACAATAATTTAATGTGTTACAATAGATAACTATATATAGCGGATGTACAGAGAAGGGCGTCAATTCCAGACATCACGATCGCTCACATATTGATCCATCCTATAATAGCCTTTTAGCCTTTATACCTTTTTGTATGGTAGACAATGGTAGTACGACAGAGTGATGATATTCGACCATTGAAATATCTTTCCAGCCAGCAAGGCTCTTGTCAGGTGTATATACACTGAATGATATCTAAACGGGTTAAACTAAAAGATGATCACGGTTATGTGATCAACACCAAGTATATGATATTCGCGGCCAAGTCAGGTGCATTTACCTACCCGCCGATGTAGCATCCAGCCCGATTACTAGATAATACAACAATTGTTCCCGGAATACAAAATGCCTAAACGTATCGTATTACACTTAGAGTCTAGTGATCGCGATGCAGTTGAATACGGTATGTTCTATTACACAGTAAGGTAAATATTTGAAAGAATAATCATTCGCTAATGTAGAGAAAAAATAAGTGACTGATATTCTATATGGAATATCATCCCACATATTTTGTGCTTTCTGTATTTTAACAATCGTTGAAAACAGTTTGGCTAGTGGCACAGGTTGACTAATAGAAGTGTGATAGCTATCCTTGGTGTTTAGCAACATGGCAGAGTATTTGACGGTGCTTGTTACCCAATAAATTGCCACATATCCTTTCCGCCTTGACCTGGGCCCGGTAACACGTTTTACACGTTCACACACAAAAACAGATCAAGCGAATACTGTTAATTGATTGCCGATCTCCGGTAGTCGCTCACTGTTATTTTTAGATTATAGATACTGTTCTTATCATCAGATACATTGCTGTCACTTTAAGTATATACTTGAATTGACTTCAATATGGTGAATAAATTTACATCACACGTCGATTTTGGTAATAAAACCTCACATTTACAGAAATAACCGAACGCACTAACGTAAATCTGAAAATCATCTCGTAATGGACTAGACGCAATCATAAAGTCACTTTCAACTTGGAACAATATAAGAAACGAGCCGAACTTAATTGGGTCACGAACGGGACCCTGTCGAACATGGGACGCTATTAATTGAACCACTTCTTCTTAGACATTATCACAACTTGAACCGAGGACTTGCTCCCGAAATAATTGCTTCCCATTTTGTTCGCGAAAATGTTGATTTTGTTTTTATGCTAATTAGATATTGACGTCACGGATATCGAATAAGAAAGTTTGGTTACATTGGAAGTATGACGTAGAAAAGTTCTTAGGAACTTTCCATGTTGTTTCCAAGTTTCATAAAGTATGAAAGTTGTTTATCAGCTATACATTTTCTCGTGGAATTAAAAATAGACAATTAACCATATATGTAATTCTATATATGTTTTCACAGCAAAAGGCTGTTTATACGGTGGATCAATATGTGAGCGATGGTAATGTCTGGAATGAAAACCCCTCTCTGTGCATCCACTAATAAGTATTGTAAATGCACACGGTAAAACATTATTTAAAAAATAAATTATACAAGATAGAGTTTCTTGCCGATTTGTATCGATGACAGGGTTATTTTTCGAACCGGTAGTAGTTTTGACGTTCAATAACGCCTTGTTAGGGCCAAAATTAAATAAAGATATTAAGATTTACTTTTTTTATATATTACGTATTAATCATTCGTTACTTCTACCTTTATTGTTATTCATATATTTAACTGTAATAATACTTTATGGTCTATCATTGTGTTCTTTACCATCCCAAGTATATATATTTTAAATTAGCGATATGTGATTTAACGGTTGACTCATAACAGAATAAATCATCGTTGCACAACTGACACTATAAGGACAGAACTTTGAAATTTCGGTTGGAGGTTGCCTTTATATTATAAGAATCGTTAAATAAAGAACAGCTCAAAAATAATCGTCTAAAAAATTAAAGTTTGCATTGAAAGTAATATTTTAACATCAGATTGTATTCTTTTTTAAACTAGGTGTGAAAGGAGTGGTAAAGTTTGGGAAATAACAATTTTTAGCATAGATTCTATGAGACCTATTCAAGAATACAAACGAGCGAGCTTTAATAAATTCCAACTTTATTGAAGTAAACTAAAAACACTGTAATGTTTATTGACGTATTCATGAACAGTGTATATAAAAATATACATATAAATTCAATTAAAAACAATAAATACTTAACAAATTTTACAGTATACGCCAACGAAGCTAGATTACTATAAAATTTGTATTCAGTAATACTGTAGAATACTGCTACTATAGAGTAGAAATATAAAACCGAAAGGCTGCTTCAGATCCAATCTTAATGTACTAAGTTGCGCTGAAGAGGCTAATGAACATCCAAACTAAAAAAGATTGTGTAGCAAAACGGACGCCTAGCCGAGATTTATGCTGTGTAGAAAGATATTTTTCTTTCCCCACTAATTACCGTATTATTTAACCGGTATAAAAACTTGTAGGTATATTTAAATACCTTTTTTCGACGTGGATAAACCAACGTGAACCAATATACATCGACAATGGCTATATATCGATTTGTAGTCTTTTTTAAATACTTTATTGAGTTTATCGTTATGGGCACAATCTCATTTGCTGTTAAGTAACGATGTAAGTGTGCGGCTTTGTGGCAATATCGATAGGGACCTCAACCCCATGCAATACTTATCGTGTCTCTTTGACCTGCTTTTTTATATTTTTTGGGCAAGTATTGTGCGTATCTTAAATAAACGCTTTTCTAATAAATTAAGGGCGTAACAGAATGAACGCAGTACAAACAATTTACAGTTTTCTTTTTTTATTAATTTTCTCTCATCAGCATGAATGTATTTAATTTAATTCGCGGTTTTACGTAAAAAAAATTAGATCCGATATATATTGCGTTCCAATTAAGAATAATAAATGAATTACAAAATCGGATGATGATAAGGTTTTTCTAATGCCCGGCTGCTATACCTATACCTATATATGCTTCCACCGTCAAGTTAAAAATCTGCTGTTAAATATCTATAGGTGTGTTCCGGCAGTTGCACTTGAGAGCCAGTGTCTCTACCAGGCTTAGCGTGTTCACCATGTTGATCCACATTGTCCCTTAAATATATATTAACTTAGTAAATCTAAAATGAAAATTCATGAATTATTAATTAATTAATTAATAATAAATGTAGGATGTGCGTCATTAAAAAAAATCATGGTCTCTGTTTAAAATTATTATAATATATGTGAATGTACTGATAAGTTGAGTAAGATTGCTAAAAGCCGCTTGATGCATACGGCATAAAATCAGTCGTTATAGTGATGAATGCAAATAAATTACAATAAGACCAGCGAAATGATGCTGAACGGTTTTGAGGTTTGGTTGAATGTCCTCGTACCACAGGGCTACACGGTAATTGAGAGTATAGAATCTAATCCTTTAGCTCATCTTACCAAAATAGGTCTACTTAGTCTATGTCTTTAGTTATGTTCGAGTAAACTCATACATATTAATAATAGGTCGGGAAAAAAGTCTTTTCGCAAATAGTATGTATAAACTTGTAATAAAATCTCTTTATTTTATCTGGTTGTACTATTTGTATCTGGCTGATTTTGATGACACTAAAAAGATTACGTTTACAAATTAGAAAAATGTTGTTTTCAACAATTTTTCATCAGTTTTTCCTTCCGGAATTGATCAATAGAAAGGCTGTGGTCTTTCATCACGATAACGCTAAACCACATACATCTTTCGCCACTCAGAAAAAACAAAGAGAGTTCGGCTTGGGGGCATTAATTCATCCGTAATATAGCCATGACCTTACCTCCTCCAGATTTCCACATGTTTCGGTCTCTTCAAAATTGTTTAAGACAGATTAACAACATCAAGAGAGGACTGGAAAAATAATGGGTGCGATTCTTTTATCACAAGTCTAAAATTTCTACAGTAGCGGAATCATGGTACAACCTAGAAGATGTCAGAGAGTCATCAAACAAAATGGCTTATTTGTGTATACTATAATTAAATGTAAATAAACTTTTGAAAAGTAAATGTCTTGAATTTTCATATAAAATGTGAGGAAATTATTTCCTCAACCTAATGTTAATTATTCATCATAATATCTTTATTACCGGTCATCGAAATTAAGCTATCGTATTTATATAGGCGACCATATTTTTATATTTTAGTGAATAGTTGTTTGATAACAAATTCATTTTGTTCATGAACATAATAACAGGCTAAGCTTAAAAATGGTAGGTTATACCTAAAACATTTTGATTGTTGCTTGGTGACATACTTTCAATTTTAAAATGATAACTATCTAGGCAAGTGCTATAGAATGTTTTACACCTTTATAAAGTACCATCAAAACATTTGGAGACCGACGTGCTGTCGAAGATCATTAGCGGTGAATCATCATAGCTTTCTCTTACATTTTTAAGAGGGTTGTATATACGTTGCTATAGAAAATCCCAGTTACTTAAAATCACCAATGCAAGCTATTATTTACACTCAACGCTGTTTTGCACGAATATACAATTACAAAACAAGTCATCTATCTACATACGTACGTATGGTATATAATTACTAAATTGCTTTTCATGTATCTACGTGTGTTGTTCTATGTTGGCCATTAGCTTTGAAATATGATATAACTGTGCGGTGGAACTTTAGTTAAACCTCAAAGGTTATAATTGTAAACAACACACTTACCCGTGGTGGATTTACCAATAGGCTAAATGGGCTGGTGTCTAGCGGCTGGTGTCTGTTTTTAGATGTGGCAAATTTGGAAGGAATTATAAGTGGAAAACCACTGAAAGAGTTACGTGAATCTTTACTTTAATTTCCCACGTATTCTTAGGCAAGGCTTTAATATATGCTTTGTTGCAATACATATTTAAATACTAGCTATGCCTGCACTTCGTTCGCAGGGAACAAAAAATTGGTTCTTTTTTTTTGCCCGTTTTCATAACTTTTTTGAATACAACTTTGCTCCTATTGGTTGTAACTGATGTTATATAGCCTAAAGCCTTCTTCAATGATTGGTCTATAAAATACATAAATCATTTTTGATATGCCACTGGTCGATACTAAGATTAGCGCGTTCAAACAAAAAATTAAACATTTTTCGCGTCACTTAGATAAAAGTATATTTAAAATTCGTGTTGCATGATAATGCCATATGCACTAAGCCATCGAATATGGAGTTTAACTGTCAACATTTTAGCGTTGCAAGCGACTGAATTGCGTCCGTGAGAAAACTTTAAATTCATATTGTCTAATATTTCTTGATAGAGTGAAATGATTGCGATGCAAAAAAAGGTATAGATTTTATAATGACGATAGTAAATCGAGAATCCAAAAAATACTGGAAAAAAATACTGAATTTATTCAGATAACAATGTATTTAAATAAATTAAGTATTCTCATTCCTGATTTAAGTATACATTTTATTACCTTGGGAAGTAATACATATTCCTGTTCTTTTTTAAGATTCAGTTTTATCAATAAGAAACAATTGAAAACAGCTCTAAACAGAAAACTGAACTGATACAATATTATGACACAATACATTGGAAACCAAAGCAGAAAAGTACTTCAACTGACCTATTTGCACAGAGATAAAAACGGCTTAAAATGTGAGGACAAATATAAATAAAAAAGAATAATGAAAAACTGTAAACGTGTTCTGAATTGAGTATCTAATATAATTAGGTGAATTTGTCGGTAAACGCTAAAAACAAAATACGAATAGATGTACAATCGTCTTCGAATGTTTTACGCTATTAAAGTTTATGTTTAGGACCGAATCACAAAGACGTTTCTTGTCTAGAAAACCAATTGATGTTCGGTAAAACAAGGATGGCAAACGAGGGTTAATACTGTTGATGATATTGGCGCCGAATGAATTACGACTCAATGATAGAATAATGTTTATAAATAATTCAACATCATTCAAACTGGCAGATCACTGACTAATATTCCCATTATTTAAAGATCAGAGGACACAGAATTATGATATTATATCTGATGGATGCGCGATGATGAATGTAAATGAAATGATGAATATTCCACTTTTTATTTAGAAATTGTGAATTAACTTTATGTAATGTTAAAAAACTACAACCATCTGAACTTTCTTTTCAGGTTAGATATAAATTGAATAAAAATTACAGTTGAAGAGAACTGAAGTTAGCTTACTGATAGCGTACACAAAGTAGCTGCATCGCTTCGTTAGAAGTAAGTCTTCTCAAATCTAATTTCAGAGCTTTATAAACCCTTTACAATTTCTATTTTAATTAGCCAAACAAGAAAAAAAAATCAGATTAGAATATACTTCACAAAACAGAATGATACTAAAAAGTCTAACAATAGTTATATTTTATTTTTTATCGTTTCTGCGCTGGAAATTTACTTATATTTAAAATTATTGTCGATTACATTCTGTTGTCTATTGACTAATACTCTAAGACTATTGCAAGATTCGACTATTTCACAAAACTGAGTGATAAATGCAGAAGCTATTCAGCCAAAATTACAAACACAATGGCATCGAGCTCAATGTGGTCTATTGGAGTACCTACATTCAACAATCGAATCTCACTAGATACAATGATCACACGTAGTCTAAATATAAATATACTAGCTTACCTGGCAAACTTTGCCTACCTTTTCTACCTTTTCGAGGCAATCACATCAACTACAGCGACATCTATTGCGTTACGATCACTTATCGTAATAAAAAGTATCCTAATTCTCAAGTTGGAGCAAACTGTAAACAGAGTGTAAATTTGAATAAAATTGGTTCATCGCGGACAAACAATGTGACACGAAATTTTTATACGCAGAAAAGGTTTTTTTTTAATATGAAGATATACAAGAAAATAATTCAATTCACTTAGGTTTAAATTAGATATTTAGATTGTTGTAATTTTTTTTAATATCACTTTGTACATAAAAAGAAATTACAGTGATTTTATAGGAAGACTTGCAAATAGGTTCTGTATAACAAGATGCTTAATGTAGTAACTTACATAAGAACACTCAGAATTACGTTTTTATATAATAAAAATACCCCAGTTACAAAACATTTAATCAGATAATATAACAAGATGATGTTCGGTATATACACCGAAACGACTCAAAGAACAAAACGAGAGCCGTTCGTGATTTAATTTTATTTCAGAAGACATTAAAACTCGCTGTCGCAAGTGAAAAATAATCTCCCTTGTAAAATTATTGCTTACTAGATGAACGAAGACAGATAACGCCGGCGCGGATTACGCGACAACAGGGTTGACACATCAAAATCTTATTTATATTGTTCTAACGTTTTACAAATAATACCAACACTGAGATAGACAGAATGAAAATGTTTAAAAAGTTTTTTCAGTGTGTTAAGTTTTTAATATTCACAACAGTTTTATTTGGAAAGGATACGCCTTTTTATGTTATGATATCTGCCTGTAGGCTACTTCGCTAATGTCAAGTGTACCAGCATACGTTTTAAATTTAATTCCTAAGCAAGTTTTAAAATCAATAAATAACCGCGATAAAATCCGTTTAAATTTATTTTTATTTCAATGAATAATATTCGTGTAAGCATAAGAAATAATTAATTCCTAAGTATTTGGTGTAAGGGAGAAAAAACCTCTTTTTACCTTTTTAAAAAAGACGATACTCAGTATGCCAACTATTATAATATTAGGACATGATAGTCAAAACATGGGAAATAAACTTTTCCGGTGTTATTGTATATACTGATGAACGTATGAAGACGCTAATTTGAGAAAACGTTTCGAGAAAACCGTTCTATAATTAGAATTTTATCATCTTCCTCCTTTGAGCATGTGGATATGTTTTTATAAGATATAAAAAAGTAGCTGTACCCGCGACTTTGTTCGCGTGGAACTAATAATTTTTACCCGTTTTTGTAACTTTTTTAATACAGCTTGGCTCCTATTGGTGGTAGCAGGCTGTTGAATAGTCAAAGCCTGCTCAATAATTGCGCTACCATTAATTTTTTGTTTGACTTCTATATTCTAAGATTAGGGCGTTCAAAGTTTCAAACAAACTTTTCCGCTTTATTATGTTCCGCTCGAAATAATATTGATATTAATATAGATAACTCAAAAGAGATTATCGTTTAATTTCGAAAGTCTACTAACAAAACTGGATAGCGTATTATTATTTATTTATTTAAGATAAATACCATAACAATACCAAATTGGAAAATCAATACCAAAATAAGTTACAATAATAACTCATTAAAATGTGACCTCGGAAAGTACCACGTGACTGTAGCTGGCAAGGCAACCATATAAAACTTTCCTTACCTTGAATCCCTATTAAGGGTGTTAAGACTGTTGTAGTAAGTTTAGATTGAAATCTAAGGAAATTATGATCGGGTTGGTAACTATTATGCTACAAAATTACACTTACAAACGAGAACACAAATTATGGTGGTCACCCATTAGATGTGTTGTATGTCGAAGCAATTAGGTATTTGCTTTTATATAAATTTCGATACCATTAATCTTGCTAAACCTTTCAACGTGTTTGTAACATTAAATAATTTACGTGAATATATTCTATATTTATAAATATTAATATGAAATGCTATGTAGAGATTTCGCCAATGAAAAGTGAGAAAAACTTCATAAAATAATTAACAGAAACAAAGTAAGAACCAGACTGAGAACAATTATTAACCCACAGCACTACAACATTTATCTATGTAAGTAAGATTAATCTTTTTAACTTTCTGTTTCAAAAATCTATCAAATGCCCTTTAACGAAGAAAACTACTAAACAAAACTTGCTAAGTTTAATGACTACTTAACAATCAACATGAACAGAAACAGTTGTATCTGACTAAATAACGACTACCATACACCAAGTGAAATCCCCCCATTGGAAGTATACTTTGACTAAACCGTTCCGGGGTTAGTCCATGTATATTTAAGTATCGATGGATTGTCCAACTCTGAATGATCATCATTAAATTTACTTAAATTCAATCAATAAAGGACACAAAAGAGAAATACCGTATCTTGAAAATCATATCACACACATAATACAGAAAGAAGTTCATAATTACTATTAACAAGAATTAAATAATAACACATTTGGACATCCTTGTGTTGTATCTTAACTCGTAGGTAGGTAATTAGTACGAGTAGAAAAAATTAAACAACTTCTTTTAAAATTAACTGTTTATGAAACAGCTATAAAAATAATATACATAATAGTTATATACATAGTACTAGTTAAGATAAAACTGAATAATTTTCTTTCAAACGAGTTAACCAAACATCCACCATCTATTCAAAATAATTTAAAATTGTGGTGACCACAACATCTATATACTTTCGCCGTAGCCATATTCACCAACAAGGGAATATATTTTATTATGAATGTTTTTAAAGATAGCAACATTTCGTTATTCAACTGAGTTGTTGCAGGCTAGATACACTCATATTATTTTGTGTTACAGGATTCCGTATTTCAATAAAACGATGATAACTCAGCGCTAGCGTGTACGGACGCCGCGTCAAAGGACGTAAGGTCGAATCCCTGCAACGAACTTGAGCTTTCGGTGACGCAAAACATCGTGATGAAACCATAGCATGGTAATAGGGCTTTTTCAACTGCACGCCTGGCTAGCTACCACGCTCAATCTGAAATATGTGCCGCCAAATACCAATAGGTGTGTTCCGGCAGTTGCACTTGAGAGCCAGAAGGTTTAGCGTGTCACATAACATCAGGTGAGATGGTGGCCATAACATAAACCTGTAAACTAAAAAAAACTATTCTTCATATCCACTATGTGAGAACTCTTATATACCACTATATACAAACAATAAAATTATTAAATATACATAAAATAGAGCCTACAAACACCTATAGAAATAAATTGGTTAATTAGAAATGTTCTCGGGACCTACGCAAACCAGCTTGCTTGTTCACGTTACCTCTGAAAACTTATCGCTGAGGCGTGCCCTTTATCCTTTCCATTTAGAAAATATTTATTTAGCATCCTTTCCTTAAGCCCCGCGCCCAGGTGCGAGATCGCCCTAACTCAAACAACGGGCAGCCATTTAAATAAGACTTGTTTTCATTACACTTCTCTACTACATCTACAAAATGCTTGATTAATGGTATCAAAAATGTTTCGTTACATATACATCATTTTTTGTTCGTTATTTTATAATTCTTGACTTTTTTCAGTATTGGTCAATTAAATAGTGATTTTTATTTAATTCATAGTTATTTTATTTGTAACTATTTTAATAATTTTAGTGACCTTTTTTATGATATACGTTATTTATTAGGCTCAAGTGAAAAGTAGTATAAATAACAAGATATTAACTGCACAGTTGGTCCAGCTATTTAGGCGGTTGCCTAACGGCTGATGCGTGTTGCGAGTTCGATTACCGCAGGTAAAGATTATTTGTGTGACAATAATTTTTCTGAGTCTGGATATTCATGTTCATCGCTTCTATTGTATATTCTCATTTGACATTGGTGAAATTGCCTATATACCTATATAGACAGATGCCAGAACATAAAAAAGCTCCTTGGACAGTTTCAACAAATGATCCATTATTTTGTTAAAGTTAGGTTTGAAGAATACATTTCATACTTGATAGTAGCAAAACTTTCTACATAACCAGAAACTATATTTACAAAAAAAAAATACAAGTACTTCTCGCAGTATGAAAATTCGCTGACGCACTCAACATTTGTGTGTTCAACCTGGACTGGTATTTCTAAAAACCTTAGCTTGTACTTTAAAAAATCAATATAGTAATATACTATAGTATAACACACACACGTATTACACATTCCTCTAATTTTAGGATGTTCCTAGAGCGGCAACAAAGAAATATATAAAAACGAATACGATGACGTTAAATACAACCCGAAAACTTTTATTTATTTTTATTTATAATAATTTAAAGAATTCTGGACTATCTAAATATATCATCTTGCACGATCGACGACTGGAATACTCTGTTCACTTGTTCACTTATCTAATTTACTTCCTTTTTTATATTATGGTATCTGGTTATGTAGACGTTTTGGCCAATGTCAAGTGAGAAAGACTTTACACAATTAACGAACAAAAACTAAACAACTAAATTCAGAACACTTATTTGTTGATCACACAAATAATAGTGCTGTGCGGGACTCGAATACTCAGTACATCGGCGCATCGGTTGCAACGAGTCAACTGCTTTAACCTCTATGCCAACGGTTTACCCATAATCAATGTAAGTTCAGTAGGCATTTATAACATCATACTTGGGCAAACCATATCAGATGAACCATGAAAATCAGGAACATTGAAAATTCAATCTCTGCGTGATTAATACGCGTCCATTGAAAATAGGAAGATCGTTTAACATTAATAAACTTACAAAATTATGGTTATAACTTAACTGAAACTAACCAAATCGAGATAGTTCAGTTAACAATATCAAAACATTTATCTTAACTAAATCAGTTGAATGAATTTGTTGGTTCAGTTTATGCATATATTAAAGTAAAACTAAGGCATTTGAAACGATGATGGGTCCGTGCTGACATGTATAGGCACAGCGTCGATAAGCGTGAGTTCAAATCATTGCAATATAGTTCAACTTTACATAAAGATAAACATCGCCATGACACTATAGGCTGGAGTTAGGTTTTTTATAATGTCTGCCTGGCTAGCTAACCTCAATTTGAAAATCTGGTGCCAAATACCTATAGGCGTGTTCCGGCAGTTGCGCTTGAGAGCCAGTCTCTCCACCATGTGTCCACCATCTTGGGCCACATCGACACTTCACATCAGGTGAGATTGCGGCCATAACGCTACCCTTAAAGTGTATAAAAACTACCAAATAATTTTAAATCGCAATTGCTTATTTAAAACCACATGGATCTAATCACTCTGTTATAGATGACAATACACAGCACATTCCACTTACTACGTACACTTGAACTACAAAGAATAAGGTGGAGACGTTGAAGAGTTTGCGGGAAAATTTTGTTCATTTTAATTAAGTCACGAACGTCACACAGTGTCTGTTGGCCCGTTTCCTTAGCTCAGGTAATCACGATCGGAAAAGCATTAATTCAAAACTTCAGTTCGACACTCGAGCAGTATTCCTAACGACCTCACTTGAGCACGTCGCGTACGAACACTTTCAAAAATACAAATGTATCCTCGACCCGATTGGGATTAGGACAATCAGAGATGTAATGATCGACAAATTTAAGGAATCAAAATAAAAAAATATTTCATTTAATTTTAGCTCTGCAATGGCATTAATGAATGTCGAAACAATAAACACTTTAGTCATAGACAATACAGCAAGAAATATGAATGAGTTCACAAATACTTATTTTTAAACTCATTAAAGTTATTGTTATATTTTTTATAATCCAAAAGACAGACAACCTCCAACCTGTTTGATAGTGAAAGATTACTGTTTAGTGGAAGTGCGTGCAGAGAATCAATTCATATTAAGGGTAAAAAAAAAATATTTATACAATAAAAAAAATTACTCCGATTGATACAGGTTTTACTTCAATTTGAAATTCAATTATATTTATATTACTTACAATACAATTTATGATGATTTATTTACCTGCGAAAACTTTTCGTCTTAATCCGTTTATGTATCACGCAAAAAACGTCTAAATGCATTCCTGTACCATACTCAAACAAAATATAAAAACGTTTTTGCAAAATATATCTTATTCTTTGATAATGAAGCGATGATAGCTTAGTGGTAGTGTGTACGACTTCGCGTCAAGGGACGTGAGTTCGAATCCAATCACCTACAATGAGCTTGAGCTGTCGGGGAAGGAAAACGTGAGGAAACCATAGCATAGTGGTAGGGCTTTTTCTAAAGCCCGTCTGGCTAGCAATCACCCTCAAGTTGAAAAACTGCCGCCAAATACCAACAGGTGTGTTCCGGCAGGTGCACTTGAGAGCCAGTTCCTCCACAGGTTTAGCGTGTCTACCATCTTGGGCCGTACCATCACTTAAAATCAGGTGAGATTATAGCCATAACACAAAACCTTAACTATAAAAATAAAATAAGAAAAGAGTTATATCTATTTATACATATAATAAAACTGTAATGGTAGAAAATCTGTACATATATTTTTTTATTTAATTTTAATTCGAGTCTACTCTGTATATTTTTAAGAATTTCTGTCTGTCTGTCTGTCTCGTTGTACGCGCATAACTCAGAAAGTACTGAATAGATTTCAATAAAATTTGGTAGGGTGCTAGCTAATTATACGGATCAACATGCTTTATGTTCCATAAAACGATAGGGTTTCTGCGGGATAGGAAAGTTAACACACTCTATCTTCCGTACCGAGCGCTAATGATTGAACGTATTTAATTTCCCAAAAATTATATGTTTAAAATTAAATAAATTACCACATTGACGCTAGTCTAGCATAAGAATTAAAAGTAGTAAATGTTGAAACTATCTGTATTTTTGTTAAAAGTAAATATACATATACACTCATACAAAAATTTTCCTTTATTCTTTATAATCAACGTATAAATAGCCAAAAACGGAACAAATCAGTAGTTTTTTGCCTCCTCTGTTTGTCAAACGACTTTTTTTTTGTTTAGTAAGTATTGAGGAAATCTAATGTAATCAATACATAAATTTCGGTAACATTTTTTCCCCAACTTGTCAAGAAATTTCTCCAATCTCTAATAATAAAATTATATGTTCGAATTTCTATCACTGAGTGAACAGTAGTTATTTTTTAAAGATGCGTATTAATAAAGAACGCTTAACTAAGAGTACTTCCGGTATTTTATAGACAATTTATTTATATTTACTTCTAGCAAAAAAAAAATATACATATTTTACGTGTTAAATTGAAATAACACATAATTTAATACTACATCAGCTCCCAACAGTGCATGAATAAATTTGTTTTGGCATTATATTTGTCAGCAATGTGATCTGTGGAGTGCGGAGGTGTTATTTTTTTAACTTCTTATCCGCATCATGAAGTTTTCCATACACGTTGTTAGTAGTACAAAAAAACATACTGCAACGGACATCTAGAAAATAAGTATTATTTTCGAGGTATAACAAAATATGTTTTATACTAAGCGAACAAAGTCGCGGGCACAGCTAATTTCATACTAAAACTACATTTTTAAACGTATCGATATTCATTTAGATCGATCAACAAATATTATTTAAACAAACCTTCTCAAACAATCAATATATGAATTTTTTCGTTCAACACTGATCTCTAAAAAGCAAAACTTCATTTTTACGAATGGACCCATTAGCTCTTCTAAGTATTGTGCGAAATCTTAGTTTATTAGTTTTTTATTTGTTTTATGAAAATAAACACTTCTAAGTAAATAATTACCAACTTGTAGTGAATTAGCCTAATAGGTACACCCACACATAAATAATTATCACGAATAGCAAATATTTGTTTAGCTGAATTAATACTTGTAAACAATTATAATACGAGCTACAGTATACTCGTATATAGTTAATACTATTATGACAAAGTTTACGGCGATCGATTTTGAAATATCTATAAATATCAAAGACACTTTAAAAAACTTATCCAGAACATTTTCCCATTTATTGTTTATTTTTGGGAAGGCGCGGTTTTTGTGTAGCTACAATTTTAATTAGTGAAAGCCGATCAATCTGTATAGATTTTAATTTAAATTCAGTTAAAATTAAAGGACACGGTCTCGAACTGTTGAAGCGCGATGCCTAATGAATTTATTAAATAGAAATTTAATTTAGACATTGCTGCTGTTTAGAATTATCATAAATAATTTAATAAATAGTGTGTACCTACAGTATAAGAGTTTTAAGATTTAAATAGACTAATTATTGATAAAGATCTATAAATTTCATAATTCACTACGTTACTTTTCTTTTATTTTCTTATAAGCATTTTAAAAATATTTCCATATAGTTAATAAACTTTTTACAGCATAAATTGAAACAGCATATTCTCTTTTTTGTCTGTAACCATAATTAATTATACCCCAATTATAATTTCTAATGTTTAATTTACAGCTTTGGTTTCAATTCAGTTTTGTTATATGTATAGAGTTATGGTTAGAATTCCAAAAGTTTTACTACTAACGTCTACTAAAAAAAGCTTCCGCAATATTTGAAACAATCTTAATGATATACTTAAAAAAATTATCACAAAATTTAAAACTATAACTTTAAAAACAAAATTTTAACAAATGCCTTTATAATATAGGTACGTAGAAAGGGCTCTATCAATTCAAGGCAAATTAATTCTGACATATTATAACAAAGCAACCTCTTTTCTGACAAGAGATACAAAGCTCTCTATTGGTCTAGGAGTTATATAATCTTGTTGAATATGGCCCGCGCTTACAAAAACAATTACTAGTTAATTCCTCTTGACTCCGATTAAACTTGTATCATAAGGCATCGATGCCATTAGTTAATTGGATAGTAGTCTACGTATCTGTTGGAATTTCAAAGGCAAGGATAAATCAATCGAGCATTAAGTAAACAAGCATCCACCACAGCCCCAGAGCCACTAGTGCGTACAAATACAAAGGAAGGCAGGCGTCAATGAACATAAGATACATAAACCAACACAATAATAGCCAGTACACATAACTCAATCGCCTTACCGTTCTATGAACAGAATATATATAGTAAATATAATATAGGATTTGAAAACATTTTTTCTAATGTTAACTGGCTCTACCAAGTGCAACAAGTGCTATTATATTATGCTTTCCATCATGTTTCCCATGTCTCACTTTACCATTCTACTATAAAGAATCCGATAAGAAATAAATATCTTATTGCTGGAATTTTCAAATCGTTTATTAAAAACCTCAATATTACCTGATTTTAATGATGATTTGGTCCAAGATGGTGAACACGCTAAGCCTAGTGAAGGAACTGGATCTTAAGTGCAACTGTGAAAATAAGTGCAAAAAGCCCTACCATCTTGTTATAGTTTTATCACGTTTTCCTTCACCGAAAGCTCAGGCTCATTGCACGAACTATCAACTGGGCCATCATCGCTTCCAATATATTAAATTTTTCTTTCTTTCGTTCATGAAGCTAAGAACTATGTTGAAGTTCTTACCTTTTAATTAATAATCAAGAACAATTACTATTATAATTGTAACTTATTATGATATGGAGTGTTTATAAATATTAAAGCGATAATCTCAGTTTGAAAGCTTAAATTATTTCAATATTACCTGAATCTACCACATGGGAAATCACTAGTAGGTAATCTTCCGTAAATATTTTTTCAGGCGTTAGATTGCTTCTGCCAATATTCTCGATAGACTTTACTTAAAGCGATTATCAAAGTTGAGCGGTAAAATGTTCCTCCATGATTGTTGTAATATGTTTTACGAATTATTATAATAAATAATTTCTTGGTGACATAATACAATCGTATCTTGAATAATGAACTTTCTATACCTATAGTATAATCATATATAGCTAATCCTATAAGAAATAATTACACCGCAATTATCTTAGGACATCATTAAAGTTATACCATAAAAGTAAAACACATCTATAGTTATTAAAATGACAACTCAGTTTAAAAGACGTATTTATACTAATAAAATGTACGAAATTACTTGTGTAATTAGTGTAAAAGCAAATTCATTCTGAATTTAAATACGGTTATATTAGTATATTTTATATGTGCTACTATACAAATAGCAATATTCGAATGCGCATCATCACCATGACATTTACCTTTTATCACCGTAAAGCAGCAACGAAATGTTTCGTAACATATATTGTGGCAGGGTATTTTATTGGCCTCAAATAAGACTCAGGTATTGCTAAAATTGCTCATAAATAGTTATAGACTGCAGTGGTTAGTTACTAATTTCTAAAAAAATATGTACAACACAAATAAGTATTTTATCAAAAAGACACTACAATACTCTGTTAATTAGTTAACAACGTTATTTCAATTCATTACCCTTATAACGCTTAGAAGCGATGAACCTTCGACAATTATGCCGTTTTGCAAATACAGTCAGTCATACAGTGGTTGAACTCGAATCAAAAATCACCAAAGCGTATGCGACAAATGTTTACCGCAATGCGTATGCTATTACAAAAAATGTTTACTGTTAATAGAGATTGGTATCAAAACTGCACGCCTGTTTACTACTTTATACAGTAAAAAAGACGACTAAATTATCTGAAAAAAAGGGATCGCTTGTTCATGTTTAAAATATGATTACTTTTTTAAATATTATACTCAACATAAACTATTAGGTAGTAGAATTTATTTTATATAGATGCATTGTCTTATAATTTTTCTTCGTACATAATACACACAATAAATCTTAGAGCACGACGTCATAGCGATGCAAAGTACCCGACGCTGCAAAGTCACCGTCAGCCGCGTGGAAAATTGGAAACCACCGTTTGTCTACCTATCTGGTTAGACGGCCGCGCGTACAGCACGATCTACAATGTTTCAATTTAATTAATACGTTAATCAAATACAAACATTATTCTATATTCTATAGAATATAAGCCGAGAATCGTAATTATAATGTCACTAATTTTATAATAAGTCAATAATTATTATTATAGACCAGCATAACGGTGGCGACTGGCGATGGATTGTCGTTCTTTCGATGATCGCTGCTGTTTTTTGTCTATACTGTGCTTAACATCAGGTTCAGTGCCCGGCAGCACCCACTGTATGGATTAATGGCGCCCAGGACAAATTGCCACCTTTAGAAATTTTAATATAGTGTCGATATATTACACTAGCTGTGTCCGCGATGCCGTTCGCGTAGAACTAAAATTTTTTTTAATCATTTTCATAAAAGAATGGTATATATAGCCTATGTTACTCAGGGCTAATGGTGCAACATTTTTTTAATCGGTCCATTGGTTCTTGAGTTTATTCGTTACAAACAAAAACACAAATATTTCTTCTTTATAATATTATTATTGATAACCATTATATTTTTTTAGCGAAGAAGGGATTAATATGATATATTTTTCTCTTTTTTAGTAAAATTTATAAATTTGCCCCGGGCAATTTAGCTATCTGTCCACTTATACGTTACCACTTATGCGTATATATGCAGGAATCCATGGAATTATTAAGATTAAGATATATATCAATTTGAGGTTTGTTACCTGCCGCCACAAGTTTAATGAAGGTTCCACATTAAGTAGAGTGTATGTTCTTGCTACTCTTCATATAAAACACCGCTCAAATCACCTAAAAAAAAACAAAGCATAGTTTCAATGTCTATAAAAATCCCTGTATGGAGTACTTTTATAAACTCATCTCACTAAACAATATCTTATATAACCAACCATTAAATACTTTTCGACCGTCGACTCCTCAGAGTTCTATCTTGAATCATATCATTATTGCTTAATGCCTATAATATCAATTTGAGGCTAAAATTCATTGTAACACACAACCCATAAAAGTAAATAAAGATTTAACATAAAAAATAAATATAAAGGAAAATCGAAAAAGTTGTAATTCATTGAAAAAAATCATATACATAATAGTCGCATATTAATTTGCAACCTACCTATTTGCTTACTTAGTACCTATTTTATTCGGTAACAATTTTTTTTATTTAATGAGTTTGTACATCAAAATTGATAAAACGTATCTCGGAGATTATTAACCGCTCCAAATTATTTATTTCCATTTAGTTTACCGTAAAGTTCACGTATTTACTCAGCTTACATGTAAAATAAGTTTCAGAACGAGCAACTTCAGTGCGTTGTGCTCGGTAATAGTACACATTTGCAACATAAAATTATGACTTATATTACCGCATCACTGGAAATGTTATGTAAAACGGTAATTAACAACAAGAAGAATTATAAGTAATGTTAATTTAATTTGTAAGTGTTCCATTTTTAGAATAGAACACTTATAATAAATACCATTTGATATTTAAGTTTCTGTAGGTATATTATTATATATACCTATATGTATTTGCCGGCAAAATTTTTAATTTACCGGTGGTAGCCAACCACTTTTTAATATAAACACACACAGCTTTTATTTATATAAAAAAAATCTATCTGTTCGGTACGAATCTGCCAATCGATTTTAAACATATTTATTAAATAGTACAAGCACTATTAGAATCTCCTAACGAATAGTTCTCCATGTTTAAAAAGTTTGATTATACAAAACTTAATAAATTTTAAAATTACAGGGTTATGGAAAATTATAATAGCTATTCCACTCAACATGAAAATAAAGCAGATGAATAATTTCATGGCAATTGGAAACGTCCGCGACAGACATCCGCTAATCATCCGATAGGAGGAGGCACATGACGTAAAACCAAATTTATAGCATTAAAATGAATCGGAGTCCAAGAACCAAACGTAGAAGATATCTATAACTACAAATAAAACAGACAATTTACATATTATTAAAGTTGGATTAATAGCAGCAGTATTAGATATAACTACCCACATAGACATAAAACCTTCATAGGGGCTGATTTTTCTTATGTAGGTATTTCATAATCAAGAGTAACAATCTGGCTCTACCTAATTGTTGTAGATACCACGATCCAATTCGTTGATAGACGTCACTTGAAATCCTACAATAAGACAGCTTTCGGTGTACGAAAACACCGTAACAAAATCATGGCATGGGTAATTCTATAGTACCCATCCGGTTAGCAACAACCCTTAAGTAGAAAATCTATCACTAAATGTTTAGGGTATGTTTCAATAGCTGTATTTAAGTACCCGCTCTAGGCGTAGTGTGTTAACGAATGGGGCCACATTATAACTTAACATCATATGAAGTTATGGTCGAAAGCTAAACCTATAAAGAAATAAAAAATTAATTAGCTCTGATTGCCCGTAAATCCTGGTCTTTTAACCAACTACTATTTTAATTATAAGACCTAATACATATTAATATTGTAAATGTGAATGTGAATTTGTTTGTTTGTTACGCTTTCACGCCTAAAACCGCTAAATCAATTATGTTGATTGTTTGTATAGAGATGGATGGGAACCTAGAGATGGTGATAGGCTACTTTTTCTCGCGAAAACCTTATAGGAAGTGGGGTAAGGGGAGGCATAAAATTGTATGAAACTTTTTATTGCGTGATGTATAGATATTTTTCATTAAAATTAACAAGTTCAAACCACCTCTTGTGGATGTCGAATATATAAAGTATTTTTTTTAAATCACACAATCAGTTCCTTATATTGAAAACAGAAATATAAATATATTTAATAAAATTTCCTAGTCAGATTACAGCCGGTGACGCATATGGGTATCCATAATACAACTTATTTCTGCTTCTCATCTTTTCAATTCGGAGGCGCGCAAGGTTAGACAATGGCGCAGACACGACTATTGATACCCGTGTGTAGATCTATAAGGTAAAATGGCTTTTAACTTTTTAACTGTAAGGTTAAAAATCAAATGAAATTGCTAAGCTATTGTAGTGTAATAAGCCGAGATTGGAGTAGACTATGAGAGCTCTCTGGCGGACAGCGGCCTGCTCGGAGCTAGCGACACTCGACCTAATGAAACGTAGACTTCCATCATAACACGATCCCCTCAAAGCTTGCCTTTTAAGTGGAAAAATGTCTTCGAGTACATGATAATCTATTTTCCAAAGTGGCTCAAATTTATTATTCGCATAATACATACATAAAGAACTAGCCATCAATTTAATTGTCGCAAAAATTAGATAAAGGTATTTCTTCCAATTTCAATTACAATACATAATCAGTCAGTCATAGGAAAGAGTCGTAATTATGAAATTCATAGTTTATATAACACTGTCTAACAATGTTTTTTTTTTTCTAAACGATACAAAAATAATTTTTAACGTTTCCTCTCGTAATACCATGAGACGCCATGAGAGATGGAAAGAATCATCCAATGACGAGCACCAGCAAATATCTAAAGATCAAAAGACACAACGGCGACGCGGTACACAACCCATACTGCCAGAAACCAGATAGGTATAGCTTTCACACTTATTCTACATGGAGAATCTCCATTAGTCTTCTCTACTTGCCTTGAAATATGTTTTTTTTTAAGTAAACGATAAATATACGATTTGGTCAAGACGGGAGGTTATAGGACGCTTTAACATCAAATAGAATGTTGACATAAAGAAATAATACCTGGACGGTTGATCTAGCGGTTTAGACGGTCGCCATGCTGACGCGTGTTGTGGGTTCAATCTCCACATCAGGCCTTTACTATTTAAGTTATATAATTGTTCTGAGCTTAGGTGTTTTTGTTCGTTGCTTGTATTGCTACTGACATTGGCGAAATTGTCTACAAAGGAAGATACCATAATAAAAGTAAGTACCATAATAACAGTAATATACGAAATCTAACTGTCTCTCTTTCTAGCATCACTTACTCATATGTCCCTCTCAATTTTCGTTCGCCTCGTCCAATCACACTTTTCGTAACGCTCTCGTCACGCATTGGTCAGCTTACTCCCCAAGTCAAGCGTGCGTAAAGAAGTTTCAAAAAACCATTTAAAACAATAAACATTAAAAAAAGATTAATAAATTCGTAGATGGGAAGAAATGGAATTTGTTGGTGTAAAATGTATATTGAAGTAGATGATTATCCATCTCTAGGACTAGGGTTCCATGTGGTGTCTGTTTCAGATGGTGTTACGAAAAATGTTCGGCTCGCAAAGGCGTCAGAGATCATATTTGTGATAATTGCACACCAGAACTGTAAAAAAATCTTTTAAAAGTTTTTTTCAGTTCATTAAATACAATTATTTAGTCTTAAAGGTGAATTTTGTGTAGTATTCACTTTGCCCGAGCACTATTGTCACTTTACCCAGGTGTCTGGCCAAAGTAAATATTATCACACCTTTTTGAATTTTATTTTTGTTTGCTAATTGTTTTGTTTGTAAAGGTAAATGATTATAAAATATTTAAAAGTAAAAAATGTAAAAGTAATTACATATTTTGTATTTATCTTGAATAACTTTTCTGATAAAGCCTTAAACACCTTAACATATTCGCTTTGCCCACACTTCTCTTACATGTAATATATAAATCAGCAAGTTGCAACAAAATAATACCCAAAGGAATAACTTACATTAAATCAGTATTAGATCTTATCCAAACTTCTAAGCAATAGCGATTAAAACTTAAGTGTACGGTGATTAAGTTCAAAATCTCTTCTCGGTTGAAAACGAACTTCAGTTACGTGCTACACTTCAATCAAAATCAATTAATACTATGTAGAGAAATTAGGTGAAGTCGTCAGCTGGTAAAGTCATATAAATATTTATGCTACGAGTGCACACATTCCAACAGCAATAAGATTCCATTTTTTTTAATCATATAATAATTTCGAAATTGAGTTAAATTCATAGTACCTCAGCCTATTCTGAATGACGAAAATGTATCCCTTTTTTGCATGTGTTTTTTAGAAATTATTCAGTGTCATAAATACATATTGTTGATTAAAGGAGAAGCGTTTAAAATCATAGTATAATAAATATATATAATATAAAATAATTTAAAAATAGTATGATGGAAATTTCCATCATCATACAAAGAAGGGTTATGGCGGGATCAGTATTTCATATGGTGGTTTTTATTTATATACTTGCCGTTTTAGCCTTAATTTATGTGGTATTTTAATGTTATTGTGTATAAGTCATTTATAGATATAGATAGATTAGTATCAATTTTATCAAATATGGGATAATGATATAAAAAGTTTCCTACAAAGTTTATTGCAGTTCACTTCACTTCGAATAAAGTTTTCGCGAGACAAAGTAGCCTATCACCGTCTCCAGGCTTCCACCTATATCTATACCAAAATTCATCATAATCGATTCAGCGGTTTAGACGTAAGAGCAAACAAACTCACTTTCGTATTTATAACATTAGTAAGGATAACTAGATATATCTTTACTCTGTTGCCACAAAAAACTCCTGTGAGTTGTAGACATGAGTCGCCATTTTATTAGAGCTAAGTTTGAAAATTAAAAAATATATTGCGGAGTGGGAATTAAGGGGTATGTGTCCGTTATTGTAATTAAAAAGTAGTAAAGGAAACTTCCCACGGGAAGAGGAAAGGCCTTTGCTTAGTAGTAGAATCCTTATAGGTGGATACTGACTATTGGAATAAATAATAAATCGATTTTCTTCGTTGTTTTTAATGCATCTTATTAACCATCAACTAGGACAATGAATGATGTAATGATCTACATACGTATCACAATATGAAAAATATTAACTAGCTTCGAGAACAAAAACGTACAAATTTCTCTAACGAATGGACGGCAACTCAGATTGTCCGTTTATAAATTTAACAATATGAATTACTTTGGCACAAGCTGTGTTGCCGTTTGTACCGTACAATGCGTTTATGGAATGCAAACAACTGACGTTTAAATATTTTTTTACAATATATAATAACAAACACCTAAAACTACTAATGGTTACTTAGGCCTGTTTAGAAATATAACTAACTACGACAGATTTTATATATGTTGATATAAGATCAGATAAAAATATTTTATTTCCTCAACGATATCAAAGTTTTCGTCTTGACATCCCTAATATAAATTCCCTAATGATATTAAGGTTTAAAGCTAAAGTCGATATACCTTAAAAAAAGCTTACAAAACGCAATAACTTAATGTATATAATGAAATAATTGTTTAAAATATATAATAAAATTGTAATAATAAAAACTCCTTTAATTGAAAACAGGAAAGGTATCAGATGCGAATCTAGAAGGGACTATATAGGTCATGTTTCATGTACCTACTCTTTCACCCCAAATAAATTTGTTTCAGTTGTAAAGATTTGATTCTTCTATTTTATCTTTACATAATATACTGAATGATAATCTACAATAAATGTCAATGCCAATAACTGCCCCCAAATGCAAATTCTAAGTTTGCTCCTAGATAATATAATCTGTGTAGATCTAATTCAGTTTTATTTCTATACAGGCCTCAAAACTCGAAACACCATTCAAACACGCCAACACAACCACAGCGGCATTACGGCATGTATACAATACTATCGATAAATATGAGAAATCGATTATAATCAATTAACATCACCAGTAAAAATTCTAAGAGATTACAATAGCATCGCTTACAATCAAATATTACGAATGGCATTTTATCTAAATTTAATATTTTACGATAGCCTTAAATAACCTGAGTGGATAAACAATTTTATAAAGTACGGTAACTGTTCCAAGTCTTCGAGCTTACATATTAAAAATAATCGATTAAAATGTTTTTAGCACATATAAATTACTAACAAGATACGTACAGTAATATAGTACACAAGATTGTGTAATAATATAATTTCAAATAATGATTTTGTTTGTTATAAAAAGTTAAAATGAACCTTTAATTTAAAGAGATAGGCGATTCGTTTCATAGATACGCACAAACTTATTTATAGAAGTCATAATAGGTTTATAAAAATTTCTAACCTAACCAATACGTATGTTAGCTTCACTTGAAGTATTATATTGTCATTTATTGAATTATTCGAGATGATCGTATCTATAAACTGTTTAACAATACACATGTTATGAAATGTAAGTAATTATTAATTGATTTAGTAACTTCCTGAATAAAATTTACCAAACAGATAATATACTAGACAATATTACCGTAATAATTTATTATCGGAAGTCGCAAAACTCCCAAATACTATTCGAAATTAATAATTTTGAAAACGAAATCGGTTCGAATGTGCCCTATTGTGCGCTTTAAAAAATCGTAAAATCAGATATGTAAAGTTTATTACAATATACAGGTATTTGGTAAAAATATAAATTATGTAAACATAAAACCAAAAAATTCTTTATATTGATAACTTATAACAACATATCACCTTCAAATATTGCCATTTATTGTTGTAATATCATACTAAAATAATTATGTGTATACGTCTTTTTACAATTCTAGCTTATTAAATGTACTACACGTATTAAAGCAAGTAATCTAGCTACATTCTGGGAATGTACTTCATTATATATCTAAATATATACAAATTATAAAAATACATTGTTACAAAGTCGTCTAAGATAAGCCTACAATAAAATTATTAAACAAAAACAATGAATTCTTTGGAAGATTATGACCAGTCAATAACAATTGTATGTTACCTTTTATCGTAAAGGAACAATTTTCATTTGTCACAGCAAAACAAACACGTCGCTTTTGGTGAATTTTATTGATATCAGATTTCGACATATATATTTTTTTATATCTCATACGATGTATTATTGTAACGATAATGAACCAATTTCTAATACTATAGAATTCTGAAACATAAATCTAAAATTTGTTCATATTGGTCACACAATTAAAATAAACCCGTGGTAATCGAATGGAAATAGCTTTAACATGTACAGTTGAGTTTGATATGATAAAGAGTACTTACGTAATAAATTAGAAACATCACAGATATGTCGATTGCGAGATTCCAAGAGCAATACTATATAAAATTACACTATGTTTTATCGAGCGACGTATTTTTGTATTGCTAAATCAATCGCCGTAGTCTTAAATGCAAACGTGTATCAAATACAGTGTAAACTCCAAATAACGACAAACTCCCTAGAACGTCTAAATTACTTTTTTTGTACTTAAGGTTTTGCCGTTATGTCCACAATCTCACCTGTTGTTAAGTAACGATGTAGCCCAAGTTGGCGGACACACTAACCCTACTGGAGGGACTGGCTCTAAAATGCAGCTACCGAACACGCCTATAGGTATTTGGATTGGCAGATTGCCAATTTGAGGGTGGTAGCTACCCAGGCAGGTAGTAGAAAAAGCTTTACTACTATGCTATAGTTTACCAAAAGCTACAGCTCATTGTAGGTGGATTCAAACTCACGTCTCTTGACACGGCGCCCGTACACACCACCAACTCAGCTATCATCGCATCATAACTTTTGTTGGTTTAACTTGTTGTCCATATTCAATGATATCTCTCTACCCTTAAAGAGGATGCCATAAAACACGCAATCCCTTCATTATTGCTAATAGAGTTCACTCTGTATTTAAGAAAACCAAAATTACTATTTATCGACTTTCATTATTTATTAAAAAAGATCTTGAAAAGACATAAAGCTTTGGATATATGAATCCAGTTTTAGTTCGACGTAGTGATAAGCGACAGTACAATAGTATTGACGATAATTTCAACTATTCATACTTATCGATTATTCACCATTATGTCTATAATAATATATTCTAATGAAATTGCGAGAACGTCTGTTTGATTATCGTTTTTTAAATAACCCCCATGGATGTATAAAAGTGACATAACTTTCGTCGATTCTAAATAATTGAAAAACTTATCGACTTTTCTGTCAGACAAAACGAAAGTCTAAAATTTTACTAAAACTTAAAACCTTCATGATTATTTTAAATGTTAAAATATTTCATATCTAACATCGTATATTTAGCAGCCAAATATATTAAAACTGTAGTCATAAAACAAAGTATTTATTTTTATCGACTTCTAAAAATAATTATTAAATAAAATTTCTTTCGAGAAAGAAATTATAATGCATAGATCGATGACATAGTTTTAATGTCATATGTCTCTATAATACACGTAAAGCTTCGCATTGCAATACATCGAATGATTACACATTATTTAAATACTCACATATACATAATATAAAGTTATTTTAAAGCCCGAAATATATAATTAAGTTTCACCTTACACGTTAAAAATACGTAAAACTTAATTTAAAATAGCTTCAATTACTACGTTGTTTGTAAAAAACTGGAAACATTTCTACCTTTAAGCCCGCAACAGACGCAGCTGTAATATATATTAATATAGTAAGCTATATATTACGGTATAGCAAGTTGCCACAAACGGTGCCTATGCTATAATGTATATTTTTGCACTTTATTAGCTCTGCGGCCGTCATTGCATGAGCACGTATGTGTGCTACATTTTAATAAAGGCTGTTCTAATTTTAAATATCGTATAATGGATCTAACTAGTTACGTTCACAACGCACACAAATGACAGGCGCAAAAATTACATCCTGTTGTTCTTGATATATACTATAATATACGTTAATAAGTTTTACTATACCAAAATATATCTTGCTATATCTTTCGACATATTTTTGTGACGTAATAAAAATATACGTTGTATCTGCGTTTGTATTCACTCGTCGATTACTATAGAAAATAGACCATAATATATGTTACTATGATTTATATTAATATATATTATAGCTTCGTCTGTTGCGGGCTTTAGTCTTACGATAACAAACTTGACTGTATAGTATTAAGTCATACATTAGGCCACCACACTACGAGTTTACTATTATATCTCTATTTTACACAAGAATTTGATAGTAATATTATTCAAATCTATTCACAACTGTTGTCAGTTCAATCCAAAACATTACTTAATACCATTTTACTAGGGGTATGCAATATTAAAAAAACGAAATATACATCTATGAATCGAATTCTATATCAAACATAATAAAATTAATTCAATTAGATTAAATGATTTCAAATGATGTAATGACTCGATTTGTCGAATGGTGTATATGTTCGAAACGAAAATTGATGAATTTTATTCGATTCGATAGGAACAATATTCGTACAACTTTTACATTTTGTAAGTACCATTTCTTGAGTTTACTTTTAAGGGTAGTTGAGAATCTAGTCAAATGAAAATACATTCGTATCGGGTTATAGAGGATGAGTGGCGCTCTCACCCGGTAGCGAATGTACCCGCGCAGATAACAAGTTGTGCAGGATGAATACTGCCGGCTTCGGACTACCTTCCATATCCAATTCCTGGAAAATAAAAGTAGCTAAAGTCATAAAAATACTTAACACATAAATTCTTTTTGGAGCTTTTATTGGAAGATTTTTAGGAGGAGTAAAATCATGTAAGTCGTCATCGACATGGTCACGTGACGAGTTAACGATAAAACAATATCTGTACCTATTAGTATAACTGTAAACAGTTTTAATTTAAAAGCAAACAATTAATTTGGATATCCTAAAATAACAACTGTCTGTTTATAGTTTTTAAGTTTTCATTTTTATCGGTAGACATAACTGCTTTGAATTTTTTAAATTTAAATACAGTAAATATAAAAAAATCACAGGTTTTCCGTGACTTCTTACGTCATAACTCTGAATAAGATTTTTACATGTTGTTTTGTTATGCAATTCGTATTTGTAAACCGTAATATTTCTTGCTAAGTATAGTAGAATTTCTGTTTCTGAAACAATTACGAAACTAACCGAAATATTAAATTATTTGTAATAGAAAAGTAGAAAAACGCAGTTTGTATTATTATGCCTTAATTAAATAATAGATAATGAAAAGTTATATAATATCAAACAAATAAAATTATAGAGCAAGAAGATACGTACTTCCACAAAAATATATCAGATATTTGAAGAAACGTTTATCATTCGTATTATTTTTCCGTATAAAGTTTTTAAGTATCTATATCTATCTAACACGATGAAGTAAGCAATTCTTGTATAAATATAAATTATGCGTACCTCGGAGACGGCATGGCTCTAACGATCTGGATGAAATTTGTATTATGATAAATTCTTGTTTTATGAATTCACCTATATAGTTGCAATTTTAGTAAAAATGAAATTCTTTGACGACAATTTAAATAATCAGTCTATGCGTATGCGAAATTGTAAAATATGCATGTTTAATCTATTTGTCATATCTATCTGAATATATATTTTAAAATAGACACAATTTAGAAAAAAAAAATACCGAGCTAGGTTCAGTCACTCAGGTATATTTAAAAGGTAAGGCAAAAATGAGTAAGTTCATCAGTACTTCGTACACAACTCGATAGTGGTGTTCTTAAATAACTACGATGATGCCAGTTCGGTCAGTAACGCTAAATCACAATTGAATTCTATAATAATTTATTATATTATATAAATAAAATAATATTATAATCTATAATAAAACATAGACATTTTGTGTTACCGACAGGGCACGCTATTACAGGAAACTGTAGTTTGTACTGTAACTGTGTGCTTTTAGCGGCAATCGGACACAGTTGCTGATTGCTACTTCTGGCCACTGATAACCGTAGATGCTCAGTACAATTTTAAGGAAATTTGTTGCTTGTGTCTTTAACCGAAGACTTTTATCGTAGTTTCCAGTTACTGACACCGATCAGCTTTTTAGTTAAGTAAAGTAGAAGCAACTGGACACAAAGAATGTTTACGTCTGAGCAGAGAGCGACTGAATTCATAGTTTTTTTTATTTAGTTAAGGTTTAGCGTTATGGTCATAATCTCACTTGATCTTAATTGACGATATGGTTCAAATTGATGGGCACGTGATACCTGTCGAAGGATTGGCTCTCAAGTGCAAATGCCGGAACACACCTATTTGTTGGATTTCACCTAATGGATTTGGTATTTAGCGGCAGATTTTCAACTTGAGAAAATAACTAGCCAGGGGGGCATTAGAAAAAGCCCTACCGCCATGCTATAGTTTCTCATGTCGTTTTCCTTCACCGAAAACTCAAGTATACACTACCACTGAGCTATCATCGCTTGAAATAGATATATTCATATAGATAGTGACCAGCGTGTCGTCGTCAGCGAAGTGCAGCCAGAGCGCGGAGCGGTCGTCGTCGGCGGAGGCGCGCAGCGCGTGCAGCGGGCGGCGGTAGAGCGCGCGCGCGCCGCCCCGCCCCAGCGAGCCGGCCGCCTCCCACACGCAGACGCCGCCCGCGCCCAGCGACAGCCGCGCGCAGCTGCCGCGGAACCGGCAACCTACGCGTACACTTTTCGTCAATCTTTTTGCCCGCTCCGAACATAACCGCAAGTTCGGGCTTGCGCATGGTGCAGTCGAGAGCGTAATAACTAATACGTAACAAAGTTAAAATATCATGATTATAGGAAATTAAAATTGACCTTTGTTTTCATTAAATTGTCTTACTTTTCTACGTATTTAATTAAGTAGGAACTTAATACATAATGGACAAATAATTTTAAATAAAATACATTATTAGTAAAATTAAATATTTATTTACAATGAGGCGACGCCTTCCATACATGTATCATTTTCAGAAGTGGACGATTCATCTGTCGTACTAGCATCATATTCACTTTCACTTAAATGTGAATTCTCTTTTTTTCTTTCTCTGCCTCATTTTCACTTACATGAATAATAAATTCGTCAGTTAAATCGTCTATTACCCCATCACTCTTTTAGTACTCCTCCTCAATGCGCTTCACCTTATCAAATAATGCAATCCATTCATTTTTACCCATCATATTAACTTTTTCTTCTACTAACTTTATAACATAATTAAGGTTTCTGTTACAAAGTTTTTATGGCTGCCTAAGCCATTTCTATGTGGTTAAGGTCGGGATGGCAAGGTGGAAGTCGTAAAACTTTATGATTATTTCCTTGCATCTATTGGCAATGTTATACTTTTTGTAATTTTCTTTTTGTGAACAAATTAATTTATATAATTCCGGTGTGTACATTGTTGAATGACATTTACCCTTTTCAGTGGGCTAGAATATCATATTGATTTTTTGGTATCTGTGTAGGAGTGGCATACTCTATTTTATTATGGTATGGGGGGACGTTGTCTATTACTACAACTGAATTAGGTAGGAGATTTGGCATTAATTGCGAACGGATCTACTTCTCATAATTAGTGTAAATTATATTACTTGTGACAGTCACCTGATTTTTACCTCACTTAAAAATTAAAAGGCCATTAGGTGTAAAACCGGCATTACCTCCGGGGTGCAGTATTTAATAAGGCGTTGAACTTTTGAAATATTTTTTTCACACCATTTTTGCTACCATCTCCCCAAGCCTTTGAGGTGTTATGCGACAAATTGACACATGTCTTATCTGTATAAATTATGGGTCCTCCATCCGCACGATACTTTGATAGCTTCTTTAATATTAAATACGCTGTAGGCAAATAATATGTTTATTCAATTAAAATATTTCTATTGTTTTCAGTCGCCTTCCATTGGAAACCCAATTATTTTATAATTTGCTAACTTGTCGCAGACCCTTCAAAATTTATATCCCTTTTTTTATAGCAGACCAACAGTGGGGAATTCCTTTTTCGTTAAATGGAAGTTAAAAATACATCTCTTAATAACACTCAAATCAAAACTGTCGAGCCCAGTTATCCTTTCCAGATGTTCGAAAAACTGGTAAGAAATCAAAGTTCGAGCCATTTGCAAAGGCAGCAATTCGTCTCACCGTTCTTTCGAGTACTCCAGTTGCTACTGCAGTACGCTTTTGCACATACTTCAAATCATTCTGAAGGCTCTCATCAGATTCCTTTCCCGTAAAATTTAAAACTTCATGAACCATTTCGCGTTTGGCGAAGGAAAACATATAACGTCCGCGAGGCATAATAATAACAACAAAAAACTAACAATAAAATAATCAAATAAAATTTTAGATCAACGTGAACGGAGTCGCGGACACAGCGTGTACAAAACATAGTGATAAAAGTGAGCCGTTGCGGGATGTCTAGCAGATTTGAAATAATGGATTTTTTGTTGTACAAATTATAATAAACTCGCGTATGGAAGGAGATAAATATGGCACAATAAAATTTTTTGAAAGTACTGAGATGTTTTTAAAGATAAAGATTAGTATTTATTGAATTTATCTACATTCATTCGTCACTTTACATAAAGTATCAGATAGCTTGGCGACGCATGTCGTAGCGCCGTGTCGCCAATAGACGACCTGACCCGGCGCATATATGGCTGAGCGCAGTACAGAACATTTTTTACTGTCAAACTATTATCCACATTGCTCTCCTTGAAATAACATCTAATATCAATTAATTCCAGAAGAACATCGACGGGAATGCATGCAAAAAGTAACGCGAAGTAACGCTGGCGCAGTAAGGACGAGAGCCACACATTTCATCACTCCAAATAATTCTTTTTTTTCTGAAATTTTTCCTTTTTTTTTTATTATTCTTCTGCAAATAATGTAATCAACAGCACATTCCAATTCATTATTTTACCTACGAATGTACACGTTTGTAAACTCGAAAAATCGCAAATTGAATGACGATGGTGTCTCCGCGCAAGGATGCGCACATTATCGGCTAGAAATTAACCTAATGGGTCACGCGTTTAGAAAACTTTACGGGTATCGCACTGCGCTGCGCCGCCCCCTAGAATTCAAAGGTGAAATAAAGCGTGACTAACGGAACGTGAACTCCGGTTGCGCTCTGACGGCGTGGTGCGCGCCGTCCACGAGCGCGGCCGCGACGGCGGAGAGGTCGTGCGGCGTGTCGGCCCGCAGCGCGCGCACCGCCAGCCCGGCCGGCGTGCCCGCGCGCACGCCCACCGCCGCGCAGCCGCCCGCGCGCCGCCACCACGCCAGCCGCGCCGCCGCCAGGCTCAGGCTCTCCGCCGGCGCGCACCACGCCTCCGCCGACCACGGCGCCGCCTCGTACACTCTACAAACACACACATATGTATATCAAAGCTGGAAAGACATAAATGTCGTATCTGCAAATATGCGAATACTACTTTAAATGCATTATTTGAATGGAAATAAAGAACGCTTCAAATGAATTTGGTCTCGTTCTTTTCCAATTAAATATATATTTGTTAGATAAATATTTAAGAAATCGGATAATTTTATTTTATAATAACAAAATTCTTGCCCTGCAGTAAAGTTTAATTTTGCAAGATATTACATATATGTTTTCCAGCGTCGATATATAGTCTAAATCAAATTAAAAAAGAAATCATTTTTTTTTTATTGAATTTAGGCCCTAAGAATGCGCTTATGAAAGTCAAAAGTACTACGTTTATATATTAGAATGATTCATTTCCGACAAAAAAAAATTCTCGGTGCTTAAACAAAATGTTAATCTAGATATAGAAAAATATTCTCACCAAGTTTAAGCTCTTAATATCAATTTTAGATACTCACTATTTTAATTTGAAGTTTTCCCATATAAATTGTATACATAATTTTTTCACGCTCGCTAATTTCACGCTCTTCGAAATTGTTTTAGTGTATTTTTGTGTAACTTGCACTGGTCCGCCAGTAGAAGTTATCAAAATTCAGTTTTTTGAATGAATAGTCTTTCTTTACATATTTTTGGAACAAATCGTAAATGCTAACACGTACACAAAAAACACTAAAGCAATTTCGAAGAGCGTGAAATTCCCTATAAGGTCCATCAAACCGATTCACAATATTGTAAAAGGTGTGTATAAAACTTTGTAAAACAAAAAATACCTTTTTTATACGCAATTTATATGGGAATACTTAAAATTGAAATAGTAAGTACTTAAAATTGATATTACGAGCTCAAACTTGGTCACATTTTTTTTTCTATATGTAAAATAAAAAATTTCTTGAGTGCCGAGAAAATATTTTATTTTTTGGTGGAAGTGAATCATCCTAATATATATTACAGGTAAGCCAATACACTACAGCATGAAGCTGAACTAAAAGCTATTCTCAGGCATTACTATCTTATTATTTTCAATAGTATTATTCCTTTTAACTTTTTTAGTATTGTATCAATATTTTTTTTTTCTTTTAAATACAAGATACACATATATTAAATAATCTGTACACATTAGTTTCAGTCGGTTACAAAAATTAACCATCAAATATTATCACTCACTTAAGCTCGCGGTCTGTTATCGCTACGAATGCCGGTTGCCAGCCTTCTGCATCGTCAGAACTATCTGAGCCACCAGATGCACTATTCTGTAAAAACACAACAAGATACATAGAATAATATGGTCACTGGAAATGTTAATTACCTTACATGTACATTTACAGAACTCAAGTTACGTTTAATTAATAATAAAAAACATAATTTCTCTATTACTAAACATAACTTGTATTTCAAATTACAACTACATTCCATAGAGTTCCACGCAAGTTTTATAATTTTTTATCATCAAGTCTAGGTGAATGCGAACGGAATTCCACCGGCTATAGCTTTTTTGTGTTTGTATTAAGTAATGATTAAACAAAATTTTATAGATCAAAATATTTTTGCATATTCTCAAAATTCACAGCAAGCTGAATCGATTAATAAAAGTTTTATTTTTCTAGGAGCGTGCCTAAAAATTCAATGCAAAAAGCTGTCAGTTACTGGTATCGTTTTTCATTGTTACACATTTTTCGATGTAGCGCCACACCCCGCAAGCAAATCAGAACTATAACAAGCGATAAGGAACTCCGTTTCAAAAACGCCCTACAATGATATGAAATCAAAATATTTCAAAAACAAACAAAAAAAACATGTAAAGAATTAATATCGTAAAAAAGAAATATACCTGATCCTGTGTAAGCCGGCGTGCCAGCCAGCCGGCGTAGCGCACATCGCCTAGCAAGGAACGTAACTGCGGACGGGCACGCGCAAGTGCGGCGCGGGCGGCGCGTCTCGCGGCTGCGTGCAGCGCCCGGTGCCAGCTGGTCGCCGCGCTGGCCGTGCCCGCCCGCAGCGCCAGTGCGTGCACGCCGTCCGGAGAATATATTTCAATTGTACGCTCCTCTAAAATTGACAAATTATTAATTTATCCTTACTATAATATATTACAATATTCATCGAAATAAAACTAATGTAAACGGACTTTATCGCGGTTATTTATTAATTTTGATCCCGACGTTTCGAAAGCTTTTCAGCCTTCGTGGTCACGGGGCAGACTGAGGTGTAGGTTGTCCAGAAAAGTTCATGTTACTGTGTCTACCTTCAATTTAATTTCTCATATTGATAGTTTTCCGATCTACGCAGAAAAAGCTCACAGTGTCTTGAGGTCTGGCAATTAGTCTTTTGGGTTCCGATTTAATTAAATCTATAATCGGATCCCAGGCTTGTGCTAGCTTCCAACCATCTTCTCTTGAAATTCGAATGTTTTTATTTTCAGTAGCCTCGCAAATCATCCTAGGTAGGAATCGGTGTCCTTTGGCAAGGATTTATGGCTTGTCGAATCTAAGATAATGTTTGGAGCCTTCTTCTGAATGTTCAGCAACTGCAGACTTCGTTAAGCGTCAGTGTTTAACATCAGCTATATGTTCTTTTACGCGGATCCCTATATTTCTTTATATTTATATTATATTTTCTATAGTCACATTCGATTTTGTTGAATTAGTTTTATTTCGATGAATAATATTCGCGTAAACATAAGAAATCATTATATTACAATATTACTATATTTACTATATAAATGCGAAAGTCAGTTTCAGTTAAATGAGGTACAGAAACGGATAAACTTTGTCTGAAACTTTTTAATGCGCCATCCGATTTGCTTCAAACTTTACAGAACGTGAGCAGAGCCGCGAGTAAAAGCTAATTTATATTATAAAATGGAAAAGTTTGTTTGCTTCCACATGCTAATGTTATCAACTACCAGTCGGATTTCAAAAATTCTTATTTTATTTGACAGTGCATTTATTCAGGAAGGCTAACATCACGTTACCACCAATAGGAAGAAAACTGTATTGTAAAAAGTTACAAAAACAGACAAAAATTATTAATGTTTAGTTTCACGCTAACCAAACACACGTAGTTTATAATTATACAGATTAAAATAGTATTATTCCAATGGTCGAAATTCAACCATAATAATTGCAGATAAATTGAAGAAATTCACGTAAACATGGGAAAGACACTGTCTTCAAAACATACAAAAAAAAACTGACAGAAATATAGTAGATAAACAGAAGAAAAAGGCCAAGACAAAGGCATGTCTGCCTATTTAACTATAGATTTGCTATATAGATTTGAAAAGCTATTCAAATAAATAACTATTAAAATGTCATAGTTTATACCAGGGGTTCTCAAACTGTACGCCGTAGAAAGTAAAGAAGGACGCCGTGATGCGATTCTGTGTACCATCCTCCGAAACCTCGACTTAAGTGTTTGCGGGTCCAAAAACTGTTAATTTTATGTACATATAAATAAACAGTTTGGATTCATAATGTGGGTATTTTAAAATTTGTGCCTTTATACATAACTTGTACCTATCTATTTCGACCAACTAGATTGGTTAGGACGGCACACCAAATTAATAAACATGAAGTGCACCGCGAACTGAAAAGATTGGGAACCCCTGGTTTATACCATATAGAAATGGCAAAAATAGTATATTTTGATATTTAATATCTTTACAATAGTTCACAGAATAGTAATTTCATGAGGCATTCATAATGTTTTTATTGTTACCTGGATCATGATGTCGCAGATTTTTAGCAATACACGCCATCAGGAGAGGCACGTAACGAGTGTCAGCGCGGCGCCGACGCGGTGACGGGGGCGATGGGGGTGCATCAGCCATATACCCCCTTTGCAGTTCCCATCCTACTTCACTTATTATTGATGCCTTGCGAAAATATGGTGTTACCTCGCGCAAGTATTTCACTGTAAATACATTTTTAAAATTAAATGTTAAGCCACAAAGTGTTTATATTAAAAAATATATTATAAGTATTTGGTGAGTATGCATGTAAATAATGAGAATCTAAATAATATGGAATATCTAATGAATAAATGAGAATGATCCTAGTTATTGTACTACACCTTATTAGTCCAGTATTTATATGTTCAATCTGTAATTGTTTATGTTCTATAGAAGAAGATTTATGCTCTAATTTGAACAAAAAGTTTTATTTAAATATAGCACAAAACAAGTTATAATTACTACAAATACTTAACGTAAAGCCTTCTTTTGAAAAAACAGCAAAAATCTTCTATCACTAAACATTTTTTACAGTTTAGCATTATGGCCACAATCTCACCTAATCTTGAGTGGTAATATGGCCAAAGATGGTGGACACGCTAAGCCTAGTGGAGGGACTGACTCTCAAGTACAACTGATGGAACAAACCTGTAGGTATTTGGTGGCAGATTTCTAACTTGAGGGTGGTTGCTAGTCAGGGGGGCATTAGACAGACCCTAACATCATGTAAACATAATGTGAATTGAAGAAATTAGCATTGAGGTGTTGATTTAGTATTTATAAACTATGACCAAATAATAACTGTAGCCAATACATTGAGGAGCCATCATTTACATAAACATCTCATATACATTACATCCTCTGTGCTAGTTTGATCAATTCTAACTTTTGTGTAATCCTTAAAATTAAGGTTTGTTTTCAAAATAGAGCAAAACAAACTAATATAAAAAGTGACCAATGGTAAACTGAAGAAATAAGTGCTAAGGTGAAATAAACATAACCATTTCAGCAAAGCTAAAACATAAAATTTGTTGAAATTTTTCTGTTATTATTTAAATCCAATTAGGCTCATACCACTGAGACTTTGAAGACCAGTTGTATGAATATGCTATAAGGTAAAACTACTTAGAGTGAGATCTACAAAAATTAAGAAAAATCATTTTAACACATTTGAAATCAAAAATACAATCTAATTTCATCACAAAACTGTGATATCTCTCAAAATTAAAAATAAAGTTTAAATATTCAAATTAAGTAAGCAAAGCACTACTAGAGTATTTAAATTTACAAGATGAAGAATGTGAATTTGAATTCCTACAATGAGCCTCAGTTTTCACTGAAAGAAAGCATTATGATAAAACCTTTGCATGGTAATTGGTTATTTTCTATTAATCGTCTGCCTAGCTACAATTCTGAAATTGAAATCTGTTGTCAAATACTTATAAGTGTGTTCTGGCAGTTGCACTTGATAGCCAGTCTCTAGTCTCTACTAAGCTTAGTATGACCACAAACTTGGCCTAGATCATCACTTAACAAGAAGTAAGACAGTGACAAAATTATAAAACTATGATTAAAAAAAAAAGCATGCAGGGCAATCTTTGGGGGCCACAGATAGAAATGAACACTAAGTACCTTGTGAGTTCTATCGACGAGCTATTAGATTATAATTTTTGGTTTGTAAAGAAGTGTCAGTTTCTAACCCAAAAAGTGCTCAACTCCTAAAGAAGTTTTCACTTCAAAAAGTAACTACATATTTAAAAAAATACTCATTGATGAGTAAATTATGCAAGTTTTACATTTGTAACTTATGTGACCAAAGAGTTACATTATATAGTTAGATAATAAAGTTTATTGAGTAACAAAAAGCAAGCAATGCATACATGTTCATATGAGGAACAGAATTATCTGATCAAAGTTCACACAAGCAACATATCTAGCTCAATTAGTAATACTGGGTAACATCATTCGTTGAAACCAATAAAGAGGTCAAACACAATTGTAATAATTAACCTTATGTTACGAATGTTAAGTGACTCATCCTCCAAAAACTTTAAACTTATAATAAGACACATAATATTCTATTATTTCACTAAATTAATAAAAAAAATGTAATAGAAAATAGAACTAATTTAATAGAAAAATATTTACAAAACATAAATTAGAGGCAAATAATAACCAATTATAAAAAAATATATATTTATATAAACTATAAAAATATCCATATTCAAAACAATAAATAAAATCTGTTTTAATTTTATATAGTTGAGGTTTAGCTTTATGGCCATAATCTTACCTAATCTTAAGTGACAATACAGCCCAATTTGGTAAACATGCTAAACCTGTAGTGGAACTGGCTCTCAAGCCCAACTGCCGAAACACACCCATTGGTAATTGGCGGCAGATTTTCAACTTGAGGATGGTAGCTAGCCAGGTGGATATTAGAAAGAGCCCTACCACCATGCTATGGTTTCCTCACAATGTTTTCCTTCACCAAAAGCTCAAGCTCATTGTAGATAGAGCGGATTCGAACTCACATCCCTCAACGTGAAGTCATACACACTACCACTAAGCTATCATTGCTGCTAAGACAGAAGGAAAAGATTTTTATTCTAAAGCGTGAATATCAAGAAAATTTCATATATTTATTTTCTATATTAATATTAACTGATATAAATTAACTAGTCAATTCAACTAAATTAGTATTTACCACTAAATATAGGATTAAAGCAAAACAATATTTAATGCTATTACAACTTGCCTTCCAATTGTACAATTTTTCCTGCTCTTTTCAACACTTTCACAGCCTCCTCATGAGTTGCATCTTTCAGGTCCTCACCATTTACTGATAATATTGCATCACCAACATACAACTGTTCTGTGAGGTCAGCTGCCATGCCTTTGAATATTTTTGATATCAATATAGGCATGTTATTTTCTATACCACCTTTTATTGATATACCTAGTCCATTATTGTCTGATTTAACAACTTGTACGATTCTTTTTTGATTGGCAATTGCTTCAGGAACTTCTGTAAAATCACTGTTAGGAGTTTCAACGTTGTTATTGTTGAGGGTGCCGTTGAGAGTAGTCGTTGCATCGTAACCATCGTCCAGGCAAACACTGAAGTAATCTTCTTCAAGGGAACAATGCACCCTGTACCACACACCACGGACTAGTGTTTCCAATAAACCAGATCGCACGCAAGTAGCGCTAGGGCTATCGCTACCACCACTTGATCCACCGTTTTCCACCATAATTTCTAAAATAATGTTACAATGAACTAATATTATTAGACTATATTCACAGATAATTCCAAATTATTTATTGTAAAATACTGGATTTTGCAGTTCAAATCATATTTGTTTTTTTTTTACAACAAGTTACAGAAACGATAACAATTTGCATCAAAATAAATTACGACAAACGTCTACAATCAATACAACACCAGTGGCACCAATACACAATTTGACGTTTTATCTCCTAACCACAGATTTTTTAGTATGGTTTTTCCCTTTCAATGGAGAAAGGAAAAGGCAAAGGTATCTGGAGCATGCAGCCAAGTCAGATGTTTTTTTTAAATGTAGGCGATATTATCTTCAACAAGATAATGACACTCTTATTAAAGCTCTCTTGAGAGTTTTGTGGCAACTAATATATCATGTTCCAAATGATTATTCAGAATTTACTTTACCTATGCACTTCAGCTACACTATATTAATTAACACAATATAGGGCTAAACAAATAAGTTTATTTGTCTAAGATCCCGATATAGAACGACCTTCACCGAGCTGGTTAATGGATCAAACATATTTTTTATGTAATTTAATATATCAAAAAATATATTGCATATGAGTTGCCTAGCAAATTTCAGTCCAGGATATTTTAAATTAATAAAAAAATATATATTTTTAATATTTCACCGGTTTGGTTAATGGATAAATTCTACACCAAACCAGCTTCAAGCAACTGTTATGCTGAGTCCTCTTCTATCGCATGGGACGCTTGGTAGGGACCTCTCGGTCGCACACATTCACTCGGTGCAAAAATATTCTTTTAAAATTCGGCAACCGGTATTCAGGACTGATTTTTTAGGCAGGCAACCCTATATCACCGTGTTTGTAATGAAATAAACTTTATTTTTATTAAAGTTTCATTCAATAACCAGACCGGTTTAAATTACTAAAATCGATTTACCTGTTAATATCTGGCAAACCAAGTGTTGTGACAAGAAAAAAATAGGCAACCTAACTTTAGCATATATTATCGGCTGCATACTTTCGATTGGTTTAGAATTTATCCATTAAACCAAACCGGTGAAATATTTAAAAAAATAATTAATTAATTAAAATATCCTGGACTGAAATTTGCTAGGCAACTCATATGCAAAATATTTTTAGATATATTAAAATCCATAAAAAATATGTTTGATCCATTAACCAGTTCGGTGAAGGTCGTTCTATATTGGGATCCTATACTATATGAATTTAAATAAAAATCATATTGTGACATATAAAGATCCCGCCAAAGACTACCCTAACCATAGATAATACACTTGTAATTAGGAATCTTTTGTCTACGGAACTGGAAATTAAAAATTCACGGGTTTTCGATCAGACAGAAATATAAAATATGAGTTCAATTTCCAACCGCCCAGATTAAAGACACAAAGGGATTATACACTGATTAACAGTTAATAGTATACACGTTCATTCGTACTGTGTAGGTTTTTTGCTTATGGGAAATATGAGGGGGCAACTGAGATCAGTAATAAAATAATGGACAAAGTCAACTTTTGTATGAAATAAAAATGTACGAACCTAATTTTATACTTTGTAAACTGAGTTACCAATTTGTAGATATCAATATTTTCTTGAAAATTAAACTTTACTTACGACAAACTGATATGATATTTCATAAAGTATCGTACTTATTTTGGTACTTCTACTTACTTATAGTTCATGATAGTTGATGAATCATTCGAGGAAACAGATAGATTAGACACTGCTTAGAAATGATTAACATGGTATTGAAAAATAAAACAATCAGTTTGAGATATACATGACTAAAAACCCTAACGACAAATTTTAAACATGTTTATGAAGTGACATTGAAGTAAATCTTAAATAGGTAGCAATCGTTTAGTAAATTACTTGCATATTTACAAGTAAAGTGTTTAGGTAAAAACCAGCCAAATATATACTAATATAATTGTGACAGCACACAGATATGTTCGTGTGTGGCGACCCACACAGCCACACATGCAAGCAAATCCCGAGGCGCAGTTAAACGATCCATTTATGTATTTCATGACGTTAAGAAAAACAAACAGTCCGGGACGTGCAGTGTTTAGTGTGACCGACCAAGGTTGCACTCCGTATTATTATTATAAATACTAATCGGCATAGTAACCATGTTTATTTAATTATATGAAGTTATAAAATTATTTATCACAAAAAGACTTTCTATTTAAACCAGTGACACCCCAGGTAATAAGTCAGACAGCTAAATGATAAAGTTGATAAGTTTTTTGTTTGTTTGCACAGTTAAATGTATTAAGTTTAGTAACAGTTTAAAAAATAACATATTTTTATTTAAAATCGAAATTCAGGAGAAATAGTATATGGTACTCCATCCAGATAAAAATTACTGTTTTTAAGCGATAGGAAGATTACTTTTAGTTAGTCGCACCTAAATTAATATTTATTTTGACCTTAATTATATAAAAAATTGTGAGGAATTATGTGGTCCGCAAGACCATGCAGCCAAGTCGGACATAATTATATAAACCATATAGCGAGTTTATGATTAAATTCTTACAATTATAATAGTTTTAAATGTATTTGAGTAATATGTTTGATTAATTTGTAAATAATTTTATAGTTCTTATTAAAATATAAAAAATCGATTCTTTAGTTAATTGATATCAGGTCAGCATCCCTACTGTCAACCAAATTGTTTATAAGGCGTTCTGAATTGTATGTTGTAAAATATTCATAACATCCATTTAAAAATTGAATAGAACAAATATATAAAACAATAATGGAGATGTGTAGGGCCTGTTTGTCGTCAGACAAACCCGTAGTTTCTTTAGACGATAAATTCATTGTAAATTATAATTTATTGACAAATTTAAAAGTAAGTTATATAATTTAACTAATGTATGCTTTATTTTGTATTGATATTGCTGTAATTCTATGCACTGTATATTGTAGTAGCATATTTCATTTGTAGATTGCAGTGAATGACGGTCTTCCACAATATACGTGCTGCGGTTGCTTGGATATAGTAAAACTTTTTGTTATATTCAGAGAGAAATCTCAATTATCCGAATCAACATTGCGACAGGTTTTAGGTTCAGTAAGTATAACTTATAATAAAATACATGTAGGTACAAATGGAAATTATTTATAGAAGAAATTACTATACTGATACAATGAAATGTCAAAATATTTAATAGTATGCTTATTTTTATTTATCTAAATTCTGATTCTTTCACATTAATGTTTTGTGATAATATGTTAAAATATACTAACATGCTTGACTTCATATTGTAAATTGATGTATACATCTGCCATCTGGTTGTAAAAATTGATATGGTAAATTTTACCAACAAAAACAAAATGTTGCATATCAATTTGTTTGCTTAAAATTATATTGTTTATGTAATATATATTGACATTACATTCAATTTTCTAAAGGATGTTGCTTGAAATTATTTAAACATTTAAAGCTATGAATATATGGTACTTCTCTGATCTATAAAAAAATTCTATATTTGTAAGGGGTAACAATTTGTATTTGTCTGGAGTGACATCACAGTAGAGCAGGCACTGACTTCTTGCTTCTGTAATGTATTTCATTTACAGTTTGAGTTGTTCATAATTATTTTTTTAATTCACATTTTCATTCTGTTTCTACTAAATATAAAATATACATATAAGAGAGTTTTAATTTATGAAATAAGCTAAGATTCATTTGACATATATGTGTAAAATATTAAATATTTTTCTTGATTTTCAGGAAATAAAGTCTGAAGAGAGTCTGAACTATACAGAGATTATGTGTTATGATCATAATAATAAATCAGTGAGTGATAGTATTAAAAATGAAATTGAATTTGAATATACAACAGAAGAAACTATGACAGATAGTTATGAATCATTAAAAGTTATTGATGATATTGACAACAATTTAGTAAATGAAATAGAAGGTAGTATAGATTATTGCATATGTTATAGTATTGGAGATAGAAACATAATATGTATAAATCTATATTAATATTATAAAAGGGAAAACTTTGTTTGAACATGCTAATCTTATAAACTACCAGTTGGATTTCTAAAATTCTTTTTGTATTTCATAATGCAAGCATTAAGGAAAGCTTCAGGCTATTGAACATCACACTAACACCAATAGGAGCATAGCTGTTTTGAAATACTTACAAAAACAGGCAAAAAATATGTAAAATAATTTGTAGTTCCACGCGAATGAAGTAGAGGTTATAACTAGCAGTAATAAATTTCATTTCTCAGAATGCTGGCATGACTGCTTATTTATTGCTTATTCTTAATTTCATTGTGTTGATAGTAGTTTGATTACTCATAATTTATATATTTCATAAAATGCTTCAATGATTTCAGAATGTTTTAGTAATGATGATTGAACATGAAAATGCATTAATAAACATTTATAATTCTTAAACTATGAATAGAACTATAATGCCTATTATCACTTCTCTCTAATTATACATAAATAACCCATTAGTGTAAGTAATATTTTGCATTCTGTCTTATTTACACCAGTTATTTTATGAAACAGTTCCAGATATTAAATTAATTAGGAAAAGGGGAAGGCCTAGGGTGAAATTAAATACTTGTAAAAAATTAACAACCAGATGTGAAAACTTAACTTTTGATAGTAAGATGATTAAGGAGAATAATTTGCTACAAAAAACCAAACGAAGTAGAAGTAAAAAAAATACTGCTGTATGTAATAATTTAAACGTAGATGATAACAAAATTAAGGAAGAGATACTAACAGAAAAATTATTATGTGGTAAGTAATCAATTAAGCGATTTAAAAAATAAGTACAAACCATTTTACTTATTTTCTTAACTATATTTTATAATAATTTAAACAGCTTTTTCTATTTTATAACACTTTAATGAATTTATGTTAAAGTGGATATTCATTGTATATCATTTAAAAAATTATCCATTGATATGTTAAAATATAACTTATAAATAGTTCATCCAACTTTTTTTAACTTGGGAATTAAATGCATTCCATATTTGCTATGCTAAAAAAATATCAATAATACTTCTAAATATCATAATTGTAATAAAGAGTTTTTTTTAGTAAGGAGAATAAATTAATCATACTTTTAAGTCTATTATCAGATTATTTTGATGTCATTAATGTGAAACCTTAATTTTTCGAGACAATTTTTACCACCTGAAATTCTTTAAACACATGAAAAATTGTAATAAAATCATGATGTACTTATATTTTATTGCCACAGATATAGCTTAACTGCACTATAATTTCTTATTTTTTAATGCCATGTGGCCAACTGTATCTGGAAATGCCAAGAACATGGTTGGTGTAATATTAATTTAACTTACAAAACTTAAGACATATATAATTTTTTTCAGGTTTATGCAGTAAAACTTGTGATGAGAACATTGATTTAATTATGCACCTTGAAAGCCATAAAGAAAGTAGATATTGTAAACAATGCCCTGAATGTTTTGACAGCTGGTCACAACAACTAGGTCATAGGTTGAAGCATGTGCCAAAAAAGCAGATGTGCTGTCACTTATGTTCAAAACGATACATTTCATGTGATTATTTGGAGTTTCATTATAGAAATGTACATTTTGAAGAAGAAGTAAGTTTATTCAAAAAAATATTTTTGACATACAAAGCAGTTACAAGGTGATAAGGTACTACCCATGGAAACAAATGTGCATTGCCTCTTAAATAACATACCATGTTATAATTAAAAAATATGTTCTCTTCTTCATAAACTTTATCACATCTACATAGGGTCAGTACAACATGTTTTCCTCCACTACTCCACTCTATCAGCTGTCATCACAGTATTCATACTTTTATACACATTCCTCACACAGTCCATTCATATCTTCTTCAGTCTTTCTCTTCTCTTACATCCATTCACCTTCATAAAAGTAAAGAAAAAAAATATATTTCGAAAATTAAGTAAGCTGAATGACTATAATGCCTACTAGTTGGTTAGATATGGTTTTATTTAGATATGCTAAGCGATGATAGCTCAGTGGTAGTGCATACGACTTTGCTTCAAGGGACTTGAGTTCAAATCCAAGCATCTACAATGAGCTTGAGCTTTCGGTGAAGGAAAACATCGTGAGGAAACCATAGCATGGTGGTAGGGCTTTTTCTAATGCCCGCCTGGCTAGCTACCACCCTCAAGTTGTAAACCTGCCGCCAAATACCAATAGGTGTGTTCCGGCAGCTGCACTTGAGAGCCAGTTCTTTCACAGGTTTAGCGGGTCTACCAACCAGGGCCGTATCGTCACTTTAGATCAGGTGAGATTATGGCCATAACGCTTCAATGTTAAGAATAAAAAAAAAAAATGCTTTAACATCATTGCATTATGCGGTATAAGAAAATAAATTGTTTTTTCCTTAAGAATGGGGTAACGAATGTTTCAGTAAAGTTAATATGAATAATTTTTTCAGGGAAAGAATCTTACATGCAAAGTATGTTTTTCATCCTATACTAGCCCAAGAAATCTTAAAAAACACATGTGGGCAACGCACTCTGAAAAAAAATTTATCTGTGATTACTGTTCAAAATTGTAAGTACAAATAATTTGTAAAACTTGTAATCAATTATTATAATATTCTAAACCATTTGGTTTATTCTGGAATATGTTAGAGTTGTTACGGACAATAATATGGATATGGTGAGGAATTTATCTAGTATAAAAAGACTCCCAGTATGAATCCTGATCACAAATTATATGGCTGTAATGGACTATCGATCTGTTTTTACTTCGTCATATTTCACTAGACATGTTTCTGTATGCAGTTTTATCATTGTGTAGGTCATACTTTTCTAGATACTAACATTCTCATCATGTAGTATTGTTACAATATGGTAGGCAGTGGATAAATGTGGTCTTGATTCATATTGTAACTTTTATTATATTACTATATTAATTATTACTATTAATAAATATCATTATAATTATTATTTATATTTTGATGATGATGAATAATTAAAACGTAGTAAATCTCTGTGTTCAATGTTTATTAACCTTTGGGCCGCGATCACCACGAGTGTGACTATAGAATTTTTTGACCTGCCATTGAGTGGTTTTTATTTTCATTCGTGATTTTCTTAACGCTAATTATGTGTTATTTTTATGATATTTTGCGGTGTCCGGTATAGTCTGTGAACACTTGTATATTATATTATGAATAATAACAAGGGATATGTGTCTTAAATTGTTGAAATATAAAAAACAGATCTTACTACAGCTTTATTAGGGACCTAAAAAATATTGAATCTCTGATTCGTTAGTTCACAGTTTTCTTTAGAAAGCATAGCAACAGCCACTTTATATACATTGCGTTTCTCTTTTGTACTACTATAAATGGCAGTAGATTACTTGCTACTAATATTTTTGTGCTAAAATTATACATTAGAAGTTTGAGTAGCTTTGCAATACAACTTTATGGCATTCTAAGAATTTGATATATTAATACAATCATAATTTTAACAAGTACCTGTTGTTACAGATACCATAGTAAAGCTAGTCTAAGAATCCATATTGCAATGCATACGGGAAGTAGGGCGTATTCTTGCGACTTATGCGGTTTCAAGTCGAAGTTTTACAGTGGCCTGAAGGTGAGTTGATCTAAACCAGTGTTTATAACTTTTTCACACCACTACTCTCTTAGTATGTAGAAATATTTTATTTAGTATAATCCATACATTATATACGCAATAATCTTTATATCGCTTAAATTAAGGCACATAGAAATCTCTCTGGAGATCTTTCTACTTCGGACAGCTTGACTGGTGAGGTATCTGCTACCTACAAAGAATCAGAACCAAATAACCTTATTTTTTTATACTTTCTAACTTTAGCGTTTTGGGCACAATCTCAACTGATGTTAAGTGACTATGTGGCCCTAGATGGTGGACACGTTAAGCCTAGTGGAAGGACTCCCAGAACACACCTATAGGTATTTGGCGACAGATTTTCAACTAAGCCAGTCAACTAGCTAAGTAGCATTAGAAGAAGCCCTACCACCATACTATGGTATCATCACGATGTTCTCCTTCACCGAAAGCTCCAGCATTTTGCAGGGATCGAAGTGACGTTTATTGACGCGGAGTTTGTACACATTATCAACTGAAATATTATCGCTTCAAAATTGTATTCCTGGGGAAATTATAATTACCATACTTGGGAAAGGTTGCTTCAAAATCGGCAACGTCCTAGTGATACCTCTAATGTTACAAGAGTCCATAAAGTACAGTAACTTATTACCATCAGTCACTCGATACTCCTATTTTCCACTATAGCTGTATAAACAAAGATAATGCAGAAAGAACAAAATATAAAACATTTACAATTCGTAATATGAATCGTTGAAATTCTAGGATCACCAAATAAGGAGACACGCTGACGGCAAAGTGTACTGTAAATTTTGCTGCCGTGTATTTTTCAATCAGCAGCAACACGACAAGCACAAGTGTGTTAAACAACAGACCATTTGCCCCATCTGTGGTCTTCAGTTCAACAATAATATTAATGTAGGTCATTGGTTTTTTTATATCATAGTAGCAGACCTGGCAAACGTTGCTCTGCCATTTTAAGTAGTCAATCACATCGACTACAACGTCATCTATCGCGTTATGATCACTTATCGAGATAAAAGTATCCTATCGCTCAAGTTGGATCAAACTGCACAGTGTGCTAAATTTGATTAAAATCGGTTTAGTAGTTTAGGTGTTTATTACGGACAAACAACGTGACACGAAATTTTTATATATAAAGATTTATTCCAATTTATTCAGCGAACATACAATTTTTACATAGTTGTTTTATGATTATGGATGCCATTTAACTAACCGATGTACTATTGGATATCCTCATAGAAACCTCATAATCGACACCTATAATAACTGTGTGACATCTAATAATACACCCTGGAAATACTTACTTGTGCCCAAATACATCATCCCAATGGAAGGCAGGCTCAATCTCCACAAAATATTGCTGATATTGAACGCCAAAAAATCGACCGGTTCAAATATTTCTCACATATAGTGAGTATTATCGCACTTTTCTGAGCGTTCCGGTGTCTACAGAATATTTATCTTTATTGTCAGTCAGTAAAGTTACAAGTCAAAATTAATAAATGTACTCGAAAACCAAAAAAAAAAAATGGTACATACCGAGGTTCGAACCTTTTTTTATTTGGTAACAAAGACATTTTGCAAGGAGGCTGTTCATAAAATACGTCACGCAAAAATTTACCTTTTTAGAGCCCTCTAACAATACTACATCATAAATGATAGGCGGCCCCCCCGTACATAATATATATATAATAGCAGTATAAGAATTTTAAAGTATTTATTGTGTGCATTAAAAAACTATAATACATAATATCTTCGAAGCGATGATAGATCTTCTTAATTCGAAGCGATGATAGCTCAGTGGTAGTGTGCACGACTTCGCGTCAAGGGACGTGGGTTCGAACCCAAGCACCTACAATGAGCTTGAGTTTTCGGTGAAGGAAAACATCGTGAGGAAACCATAGCATGGTGGTAGGGCTTTTTCTGATGCCCGCCTGGCTAACTACCACTCTCTAGTTGCGAACCTGCCGCCAAATACCAATAGGTGTGTTCCGGCAGCAGCACTTGAGAGCCAGTTCCTCCACAGGTTTAGCGTGTCTACCAACTTGGGCCGTATCGTCACTTAAGATCAGGTGAGATTATGGTCATAACGCTAAACCTTAAGTATAAAAAAAAAAAAAATCTGTAATACGATATTTTGACACCGGGGGCCGATTGATCTAAGAAAAAATGTGACGATCGCAGCTCATAAACAATTTAGTTAATTTTACATGGCCCCGATGTCAAATTTTTTTACCATAAGGGACACTCAAAGTGTGAACGTATTTTATGTACGGTCCCTGGTATATGCCGCCCGACAACTATGATTCTTTCACTCTTTTGATTAATATATCGAGCCTCTTCCGCAAAAAATCCCGTAAGCGACAATTGCACATTTTACAGAATAGTTTTTTTCATTCTAGATTAAAAAGTATTTATGATATTTTTATATAAAATAATGACTTGTCCATCATGAACTACTGATATATTCATTAAAATAGCTATTAATATACTACTTCAAAATTACAACGATAATTTTAAGGAGGTTTTAATGATAAACATGTAGATATATATTTGGTGTCTACTGAAAAGGCTCGTTTTTTGCAGCTTTCGCGCCATATAAAGACGCACAGCGACGTTCGGAAGTACGTATGCACGCGTTGCCCGGCCAAGTTCAAGAGCAAAAGCGCTTTAAGCGTCCACCAGGACAGGCATGACGGCATACGGAGAAGGCAATGTGAATATTGCTCAGAGAAGTTTTACGCTAACTCAACCCTTATCAAACATCGACGAATACATACAGGTAATAATAATTCTTCAAAAAACATTTACTATATTATGCTAAGCCGCCTATGTAGCAGTGGCGTCACTGTACAGTGGGAGAGCTAGCAAAATGTTACAGGCCCTCGGACTCAAGAGGCCTCGAGTTCTGATGTAACCTAATTTTTTTTTAATATTTACCTATTGACAGACTTTCTGATGTAATAGTAGGGAAACCTATTATTATGCCGATAGCTTTCCAAAAGATTTGAACCCCGTCTAGCACTAATTTTTGTGTTATGAGCATTATAGCTTTATTATACTTTTGTTATTAATATATTTAAATATCTAATGTTTGTATAAATATGTTAAAATGGTGTCAATAGTAGAAAGATATAAATCTTACGTCCCTTCTATGATGTTCCATTCTGGAGTCCTCGCTTGGACTTAGCGCACTGCAGTAAAGCAGTCGTATCGTGTTCGCATCGTATTTATACCACTCTGCGTGAATTCCTTCTTTTAATGTAACACATATCTACATATTTAAGTGTTATCTTCTTTGGATATTTGTTTGAATATTTAACCAAGTATTCTAAATAATCTAACAAGCATAATCAATCCTTTTATGTCTGGGTCTGAGATATCGCATATATCTTCTTTTTAGTTAACGTAATACAAGCTTTGGATTTTAAAACGGCAATGTGTGAAGATGTCCCGTCACGGCATTATATAAAACAAAGTACTCCGTCACATCTGTTCGTCTTTTCGCGATAAACTTAAAAACCGCTGAACGGATTTACTTGCGGTTTTCACCTATAAATGGAGTGATTCATGAAGAATGTAAAAAGTGTAAAATTTGTAATTTCTTTTGTATAACTTGGTTGAAATGTGACGAATTGTTAAAAATGTCGGAGAAATTCAAGCCGCCTGGGAGCATTAACACCTAATGTAGCGTGCGGGTGATAGCTATTATTTTAATAGGGTAACCTAATAAATATGGGTATAGTTTTAATTAACGAAATGATCTATTGTTTCAGGTGAAAAACCATATGTTTGCAAAATTTGCAATAAGGGTTTTACAGGAAATAACAATTTAAAGGTACATATGAAAGTTCATGGTGAATATAATTTAATTAAAAAAAAGAATAAAGATCCAGTCAACAACGAGGTTAATTCTATCGCTTAAAAACTTCCGTAACGTAACTCTTCCGTAACATTTATACCAAAGACGTGTTAATAAAAGATTTGTTCAAAAAAAAATTAAGTTTATTATTACTTTAAAGTTTTAAGACTAAATACAAAACTTATTGTATCACATACAAAAAAGTCTTTGGCAAGGATGGAAACATACTAATAAAAATACAAAATTTATACAAGGTATGTATATTAAATAACATAAAATAATAAAATGTAATTTGACTTTAACAAAAGAAAATAATTATAATAAATATTTCACTTATATTCTATTTATAACTATAGGTACTAATAGTGTCAATTATAGATAACTTACTGTAACAAACTGGCAATTTTAAGGGCAATCAAATAGCTTTGTGTACATCAACTTTTACTTGATATTAAAGAAAAACCGGCTGGAGATCCAGGGCAATTTAGTACTTAAGAATACTGAACTTTGCAACAATAACCTACATAATTAGGAACTAATATATAGAAACTGACTTGTAAATACTATAATTATGATGTCATTAACACGTACTGATATACACAAAAAAAAACAAATGTCACGCCCATCTAACAATATCGATTAATTCAAATTTATTAATCAGTTTATCAATAGAAGTCTACTGATAAAATAATGACCGGAGTTTATTATTAAAAGTTAAATACTTGGGTGATGATACAGTGCAAACTCTATACACATAGCGAACTGAACTTGTAGGAACGATTTTAATATGTTATAAACAGTTTTCTTTAGCCAAAAAAATGTAATTGTGTGGTTTTATTAAACCACGATGCGAGTGAAACTTTTTTCGGATCGTAGACATTAAACTAAATATTTTCGGAAAATTATTCGATTTAGGGTATTAAAATCACGTTTTTAATTTTAACTTAGTAATTGGAAAATGGGAATGATAATGTGAAATCAATGCCACATGGTCAGCGGATGCTAGGTATGGGCGCCGCCCCCACTTTACCTCTACTCCGCGGCCGGCTGTAATGCAACTTGCGATAGATGGCCGAGAACAATGGAAGCGATGTAAGCAAAGTTTCACTTTAATAATACAGCTACTAGCAACAGATACGTACATATGTTAACAGCTGTGTTGTAATACAAATCTATGATTTAAAACCAGAATCATTGGTCAAAAAAGGAACCTTTTGGAATAAGGCTGTTCAACTTTTGTAACTTTACTTGTGAATGATTTAGATATTATTGGCGGGCCATGATCGTCATTTTTTTTTTTCTTTTTGACAATTACTGTTTATTTAAAAAATATATAATACGTTAGCAGCTGTGTGTTCTACAAATATATAATTTAAAACCAGAATCATCGGTCTGAAACCGCTATAAATCTACCAGCGACCCGCCAGGCTGTTGTGGTTGGCCGAATTTATGTTAAGTTTTTTAACCATTTTGCCCGTTACAAAAAGTATGCGTATCTTAGTAAATAGGTGCTAGATAACACTATCGCAGCGCGGTGTGCAATGTGATCATTGATACGATAATTTGCAGTAATATACGGAATTTATTCATTTATTTCTAATATACAGCAGAAATCTGATTGTGTCTACTTGACGCTGTAACTCGTCATTTTAGTGTTTTCGTAACTAAGGCAAATGAAGTATTTGAGAATACAACTCAGAATATTTAGAACACTGGTGATGTGTCGCATAGGGCGTTTTTTATGAACACCTAGAAAATTGGAATTGAACAATTGCTTGTTACCACGGACACTACAAAATATTTGAAACGCCAGGAAATAATAACATTTTTTTTATATACGCGATACATTTGTTTAAAGTTGTTTATTACAATTTATAACTATCGTGAAAACTTAAGGAAATCATTACCAAAATATTTTTTGTTCGCGACCTGTGACATCATGACTAGCACATGTTTGGGCTCTCTTTAAAAAAAAGGTTGAGTATGGCTGGCCCAAAAGGAATTTTAAAGGTTTAACAAGGTTTCTCAACTTTTCTGGCGGTCGGGCCACAGGAATGATATAGATATTTTTAACGGGCCACGAACGCATTACGGACAAAAAATTGCGGCAAAAAAATTTGGAGTTTAAAATTTCTATATTTTTCGTTAAAGTTCAGTTATATAGAGTTTACATTGTATTTATAACAAAAACTATTAAATACTACAATTATGTCATACAAATATCAAGATATAAACAAAATCTAACAATATCGTCATACCATTATGATTGTTTCCTTAAATTTACATTTATCAAGTCAGTGTAACAATATCTGTGAACTGATAAAATCATAGCAAAAACTTGCCTTTACATTATTAGAAGATGAATACTTAAAGAAATATTATTTATGTGACCAAACTCGCTACCATAATTTATAGAAGATCAGTCTCAGGGTTATTTTACCGATGATTACATAATGGCAGTAATTAAGTACGTTTTATATGGTACAGTTGTAACTATCACTTCAAAATATCTTTGAAGTCTTAAAATTTGTATTGATTACTTACATTGAATAAAAAAAATACAAGTTGTAATTAGCACAATAAACATTTTTTTTATAAAAATACTGACCAATACCAATGATTTATTAACTATGCCACTTTTAATAATTAATAAGGAACCGTTGATAAAATTAATCACCCAAAATTTTACCTTTTTAGACCCAATCGTCATGCTATGTCATATCTGCGACAAATTATTGATTTTCCCAGCACATGATATATAGCAATTAATAGCAGTACACAAACTCAATATTTTTAAATTAATTTATTGCTTGCACGCATAAAAACTTACAACATTGTTTTATGAGCTGCAAACGTCACTTTTCTTAGACCCCCTCCAGGCTCCTTTTTGTCACAATAGGCGACCCAACCATTAAGTGCGAACTTATTTTATGAACGGCTTCTAAGAGGACCCATAAAAATGTATAGTTTAATGCAGGGGTTCCCAAAGTGGTGCACCATAGAGAGTGAAGAAGGGTGCCGTGATGCGATACTCTTTACCATTCTTCGAAACCCTAACTTAAGTGTTCGCGGGTACAAAATAAACAATTTAATTTATATATTTACCTACGTGCTCGGAAACTGTTAATATAAATAACACTTTGGATTCATAATTTGGATGTTTTAAATTTTGTACCTATCTACATAACTAGTATCATTGTACCTATCTATTTCGATCAGCAAGATAGGTTAGGGTGCAGCGACAAAATAGTAAACGTATGTGCGCTGGGAACTGAAAAAGATTGGGAACCCCTGGTTTAATTAAACTTGTAAAAATTAAATTAAACTGTAGACTGACATTCTGGTGGCAAGAGCTCAACGATGCATAAAACTGGACATTGTAGGGCGTCTAGAATCGAAAAGTAAAAATATTTGTGGAGCTTCGTGTTTCATTTTTTTTCTGTAAACGATATGTGAAGATCTCCTAGGCGGAAAACTTTTTTAAGTCCAGACGCCAAATTTTAGAATACGTTATTGATTAAATAGATAATTAAATAACTATTGTTTACAATTAAGTACAAACTACATTAATAATAATACAATCCTGACTTTCTTTTTCCTAACACTTATAACCACAGATTGGAATTAGTAGAGTATCTTTACCTAAACTTTCTTAAAAGAAGTAACTTAAAGTGATATAATAGACTTGGCCCTGAGAAGGCGATGATGAACATTCCTGATGTCAAAACTACCACCAGTTCGGAATACCAGTACATATAATATAATAATGAAATATTATACATTCATAATAAATTGTTATTTCTAGGATCCTTATTACAGATTTAGATTTCCGTAACATAAAGTGGATCTGTTATGTATTACGCGAAAATAAAAAAAAACTTGCATGTAATATATAATTTATTTCTATAGATATAAGGAGTTACCCATTCATAAGTAATACTCTTGCTTCAAGGTCAACTAAAAATACTGTACTTATTCCAATCTATGCATAAAATAATAGTGTACTAAATAATGCTTTATCTAAAATAAATAATTCAAAAATTCAATAATACATACATTATCTAATGTTTACTGTCTTTTACATTTCCATAATTGTGATTTTCTTCTATTATTCCATTCCAAACAAGTTAACTTAATTAAATACAGTTACAGAATCTTCCTTTTCGAATCTAAATATAAAATGGTACATTCAAATACATTTTGTGGAAGCTTAAATTCTCATGTATTTTCGTATATTTACTATCTATTTTTATATTTCATTGCCATGTTGCGTGTTAGGTATCCTCACAATGGTTTCCCTGGTTCCTATAGTGGCTGTTTTATCGGAGTCTATGAGTGAAGCAGAACTAAGTTTCTTTGACTTGGGCGCCAGAGGTGGCATTTCACTGCATGTGGAACAATTATCATCTGTTACCTTAGAACTAGAGCCGGTTGTAGGGAATTTCTTCAAGCTGCCTGTGGTGAGTGATCCATTGGATGATGAGCAATGTGCAGGAAGCAAAGGCACTCGCTCCTGAAGATCTCGAATTGAACCATTCGGCCTATGCCCACAAGAGCTAACAGAGACATCAGAAGATGGGATATCTGGCCAACTTCCTATTTGAATCCATTCTTGTATTCTAAAAAGCATAAAAGAAAATTATAGTATGTTTCATATTAATTCATATATCAAGTATTTTATTTCAACACATTTTCTATAGCAAAATAATTATAAATGCAAATGTGTTTGTTTCTTGTCAAGCTTTCACGTATTAACTATTTAAACAATCATAATGAAATTTTGCAGATACATTGTAAGTGGCTTAGAAATGAACTAAGTGTCCTTTTCATCCAGGAAAAAAAAGCAGCAAAATAACTTAAGCAGGAGAGTGGTGTCACAAATGCAGATTGTAAATTTTTTTTTTTTCAAAAAATTCTTACTACTCATGATCTTAATTCCAAGACGTTAATCAAACTTTTATAACATTCAAATATAGATTTCAGAGAATCCAAATAATGAATTTAAAAGGGTCTTAAAACAGATTTTTTAAGAACACTTCTTAAATTAAAGAGCCGTCTTTGCGGACAGTACATTTCTACTTCTGTAGTAAGCATTCTTATATATGTTTATGATTAGGGAAATGCTAATATAATTAAAATAAACACATCATTACGTATTAAGGGGAAATTTTTCAACTTGAATATGGTAACTAGCCAGATGGACATTCATTAATAACAGTGTTACCTGTTAACAATCTCTTCAAAATTTGGTCTTCGATGAGGCGTATGTTTCCAGCAATCCCTCATGAGAGCGTACATTGGCGGTGGACACAAAGCTGGCGCCGCCAGTAGTTCTCCACCACGCACCATTGATATTACTTCTTGGTTGCTGTAACTGTATTAAATAATTATATTAACATTGAATCTATTTTAAGATTTAGAATTTGTAACACCATAGGTAGTTTATAAACACACTGTTAAAGGTGACATATCTGTAACATAAACATATTACTTTCAAAATATTTTCTATTACATCATTAGTTATTTCCAAACAATGTTTTGTTAAAATATACTTTTTTATATGAAAATGGAAACTACTAAACCAATTTGAATATAATATTCACATTAATTTTAGGCAATACCTAAAGAAGAATTTTTACTACATATATTGTTTATGATAGATAGAGTTATAGGTGTTATACAGTAATATATATTTATAACACAAACAAAGCCCACTTTTAATCCATATGTGACCCACAGTTCCCTTGAAACAATGCACATATAGACATGTAGACATAATTATTAGCACCATCTAAAATATATTATCAAAACTTAGATATATACTCATGTAGATTTTCACATTTAGTTTAAAAACCATCACATATCATTTTTTTCTTTTTTATATTTTTGATAACTTACCCATAATAAGGTTGTAACCCATAACTATATATTTCCCATAATACAATGCCATAAGACCATATATCACTTTCAGTTGTAAATTTTCCATAAAGTATAGACTCAGGTGGCATCCATCTTACTGGTAACAAGCTTTTTGATTGAACCTGAACAAATAAAATTCCATTTAAATATTTCTCAAATAGACCACTTTTAAAATTTTACATAGGTAACGTAAATGATCCCTAATACTTACTCTGTAATAGTCTGAGCTATAGATATCCCTCGACAGTCCAAAATCTGATATTTTAACAACAAAGTCATCAGAGACTAAACAATTTCTTGCTGCCAAATCTCTATGCACATAATGATGTGATGCTAAATACTGCATGCCAGATGCAATGTTTAATGCTATGTTTAATAGTCTCATGGGTGGCAAGCCTTTTCCAGCAGGAGGTGCTCTACCCATTAGAAATTCATGCAAATCTCCCCTAGCCATAAACTCAAATAGCATACATAATGGTTCCTCCCTTAGGGCAACACCAACAATACACACAATATTTTCATGTGTCAGTTCAGATATCAAGTCTATTTCTCTCCTGAAATCAGCTTGGGTTTTAGCAGAAGCATTCTCTTTTAAAGCTTTTACAGCAACAAACTGTGTTTCACCATTTCTCTTTAGTGCACCCTTATACACTTTGCCAAATGCCCCTTCACCTAATTCTTCCAAGAATTTTATTTGTGATAATGAATAATGAGGAATTGTTAACACTCCATTACCTCTAGTGCTTATAGTTAAATGTGGTTGATTGTTAATATTATGATTGTTTAGTAAATCAGTCATTTCTATAGGTGAATTGAGCCGGGAATTACCATAAATGTTTTTATCTGCATTTGGTAAATTAATATCCCTTATTGCAGCTGCATTATTCTTATGCTTATGTTTATAAAGAAGAAAAATGGCAAAACAAATAATTGTAGCAATTATTAGTACAAGTACTATTACAATGTAAATCCATATTTTATGTGCACATTTAGGTATATCACATATTAATTTATCTGTTTTACCATTCTTTTCAACCACACACCATGGCTGTTCTCTAATCCCTCCAGGATTTCTACAGTAACTATGTCTACCAGCAAGTTCAGGATATTCTGAGACCCTAACATGCATCTGTTTTGACCACTCAGTACAAGGCATCCCATTAGCAGCAACTTTCACTTTACCTAAATAACCACCTCCATTCTCCCAATAACATTCATCATCAGAAACCATTACTGCCCCTATTTCAATTTTGAGACAATCAATATCATCTTCTGGCAAATCTTGACATTCTTCCAAAGGCAACTCCTGCCCAATATGTGGATGCCTCTTTGCTATTGCATACTCTTTTTGACATAATTCATTTTCTAAAATCTCACAATCATCTTTACATACTCTTCGCAATACAGTTGTATTGTAGCGATAATTAAACATATCATTGATAGCTATATTAGAGTTCATAATAGATGGTAATGTATTATGGTAAGGAAGATTTTCAAATACAATTTGTGGTAAATTATCTTTATCATTGTCAGTACTAAGTGGTGAGAAAATTTGTTTTACATCACTGTAGAAGTTATTATTAGTGATAACAGGGTTTCTACATATCGGAAAAGTTGAATAACATAAACTAGGCAGTGCATATCTTTCACAATGCGAACTTATTTCATTAGAATATTTAGTAACTTGTATAGCTTTGAATAGTTTTTCTTCAAGTTTATTTTGTGTTGTATTAAATGGTATATAAACTATTTGTCCTTTTAAATGACCCTCACATACTTTTCCTTTGTATTCTTGACATATGGGCTCCAGCTTCTTATGATTTGTTGTTACATTAATAGTTTCTGTTTTCATACTATCAGAAAATAATTCTGGTGTTGATTTTACTATTTCTAAATCATTTCCAAAATCTGCATTGGGAAATAATGGAGCATATGTAGGTATGTCTATACTTTCCTCAACATACAGTCTTGAAGTTTGTCTTTTTTCGTATTTTTGCTTTATTACACAAGTATAATTACCTTCGTCAGAAGCATCTATATCTTTTATTCTCAAATTGGTAGCTATTGTGCCATTTATTTTATCTATTTTTGGTGTAATTTTAATTTTCTGGGTATCAACAATATTTTTATTATTTTTCAACCAATACACTTTCACATTTTGTAATATAGTCTGCAGTATGTGGTCCGGGGGTAAATCCGCGTACGACGTCTCTACACCTTCTTTATTTTTAGTGTATTTTTCAACTTTCGTGAAATTTAACACGGCCTCACATTTAAATCGTACATCGGTTCCGGGAACTCTTTTCACCACTAAAGGTAAATTCTTCGAGAAATTAATATCCAGTGTTATATTCCACACTTTCTGCTCCGATGTATTGTTTTTAAATAATGACATAGAGTCTATTTTATCAGCGACAGATATTTGATTTTCACATAAACATAAGCACAAAACAATCGGTAGATAGTAATTCATGATGAACATTTTCCATATCACTTTCTGTATAAAATTAGTAACGCCATCAAATATTCAATCTTCAAAGACAATAAATAAATTTACAGATTAAAATATTTATTACACATTTTACGTGCCTTCTCACTTATTCAACATTTTCTTAGAATTGTGATTGAAATAAAACCTTACAATCTGCATGCAAAATTGATCGGCGATCCATAACTGAATGAAATTGTATGGTTTCAAGAATGAATGAAATTTCTGTTTTGTAAAGACAATGCAGGCTATATAGACATGGCACTTCAAATATATTAAATACTATATATAGCTGCCAGTTTTTCTGTCAATGAATACTATGATAAAACCAAGGGCCACATATGAATGACCTGTTATAAAATTTCTCTTATTACAATTCATAAGTGTAAAATAAGTATATTTGAAATTTTTCTTTCAATAGTTCTGCGACATATAAATCTAATTTAAAATAAAAGTCTAAACGGAATGAATAGGTATTGGATACTTTTATTTATTATATTTTATTTTATGTTGATGAAACGGTTGGGTAGCAGCTGGTATTTTACAATTTGACGCTATATTTTTAATGTGTCCTCAAATTACAGACTTGATAAATTTATGTGAATAAGTAAAAAATAAAACCACTAAATATATTCAAACATTTATTTCAACATTATTGACTAAAGTGTAACTTGTTTAACTGGTATAGTCATAAAAATTGTACAAGTTTCAAGGGCTATATTCGGTAACGGTTAATATTTTAGATACTTTGATCAATTTCTTCCTCAAGTTCTTCTTTTAATATAAGTCCACCAAGAACAGATAAGTCAGGAGGCAACCATTCGCAGCTGGTATCTTCCGAAGAACACACCTGTGAATTAATAAACTACATCATTATTATTTGAGCTATGCTAATTAAAACCGGTGCTTTTGGAGTAATTTAATCAGTAAGTTAATCATATAACTTTCTATAGGTATATTTAACCCTTTAGCCTATAGCCACGAGTCTGACTCGTGGTAAAGAATTTGTGCCATAAGCGAAAACAACGAGTCTGACTCGTGGTAAAGACTTTGTGCCATAAGTGAAAACCACGAGTCTGACTCGTGGTAAAGAATTTGTGTCATAAACAAAATGTTATTGATTCTTTATCTACTTTGAAATAATAAATTATTTTTGTCAACTGATCAATTGATTATGATTACTTCCTAGACGTCTTAAAATTACTATTTGTACCTAAACATTGTTTATTATTTCACAATTCCTTTCGTTGCATTGAAATATATATGTTACGAAAAGTATACACTTTGCGCCAGTTCGGGTACACGGCTGAACAGTTGAATGGCACGGCGCGCGAATCTTGCGTATTATAGCTCGCGCAATTGGTAGATATCGTGTAGGCTAAGGGGTTAAAGATGGTTATGGCACAAGTTACGGTTTAAATTATAAAAATGGCATATGTAGATAGTTTAGGTACCCACTATTTAAAAAAAAGAAAATACGTATGTCTAACGTTAAGTTTGGAATGTTTCAAGCATTTAAATATATTACCAATTTTAATAGTAACGTCGTATTTAATCCACACATATTTAAATGTGAATCCAATTTACCAAGTATAATTAAGTCACTATTTCATGAAAGCTAAATAAAACCTTACCTGACATTTACAGCTAACGGCTTCCATGTAATGGTATACTTCGGTACCTGGCTGCACATTAGGATCACAATGACGAAGCTTCACCGAGGCGTGTTTACGTTCTCCATGCACACAAACAGGATGGTGAGATAATTTGTATGGGAACTGCCAGTCTGAGATCTAAAAATATATATTAATCAGTTTTTGTTAATCGTCTCGTCATTGTTTTGTACCACATTGTTGTATATATATAAAAAAAAATATCTTACTAAGCGTGAAACTCGAGATCGGCTCAACAAATTCGGCAAATTATTTTTTGGGTGTTTTGTGGTCTGCAGAAATTTTTAATAAAAAATAAATAAATAAGGAACAAATTTTTTTATAAAACTCATAATATGAAAAATTAGTGATTGAATGGTTTCAGAAACCCTAAAAAGTATTAAAAACAAAACAAATACAAATTAATTAGTTAAACAAATACGTAATTGTATCTTTATATATTTTAGAAATGTAACGCACATTTCGCTATTATCACGGGGTGGCATATTAGTTTAACTTTCGTCCTATGTAATAAAGAGTAAACGAATTAATTTTATTATTTCAAATGTGAGACGATTCACCTCATGCACTAACTAAGCTGATGACCAGCGCGTGAAAGATAGTGAGGATAGACGTATTGGGTATGTCGGTATTCTGTTCGAGAGTTACTGAGTTCCGATAGTGTTATGGAGGTTAAAAAGTAAAATAACCACGATTGGTCCCACCAAGGTAAATAAGCGCTACAATTCATAAAGTACGAGCAATAGTTGCGTCAAAAAATATATCAACCAAAATGACGTAGTGAACTAATCCACATACTGACTTATATTATCGGAGTGTATTAATATATTATCTTTCGTTTTTTCGTTTATTATTAGATCACCGAATCTAACTGTAATATTATGATGCAGATAAGTTCATTTGAAGCTCTTATCTCAGGAACTATCATTCGGAGATAAAGTATTATTTTTCTATTTGATAGAACAATAAAATTGGCTATTTACCATCACGCTACCACTAATTGGAGCAAAGCTGTATTGAAAAATGTTAAAAAAACGTACAAAAATTATTAAGTAAATTTTAGTTTTACGCGAACGAAGTCTCATGCATAGCTATTATGTTATAAAGATATCAACATGATGAGAGTCCAGTTTTTCGAATATTTACCTCGTTTGAAAGACAATAGCCCCAACATGAAACGATCTTAACATCGTCCCAACAGCGACGTCCATTGAAATCAGTTTGCATGGCTTTGTGTGTATGTCGTTTCAATTTGCAGCGTGCGCTTAGAGATGCCCCCGCAAACATCAATACCCAACAACAAAATACCAAACCGACTGTGCTCAAATAGGACATGCTTCTGTTAGACATTTTATGGCTGAAACCATTAAATTGAATGTAACATTAAAAACAAAAATAGTTTTTACTATTGTATTTTTTTTTAAGTTTGTATTATTTAACTTAATATGTTTTCAACAAATGCTACTTGTAAGATCTAATGAAGTTACCTATTCTGAAGGTTAGTCCAGATGAGTCTGATAAATTTCAGGAAAAATGTGTTTTTATAAAGGGAAGAAGACGACGTCAAGGCATTTGTTTCACTTGGGTTCACATGACAATGGTGCGCAAACCATTAGTTTCAAGTCTGTGCCGTTAAACGAGAGATATAAATAAAGGACGCTCGACCCGTTTAGCATATAATTTGAATATCTAATTTTAGTACATTCTGTGTATATACATAATTTTTTGCGAGAGTGCTGAACTGATTATATACGGACCACAGTATTTATAATATGAATACAAACAGTTAAAATCATTTAATTTGTTAGAAGTTTTGTGCATTTACCTACACTTATACCAGACAAGTAGTAAATAAATCAAATAAGTACAATTTTTTTATAATAACACAATAAAGTAAAGATGCTATACCTGATAAGAAGCACAGTAGCTTTTACCACCAGTGTTCCCAAACCGGTCGGGTACTCATTACCACTACTCCACACTTATACCAATTACTTTAAACAAGTTTACTTCATGAATATGAGCTAATGGCATGATATCAACGGCTATCATTAAAGAGCAAAAATCTACGATACAACATTATATAAATAATTACATTAATAGATCTTAAAATACTATGTTAATACCGTGTTTATAATAGTGAAAATAGTTACGGAACATGTCTTATTTCCACGTGAAATCAGCTATTGTGTTTTTTAAATTTCGTTAAAGATTTTAAAATACGTATCCTTGCATTATTATTACTATTTACTTCAAAACAAAACAATGAATGAACATTACAACTCCGTGGCTCCGTACCTACGGTTATATAAAATATGGAATAGTTTACATATACGGTTTTATTAACTATTGCTTTCAGCATTTTAGGTATTATAAGCGATGATAGCTCAGTTGGTAGTATGTACGAAGACCGCGTCAAGGGACGTGAGTTAGAATCCACCTTTTTTATATGTAGTAGCGCGCAAACGAGCAAGCCTGTCACCTGAAGGTAATTGTTCATCACCGCCCATGGACACCCACAACACCAGAGGAATCGCAGGTGTGTAGCCGGCCTATAGTTTGGAGGGACTGGCGCTCAAGTGCAACTGCCGAAACACATCTATTGGTATATTGGCGGCAGATTTACAACTTATGGGTAGTACCTAACTAGGCGGGCGTTAGAAAAAGCCCTACCACTATGCTATGGTTTCTTCAAGATGTTTTTCTTCACCAAAAGCTCAAACTCATTATCTACAGGTGTGTTACGGTAATTGCTCTTTAGAGCCAGTTCCTCCAATAGGCTTAGCGTGTCCACCATCTTCAGCCACATCGTCACTTAACATCAGGTAAGATTGTGGCCATAATGCTTAAGCCTACTAATGATCAAATAAGTATAACAGATCTAAAACAACATTCTTTATATCAAATTAGGAATTGCACACGACTTCGTTTACGTAAAAGGATGATTGCGTACACTAGAATATATTATTAATATAAAACCTGTCCTACTGAAACCGCAATTGCGGTTGAAACGAGGAATGATATTGTCGTAATTTATTACAAATATAATCAATGTGAGGCCGCCAGCTAAATCTGTTATCTTTTATTTAACCTATATTATGTTCGTTTACCAATTCAATATATTCTCATTTACATAAGTTGAGTCGATTATTGTTTTTATTATATAGTCATGATTGCAAGCATCCACCTTTATATTATGCTATTTTGTTCGGCTTTAGATATGGTGAGTGAATATAGAACAGTTTAGTTTTTTGTGAATTTATAATAAGGCCAAAATTAAGGGACTCATTATAAAGTATGTTAAAGTTACGTTCCATTGCCACTTATGCTAACTCGATGTCTCTGTGCGCTCACAAGCAGGTGACATCGGCAAATTGGTATACTGACCCCTCGTGGAATATATTATACATATCTTTGTTATAAGTCATATACTCAGTTGGACATAATATGGAACCTTGAGCTGTGCCTGATTCTGTATATTTCATTACCCTGTAGCAAGTTTTGAATTTTTACTGTAAATACTGTAGTATTACTATTTTTATGATTATATTTTGGAACCAATCAAGTAGAGAATCCTGTATACCGTTCTACAAGATGTAGGAAATTATAATATTACGATTAGACTTTGGTTGGATTAGAGAATTGGCTCAATAGCTGTGGAGTGGTTTTCAAAACAGAATAGCATATGCTGCATAACATAGTAGCAATAGCATCTTGATTACATTCTACTGGGTTCATCGTGTTAGAACTTAACTTTGAACAAAATTACTAACAAAGTCCTTTAAAAACCACAATATAATAATGGAAGATCATTGGTACATAGCAACGACATGTTGTATAGCTACAAAGTAAAGATACACCCAAATTTGTCGCCGCCATAGAGCTTGTCTAAGAAGACCTAACATTTTGTTATTTTTGTAGGTTTATCTTTGGATCATATACTGATATACTTACCTAATGCTGTGTATAGATGTGGGTGATGATAGTAACACATTAAGCCCAGAGAAAGCAGGTTCTTTATTCACCTACCAAAACAGTCTACAGATACTTATTATAGATATAAATGTGGAATTTAACAGTGGTAGCTACTTAGGTAAGCATAGAAGTATGACTTATGCTAATGTAATGATTTCTATTACATAAAACTTGCGACCAATGTAAAAATTCAAACCCACGTCAGTTCCACGGTGTTAACACTGAACAACCTTGTTCCCTTCAGTCGTATATTTGTGTAATTATTACATACACATTAGTTCAGTGTTTGTCTGTGATAAGTTTTTGGGGAGCTATTTAAAAGGTGCAGGTGATATGCTTAACTTAAATATATACCTATTACTTATATATAAATATATACTGAATAAACACCCTTAATCAATATCTATATCCATATTAATATAACGAAGCAGAAAAGTTTGTTTGTTTGAACGCGCTACTGTTTGGCACTGCCAGTTGGATTTACAAAATTATTTTTGAATTTGATAGAGCAATCATTCAGGAAGGATTTAGGCTATTAAACATCATGCTACCATCTATAGGAGCAAAGCTGTATTGAAAAATAATCGCATAAATTTAAATATTATTAAATAACTTTTAGTTGCACGCGAAATCGCAGACACAACTAGTATAATATATATGCTTATTTTTTTTTAATCCTTTATAAGTTTATCATATAGCTATAAATTAATATATCATCGTATTATAGTTGGCTTACGTTCCACTTAGTGTATATAACGTTCAAGCTTTTCGCTGACCATTGCTTTCCTGTTCCACTTGCTTCCGAGCGTTAAGATAATTAATTAAAGTGAAATATGTGGAATGTAGTATGAATCCATCCTTGCAGATGGGTTGTAACATAGCATAAACATGCAGAGGCTCCCATATTTATTTTTCTTTTACGCTAAAGATTGCAGAAAACGATAAGTTGGCTAGGGGCTCGAACATATGTGGTGATCGCTACTAGTTGGTTTTATTTACTTTAACTATGACATACTGGTCTATTTCAAAATTGAAGCGATAATAGCTCAGTAGTAGTGTGTACGACTTCGCGTCAAAGGACGTGAGTTCAAATCTACTCCACCTACAATGAGCTTGAGCTTTCGGTGAAGGAAAACATCGTGAAGAAACCATAGCATGGTGATAGTGCTTTTTCTAATGCCTGCCCGGCTAGCTACCACCCTCAAGTTGAAAATCTGCCGCCAAATACTAATAGGTGTGTTCCGGCAGTTGTACTTGAGAGCTAGTTCTTCCATAGGTTTAGCGCGTCTACGAACTTGAGCCGTATCATCACATAAAATCAGGTGATATTATGACAATAATGCTAAAGAACCTCAACAATAAAAAAAATATTTATAAATATTTTTAACAACACGTTTATTTAATTAATAGTATTCATACATTATTATTGTTATGGTCTTTATGCATTTAAACTGATTGGTAAGTAGATAGTTAGGTACATAAAATATCTGGCTGCAGTGTTCTTCATCCACTAATGAAAAAAACAAATCAAATAACTAGGTACTTCATCGGAATTTGACAGTTATTTCAAAATCATAGAATAAGAAATAAGCTATTATTTTATATATTTTTAGTTTTTGTATAAAAAAACCTATATTCATGATTTAATCAGTGCCACGACCGATAATTGTAAACCTAAATTTACTGTCTCTCTATGGATAGTATATCTTCGAAGAACCAGAATTAGCATAAAATTCTTATAAGTAAACCGTCGAAGTATGTTTCATACAGAAATAGATAATTCAAAAAATGAGCTGAAACAGTTTGGTGAACGGTCAACCCCAGAACATTGGAGAGGTATAATAAAAAAGCAGTTAATTTTTCAATTTTCTTTTTAATTATAATAAGGATTAATTACGGTCAAATATATTGTTACGTTTATTTCCTTATTAAAAAAAGTCAACAGTGTTATAAAAAGGAGACCTAACCTTCTCCGTGTTTAGATGTACGAGATAGTATTTTATAGAACAATGAACATATAGAACTACTTATTTGTATTTTATTATATTAAGGCTTTTTCTATTGTCCTCTTGGCAAGATACTACCTTTTATTATAAACGTAATGTTTACAATTTTATGCTTTAGGGACTTCCTAATCGCGACGCGTAAAGATACTACCCAGGCTCAGGCCAAGGCGAATATACATATATATTTTTTCATGGAGGAGGTCTTTACGCTATTTCTGAATGTAGTAGGTTGTGCTGAATACTGGTAAAGACGGAATAACGTTTTCTGAAGCAGCTTTATAATTTTATTGCATAGCTAAGTGCGGTTGGTAATATGTGCACACGAAAAATGTTTCAAGTCAAGAGCAATAACCCTTCATTGACTATTATAACTATAGCCCTCCATGTCGTTTGGTTATAGCTTGTTAAAAGCTGCAGTGGCCACAAAAACAGGTGGATTTTATTTCAGTTTCCAATTTTCTAATTATACATAGTTTTACATGATGTCGTCATCAGACAGTTTCTCAGAGTGATACAGCATATTCTAATTGACAATCTGTAAGAATTTTTGGTGGATCTTGATCTGTCATATTATGTTTTTTATTTTTATTCGTACACTTAGTAATTTAGTCCTGTATTGTGAAATATAGGTGACGTTTTACTTGATGAAGTGTAGCTGAAGAACATAAGTAAAGTTAATTATGAATAATCGATCGAAATTGCTGATATATTAATAACAAAAACTCCCAAGGGAGATTCAACAAGAGAGTCACCATCTTTTTGATAATAGTTTCGTGTTCTCAAAATGACCAAATCTTATCATTTGAAAATGGGAGTTTCTAATGAGACTTCATTGCCAAGAATAAAGAAGAAGAATAATACAATCTGTACCTTACTTTAATCTGTATTTCTCAGTCATCTGTCAGTTTGTTCCATTCACATTCATTCACTTTAACCAAATAATCGTGTCGTGTGGGCGACTAACAATAACATTAAAAGCAATAACACTAGGATTTCAAAATTATATTTAAATTATAGTACTATAAGATGTCACGTAGGCAACCTACCAAATCTAGAATAAAGATATCTAATAGATCTGTTTTTCACCTGCAAGATAATAAAGAAGATGAGAATGAACTATCCATGGGTTTGATTAAATCAGCTAAGCGCACTGGACAGCTGAGTTTATGTAATAGGGGGCTAGGAACAGGTAAGATAATTATAATTTTTAATTCTTATACAAATACGACTTTCATATATATACTTATTGCTAAAAACTTCCTAAACTTTGTAATCTTTTATGTAAAATTCATTCGAATTTATGTGAAAATAAACATATAATTATAATCTCATAAAATTACTATAAATTTTAAAATTTAGTAATATATATTCTTTTTGTTGTTATTGCCTATGCTAATATGTGTATCAACTTAAATTGAAAGATTAACCATTGAGATCACCTTGATAATAAGTCATTTTATTTAGTCATAAAAATCAAGAGTGTATGTAATAATAATTCATATATATATATTATAATATTAAATTTACAGGACCATTTTATCTATTGGACCTTTATGGTGGTGGATATTACTGATGACAATATGAATGTCATAGCGTGTAGGTAAAATTGTTTAAAGAAATTAGAATTAAAAACAATACAAATACTATTTTCTAAAAGTAAATTATTTTACAACTATCTAATATTTAACTTAAACCCTCTGTGTATTATATGACACTAATAGACTGAATGAGTTACTTCCTCATAACAATTTATGCAATTTGGAACACTCCTTGTTGCTGCATTACTAAACTATATGTATACAATACAGTATAATTTATTATTCTATTATATTATTTCTCCACTAAAATTTTACCAGTTTATCTGTACTCTAGATTTTGTAGAAATAAGTAAAACTGTAATACAAATATTTCCTCAAGTAGTTTTTATATACCTTTCTTTTAAAACTTGCTTTCAGTACCAGAAAATGTTTGGAAGATTGATGAATTGGTGATGGAGGAAACAAAAGAGGTAGATTTCATGAAGTCTGATCGCAATAACTGGTGGAATTATGAACCTTTAAAGTCACTTGACCTTAGCTCGAATGTTATAAAAACAATATCACCCAACATCAAGTTACTACAAGAACTGGTAACACTCAAGGTAATCATGATTATAAATCATGTAATTAGATGACACTTACTGTGTTCCAGATCAGCTCTATTAAATTGTATTAAACTTAGAAAAACTAATTATTTCAACTTACAAAATGTTATAAATACATAAAGCAATTACACTTACCCTTGATAGTAATTGAGTAAAGACCATTATGGAATTAGACACATTATTTTACATTACAAGTTACAATTAAATCATTTAACATTTTACAACAAGCATGATTGTGAATAAACAGTATTGTGATCTATTGCATTTTATAATTTAGTTTGTGCTCTTAATATTATAATTAGCACAGATTTTGATTAATTTATAAAAGTATTAGTACTTATTATTGCTTCTAATGAAAATTATAGTTTATTTACTTACCAGCTGAACAGTTAATTTATTCAATGTAATGTCTATCATGACATTAGTAAGTCACATATAACATAACATTAATAGCTTGCTTTTTTATTCTATATACTAAATATAACTTATACCTTGGTGCCTAGTATAGTTGACTAACTCGATATATATGATTTAAGCCCTAAATTATGTTTCTCTGACTGTTAGATACTTTGGATACAAATTTATCTAGTTTCGAGGCCCCTGAAACTCATCTAAAAATTAAAGTTTATTTGGGAGTATATCTAGTTCTTGTTCATAAGGTATTTCCAGTGTAACTGGGTATTATAAAAAATAGATTTTTTTATTTGGTAAGTGTGGGATAATTTTATGTATTCTGTCATCTATATTTATATTTGTAAGTTCCATATTTGGTTCTTGCACAATTGTTAGAATAACTTTTTTCTGTACTTTAGAAGTAGCAGATATTTTATTTATTTCTTTAAAAGATTTCTCATAATATAATGTAACATAAAATATCTTACTTTTATTACAGTTACATGACAATGCCATAGAAAGCTTACCACCAGAATTTGGATTGTTGAAAAACCTATCAAATGTCAGCTTAAATCATAACAAGCTAACAGTTTTGCCTAAAGAATTTTACAAGTTAACTGAACTAAGATGGCTAAGTATAGCACATAATAATCTTGAGAAAATTGAGCCTGCTTTTGGGGATTTGGTTATGTTGAATTTCTTGGTAAGTAACATAATTTTGAACAAACTTGTAGAGATTTATTGTCAACAAAAATTCTTGAGAAGCAATAATGATGTTTTATTGAAGATAGTGAGGACACTGTTGAGTCAAGACCTATTGAGTTGTTAGCATCATGGGGTTCACAGTGTATTCAATATCAAGACCTTGACTCAAACTGTTTGGCGAACTATTAAACACATTTTTTTTTTGAGCAATTAAACACTTGGTCCTAATAATAACCAAATCAGTTGGTTTTTGTGTATTCTTCAACATATACAATGGTATATGTTGAATTTCTGGATTTCAACTTATGTGCAAAATACAGAGAGAATTGATGCATAGTACTCATACCTCAAATGGTTTAGTGCAATAAAATAAATACAGTGAAAATAGGAAAAGAAATGAAATTTTATGTTGGTTTTGTTACTTTTGCATTCCTTGTAGCTGCTAACATGTTAAATCTGTGGCCATGATAATCGGAATTTATTGTAGTACTCATAAAGCTATCTTTAGAAAAACAATTGAACAGTTAACTGTTTGATGAGAATAATAAAAACATAGATAGAATACAATTTTATTATACAGTAGATTAATTTGAAAATTAAATAAATCTTGAACTTCTCAAATTGAACAGACTTTGTGGTGCCATAAAGTACAAATTTTTAATTTTTGAATTTGAATTTCCACCCACAACTGATTGTTTTGTCATTAGCACAATTGTCTGTTAGAACAGAATAATAAATGTGTGTTAAATATCTATATATGAATGTGTAATATGTGTTTCACTGCATTAATACAAATAGTGTTTAGTTTCAGATAAAATTATTGTGTGTAAAATAGAAATAAAACTAGTTTTTATTTAAAGGTTATTTAGTAAACTGTTATTTTTCAGGATTTATCACACAACAAATTAACAGTATTACCCCCCGGTATGGGTTATTTAGTACGTATGGTAGAACTCAACTTATCACATAATCAATTGCAAGAATTGCCACCTGATATAGTGAATCTTAGAGGTAATAATAACTTGTAAATTCATTTATACATTCAATAGAACTATATCCAGGCCAAATAGCTTAACATATATGTTGTCTATAATAATTGGGGTGAAAATACAATATAAATGATTTACTGTATATTAAAAAGTTATAATGATATTTGACAAAAAGTGACAATATTCATACATTGTACAAATGTTTTTTATGCATCACCGGCTGTCAGGTAAATTAGCACATTTTTTCACACTTTCTGTGTACTTATATTTTTATTATGGTGGCACTATAAAGTGAAGGTTTTGTGCCTGATTTTATGTCAGTCAGATGGTCGTTGACACAGCCACACCATTTTTTTGTTAGCGTCTTTTGAAAGATAACTTGGTTACGGGCATAGTAAAACTGTAAAAAGTACCTGAATATATAATGGCTTATAATGAAATATAACAAGCAATAATTGAATTATTGCATTTGAGTGACGGTCGTGACCTAATTGTGTAATAATCCCTACCACCTCGTTTGATTACTGGATGAACAACACTTTGTTCGAAAGCAGATTCGCTGTTAGCCAGAAGGGCTTTTACAGCTTCGCTAAGCTTTAGGGCGAGTGCGGAGGGCATTCACCCTGGTTGATGTACACCAGCTGAGCCCGGCTCATCTATTCTTTCTTCTTATACATTGACCCCATACGTCACATGTAGAAGATTATTCAAGAATCATGCATGTATTCCTTCATTCATGTTTGTATATAAAAAGTAAATACCATTAGAAAAGTGTGCATGCGGTCAAAACTGTCTTATCTGTGTCAGTATGTTCCTGTGATTATATTAAAGAGTATATAATAATAACCCAATGTTTTAGACTTAAAGAAAATGAATATAAGTAATAATAATTTAAAGAGACTCCCTCCTTTGGGTGAACTGAGAAAAATGGAAGTATTGGACGCGAATCACAATGATATTGAGCAGCTACCTGATTTTTATGGATGTAGTGCATTGAAAGAGATATATTTATCCAATAATTATATTAAGGTGTGTTGATTACATTACTACATTATATAAAATATCGTGGCGGTCGAGTTATTTAATCCAGCGGAATATTGGTTTGATGGGTGCAAGTTTGAATTCGGGATTAGTAATTGTTTTTTCATAGTTTTATTCCATTTTCTAATTAAAATTTGCTACACTATCACTTGCCGGCGAAGAAAAATATTACTAGGAATTCTGAATGCTTGGTAAAGTGCTTATAGTATCATTGTATATAGAAAAAAATAGAACTGTATAAGTATATTTGTGTTTGAAATCGCTACTACATTGTGGTCTAGCGTAGCAATTAAGATCAATTGTTCCATCGGGAAGACATTATTACCATATTTTATAGACAATTTCTTTTCAAATCTAGATTTTCAGTCTAATTTTTTTTATCTTAAATTCAATTTGCTTATGTGAGCTCCATCGTAGTCTAAGCCTAATACACAAAAAATGAGTATTTAATGATGAGTTGCTATTGATTTGAGAAAAAAATTAAGTGTCTCATTAGTAAGTGTCTATATTCGCTACACTTGTTCTAATACTATATTGTTAACAATCATTCGTCTAGTTTATGTTTATATTACAAAATAATTAGTAAAAAAAAGCGAAGTGTGCTTAAGACATGCAGATAGCATCACACACCAAAACTCCATCAAGGCGAAGTTAATACGAAGTAAAACTACAAAATATTGAACAAAACGTAGTGGCATGAAACATATCGTGTTTATATCGATACTGAAAGCGACTGGTATGTCATGCTGTCCCATATAACGCACGTCGAGCGAGTAAAGAAGTCACGCATTGACTATATCTTTTTCGCTTTCTTAGGCCACTCGAGTCGATTTTACCCGAACTAACTTTACCTATATAGCCGAGTGTGGCAGCTCAGTCTCATTCAATATCATCAAATTAAAGTGCTCAGCACGAAAAAGCTATAAAGAAGTTTACACTACAAAAAACACTTCGAGAGTATGCAATTTTACTTACAGGAAATTACTGAGGAGTTTTGTGATCAAATGCAACATTTGAACGTGTTGAACATCAGAGATAACAAGCTGGAAATGTTACCTGAGAACATATCACTATTACAGAAGTTGAAGAGGCTTGATCTTACTAATAATAATTTGAATAAGTGAGTTTATTTATCACTAGATGTGCCTGCGACTTCGTTCGCATGGAACTAAAAACGATTTATTATATTTTACCCGTTTTTTTTTAGGTTTTTTCAATACAGCATTGCTTCTATCGGTGGTAGCGTGATGTTAAATAGCCTAAAACCTTCGTCAATACTTCAATCTATCAGATACAAAAGATTTTTCTTTATTATACTGGTAGTTCCTAAGATAAGCTCATTCAAGCAAACAAACTTTGCCGAGTAGAGATCCCATTTTTTTCTAGTAATAAATATAGCCTATGTTATTCAGGGATAATGTAGCATTCTAATGATGAAAGAATATTTTGAATTGGTCGAGCAGTTTTTAAGTTTATTCGTTATAAACTTACAAAACTTTCCTCTTTTAACATTACTATAGATACAGTATAGTTTGTAATTATTATTATTTTTGTAATCCTTATTTGGTTTAGCATTTGGCGACAACCTGAATTAATGTTAAGTGATGATATGACTCAAGATGGTAACACGCTATTATTAGTAGAATGAATAGCTGTCACATAAAACCGCGGGAATAGATTTTCATCTTGAGGGTGATAGCTAGACCTTTGAGTATTAAAAATAGTATACTATTGTTAAATACTAGGTTTAATTCCATACTCGGCAAAACTATATTGGCGGTTTTAGTCTGCTTCGTATAAATAAATCTATTAAAAAACGGAAAAGTTTGTTTGAACGCGCTAATCTTAATAACTATAAATCGGATTTAAAAATATATTTTTCTATACGATAGAGCAATAATTGAGAAAGGCTTTAGGCTATTTAATAACACGCTACCAACAATAGCAGCATAGCTATATTTTTAATAGTTAAACAATTTTTAGTTTCACGCAAAAGAAGTCACAAGCATAGATAGTATAAAGGCATTATTTTATCAGTTATGGTATAATAAAAATTAAAAAAAAAACACTTAAAAAATTCTACAGATTACCAAGGAACTTGGGACTACTATCTCAACTGCAAAGCATAAGTATGGATGGTAACAGATTATCGTTTGTAAGGCAAGATATAATCCGAGGAGGGACCGACAGGATGATGAAGTTCCTACGTGATCGGATCGCAGAGGAAATTGTTAGCGAAACGAGATTCGAGAACGATTGGCCGGACAAGTAAGTGTAAGCACTAATATTACAATATTTTATTACAGAACTAGCTTTTACCAGAGGCTTCGCTCTCGTTAATATTGGTATTGTCAAATTCATACAAAGTTTATCTCGCTTCCAATAAGTTTTTCGCAAGAAGAAGTAGCCTATCGCCGTCTCCAGGTTCCCATTTATCTCTATACCAAAATTCATCATAATTGATTCAGTGGATTAAGCGTGAAAGCGTAACAAACAAAGAAATTTATTTTTGTATTTATAATATTAGTATGAATTTTATTGGTACAGGCGATTTAGGAAAATCCAGTAAATATTACTTATAATAAGCTATATTTAATTATTTATAGCGGTATTTACTAATTTACTTGACTAAATAATGAATGATCTCTAAACGTAGATTTAGTAATCGACGGTCTCATTATCTTACCAGAAATAAACGCAAATCAGTCAAGTTTTTGACATGAAAACTTCTTTAGCATCGCTGTGATTTGAAACTCATAAAACGAAAAAGCGACAGTAAAAAGAGATATACATCTATAGGATATAACGTGCGAGAGAATGAGATAGAAGTATCTAGAATAATATTATACAGTGTTTCTTATTGTACGTGTGTAAATATGTTTGTCTGTGCACTTATGTAAAGGTAACATACAACCGCAATGTATTGTACACTTGTATTGTTTACATAATTCCTTACTAATATTATAAATGTGAAAGTGAGTATGTTTGTTAGGCTCAAACACCTAAACCGCTGAATCGATTACGATGATTTTTTTGTAAAGTGATAGATGGGCACCTGGAGACGGTGATAGGCTAATTTTTCTCGCGAAAACCTTATTGGAGGTAGGGTAAAGCGATGGATAAACTGTATATAAAACTTTTTATTGCATTAATAATCGGATTAGTTTGACAAAATCAATATTAACGCGAGTGAAGCCGCAAGTAAAATCTATTATTTTAAAAATATTTTGAAGGTTTCAGTTCTATCGCGTGTGAACTGTACACATGTTTTTTTTGTAATAATGTTACGTTAGAGTATTTTGTTATCCATACAATAACACATTATTTCCGTTTGACGATAACGCTAAATGGTGCAGTCCCTTAATTGTTGTCATATAGAGCTTAAAACTAATTTTAAAATACGCAGATATACGCTCAAAAAGAGCCAAGCGCTGATGTTACCTTCGAGAGATTTGACGTCTTTACCGGAGGAATTATTTAAGGCAGCTGCTGAAGCGGAAGTACATATCATAGATGTGTCCAAAAACAAGCTCACGACAGTCCCCACCGGGTAAGTTTAGAACCTAATTATATATATACATTTATTTAGAACATCGAATGGATCAGAAAATAAAATAATAATAAAAAATGCTGTGTAGGAAACAGTTTATTTATTTATTTACAGGGTAAATTAAAAACAAACACGTTTTCAAAACACATTATTATCAAGACGCCACTCGGCTTAAGGGGTTCATACTGCCATACTATTGTTCCCCGTATCTTGACACCAGCTGTCAAAAAAAAAAAAAAAAAAAATTATACTTATATCCCATATTTGTCGTTCCCACTTGCGTAACATGTGATGAATATTCTATATTTATTTATAGTTTATAGGTTATGCGGTATCACCACAATCTCATCTAATGTTAAGTGTCGATGAGGCCCAACATGGTGGTCACGTTTATACCAATGGAGGGACTGACTCTCAAGTGCGTCTGCCGAAACTCATTTACAGGTATTTGGCTGATTTTCAACTTGAGGAATGGTGAGCATTAGAAAAAACCCTACCATGCTCAGACTTCATCACGTTTTCCTTCACCGAAAACTCGGACTCATTGCAGGGATTCGAATTCATGTTCATTGACGTGGTGACCCAACATGCCGCCATGATCGTTTCGAAATATAATAATACACATTGTTATGAAGATGTCACACGGTTTACGAGCCTCGTCTTCCAAACTAGGGTGTCATGTATTTTAAGCACTTACAAAGCAAAATCTGTACTAGGTTTTTATTACGTGGAGATTTATCATAATTGTGTGTTTGTGTGCGTGTACGTGAAAATGCGTGCGTTAAAACGTATTACGTCCAACTGGATCAAGACTACCATTGTAGATAAAACCCATTACAATGACAATCTTTTTTTTATATACATAAGGTTTAGCGTTATGGCCATAATTTCACCTGATCTTAAGTGACGATACGGCCCAAGTCGGTAGACACACTAAATCTGTGGAGGAACTGGCTCTCAAGTACAGTTGCCGGTACACACCTAGTGGTATTTGGCGGCAGGTTTACAGCCTGAGGGTGGTAGCTAGCCAGGCGGGCATTTGAAAAAGCCCTACCACCATGCTATGATTTCCTCACGATGTTTTCCTTCACCGAAAGCTCAAGCTAATTGTAGGTGCTTGGATTCGAACTCACGTACCTTGACGCGAAGTCGTACACACTACCACTGAGCTATCATCGCTTTAGTTGAATAGCTGCAAAGACGCTTCCGACAAGATAAATGAATATTTTGAAGCGACTGTAACTCAGAGTTATCGTGTACGGACGCCGAATCAATGGATGTGATTTCGAATACTTGCAATGCACCTGAGCGTAAACCTGCAGTAAAGGAAAACATAGTGACAAAACCATAGGATGGTGGCAGGGTTTTTTTGTAATGTCCGCCTGGGTAGCTACCACCCTCAAGTTGAAAATCCGCCGTAAAATGTATAGGTATTTCCCGACAGTTGCACTTGAGTGCCAAACCCTCCACTAGACTTAGCCTCAGTACCAGCTTAGACCACATCAGGTGAAATAATGGGCATATGGTAAAACCTATAAATTATAAAAAATACAGCGGGTTCGTCGATGGGTGGTTTTCATAGAAATCACCGATAATCAGGCTTTGATTGAATTTAATTTACTTACCAAAATACACAAAATTATTATCAAATTGAAATATATTTCACGTTTCATTTAAATATTCGCTATCTTTTTAGGATTTCCCTAGTGAAGGAGACTTTAACTCAATTGGTGATATCATCCAACAACATATCAGTTATACCGCCGGAAATTTGTTACTGTAGTCATTTACAATACATAGATTTAGGTAAAAACTCACTCACTGACCTACCGACCGAACTCGGCGACTTGAAGCACATCAGAGAACTAGTCATATCCAACAATAAGTAAGTCGGTTTTGTTATTTTATTTACATAAGTTGAAACTAATGCGGGCTACGTAGTCCTATTACAAAAGTTACTACTCGATACAACGAGTTCTTCGCACAAATTGACATATTCCGTCATAACAAGAACAAGTTCAAAAAAGAAGTCATTAACCATCTGTTCTCACTGCAAAATATATTTTGTTTTTTTTTTTTAACAATAACGCTTACCTAATTATACGTACAACACCGCTTAGCCCATAAAACGTAATGATTTACACGTAGTTTTTGTTATAATTAGTCTATAATATTATTGTCCTTTTCTTTTGTGTTTTCTATTTTATTGAATTTTTATATATACTGTTCTTTATATTTATAGTTCGTGTGTACTGACACGATTTATTTACAAATACTGCACTGTGAAACATATCATTGAAATATACATATTATTTTTGTCTTTAAATTTTGTAAACCTACTCATTGTATATTTCTATTTCGTTTTCGAAATAAATAAAAAAAAACAATACCAATGGTTATAATTCGAAGATCCTTAGGCGGCAATTATTAGTTTTTTTCCACGTTGGACTTTTTAGGTCTTTTTTTTTATATATTATCATAGTTATTTATTTATATTAATTTTGGTTTGTGTTATGTACGAAAATGGTTGAATAATGTTTAATCAATATTTTTAAAGCGTTCGTCGGAAATATGAGCTAATCTCCCAAGACCTATGTTAGAAATATATAAAACAGCCTTTACTAACAGATCCATAACTATATACACGAACATAACGAATAACCTTAAAAAAGAAGAATATATAAATAAGTAAATACAAGAAACTTAAGGTTTTTATAAATATTTAAATAGATCTATTAATCGATATACAAATAATCCTCCTTATATGACTATATCAAATCAGAAAAAGGTCAAACTAATTCTTAAGATTGGTTGAATGACGTAACATTATTTATGAGGAGTGCTATATATTAAATACAAGATATACTAAATTCTTTACTATGGTTGTAATATAAATAAGAAAGTAAAAGGTTTCAGTACATGGGCTTTAAACATAAAACTGTGTTACTAACGAAAATTGACATGATAGATCTATAAGACGAAAATAATATTATAAAACGAAAAAGTTTGTTTGAACACGCTTATATCGCAGTTATGGAAGAAGGGTTTTAGGCTACTTAACATTATGCTACCATCAATAGGAACAAAGCTTGATTTAAAAAAATCTCAATAACAGGCAAAAATTGTTCAATAATTTTTAATTTCATGCGAATGATGTCGCGTGCACACCTAGTACAGATGAATTTGTTATACCATGTACAAGGATAATGATTATATAATACCAAAACATTGTTTTTAGGTTTACAAAAATACCTAGATGCGTGTACAATCTGGAAAGTTTGGAAATATTGCTGGCGGCCGAGAATCAAATCGAAGAAATTAACGTATCATCGGACGCATTGGCGAGACTGAAGAGACTGGCCGTACTCGATCTCTCGAATAACAACATATCCACTGTACCACCTGAATTGGGAAACTTTACGCATTTGAGGTAACTTTTACATGTCGCAATTTTTGAAGATTTTTGACCTTCCGCCCCCTCCATGTAACGCAACGTAAAAATTTTCTGTAATAAATGCCAAAGTGAGTTTGTTTGTTTGTTATGGTTTCACGCCCAAACCGCTGAATCGATTACAATGAATTTTGGTATAGGGATAATTGGTACCGTGGAGACGGTGATAGGCTACTTTTTCTAACGAAAAACTTAAAAGTATAGGGGGGTAAAGAGAGGCATAAACTTTGTATGAAAATTTTACTTGCGTCATCCGATTTTTTTGACAAAATCAATATTAACGCGATCAAAGCCGCAGATAAAAGCTGGTAAAATATAAGTTAAAACAGCAGAGGATAAATGGCGAAATATTTTTTTCATACTAAAAGGACCGTGGCATACATTGATTTAAAATATAATAGCGTAAGGAACAGGTAAATAAATGAATGAAGGGATTATATTATATTTAAAAACAAAAATAAATATTTATTAAATTATAAATGGTTTGTTTAATTTAAGGAAAAAAATTAAAATCATAATTTTACACACCTCTTCATCCACTCATGTTATTAGATATCTTTGGAGAATTCTTTCTACTTGAGCCAACTGAATGATAAATTACCTTCGACCTTACAGAAGATCGCAACTAAATAACATGGTATATTATGATTAGATTTCTAAATTTTCTTAGGAAAAGGGATTCAAGGATGTACATATAAAGTTGTATAAAAATGGCCAAGAAGTAAATACTGTGTTAACTAAATGGTATAGGGACGCAAGGGCTTCATACCTAAGGTAGTACGTACTCAGTTTAAAAAAATCCGTAAGCGAGGTTTATTAATTATTATATAACTAATTACAGGGTAAACTACATCTCACACCATTCAATTTAACGATAAACTTTTTAAAACGTCGAAATTACTTGACTTCGGTTTACCTTGTTCATACAATGATATTTTTTATCGACATAAAATGCGTAGTCCCTAAAGTATGGGTATGTAGAGTTTACGCTATAATTATATTTGTATGTATTGTTATAATTATCGTGGTGTCGTTACAGGACTTTGGAGTTGATGGGTAATTGTTTCCGGCAGCCGCGGCACGCCATTCTAGCGAAAGGCACGGCCTCTGTTCTCTCATATTTGAGAGATCGAATTCCCACCGTTTGACGTTTTCGATACATATTAGGTTATATATAAAATCCCGCAACGGCTTCGTTTCACTCAACGTTCACAATGCTCACGACTGCAGCTTTTCCTGTTCCACTTGCGATCGTTACGATCATTAACTCGATTGGAATGGAGTAGGACGTCATTAGTGACGTATTCACCGCGATCGCAACAATCAAATCTATTCAAAAATCTTTATTCAATTTTAGCCCTGAGACGGCCCTTATGAACGTCAAAACTAACTTGCTTGCAATTACTGTCCAGCAATTCGGTAATGTGTTTTGGTACTTTGTTGTAAAACCTATCACTATTATCTAAAAAACTGTTACTGGTCTTACCGAGTCTAAAATAAGGGATGACTAGTTTGACTCGATTTCTAGTATTTAACCCTTAGATTCCTGATATGCCAAATTAAATTTAAAAAAAATTATATTCTAAATAATAACAAGGAGTTTTTGGCGGAATCTTGGTCTGTCATGTTGTGATTTTTATATTAATTCATATGCTTATTTATTTAGCCCCGTACTTTGTAATATAGGTGATATTTTACGTGATATAGTGTAGCTGAAGAGCATAAGTAAAGTGAATTATGAACAATCATTCGGAACTTGACATACTAGTGTCCACAAAAACACCCATGAGAGCTTCTTGTTGTAGTTAAATCTGCCCAAAATGCCCAAATTTTATCTTAAAGAAGACTGAGTTGCCAAGAGAAAAAAAGAAATAGTAACAATTTTGACAACTGATGTTATTTGGACACAATTGTTTAAAATAATATTAGGCAATGATGACATACATACAGCCAAATACTAAAAACAAACCAATTGCAAGTGCACAAAGTAATTCAAAAGTCCGGTACCAAATTTGAAACCTTCAGCATTTAAGGGTTAAATCATGCGGGTTTTTCACAAAATGTAGCTTTTTCCAAGTTTTTGTGGACATACATAAATTTAAATTAACAAGAATGTATTGGGAGGGCAGAGTTAAGATACTGAACTCCGAAAACTTATCCTATAATGATTCACGTAGCCCCATATTGTAAATTGCTCGTTATGTGGAACCACCGATGGTATGATTTGAGCGTTTTGAGTGCTCAGTGGAACGTAGCCAGAATATACTTAGCGAACGTCAATTCAGCTTGATAAAGCCAAAAAGAAATTATGCAACCAAAAATTTTTTTTTGTTATCTGTACCTGACTTTGGCTTGTCTTGTCTTAGTTGTTTGTACCATAGATTTTTTTTTTGTTATTTTGTTTTTTTTGTTGTTGATTTAAACTGTATTATATTGTTATTCTTTTTTATAATTATCTAATAATAAAGGAGATATTCTTTCTTGTAATTAGATAGGTTGTGAAGTAATGAAGTATATCAGTGTAGAATATCGGAGGAAAGATTAAAAATTTTGATTGAATTTACCTATATTTATTATCACTAAATTATGATTACAAAATGCCAAATATTAAAAAAACAATATATAAATTTAATATTTTTATGATAGAATATATTTACATTAATGTAGCGTATTCACTAACATTTACATTAATAAATTATAAAACATGCTTGAAAGTATTATGTAAAGTGTCAAAGAAATGCTAACAGATTAAATACTACAGTGATCTATTATAGTATTTTTCTATTTTGAAATTTAAAATAAACATAAATCATGATTCACTTTAAATTAGAAACGCCATTGGCTTCACATTTGACTTAATTTGCTTAAGATTATTAGTTATTATTAATACGAATAACTATTAGTCTTTAAAAATGCTTATGGAAAAATGCGAGGGATTGTCAACGATTTTATATCCGCGACATTTTTGTATATCTTTTAATAATATCTCTTTTACCGGTTCTTTAATAATGCCCATTTATAAAGTTATGAACTACACCTATAAATCAGGTTTAAAGTAAGTTAAAACGCTAAATAATTTATTACCAAACTACTCTTTTAAACGAAATGTTTTACGCAAGATCTTTTTTAAAAGCTGCTTACTCAAGGTAAAACTTTCTTCTATATATGTTTTGCATATATAAATGAATAAGGTCTGAAGAGTTAAATGCTCCTAGTGTTCACGAAACTTACAATAATACATCGTTTTTAAGGCGATTTAGTTATCAGGTTGACATTACCACATGTCTAAAATGGCGATAGTTCCATAATTTGTTTTGCTGACAATAATTCAATATTGGCACACTGCAGTAAGTTTATAATTGTTATTGAAATAGAAGAATAAAATGGTGGCTTCCGAAAAGTTAAGTACATCACATATCGTTTTACTATGGAATTAAAGTTTTCTTTAACAATAGTCGAGCACATGCAGATTATGGTCTGATTTTATAAGTAACAGTTTCTTCTTTGTGAATATTTTCGTACTGTTCAATACTAAGTGAAGTTGCCTGATATTATATAATATCACAATCTTATCTGTTTATTGAAGATTTTTATTTACAACAGAAGATACTGCAAGACTTGTTATTATCCTATTTGTCTACTTATTTCTTATTGCTTTTATATTATAATAATGATTTGAATGGTACATAACAAAATTGCAGTTTGTAAGTTACCTTAATAAAGCGTGAGACAATAATAAATCAGAAAAATCCATTTTACTCGCAGTCTTTAGTGAATTCTTATCTAATAAACCCACTAAGAATTGAGTGGAAAGTTCTTGACTAAATGTTTTATTATGTGTTGGGGTTTTTTAAATTAAGAAATCACAAAAGTTACAAAAATTCTGTGGTCTATTGTAACAAGGTTTTATAATCAGTATTTAAATTGGGAATATTTAAGAAATTGTATAAAACTGTTTTGATATTCGTAGAACTGTAGGTACATGTTAACAATAAATACGTGTTTGTAGATCAGCACATGTGTAACAAATATTTTTAGGTTATACCTATATTATTTTTATTTACTAAACAATATATATGTATTAAATCATTATGTCAAGTAAAATATATATATAAATACAGATTTCTACATAAATCGTGATGCCCAAATTTGTCGAGTGGTCGTGCGGTTTATTTCATTAGTCTAGTAAAATTTACCGCAAGGTGCCTAAAAATGTTTACTTTAAAAAGTAACAGAAAAATAAGAAGTTTTAAGTCGCTTCAAATATTGTATGTTAAAACTGGTTATAATAGCATACTTCAAAAGTACCTAAATTGTACCAAAGTATATTTAACTTTGTACCTGAATCAAATTTTTGTTTACGAAAAGCCTGACGTTGCTAGATTATATCGTTTCACATTTTTTCTGTGTCTGTAAAAGAGCGTAGCACATTTTGTCTGATTATTACCTAGCAGCACGTTTTTCAGCATGTCGACCGTATCGACTTAAATATAAAGTGTGTTCGCTTTTTATTGAAACGTGAAATAAATGCTTAAAACAATATATGTCGTTTTAATTTAATGTGTTCACTGAATGCTTTCTATGTAATTTTATACGAAATATCATCTTCCGCAGCCTCAAAGTTTCTGGCCTTTTACCAAGGCTTTAAGAAATATAGTAGTTCTATATCAGTTATATTAAGAAAACAAGGGATAGTTTATTCATTCCTGTTATTTCATTATTAGCTTCTATATTAGTGGGTTAAAGTGTGGGCTTCAATAACGTGATTATTTCTATACTTAACGCCTAGGACGTACTAGGATAAAGCCGGCACTGCTTACAAGTATTTTGTAACAAGTTAATACTTTTCAAATAATTAATCATTTACAAAAAAATATAATTTTTGATTAATAAAAATACGGTATAGCAAACAACGTTATATAGCAGTTTGATTATGATCTAGCATTGACAACGAAACGTGCTGTTGACATTTATTATGATTGTACATTTTATTAAGGTCGAACCTTCTTTTAGTGTTTTTGATATAAAACCCTATGAATGATAGTTTGAAAAGTAATTAAAAAATGTCGGCGTCATAACAAATTTGAACTTTTTTGGCGAGATCATGGTTTTGAATTCATAAGTTGGTTATTTTATCCTAGATATTGTGTAATTTAAATTATATTTCAGATAATAAAGCTTGGTTATTATGCAGATGTGATGTTAAATGGAAATAATAGTATGGAACATAGATTCTGAGAAATCAAAAGGACTCCTCGGAAAGTTTCAACAAGGACACCACTTTGTTCGAATACTGTAACCATCAAAATACATTCTCTATCTTTGATAATGACAGTAATGTTATTTCAGAACGAGGTTTACTTCTTGCCAAATTAAGAACAAAACAAAATATTTGCTCAGTATTTTTATTTCTTCCACACCACTAACCCTTATTTCTAACTGAACGGATTGCTTTAAAGTCTAAGGCGACATGGTTGAGCTAACAAATACCAATGTTAAGAACATCAGTGGATTTTATTACTTACCAATGCCATCAGATCTTCGATGACTAACGTTTGAACATTTTTTCACAAAACACGTGTTTACTAACGGACTATTTGCTGCAAAACCTTATCTACTTAGTATACTAATTTTATTCTTTTCTATATTATGAGTAGAAAGGACACTTACAATTAACCACAATTTAATTACGGTTTTGTTGCGTGCTGCTGTTGTACTGCGTCTTCTTCTATCGCATTTAATATTACGTATTATGCGTACGCGTATTGCTTGTCTGTAAGGGAGTTGCGGCGAAGGTATCTAAGGTATGTCTTGAAATTTTATTAGGAAACGTAAGATTTTAACTTTTACTAGTTAATATGGCATTCATAAATATATATATTTTTGGCGTTTTCTCAGAAGCAAGTTTACATAACTAGGTCATAGGTACTACATATTTTTTATAAATATAAAACTGCCAATTGCAACTCGCACACGCGATTCGAGGGTTCCGGTTCTACTCCGATATCATTGTGTTATGTATTTACAAAAATATGTGCCTATTTTTCGGAATACTTTACGAGCATCCGGTTCACGCTTGGTCGGTTTTTATTTAACATTTGAGCATTTGCGCTATAAAAGTTGAACATGTAATGAGTACCTGCGGTAGGGCAAAACGAAAAAAAAAACGATAAGAAATCGCGGGTTTTCCTATGAAAGTTCTTAATAATATTTAACTGTATATTTTCTATAATAACTATTACCACAAATTTGATGAAAATTTCAATCAGTTACCTACTTAATACAGTTAGCAAAAGGGGTTTTCATATAGGGACTTATAAACGCAATCCCAAAAAACAAGTTTGCACTGTACTGTGATGTTAACGTTTCTCCGGTTATGATTTTAATTTAACTATACAAGTTAATTATAAATCAACGTGGAATTGAAGGTTTGTAAAATATTAACGTTTCACTGTCAAAATTACAAAACATAATGGAGTGAATTGTTATTGGTTTTCAAAGTACGGTAAAGTGTTATGGCAATCCGCTATTGGATGGGAACTATTATCTTACTAACTTTTTCCCGTGGCTTCGCGACCCAATAAAAAGTTTCATATAAAGCTTATTCCTCTCTTTATCTCACTTTCAATTAGTTTATTCCGAGAAAAAGTAGCCTATCATCGTCTCCAAGGTCCCATCGATGTCTATACCAAAATTCATCACAGCAGATTCAGCGATATAGTCGTGAGAGCGTAATAAATTGATTTCCGCATTTATAATATTAGTAAGGATTTTTTAAATGTTTATTATCATTAGTGCATAATACGACTACCATATTCTATTACAACATTTCTATAATATTTTCCTGTGCACGAGTTGTGGGGTTTTGGGGGTGGGAGTGGCAGTTGCGCATTTTGTCTGGGAGAAGAGAACACAAAAAAAAAAACATATTATTAACACTTAATAGAAAAGTTTAAATAATGAAATAAAAAATCGTGTTTATCAATAAATTGCATTTATTTGTGTAAGTATATTACTATTCTGAGTCTAGTGGTGCTCTCTATCTGATAATTTTAATTAGGTACATATGTGTGTTTGTAAAGCTCCTTGCAACATAGGGCTAATGTAGAAGTTGTAATTAAAAAAATAGTGATTTATATACCAAGCGTAGTTTAAGACTGTATATGTATAAAAACATTGTTTATATATATTCGAATTGCTTTTGGGGAACCCTACCTATTTTCAAACCGCGTTAAAAGTTTATTGCGTATTGCTTCATAATACTGTTTTGTTTTTTTCAAATACGCCTTGTATAATATTCTCCCGGTTTTATTGTTACAATAAATGTTTTGTCTGTAAAATTTCATGTAATCTGCTTAGTAAGTACTAAGTAAATATGTGTACGAACGTTATGTATTAAATTATAAACAAAATAACTGTATATACATTCTTATTCAATCTTATATTTGAGGAGGAAGCGGTAAAAAATTGTTCTAATTATGTGTTAATGTCAACGACAAACAAGAACGTTTCGTAGCTTATTCTTTGACGCAAGGTCAGGATCACAGTTATTAGCAGTTATGTAAAATGTCATAATAAGTAAGAAAATATTACATAACACATTCGAAGAAGTTTATAATCATCTATACATAATATTATAAATGTGAAAGTTTGCATGTTTCTCATTCATACATCAAAAACGGTTTTACATAGATAGTTTATTAGGGGGATTAGCACATAGGGTATGTTTTATTACAGAAATATTGTTAGTTGTTTATTCAAATGTCAATGCGGACGAAGTCGCGGCTAACAGTTAGCATCTAATAACACTGTAACGGAGCCAGATCATCCGCTACACGTTTTTTATTTTGTATATTTTTTTAAATATAGAGGCGAAAAAGATAAATTTTATAATTGTGTATGTCTGTCTGTCTGTCCATTTGTACGCGCACCTCTTTGAAACTACTGGATATATTCCAATGACATTTGATAGGGTAATAGCTAATTAAATGTATCAACATGTAGGATAATTTTTATCTCATAAAATTATAGGGTTTCTGTCGGGTATGAGATACAAGTTAAAACGCCGTTTCAAAACAGTTCTGTAGATTTGTACTTCCTCTGTTGATCCCTTTTTTTTGTTTAATACATAACTTATTAGGATCTTCAATATTATTAATAATCGAATTTAGAAAAGAGCTTTTTTACACTTTCACAAGAATAATCTTCATTCTTCAATATTAATATTGTTGAATTTCGATCACTGAGCAAACATTACTTTTTTTAAGTTATACATACCTATTATAAATAAATGCGAATACTAGGCTACATCCGATATTTTATAGACAGATTATTTGGTAATGCATGCAGACACTTCGTACGTGCTCATCAATAAAAACAATAATAAATTATGCATTTCAAATCGAAATAAAAGTTAACACTACGTTAGCTCCCCACAGTACATAAATAGATTTGTTTTTGTATTACATTTGCCAACAATGACATCTGCGGAGTGTTGAGATGTTTTTCATTTGAACTCACTAACCGATCATCCTTTCGTCCACAAAACTATTGTTCCAGAGCGATATAAAATAAGATTTAATACCAAGCGAACGAAGTCGAAATCGATATAAGAATTCAATCATTTATTTGAACCTGCTACGATCAACCGTGTGGCATCGGGCGGTAGACAGTTAAATTGTCAGTATTAATTAGATATCAAGCATTTTAAAATATAATTTTGTACAGTTATTACCTACACATTTTGTATTCTCAAAAATAGCAGCAATATGTACTTAACAATAACCGAATTTGAATCGAGTAATTCAAAGTGAGTGAATTTTGAACTTCGAAAGGAAATTTTGCACATGGGTTGTAGAACACGGTAATTGTATAATACAATATGGCACACTTAGTTATCAATTCAGGAATCCGGCTATGTTTATCCAACAATCAATAATTTAAATAGCAAGTTTTATTTTTATAGTTAAGGTTTAGCGTTATGGCCATAATCTCACCTGATCTGAAGTGACGATACGGCCCAAGTTGGTAGACACGCTAAACGCTTGTAAATACATTACAATAGAAGAAACACATTGTAAAATATACTTGATGGGATAGATTCTTGGGTTTCGTAACGAGATTTCGTCAGTATTCTATCCTGATCTTTACTTCTTACCGCTATCTTTTACGTATTTAATGGTAGTTAAAAGTCATTAGATCTCATTAATAGCCGCTTAATAGATGATAACATAGGTTTTCCATGAAATCTATATATTAGAAAAATAAATTGTAATAAGTAAAATAAATTACAAAAGTCTCAACATGTTACAGTGACAGCAAATACTGAACGCGTAAAATAAAACCATCGCATCAGTGCTAATGATCCTTTCAACTAATACGTTACCGTAACATTGCTTATACCGTGATATAACTAAACGTAACGTTTGAAGTAATATTTATGAAGAATGACTGGATGCCGCGATTCAACAAAACTGCATTTACATAACAATAGGATAATTTGTTTACAGTTTAGTATCGTATCAAAATAGGGCATATGAATGAGCTGGCAACCAAACTTATATTAGTCATATCAAACCAAATCGGTAAGGGATGCACTATAAATATGGTATTATTTACAGATATGTATCCTAACGTATTACTCTACAATGTATTTATAGATTTACATAGTTTAGATTTACATAGATAAGCAGGTTAAGTTTAGGTAGAGGAAAAAGGGTTATCAAGTGTAGCTGCCGCCACAGTTTATTAAGTGATGGGTGGCAAATTTTCAACTTGAACGTGGTAACTAAGCAAACGGAAGTTAGAAAATGCCTTACCATCATACTATTTTATCACAATTTTTTTTCGCTGAAATCTCCCTCGATGACGCAGTATTCATACACACTATTGATACATAATTGCTTCATACATATTATTTATTTGTATAAATCGTGATAATGAAACAAATGAGACTATTTATAGATTACTAACAATTCAATAACTTAAAAATCTTTCATTTTGTGTTTTCCTTTTAAAATTGTATAATAATATTAACATAATACTTTGAGTAATAATAAGACTAATTTTCTATTACAGAATATTTTACTTAGGTAATCTTTGCTAACCCTTATTATGTAATTAACTTCCTTAACATTTTACTTAAAATTAAAAGTAATTTTACTATTTAAGTACTTCAAACAATTTATTCACACGCAAAAGTCATCCAATACAGGGATATATCCTATTCAATAATTTTAACCATTTATATATCCACAGGAAAAGCCACCTTTTCTTGGACAATACTATTGTATAAAATTTGGACTTGCTGGCTTTTATAATGTCTTTAAGTTCCTTCTTACCTAACACTAATAGTAAGTACAAGAAAAAGACATCCGGGCTAAGAGGAATTGTCCTATCCAATAGTTATCATATATTATACATCCACAGGATGTATTCAATATGCCATCTAGCAAGGTGGGCAATCCTACTTCCGTAGGTAAGCGACGTTTTGTGTAAAACCAATCCCGCATATACTGCGGTTGCAAAACGCCTCGTTATACACAAGTCAAACGTCATTATTATCGTATCGTTTCGCTGCGGTTTGTCGTTTGACTCGTCACTCAATTGTAAATTGTAGTCTGTAAGCCCATAATATACGGCAAGGTCGCGGCGGTGTACGTACGTATGAGCGGTTTGGTGGGGAACCAACACATGACGGCTGCTTATACCTTTTCAGTAGCCGCGACGACCTGATCAACGTCTATCGGTAACTTCGACGAACGATTTTTTTCACCACCGGTACTTCTCTTTAATCTAAATTAATTTAAAAATGAAATGTCTTTATTTAAAATAAGCGACGAGATATTACTAAATTTTGTATCCAAACTGTATACATAGTTGAATTTTAATGTTTTCGAATATATTAATGATTATTTCATATTGTATGAAAACATTTTAGTTGCAATTACAAAGATATTGGGTCGTATGTTTGTTCAGGTGTATACCGTGCGTGTAATACCTGTACCGAATTACACAAGTGTTGACCATCCTGACGACTCCTCCAGTGGCTGTGCTCGCCCGTTGAAGACACTGCCTAACGTCGCGTGTTTCAACGTAACTCGATTGATTTCATTAAACTAATCAAGTTTGTAGAATGTGCTTGTCGTATAGTGTGAATCCTTGTTGCGTTAATTGTGTACTAATTTAAAATAGTTATGTACAAATGCTTAGGAATTATGAAGCGAAATGGGCTCATCGTATTGATACTGCTTTCATTTGTCAACAGTAAGTTCTTTTTGCTTTTCTGTACTATCTACATATTTATAGGTATCCAGACGCAAGTACGTTAGAAGCCTTCTTTAGTTTTTCATTACTATTCAAGACTGCAACGAATGGAATAGGTACGACAATACTCATTAAAGATTTGAATATGTAATCTTCTACAACTTAACACCTATGTTTAATATGATGTAGGTAAATTTAAGAATATATAATGTAATATATTTTATTTTTACATGCTTCACGTTTGAGTATGTTTCATCATATCTGAAAGGCTCACTCGCGAACTTAAGCTAGGAATTAACAACAAACAACAATAATTGTATTTTCTTATTACATAATATATTTAAATATCAATTTATTTTAAAGTAAGAAATGTAAAAAATCACATTATGTAGAAGGCACGTAATATATTTCATCGGGTTCAACATTTTTGAGAAGACTCATAAGCTTGTGCATATTTTATAAGAGTATCTTATGCATATTTAAATATAGGTCTATATAGGTTTGTATTTTAATATAATGACCTCTAAGCAATTTGCGACTAGTTTATAGTTATTGTAAATACTTTTAAGTTAAATTCAATAATAATTACATAATTATTCGAATTTGTCAAAACAAAGCAATATTTTTGTATTCTCTATATAGTTATGTGTTAACAGCGAATGAAGCTCAGTGCAGTAAGGGTGAGTCGGTCACGTTTGTCCGATGGTCTGGAATCACGTCAGACCGGGCCGCACCCGTGTTTGTGTATTCTGCTAGCGGCGAGGAGGAATCCCTGGCTGGCGCGTGTCTAGCTCGATGTAGGGAGCTGAGCGACTGTGCCGCAGTTATTGTTGCCTACAACAAGGGTAACTGTTTAGGGATAGCTGATACACCTGAACCACAGTTCAAAGTGGATAATGACGTCACATACTTCAAGAAAATCTGCTTGAATTGTAAGTTCAACAACTGTTATATGAAGTTAAAAATGAGTTACCAAAATTCTTTGAATATTAATGATATAATCTTTATCTAAATAAAGAAAGGCATATTCATGTTATAGGATTATTTAAAATAGTCATCCCATTATCACCTTTGTCTATTTCTAAACATACCAGGAACAACTTTTAAATGTATAACTAAATCCTACACTTATTTTAAATATTAAAACTATATTTATCTCTTAATATCCCGCCATAAATGAACAGAGAACTTTGTGTCAATAGTAGAGTAAATCTAAGAGTTAAATATAAGTTGTATTTTGGACTGTAATAATTAAATCAATCCTAGATATATTAAACCAGTATTAGTCAGTATATAAGCACGTAACATCCCTTATAATTTTATCTACTTACACATAAAAAATACATTATACAGATTTCCGTTAAGAGACCCGAAAATTGTGAAGTTTTACAGGATTATATATGTTTTATTCAGTACCTAACGAATGCAGTTTACGCTGGTGGAGTTTGGAGAGCACTCCTGGGTACCATCTGTTAACTGATAGTCCCTTGAAAGTACTAACTAACAAGACCATCAGCGAGTGTTACGCCGCTCTCTCAGTCCCGAACGGGGAGCGGACATATAGGTGCGTATATACATATAACTATAGTACACTTATTTACTTGAAAGGATTCGCTTAAACTTAACTATTCAATCTTAGAAAATTAATGTAAACATAGCAACCATTATTTAATTTTATTCGTGTATATAGACATATAACTTCCTACCATCATGCAAAATTTGTTCACTTAATAGTATTGGATACGTAATTCTTTTTCTTTTCAATGAATTTGCAGATCGTAATTAACAAAAATTGTTTTTTTTTTATCTCCAAAATTATATTAAGATTCACCTGTACAAGAATGTAAAACAAGTAAGAAATCCCTTTGTTAAGAAATAAAATATTCAGTTACATATTACACACATATTAGGTATTACCGTATTATTGCAATGTTAGTTAAAACTAGATAACATCTAATAGATAATTTGTACCACGGTACTTTCATTTAGGTCGAGACAATAACACGAATGAGCTTGTAAATCACAGCACAAACAATCGAATGATTCTTTTATAGGTTTTTATCTGTAACACAAAAAGTAATCACATGGAGAAATTATTATAAAGCTTTTTTTATGTTTTTAATTTCTTTATTTCGTTAACTTGTCAAGGTCACAATTCTACTAATTATTTAATACAAATTTAACCGGTATATATAATTTAATGTGCCTTACCTTCTCTATTTCAATAGATATTAATCAAATTACGAATCTAGTTTCGACAATATATCGTAACATACCACAGTTAAATATTGTATTACCGCTTAAAAGAATCACATCATGCTGCATTAACCCAAAATACATGTTAAATAACCAAAAAAATGTGAATAATTCTATATTTTCCTAAATTATGACAGTTATGTAATCATTTCCATCAGTTTCACCAAGATGTTTTATTTGAATTTAAGCCGATGTTATTACTTATTAAATTTAAACCTAATATGAGAATTACGACAAATTTGTTGGTGTTCTATGGTGGAAAGTTAACCAAGGCATTATGCAATAATAGTTGAAACTACATTCTTTTAGAATCTTTAACAAACAATTTTTCATTTTACAACGTCCATTCCAGATCTGCTCAATGGGTAGGACCAGATGGATCTTTTGACCCAGAAATGATAAAAGCATCTCATTCTGCTGTCGGAAGTTGTGTCTTGAATGCAGAGGACAAGTTCACCGAACCCGAATCCTACCGAGTTTCTAATTATTACACATTCTACATCGAGAATCAATGTCGGCATGACTGTAAGTGTATCTTTATCAATTTTTATGTAACTTAGGCAGCAAATATTCATACGATTTGCATGATAGTAAATGGTTGTCGTGGACTATAAAATATATATTTGTATAAACACATTGACGACTTTAAACGCATTTCACTAATTCCCAAAAACCCTATACTCCGCGAGATCATATGGTTTATCTTATATATGATATCTTATATATGAGCTTCGATGAGTGTACATAATTCCATGGGTTTATCGTGTCCACCAGCTTGGGCCACATCGTCACTTATAATGGGATGAGATTTTGGCCATAACGCTAAACCTTAACTAAAAAAATATATATATATATTCAAAGAGATTTCTCTTTGCCCTACCACTCTGATAATAAATTTCAATCATAACATTTCATAATTACGTGATGTTTTTTATACAGAGCATAAAGGTTTAAAATAAACCTTTAAAAGATCAGCAAACGTTTTAAATTTTCATTAAACACTTTAAACTTGATGTCATTAAAACTATTAAAAATGTATGAAGTAAACCCTTTAATTCATGTGTATTGAACTATTTATAGAGTATTGTTACCCACTTTTTGCATATACAAAAAAACTGTGTCATCACGAGCTATGGCGCACAAAAAAGTTAAGACTGTTTCACGCTTAAAGGCACTACCAAATTACTATACTCCCGTATCTTTAATGCCAAAATATCAAATTCGAAGGCACTAATAGCCACAAACATAAAAACCAAATCTGTCTAAAAAATTTAAACCAAAAGCTTTTGACCTCGGCAACCGATCGCTGTAATAATACTATTTCATCATGAGTACCTAGAATGAAAGCAATACTCAATAAAACTATACCATTATACCAACCTAGCCTCATCATAATTTATTACTAAGGCTATAGGTACATAGAATAACCTATTTTCTAAAAGTAGGTAATTCTTTAGCTTGGATAAATAAACTACTTAAGTTTATTATTTTTATAGAAGTTTTATTAATATAAGTTATATAGCCTTTAATCAAGTTTATAGCAAAAGTGAATGAACATTTCAGATTTAAAGAAAATCGATAGATGTTCCTACGAAGAATACTACAATCAAACTTTGAAACACGTCGAATATACAGTTAAAAACTATACCAAAGACGAGGTAAGACTGTTTTTTATTACAGTTTTCCTTAATGATTTTCATTTTTTACTGATTCATGGCGTGGCGTTCGCCACAATTATAGAGGTATTATCAGTCTGCGTCAGTATTATCAACTTTGTCAGTAGTTACATAAAACAATAACATTATGAATGCAAAATTACCGCCATGCAGATAAGTGCTGAAAAACCAGACGATTTTACTTCTGACACAATTAATACAATTTAAAAAATACTATTCACGTTAATAGAAGTCAATTGTTTTTATTTTTCGTGCTGATAATGAGTCACGAGTACTTAATATTTATTATAAAATCACAATAGTCATGTCACTGCGAACAGTTTTGCACGAAATCATAATTATGAGGTTTCCTATGATATTCCGATCAATTTAGGTCACGACGCCGATTTTAGAAGTGTATTTGTTATAACGATAAGGAACAAAACGTAGTACCTGCATTATCAGTTCAATTACCAGTTCAGTATCAGTTAAACATCACCCTACCGACGAGGCTTTGGCGAATGTTGGTCCAACATTTGGTTTTGGTCATGAAGGTTAACCATGTAAACTTTTATCTATTGCAGCACGTTGGGAGGGTTATTATCAGAATGGTTAGCGACCATCCTCAGGTCTAGACTGCCACAAAAAAAAGTTTTATAGCAAAATAGCATAAATTCAAGAGTTGTTATAGGTATACTTCTAAGGCATTTAGGTGCTTAATGGCAGATTTTTTTAGTTCCAGCTAAACGGACACTAATAAACGTCCTATAACCATGCAAACACGCTAAATTCGAAGATTTACGGCATTACTTTGAGCTCAATTAGTCCGTGCGATATGTAAAAATTGATTGAAATAATAGGCTTATTTAATTACACCAGTGCAAGAAAGCATGCGAACTAGAAGATCGCTTCATTTGTCGCGGCTTCACGTGGATATTTCAAGGCGACAGTATCGGCGGCGCGCGTGGAATTTGTGATCTTCATAGCGAAGATCTTGTCACCACAGGCTCCTGGCTGCTACGTAGGACAACAGCTGCCACATATTACCGCAGAGTAATATGTCTCAACAGTATGTGATGATCATTGCTTATAATACTATCAGAGTAGGTGAAAAATGTGCGAACTAAATATTCCTTTTACCATGTAGGTCAAATCTTTATCAAATTTATTGCTATTTTCGTTTCATGGATATGAAAGTAGAGGAAGACGAAAACGAGATTGGGATGGACTGTCTGAGGATTTTTTTTGTATTGAAGGTCTGACAAAGTGGAAGAGAAAAACATGCTGTGCCGATCCTACTTATGTTGGATAGTACGGCTACAACCCTAGTAACAGTTCGGTTACCTTCGCACCCTTGCGTTAAGTGTTTTCGGCTGAGTGCCTTCCGCCTAACCTCAAAAGCCCTGAGAAATCGTAAAGTGCTTCTAACTAGAACCGTTAACTAACAACGCAGTCAGTTCTAAAAAAAGCAGATGTGCATAAGTACAAAGGATACCTTTATGTTCTATTTAAAAATCTTCTAACTGAAAACCAGCTCTTGGACTATACTCACTAACGAATACTATTCGAGAAAAAGTGTGTTTAAGTTCTATCGATGGTTACATTGTACAATGTTTAAATGATGTTATTTCATTTTGTAGTAGTTTATACATGTAAACAAAATATTTAACTTAGGTGCTATGTTTTAGGTTACGTTAGAAGTATGAAATTACAAAACATCATTCAGAAGTATATTATGAGTATATTTTTCTTATCGCAGAGTTCTAGAAAACCAATGACCACACGACATTTGGAGTAATTGATAATACAGAATTTCATGAAGTATAAATTTAATACGTAATATTCCAGTTAGTGTCGATTGCGAAGAATCCGACCTAATAGTGACATACCGTCCGCGCGGATTGTTCCGCGGCCTAGTGTACGTGCCTGGCCGAGGGGAACGTTGCAGCGCGCGCTCGTCTGGCGGACTGGTCAAACTGACGTTACCAATGTACGGAGACTGTGACGTCAACTTTGCTTATGGTATATCAAACGGACCAAACGGTGTCGTTAACAGGTGAGTGCTAAAATATTACTAGCCTTATTAATAATTACCAGAAATATCTAATGCAACATCTCAAATAATACTATCTATAGTTTTGCCATCTTAAAAATGTAGTGCTAATTATTCATGAGATAACAAGCTGATCCACAGTCTATGCCAAGTCTTGTTAACCCTCTGGCGTAACAATTGATTATATGATGACCGAGAACTCACTCCCAATCAGTTCTGATTTTCATAGTCTAAGGTAAATACAGTACACTCCAAAAACAACGGTAGCCAGTGTTGGATTTAGCAGTAGGCTGAATAATTTCGAGCCTACGGTGGCAAATTTTAGATGCGACAAATTTGGGATATTTTTGCTTTGCTTTTAGAAACTGAAGTGATTCATACAAATATATATACCTAAATGTTTCTAGATAGTATGCTTCACCGTTTAGAATCTAACTCTTATATCGTTTTTTTATTCTACAATTTACGTAGTCCTCTGTGAAATTTAATTGTAAAGTTAGGTAGCGACGGCAAAATTTGAATGGCCTGCGGGTGGCAAAAGTGTAAATACGCCAATGACAGTAGTAGTAGAAAAATCGGTAATCGGCCTCTAGCTTCAGATGAGATAGAGGCCAGCAAGCCTCGGTAGGCAGACCTAAGTATACTAGATGATTCCGTAACTTGATAACAATGAAACAGAAAGTCACTGTTACAGATTTATTAAGTAGACTGATTCTCTGACAGCTTGATTATTGAATTTACACCAGTAGATCCCGAATCGTTAAACGCCTATTATGGATGTTCTACCATTGAGTAAATATTGTTGATCGGTCCTAACTCGTATGGAATTATGATCAACTATGTTAAAAGTTATATTATGTATATTCAAGCCCATTTGAAAGAATAAGAATTAGTTGCTCGCTGTGATTAAGAACACCTCAGCTTTTGCACACTTTTAGTTTTATGCACGATTAATTGGTGTGTGGTGCGTTTATACCCAAATGACTTTAAATTTACCAATATTTGTAGTAGTTTTATGTTGTTTATTAGTTTTTTGCTTTACATCTACCATCTTTTAACCCTGAATCACCTTAAGGTTGACTGTTCGGGAATGCCTATGATATTAAGTGCACCATTGCATTCATAAAATGTAAATAAATATTTTGCTATGCATCTTTTGAACTAACCATCACAATGTTGTTTCAATATTTAATATCAATTTGGGACAATGAACATTAGATTTAGGGGAACGCCAGAAATAAAATGTTAAGTTTAGTTTATATGTAATTTAGTTCGCAAACAAAAGTACCTACAAAATTTTATAGTTTGTTTTTGTTATAAAGTGTAATATTTATACTCTGTGTACAGAACTATGGCATACGTAATGGTGATGATCCAGAACAACCCTATAATTCAAACTGCTGGAGACAGGTGGGTGCGTGTGGGCTGTTCGCCGGGGGCCCGTTCTCCAACACATGTTGATGCCACGCTCGCTGTTCGGGATAATGGGTATGAACCCGTCCTTTAACTTACTAACTAATTTATACTATCTGTAGTCTATATCACTAATATTATAGAAGCGGAAAAGTTTGTTTGTTTGTTTGATTGTGCTAATTTTAGGAACTACAAGGCGGATTTCAAAACATATTTTATATTTGATAGCCCAATCATCGAGGAGGGCTTTAGGTTATTTTAATTACACGTTAACATCAATAGAAGCAAAGCTGTGTTGAAAAAAGTCACAAAAACGGAAAAAGAAACACAATCGAACTAAGTCGCGGGCACAGCTAGTGTTATATAAAAAACTGCAGTTTTACCAAAACACTAATGATATAAAAACTTGGTTCTAAAACAATTCCAGGAGGGCAATGGCAAGCGAGTCTGGTCGCGTCGCAATGCCAGCCGCCGCCAGCGCTGTCTACGGAGCGAGTTCTGCGCCGTTGACTATGTACATAGTCCGCGTGCAGGATGATCTCGCAGGTTCGAATGCCGGTGTGTCACTCGGTGAGCCACTCGAACTACGCGTCGAGACTACGGGTAAGGACCTACCGTTACAACTTTTGGTCCGTTATGATAAGTCACTGAGAATTAATTTTTTGCTTGTACGGAAGTTGCGTCCACCCATGTAACATAATGAAATTAGTTGGAAATAAGTAAAAAATTATAAATAAGAAATATGTTTGGCACATTACTTGATATTAAATTACTTAAAACTTGTAAAAATAAACATTGAAAATCTCTTTTTTTATTGTCATTATAACTTTTATATGTATATTACAGATATATCATTATTTTTTATTTATACAGATATATTAATAATTTTAAAATATTATTAAATTACACATACGTACATTCAAATATCTAATGATATCATATTTAATTCATGTAATTCTTAAATTAAAACAGTATGGTGTTAGTGAAGTTTCTCTCGTCCTTCCAGTCTGTTACTTACAAGATCGATGTCAGAAAGTTAGCATACATGGAGCAACCTCTGCGGGATCGGTAGCACGAATTGGCGTTCCGCAAGGCTCTGTCTCAGGGCCTTTTTTGTTTCTGATATATATAAATGATCTGCCGCTGATGGTTCATAACTGCGCTGACATGGTTCTTTTTGCAGATGATACTACAATCAATATTTAAAGTGGACAGGAGAGATTCAGAGGTTAGGTATATAAATAAAACTTTATTTAAACTTCCGATTGGTTTACATTAACTAATTTATTGGTAAATACAGACAAAACTACATGTATTAGATTTACGTGACCTAATATTCCTCGGGTTGACACTAGAATCAAGATGGAAAGGAATTAGTACACTTACTAGATAATACTGTGTTCTTCAGTATCACACTTGATTTAAAAATACAATGGAGTTCTTAAATCAAATAATTGGCGAGAAGACTAAGTTCTGCTGCATTCGCTGTTCGCAAGATTCGGCAGCTGACATATATTGCCACTGCTAGGTTGGTTTTCTTCGATTACTTCCATGTGTTATGGTATTTTGCTGTGGGGGACAGCAACTGAGGTAGACACCGTATTTATTTTACAAAAACGAGCAGGAATTTACAATATGTGACCTCACGAATCATTAAAAGCTAAATTTCCGGGATTCGGTATCTCAACTCTGTCCTTCCAGTACATTCTTGATAGTTTAATATATGCCCGCAAAAACTTGCATAAGCTGGATTGTGTTAAAGATCGGCATGACTTAAATACTAGAAATCGTGACAAACTGGTCACCCCATATTTTAGACTTATTATGACCAGTAAAAGATTTTTGTAGGTGAAAGAATTAAGTTTTATAATAAAGTCCACACATTACTGATTTGCCGGATAGTAAGTTCAAGCAGCATGTCAAGTCCGTCTTAATGTCAAAGGGCTATTATTACAGACTGGATAAAAATCTGAATGAAGGTCGTGTCTAGAATTGACACCCCTATCTGTGCATGCGATAAAACGTATTGTAGATATATTGAAATTTTTATCTTAAAAAAAAATCATAAATATTTATATAACCCGATTGAGTTCCTTTCCGATTCTTCTCGATAACTGGATTATTTTCCGAACCAGTACGTGGTTTTGACGTTCACAAGCTTCTTACCAGGGCCTAAATTGAATAAAGTTTTTTTATTTGATGTAATTATTACATTAATACCTATATACAGAGTTCTCATACATATTTTTTTAAATATCTACACATATTTATGTTTTTTTACTGCGGTATAGATACAGCTTAGATATATGAGTATCAGTAATTTTATAATATTTCCTTGATCACAATCGTTTTGCCCAATCAAAGCGTGATGCATTCTGAAAGTAATAAAAAAACAAAACTATTTTTGATGTGAAAACTTCTTTAGGTGCGCTGACTACTTTATTTTGTGGCTATTAAATAAGACTGAGCTGTCACGGTCAGCTATATAACACCCGTTCGGGTAACATTGGGTCGAGTTGACTAAGGGAGCGAGAGAGACAATCAACGTGTAACTACTGTACTACCTGTTTGGTGAACGATATATGAGAGAACATGACGCATCAGTCGCATTCAGTATCTAAATCACGGATCTAAATAAACACGGTTATATTTCATTGTATCAATCTTGCCTTGATGAGGTTTACACTGCGGTCGTATGGTTTCAGCACACACCGTTTTTTTTTATATTGCTCTAAAAATTCATTAAATGGGCTTAGTCCTTTATTAATTGACACAGAAGGAACTTAGGTCTAAGAGGAGTTATCGTAATACCTTATAATCAATTTAATGTGCCCGTATATTTAAGACTTACTTGCGATTATTTGGTTTCAGATACTGTTGAAATTGAAGCTTACCATCTCGTAGCTTCATCTCGCCTCGGAGATAGTTCAGTACTACTCTTGGATAGCAAAGGTTGCCCCACGAGACAGGTTAGCTATGGCAAAGTTTTGACTACTACTTACCCACACAAATCTACCTACCTATTAGCTCATAATGACGGAGTTCTTTCAATTTTAATATTTATGTAGAAACTATAATTTCAAAATCTAGATCAGAATGAAAAACCACATTTATTTATTTAATTGTATGGCCAAATAGAATCATATGTTAAATTACAATTGAAAATTTAAGTTTATCAGCCATTTTAGGGCATCGTCAGTAAGAGTGATCAGATTATCGAGGAACGGTTGTATCTCGTTAATGGGCTTTCCTCCACAATGTGCTGAATTAATTGCGTTTCCGCGCCACAGTCGCAACGCGGTGAATTAACCCATTTACACCGGTATTTAAATTCAGCACACCGCCCGCATCCTGTGGCAGTTAAAAACCCTTTAATTTGTTAAAAAGGGACAATGTTGCGTTTTACCTCACCCGGCTTTGACGCTTACCAGATTTTTTGCCACTCCTTTCTTAAGCTGAAATCTACATTCGTTAATTCCGCAGCAATTCTGTAAAACCACGTGTAATGAGGCTACAGGTATATTTTCTAAATTTGTGTTATTAATTTAATCTATAAATAACTGTAAATTCTATTGAAATACAGGAGTTGGATATATAACCTACAAAAATGACGGGATTAAATTATTTAAATATAACATTAATTTAAAATATGTTGGTTCGCAGGTTGATTTCCCTGCGTTCACGAGAACCTGGATAGGAGGAACTCAGCGACTCTCGGCAAGGTTCAAAGCCTTCCGTTTTCCAACATCGCACGTTGTTCGTTTCGCGTTGATGGTCCGCTTCTGCGAAAAATATTGCGAAAAGGTATGTGAAGATTACAAACGTATTTTAAATTTATGTTACTTAAATAATAGGTACCTTAAATATATGAAATATTAACCTTTACTCGCAACTTCGCTTTTGTTAGTGTAGTTTTACTTCATTGGAAAGTTATTTTTCTATTCCTTGGGAACGGTGCTTTACTATACCATTGACAACGTGCATGTATATAGCCTTATGTGTTTTTTTAAATATGTACGCTTACTATATATATGTACGATGTTGGATTTCCTATAAGTGAATAAATAAATATATAAATGTAACATGTTCATGATAATCTGATGACTTTCGCTTTCAATATATATTTCGAATATTATTTGCCGCTATTAAGCAGATTAATACAGATTAGTTTCGATAAACAATAAATTGCTGTTCGAAGGATAGTTTTCAAAATCTTTACTTTAATGGAAATAGGTAAATAGTAGCACTAGACCTTGTCGATGTCGTTACGAAATCATAACCTCATGAATGACCTAAAACGTTGTTTTGATGTTATCATGGATGGTACAACCTTATAGACACGGCACTGATACTAAGCCGGTATAAAAAACGTCCATCAAGACAAAAAGGTAGGCTACTCAAGACAAAAAAAAAGTCAATTTGCTGACAATTGCTAGACGATTTTAATTTTAAATAAAAGATTTCGTAACCCAGTCAGAAAATGTTATATTTCGTTAAAAACTGTCTTCGTGAGGCTATACATTGATTTAATTAATGTCATGTGATTGTCGATTTCAAACGATTTAGTGCGATGAACCACAACATGGTTTTTTGAAAATATTGCACCAAAAAGGCTAAACGCCACAGTCCTATCATCAGGTGTAATACTAGTGTTGGTCTTAAAAAATGTTAGGTACCTAGAGAAGTTAATACAAAGTCATAATACAGGTGAAATGTGGCAACAAAAATCAAGGTAGAATTGCTCGTGAAACGAACGAAAGCACGTATTACTTCGACGAGAGTGTCCCGGCTTCCGTCACACACCAGCAATGGATGGAAAACACTAGCAGGAACAACGTCATCGCGCAGGGCGGCCCGAGGCTCTGTGGAAGTGATAATGATGAAAGAGTCGTGCTTGAACTGGAGATGACTGTCGATTCTAAGGATATACTCTCAGCCGACACCCTTATCCGGGCTGACCATCGTTCCAATTTACGTAAGTATTCAACTATTATTACAAGATGTACTCGATTCTCGTGTTTTTACCACCATCATTTATACCTGTATTAAGTCGTCTGTAGTTTAATTTATAGTAGTCATTCTTTTCAAAATTTTATTATAACTTTAGTTTAAAGATATGATCTGATTTTTAAAAATTGGACATTTGTTGGTAGTGCAATTGTGATACGCAATGAGAGTAATACTCTTGAAATTGGTGAGATATAAACATTACAATAAAATAGAGAAAAAATCATTTTACTAATTAAAATAAAATTAGGAGACGAAAATGATAACCACTATAAAAACTTTATGAATTTCAATAATTTGTTTCTAACGTATATATGTATTATTGTAATTATATTTGAACCAACATTGAATTATTCTAAAGTCAGTAATTAGTTTGTAGTCGTGATTTCGAAGGCAACCCAAATTAGTTATAATAATTTATTTCAGAGTAATGTTTATTTAAGGATTAAAATAACGCCTATTTTATTTGATTGATAGCAGAAGATCCGAAATCAGATGACGGCACGATGGTTTGCGTACATGAACTATTGCTTGTAGCACTCGCTCTGGCCTGGCTGGCTGTACAAGTGTTGCTATTGCTCGGCTGCTGTGTACTTGTTAAGAGGTAATATGGATAGGATTTCCCATTGAACTTCTTAGTTTATAACCAATGTATGCCTGCCAAAGGTTTTAACCTTTAGTTATAATTTTTTTCTGATCCTGGGTATAAATATTATTTTACTGTACTCCATTATTTAAAATGCGACGGTAATTCCCCTGGTAGAGTCACAAAACGAAAATGACTGGACGAGTGCGTTGCAAAATCAAATGTACGAAAGATTCTATCGGGATCTTAGTATGTTATGTTGTGGTTCTTATTTTAACTTAATTTAAATTTACCTTATTTGTCCCTATTTTATGTAACATTAGTGGCATTTTGTAGGATATAATTTGGTTATAGAGCATAATTGTGTGAATTAAACATCGGTGTATGATTTGTAGGCTGCACTATAAAACTTTCTAGACAATTTTCATAAGCGAGTCACCATCTTGTTGACTTGTTTTTTTAATATAATTTATAGGATTAGCGTTATAGCCAGAATCTCGCCTGATATTAGGTGACGATGTTGCTCAAGATGGTGAGCGTGCTAAGCCTAGCGTAGAGATTGGCCTTAAAGTGCAGCTGTTACAACGCACCTATAGTATTTAGCGAGAGATTTTCAACTTGAGGATGGTACCTAGCCAGACGAGAATTAGGAAAGGCGTACCACCATGATATGGTTTCATCACTATGTTTTCTTTCACCGAAAGCTCAAGCTTACTACTGGTGGATTCGAACTGACGATGACGTTCGATGACGAACTGAGCTATCATCGTTTTGAATTTAGTTCGTTTATGTCGTTATATGAACTGTACTGATTTTCGTAATACCTTATAATTATACATCACATTGGCAAAATTATCTATAAAGAGGTTTCCACTAAATAATAGGAACAAAAAGCAAACAAACAATCTTTTAAAATTCCTCCCTTTTTTTCTTTAATTTTCAGATATCGTAACCTGGCAGAGCTGAGCATGCAAAAGGACTACCACTCGTTCGATAACGTTGGATTCGATACAGTATCAACGCATCGACGAGTACACTGGCCTGACCAACATATAGATATCTTACACACTACATAATGGTGAACTATGACGAGCAGTAGTGGATTCACCAGTAGGCTGAGTACGCTGGATCCTAGGGTGGCACATTTTAGAGGCGGCAAATTTGGGGGTTTTTTGTTTTGGTTTATAGAAACTGAAATGATTCATGTATATAAATGTTGCTAGATAATATGTTTCACCACTTAGAATCTAAGCCCTATATAGTTTTGTTTTTCTACAATTTACGTAGTCCTATGTGGAATCGGATTGTAGTGGTAGGTAGGGACGGCAAAATTTGAATAGCATACGGGCGGCAAAAGTGTAAATCTGCCACTGATGACGATGGTATTGAATTTCTAGTTGTTAGGTTTTAAAAGTGTGATTTCGTAGTTCGCGAAAAGCGATGCACATGTTTTTTTAGTCAAGAAAGATAACTTTGTGACGTCATCAAGCCAAATAGTCGTTTACGGTTAAAATTAAAAAGTATGACGCTAGAATCTTAAGTACGAAATGTTTAAGAATATGTATACTATTTTATATAATACATGAAAATTACGAAAATATTAAAAAGATTAATAAGATGCTCCTTTAATAATCAAGTACTTATTGTCAAAATAATGTCATCATTAATTCAACAACAAATACTGTAGATACTATATATATAAAAACATTTTCATTGGTTCATTACGGTACGTTTTATTCATAAACGGATTAGAGCCAGGCGTACAGATAGTAAAGAGCTCATTAGGCATTATTTATGCGCTGAAATACGTTCAAATCGAACTGACTTTTCGCGCTGTTTTTCAATGTAATTCAATACATGTATGGTTTATCTCTTAAAATTTGTATAAATCTTACCATATTGACAAAAAAAATTTTTTAGACGTAGGACGCAACTCGAAATGATAATTCGGGTAGGTACTTAAGTCCATGTGTTATTATCTTAGTACTTAAAATACATTTATTTTGATGTTATTATTTCTCGGATTTAAAATAAAACATACGTTTTTTTTTATTTATATTAGAAATATCGAAATTTTCTTGTTCATGTTTAATATAATTAATTATTATTATTAATAAGTTTTTCATTGTAATTTTAGATATTGTCTAAATATAAATAACCTGAAAATAAAACAGTAGATATTTTTCGTGTTACAAAGTAATTTCTATCGTAATTTAAGAACAATGCAATAATACAATAAAAATATGAAGTATTCTATGTTATATGAAAATAAAAACGTCGCATAAATTACATATTGCTACCGACAATTATAATTTTAAATTTAACAATAAAAAATGACATGTATTTAAAATATATTTAATTTATCCCTTACACCGCAATAGTTGTTCGAGACAACGACCCCTGTAAAAGGCTGTAGATGGGTTGGTCAGGTAGATCGAGATAGGGAATAGGGATGGCGATTCTTTCTGAAAAGGATCAATTGTTGGGTCGATTCAAATCGAAATTAAAGGTATCGATTCACAAAAATATCGAGGTCCAAAGGATAGATTTTTATTCGATTCGTCTCTCGTACTTATATTTTCAATAAACCAATCATAGAAGACAAAAAGAACACCACAATAATGAATGTAGATAATTAAATAATCAATATTTTATCATTTTTATGCTAATTACAGTTTCGTTTACAAGTTCACCAAAATCAGGGATAGGTACAAGCAGACATTTATTTCATAAATGGATCGGAAATGTTTTATGAAAATAGATATGCATCGAATCTCGATTTTTAATGATAAAATATCTATTCACTGGATTGATTCAGAGCCGTGAATCGATTTAAATTATTGATTCTTTTTACCCTGAGAACTAGATACTTCGATTAATCGATCTCAGATCACCATCTCTAATAGGGAAGTTACTGAGTTGCGTTCCCCAATGTTGGATGTGCGAGGGGCGGTGTGGGTTGGGAAGATGGAGGCGGCTGTCTCGGAGCACCACGTGGTGCGGCTTGACGAACACTCTGTCTGTTCGACGCCGCGTTGTAGTGGTAACCGTCGAACTTGTCACCGGAGCCCGCAGCTGGGAACGTCGCTGTACCCATATACATTACCTACAATTCAATTACATACATCTATATTAATATTACAAAACGGAAAAGGTTGTTTGGACGCGTTAATCTTAGGAACTACCAGTCAGATTTCAAAAAATATTTTTGTATTTGATAGAGCAATCAGTGAGGAAGGCTATTTAACAACATGCCACCACCAATAAAAGCAAAGATCTATTGAAAAAAGTTACAAAAACGGTCCAAAATTATATACTTAATAATTCATAAATAAATCACGGATACAGCTAGTACTTGTACATATATTCGCGTCATTTCAAAACTACTGAATTAATACGAATGTACTTTTGAGAATAACGTCGATTTTAACCTGTGAATAGGCCTCTATATCTATAACATATATCAGTATGTTCTTTTGCATTAAGAATAACAGCAAAGTGACGAATTAATGTGCCTGGTGGTAAAATAAGTAGAATCTAAAAGTAAACGTTTCAACTGATATATTGGAAATCTCATCGGGTGATTTAACTGCCAAACCAACCACCGAGGCTCCAGGCGGCTAGATATACAGTGGTTGATCCCAAAAGGTGTTAAACAGAAGATGAATGAAACAAGTGATAAATTTATCATCATTATAGATCTCTACCGCCTTTTTGACTACTGGATACCAGTTGATCCAGAAAAGTAGCACGTCTAAGTCTTTTATTGTGGCAACGCTACATCTGGTAGGTACGTGGTGTAAACGATCCAATCGGATACAGTCACCCCTATTTTATTTAAAATCCTATCTAAACAGTAATTATAAATTGACAATGAAAAAAGAAGTACCCATTTATAGTTCGATGAGAGATGTAGCTACTATGGACCAGTTAGTATTTAATTAAATTGCGGGATACCTGAGGCTTATATCCGTCAGGTCCGGCTTCGTACTCGACTAGCTGAGTCCTTCCATCCGGCAAGAGGACGTGGAACGATCCAGATGCGTGATCATCCTTCCTCTTCTCATTGTGTCCGAAATCCAGACTCACTGCGTTATCTTGGACGTCATATGAAAAGTCATAGTTTGCTGGTAACTGAAGAAAACAGTCGAAAAAAATTATTCGTGATTTTTCGACCCCAAGTATTCATTTCAAATGTTATATCTCTATTTGCAGTTACACTATATAATATTTTAACTTGGATAATACTATAAATAAAATAAAATATTTCTGTACTTTTATAGGTAAAAAATTCTGAACCTATGTAATTATCGCATTGCTGAAACATTTCTTGAGTCTCAAGACTTACTAAAAAAAATCTCCTACTAACTACTAAATTTAAGTAGTAACATACTGAAGCACGAACTATCGATTATCGAACTGTATATCTGATTATTATGATTTGGGCAGACATCAGTGCTATACCATTCCGTAATCAACTAAGAAGAAAATGCACACCATTCTAAATAGTAGTTCAACTAAGTGACTGCTCTTTATCAAATGACAAACAAAAGAAAATTTGGCGATCTGCCAGTTGCAGTTCTCATGCAAAGCAATTTATGCCATATTACGTTTGAAACATACGATGTGATTTAGAAAACACGTACATTTTAGTAGAAATAACTTACCGTAGGTTCGGGAACAGTTTTCTTTAAACCGCCTCCCCCGACTTTAGGCGGAAGATACTCTTGTGCTGTTACGCTGAGCCATAGTGGCAATAATCCTAGTACAGTTATCTGAAAATAGTTATTAATTCTGTACGTTTTGAATTAACACAATGCTACTTATAAAATTTACAGTAAATATATCGCACTATTAGAATTACAATGACATAAGTATAAAATAACATCTATTCGATGAAAATGCATTTGACCCATATCTTATTAGGTAAGAAGTGTGAACGCTGTCTCTGGCCTCCGGCAGCACGGAAGTTTGAAGTGTCGTCGTGATGCATTTTAGTGGGTAGTGTTGGGTGATTAGCACCCAATCAGTTACCGCATGTCCTGTCGTCTTGGCCTGAGGCCGTATAATGCGCTGGCGTGTTGCGATGAGGAAGTAGGTAAAGAATGAAGGAAAAACTATGCACGCCGCTCTGGACACGTTTATTACAAAATATAGTTACTTGTTTAACTACAACTTTGCTAGGAATCATACTGGTTAAAAAATTTTTTGTCTACTTAATTTACTATTACTCAATCTATGATTTCCTATTGTGATAAAATATGTGCTAAAACCTCTCTATAAAATATAGATTTAAAAATCTATACTAACATTATAAAGCCGAAAAGTTTGTTTGTTTGGATGAACACGCTACGAACTACCGATCGGTTTTCAAACATTCTCTTTCCTTTTTAATTTTGTCTTGAAGATATGGAAAAAGAGTAGGCTATTTCAGATCACGTTACTACCAGCTTTAAAGCCATATTGAAAAAGTTACAAAACAGGCGAAATTTGTTACATAGTTTTTAGTACCACGCGATGAAGTCGCGGGCGCAGGTTGTAACTCATATATAACTTTTAAGTGGATCCGATGTTTTAAATACACTAACGGACAGATAGACAGGAGACATTTTTATAATTTGTAAGGTCACATTTGCTTGAATTAAATTTTACTTTATTTTTACACTTATGTCATTGTATTAAAACGTACAATATATCAACCGTAAAATACTCTTGATAATTTTTTAAAGTAGGCTAAACTTGAAAACAACTGAACATGATTTCTTCTGATAGAAAAGTAATGAAACACTTTTAAACAACTTGATAACTTTGAACTCACGCAAACAATACGCCACATTTTACAAATTGATTCGTGTTCTGTCCACAAAGAGTGTCGGGGTAGATATGAGGCTAGGGCTAAGTACCGTGATGCTTATAAACTTAAAGTGTTTGCGGTTAAAGCGCCATCCACCTCTTGCGTATTTCATTAGACTAAGGCACGATCCACCAAAATTTCGAAACTTTAATTTACAGCTGCGAAATTAATAAACGATTATGAATAATAATACCTAGTAATACCTACTGATGTTTCATTAATATTCTTTATTTGTGCTTTTTAAGAAAATTTGTATTAAACTGAAAATAGTCCTTTATGTTTTTCCACGGGCACAATTTAATCGAGGTAACTATTTAGATAATATAATTTAACTATTTTACAGATTCCAACAAAATTGTGAACTTTCACATAGCTTTCATCTATAATGTATTTTATGTTAAAATTTGTCTAACAGCACGCCTCTGTCGTGGCGTACTCTCGCGTTGCGATTGAGAGTAGGTCGGTAAATGAATTTTTTCATCAATAATTAATAAAAAACTAAAAAATGTGACTAATGGCTGCAAATTTGTCACTGATAGTTTACTGTACTGTACTTAGGTACCGTATGCTGCATAGCCATATTTAGAAACTAGTTACAAAAATCAAAGATTAAGCGGATCACTAGATCTCAAGTTTGCACAGTAGACATAATATTCTATAATCAAAAATCTATTTTTTTACTTTTAGTGCATTTACATCCTATTAAGAAAGAATAATTTATCGTCAGGTTAAGTAGCAAGGCAGGAATATCTTTTATGATATAAAAGGGCTTATCTCAGAGGCTAATATCGCTATTGTGTTCTGATACAGTTACTACAGAGACTCATTGATCCGGCACTCTTCACATACCACCAAACTCAACTCCTTGTATGTAACTGTATTGTTCTATCATATTATTTCTCAGTTCGATAACATAAAGCAGTGTCAAAAATCCTTGTAGAACATGAATACAAATATATAATGCTTTATTTCATTCAATGTGATTTTTATATTGTGTAAAAAATTATCTATTAATCCGAACATTCAAATTATATCCCTAGTTTTTATCATTGCCGGATTAGTGAAACTCTACTGTATTAGTGATTAAATGGAGTGCTATTTAAAAATTTCGACTATCGATAATGTTTTTCTTTACCATCGCCGCGTGACCTCTATGAGGTACTTGTAGATATCATCCTAATCAGTAAATAATGGAAAACTATGGTCTTTTATAACTATAGGTTTTAATATGTCTTACTCAACGTAGAACGGTAAGTAAAAGTAATAGATAGCTCCTATTATTTTCTAAATAATTAGCAATTATATTGACGTTGATGAATACGCAAACAACATTTTACAAAAAAGAAAAAATTATAATAACACAGTGACAACTAGAGATACGATAGGGATTATTAAGAATCGATGTTTACTTTTTGCTTGAATTGGATTATTGAATTCTTACTTATTAAAAAAAAGTGAGAAATTTATCAAAATAAGCTTTAAATCAATCAGAAATAAAATTGTATATTATTTATTGATGAATCTAATCTTCAATTGATGAGGGGCTTTAAACACTAAGAGTCTAAACTCCATAAAAGCAGTTTAAAACTTTGTTAACTATTATTTATCAGCCAGGTAAGCAATCACAAAAACATATTGTTTCTGACTTATAAAAAAATAACTTTAAAATTAAAATAAATATTGTTAGAAAAATAGATATGATGTAACTACGAGAAGCTTAACTGTCAGTAACATTTATGAAATATTAGATATTTCATTGGTATTTCGTATCCTTCCTAATATTATAAATGTGAAAGTAAGTTTGTTTTTTAGAGTCGGAGATAGACTATATTTCTCACGAAAAACGTATTGTAAGTGGAGTAAAGAGAGGGATAAACTTAGTACAAAACTTTTTATTGCGTCATCTAGTTTGTTTGCTAAAATCAGTATTAACACGAGCGAAATCTCCGTAATATATAAAATCTAGTAAAATCAAATGTCAAATAGTAAAGTCAAATGACTAAAATAACTAAATTTAAAGAATCGAGTATAAATATTACTTACAATTGAAGTGTATCTATATCCATAAAAATTGATACTTTCCTATATCCCTAGGCAATTGTCAGAAATATGGTGTAATGTGCATGCGTGAGTGACAGGAAAATTGAAAACTGAAATGATAACAAGATTTCAGAAGATATAACAAGATTTTTAATAATTTAAGATATACTCAAAATGAATTCATTGTTGCGTTGCCGTAGTAAGCTTTGCCGTATGCTAAGTACAACATCGATAAGACAGTGTGCAGTTCCACCGAAGAAACCGGTAAAAACATTTGTAGGCCCCATAACTTGGAAATCTATGGCAGTAACTGCGGTCGTTGGTGGAGGACTTACAGGTTTCATGCTCTACGTTAGGAAAGAAAAACAAGAGGCAGTAGACAGAGAAAGAAAAAGACAAATTGGCAAAGCTAAGATAGGTGGTGGGTTTGAGTTGGTCAATAGCGAGGTAAGTGATCTTTTATTGATAGCTTCAATAGTATAGCAATGCTAAACACTAGAAAACTTGATATGATAGAATTATATTTCTCATTATTAGTTTAAAAAAAAAACATTTATTTACAGGGAAAATTAATGAAAAGCACAGATTTCCTTGGAAAATGGCTGTTAATTTACTTTGGATTCACACATTGTCCTGATATATGCCCTGATGAATTAGAGAAATTAGCTGAAGTTGTAAATATGCATGGTTAGTAGTTTTATATATTATTATAACTAAATCATAACAATTAAAAATATATCTACTGAATCTAACTTTTTACATTTACTCAACATATCAAGCTGGTTATGCAGACTGGTCACAAGTCCACTGAAATATCTGATGGTCATTCAGCCATATAAATAAACAACTAGTATAATACATCAGACATAGGTATGATGAATTGAATAAGCATAATTTTTACTATAAAGCAATAAATTATTCAAATTAAAATTAAAATAATAATTTGTATTTCATTATATTATGTGTATAGTCCTTAGTCATTACTAACCTCCAAACAATAAGCACAGTTGACTTGAAATTTGATATGGATATTCCTTTTAGTATGAAACTACTCACTAGGAACAAATTTTTGGTCACTTGTGTTTGATAGACAAACTGTAAACAAAATCTCAAGCACCAGCAAGTATTTAATAAATTATTTCCTTTTTTCAGATAAAGATCCGTCAGCACCACCTCTACAGCCTCTTTTCATATCTGTAGATCCACAAAGGGATACTCCAGAAATTGTAGGAAAGTAAGTAAGATTACCACAATGACGGGGTACAGTTTTATGGCAAATACCATTATGTGTATTTGGGAATTCCTTTAAAACTATTAAATTAATAAACTATTTTGCATATCCATAGCAAAACAGCTGATCCAGGGTTTATAATCTGAAATATGTGGTTATTTGTTCAAACCCGGGCAGGTGTTCTACAGAACTTGAATATAAATTGATAGAAAAATTAAAAAATACCAAATATATCATATCCTGTCAGTGAAATATACTCTCAGTTGCATTATATAGAGGTAGAATTATAAGCTTGTGGTAAAATACCATCTCTACCAGTATACCTCAGTGGAGTTACCAATAATTAATTAAAAATCACATGTTGAGGTTTAATATTACAGGTACTATTATATTTCATTTAAAACACACTTTTGTATATTTAAGTTTAGAAAAAAACTTGACACTAAATTCTGAATTCAAACTTTTGTAACATGCCCCTTGAATAATCTATAAATAATTACATTTCTTTCGAGGCTGGAAGCTATAAAACTAAATGACTACCATCACCACTACCATCTCTTACTACTATCTAACTTTACCTATATAGAGCATTTGATACTTTTGCTTGTTATTATTATGAATACATTGCAATTAAACCTAAAATAAGTCTTTACAAAAGTCAGTACAACAAATTGATATGTGTAATCGATTAAATAATTCTAGATACTGTCAGGAGTTCTCACCACGGCTACTGGGTCTTACTGGGACAAAGGAACAAGTTCAACAAGCTTGTAAATCATACAGAGTATACTTTAGTGCTGGTCCACAGGATGTTGATAATGATTATATTGTAAGTCCTTATGGTATTATGTTTAATCTATCTCTTTATACTGCTATTATAAAAAAGTAAATTTACCTACCTAATGATTAGTTAGACAAATTAGGAATTGAAACTGTTTCATTTTATAGGATAAAAAGTATCCTATATGTTGAATCATAATATCGGTTATTATTGTGTCAGATCAGATAAAAACAGTCTAGTATTATCAAATAAAACTTGAAATAGACATATATTTGGCCCCTATACCAGTACACCCCAATTATTAAAAAAATAAACATTGAATGTACAAATTTGTCTACCTTACAGTTTTATTATATGTATTGAATTAACATGAAAGTTGTTTTTTATTACTAGTATATTATAAAGCAACTTTGTAAATTTCACAATTTTTTTTTTTATAGCATTATGGCCATAATCTCACCTGATCTTAAGTGATGATATGGTCCAAGTTGGTAGGCACACTTAACCTGTGGAGGGACTGGTTCTTAAGTGCAACTGCCAAAACATATCAATTGGTATTTGGTGGCAGATTTTCAACTTGGGGTGGTAGTTAGCCAGGCGGGCATAAGAAAAACCTTACCCCCTTTGTTATGGTTTCCTCACGATGTTTTCCTTCACCTAAAGCTCAAGCTCATTGTACGTGGTTGGATTCGAACCCACGTCTCATGACGCGGTGTTCCTACACACTACCACTGAGCTATCATCGCTTCATTATTCATGTATACTTAAAATGATTGAATCCATTTAGGTTTAAAAGAATTCATTAAATTGAATTAAATGGGGCAAAAAGTTTTAAATTTAATAAAATCCTAACTCCATAGACATTTAAAATGTTAATTTTTTTAGGTTGACCACACAATCATAATATATTTGGTGGACCCGTCTGGCGAGTTTGTTGATTATTACGGACAGAACAGGAACGCTAAGGAAATATACGATTCCATGTTAGTGAACATACAGAAATACCAAGCAGCGCAGAAAAGTTCATGGTTTTAAGAGGTTTCCACTTTAAATGTAGTAGTGACTAATAGATATTTATGATTCCAAAGTATTTTAAGTTAATAAAACAAACGTTTTGATACTTAGACATTTTATTTCACTTCACATATTATCTGATTGTGAATTGATAAAGCTTACAAGTGTTCATTACCTGACACATTCATTGTCTAAGTACTTGATTGGTTTAATTTATAATTATACAAATCAAAAAACGTTTTAAACTACTTAATATGTTATAAATTTCGCTGTCTACATTCTTTTTTTATGTCCCAGTATCATGTAATCACCGTTCACATGTTGATAAACTTGGTGACTTTGTCGCGTTTCAAGATCAAGCAATGTATAGTAAAGATAAAAATGAAATAGTTATAAGCAATGATGATTCATTGGTAGCGTGAACGAACAAAGCCTTGATACATTACCATGGATGCCAAATTGGCCCCCAAAAACTCGGTGGGTGTGCTCAGTAGCGCGAGACAGTATTTCACCTCGGACCATTGTCTTAAACTTTACAAAGCCCAAGTCCGGCTTCATATAGAATACTCTTCTTCTCTGTACAGGGGCAACGTAGAACGTCTCGCATTGTCAATAACCAAGTTCTTTCCGATCGAACTTGATCCACTGGCATTGCGAAGAGATGTGGCATCTCTTTGCATTTTCTATAGTTTACCATGGGGAGAGTTCCGAGCAATTGGTCGGATTAATACCTGCAGCTGGATTCCACCACCATACAACTCGCTATAAACTTAAATTCCATCTAAACCTTTTGGATGAATGGCGACACACATAGGCGGAATTTTTGACCTCGCACAACTATTTCGTGGAACCCACTTGCGTCGGTGGTATTTCCGGACCGATACGACTTGGGAAACTTTAAGTAGAGAGCCTACTCATACCTTCAATGCTGGCAACGCACCTGCGATTTTTATGATATTGTGGGTGTCTATGGGCGGCGGTGACCACTTACCATCAGGTGATACGCTTGCTAATTTGCCCCCGATTCAATAAAAAAAATGGATGAGAAATCGAATCCTCATAGTGAGCCTGAATTTTCGATGAAGGAAAACATCGGAAGGAAAAATATTTCTAGGTAGGGCTTTTTCTAATACCCGCGTAGCTAGCAAACGCCCTCAAGTTGTAAATCTGCCACCAAACAACTATAAGTGTGTTTCGACAGTTGCACTTGACACCCAGTCCCTCCGTTAGGCTTTGCATGTCCAACATCTTTGGCTACATCATCACTTAACATCAGATGAAAATGTGACCTTACTGCAAAACCTAAAAACTTAGAGGTGCAAAAGGAAATCTGCTTTAGTCCGAAAATTGATACTTTTTAGGTAAGTACACCAAAAATTGTTGAAAGCATATCCGCTTCAGTCCAAAAATTGATATTTCTTAACCCTTTAGCCTATAGCCACGAGTCTGACTCGTGGTAAAGAATTTGTGCCATAAGCGAAAACAACGAGTCTGACTCGTGGTAAAGACTTTGTGCCATAAGTGAAAACCACGAGTCTGACTCGTGGTAAAGAATTTGTGTCATAAACAAAATGTTATTGATTCTTTATCTACTTTGAAATAATAAATTATTTTTGTCAACTGATCAATTGATTATGATTACTTCCTAGACGTCTTAAAATTACTATTTGTACCTAAACATTGTTTATTATTTCACAATTCCTTTCGTTGCATTGAAATATATATGTTACGAAAAGTATACACTTTGCGCCAGTTCGGGTACACGGCTGAACAGTTGAATGGCACGGCGCGCGAACGAATTTCTTGCGTATTATAGCTCGCGCAATTGGTAGATATCGTGTAGGCTAAGGGGTTAAATACACTAAATTGTGGTGCTCAAAAGCAGCAAAAATTTGGCGCACTTACTTAAAAAATAATAATTTTCTAGACTGAAGCTGATTTACTTTTACACCTCTGCTCTATAAAAATAAAATTAAAAGTTTGCCGTCATTTTACTAGTAATCTTGCTAATAGTTAACTGCCCGCCAGCGCTGTGTATTTGTAACAGACTTTGGTCTAACTGATAGAGTTTAACCGTAGTGGCTTCCAGAACCGCCCCCGTTGTAGTGACACCCTCCCCTTCTTTTAGGGCCACGATATTATTCGCATAATTAATATCACTAACGATAACCTCGTCAGCGTTCAAAATGTTCCCCGTCGGATAGTCATGGCCGCCGTCGATAACCAGCATTTCTGTTTTAACATCACTTTTATCTTGAATTACCAATTCTCCGCTCACTTCGATCGGCACTGTTTTTATGTCAAACACGATCGCACCGCAATCTTGTTCCGTTGACGTATTATCATCTCTATTGAAGCTTTCGATATTGTCTGTTTGTATATGAACGTTCGGTACAAATTCAGCGTCGCACACTTCTATTCTTTTAATGGCTTTTTTCTCCTTAATATGTGTTTTCACGTGCCTCAGTAAATGAGATTTTGTTTGGAATTTTTGCAAACAAGTTTGACATTCGAAAGGTTTTTCGCCTGGCAATAAAATTAGTTTAATTAGATCGGAAATTTTAACTGGAAAAGATGGCTTCACGTTTTGTTACAATAGTATCTAGATGCTAAATGCTATAGTCTGTTTTTTTTTAACAAACGAGAACTGAGTATGTCTCTCGCACATTTCCGATATTGACAGAGTGAGATGGATCAGTAGACGGGGTGAGGCCAACGCTTTTGTTCTTTTTTTGAAATTGTTAAAGCTCGTTCGTATTGACGACTTTTAAAATTACTGTCGAGAAAATAACAATAAAACAAAAGGCGCTTAGTACACTTAACTACAGGGGACATGTCCGCCATGACTCACAAACAATACTGTCTGGTTCACTCACTAAAACACGTGCGACGTGCAAGTGGTCGATGACTCAACTAAATGTACATGCAACTACAGCGTTTATGTGGAACGGACTTTATGTTAATTACGTGAACCAATAGCAACGCAGTCAAAAGTTTCTGTACAGGTTTGTTAAAAAAACAGCCTATAGATGATTTTATTTAATCACCATACATCAAGTATAATATTCAGAATAGTGGTATTTTTAGGTATATGGTATTCCAGGATTCATTCAATTCGAGCAGGGTGATAGGTGACCTATACTGGACCCTTTATTACGTACCTACTAGCTATGCCCGCTACTTGGTTCGCGTGTAAATAAAAATGATTTAATAATTTTTGCCCGTATTCATAACCTTTGTTCAATATAGCTTTGCTCCTATCGATGTTGAATAGCCTAAAACCTTCCTCAATAATATATCTATAAAATAATAAAAAAATATGTTTGAAATCCGGCTGTTATTTCCTAAGAATACCCCGTTCAAACAATTCCGCATTATAATATTAATATAGATAATTATAGACGAAAACATTATTACCACTATGCACACGGGAGTGATCGCGTAACCTTGTAGCGTTTACAAACTTTTTAGGGCACATAGTACAAGTGTACGGCCTCTCCCCGGTATGGGTGAGCATGTGCGCTTTCATGTTGACCCGGGCAAACCTGTACAACAAAATAATAAAGACTATAATAATCACTACCATGAAATTGCTGGAAGAAAAAGATGAATTAATAGATGTAACAATCCACATAAGATACGGCACTGCCTACAAGAGTGTAATTTAAGAACTAATTACCAAAAATTAATCTAAATAAATACCTATAATTGTGATACAAAAATAATGTTATACCAAAGAATCATTGCACTCAAATGTAACAATATATCGAATTCATTAACCTACTGTACTATCTGCGATCAAATGGAATTATAAACACTAAATATTGTATTGCGGAATAAAATAAATAATTAAAAAAGGTTTCGGATCAGGTCCGAAATGTTCTGAAGATTGTATTAAGAAAAACATTAAGTTGTGACATTTGAAATTCATATTATTAAAGTTAGTTAAAATGTTTTAGTATTTCAACTCTTTTAAGCATAATTAAGATTATTAATAAATTTCTATTCTCCAAACATCCCTCAAAAAATGTGGTCACACACACTCTCGAAAATCGCACAAGTGCAAGTCGGCGTATGAACTTGCTCATACTTGATATAATGCATTTCTTCAAAGGAGATATTTATAAAATAATACATAGGCGTGAGTAAAGTTGTGGGGCAAATACCTATAAGTTAATACACCTGTTACTGTTGTTACAATGTTAGTTTTTCGCTCACGCAAATTACAAAAGAAAAAAGAAAATTTTCATATCACAATTATTTCATCACAAAATTTACATTCTTAAACTATTGAACCTATTTGTTGGATTATAATATATAATATTATCAGCATACCGATCTCAACAGACCGTGAAAGTGTGACGTCACAAGTCTATTAGGGTTTTAGACATGCCCGTCGTGCCCACAACCGTATATACGCGCTTGTCTCCAAACGACAAGGTGTAAGATTTTTATCATAACATGATATTACATCAAAACTACTTTACATTTTTAAGTTTAAAAAACAAGTGTTTTAAAGATATCAGAATATCAAAATCTCATTTATCACCGATTCCGTATGCAAATTTTATCATCATTGACAATTAGACATACCACAGAATATCAAGACAATGAATTCTGATTGTCAAAATAAACAAAGTTTTTCGGCATAGTAGTATCAAAACTTTAATTTTACCTAGTTTATGAGTTGGATCACGTCTGTACAGACATACTCTAATTGGGTAGATTAAATTAATCATTGTAAAATTTAGATGTTAAAGTTGATAAAATAAATAATTACTTTTTCTTGCAAATGTTGCATTCGTATGGCCGCTCACCAGTATGGGTTCGCTCATGCGTCTTCACAGAAGATCCCGATGAAAACTTGCGATTACATATCGAGCAGGAATATGGCTTCTCTCCTGCGACAATTAGTCCATTTAAGACAAAGACTTCATTATAGGCGAGCTACAATAATTTATAGTAGAATAATATATAGTTTTGAACCTCTGACCTATCCTGAAAAGCTTCCTTTTGATGAGAAAATACTAGGAACATTTTTTAATCAAAACAATACGTACTTTTAGAACGTATACAAAACCTAAAAAACGTAAGAAAAATTGAGACATTGGGTCAATTGAAAAAATATTCCAAATTATTAAAAAAGCTATTAGATAAAATGTATCAATGAGAATAATAGTAATACAATAACAATGTTCTTTGTCAATTATTTTCGATTATCAAAAATTAATTACATATTTATTAAGATTATTTTAAAGGAAGTACGATTTTACCAAATAAATAACTAAGATGTTCTTGAGGCACAGGTGTTGTTTTGATCAAAACCATAGTGTTTTCTTACCAAAAGGAAGGTTTTTAGAAGCGTTACAAGAAATTATTTTTTTAACGACCAGTCTAAGGTAGCTATTACCCTCAAGTTACATATATATTGGCAGTATATATATGGGTATTCTGGCAGTTGTACTTCAGATCAAAACTTTCTATGACAGAACGACTATATATTTTAGGTCAAATTCTCATTAATATCTCGTAATAATGGTCATAGATTAAATCTATCAAATATATAAAAAAACACGATTAAAACCATGCATTCAGGCCCATGCCAAAAGATTAGGCAAATTATGCAAGAAAGAATATTTTTTATAATGGCTTTATTGATATGTATGTATTAAATAAAAGTATCAGTTTTATTTGACGTACCAGTATGTGTCCGCATATGAAGCTTAAGATTGGAGTTCTGTATAAATGTTTTTCCGCAGGTCGCGCATACATAGGGTTTTTCTCCAGTATGAGTTCGATGATGGGTGTTCCTCGTGGACTCGTGTCTAAAACTGTAACATTATTTGTCACTCTATACTTTTCGCCATATGTCATTGGCACAAATCGAAATTTAGCAAAAACCATAAATCGATAATATCGTATAATAAGTCAAAAGCTTTTCGTATTTAATTAAAAGGCTTATTACAAATAAAATCCAAATAGTAGGAGATTCAAGACTGTGTTTACGCCGGTCGGCGGGACGACGCGGTGATTGCAGGTTCGAACCCGCGTCGCTCCAGCAAAGTGACAGATGATCGTGGGGTTTTAGTGGGTATTCCCGACGATTAGAGAACACGAGGTTATGAGGACGAGTCCCACATAATCCTCTCTGACGTCCCGGGATGGTATGTGTAAATGCATTTACCCACGATAAAAAAGAAAACCAACCTCGACAATAGTTACTCAAAAAAATACAGTTGATTAAACAGTACGTGGAGACAGTTCATGTGGTCCGATCATTCTTGGATTCATTTTTACGTAAGCCAAATGATTAACCAAGAACATCTTGGCAGTTTGGGTTATGGTGGACGTAATGTTTACTTTTCGTTTTTTTTTTTTTTTTTTCAAAAAGACATTCGTTGTATAGCTTACTTATTTTTTATAGTTAAGGTTCAGCGTTATGGACACAATCTTACCTGAGGTTAAGTGACGATGTGAATAAAGCTGGTGGATACGGTAGTCGTAGTGGAGGGACTGGTTTTCAAGTGCAGTATTTGGCGGCCGATTTTCAACTTAAGTTTTTTTAACATCGTGCAAAAAATGCGTTCTTATGGTCATTTACAGTTTCATTGGACTTGTAAAGCCAATGTTAAATGTCACTAATTTTATAAGTACCAATAAATGGACAATTACATATTTGGTAAGAGTATTTTTTAATGAAGCTGACTTCATTTTTTTATTCTTATACAATATATTCATTTTACACCCATACTAAAGTTTAAAAATTTAAATAGAAACCAACTCAATGCAAAGTCAATGCAATTTTTTTTTGTAACCAACTTCCTAAAAATATGAGCAGATAAATAATATGTAATTACCGTAAGATAAAGAACAAAACAAATAGAGTTCTTACATCGCTCTAAAAATGAAATGGGCATGGGCAGGTCATATAATTAGAATGAAGGACGCTCGGTAGACGAAACGAGCTTTTTATTATACTTTTTATTAATTTGTTGGAAGACCAATAGTTATATCTTACATTATTTAACAGTTACATTGGAAATACAAAACTATTTACTGTTGTCCTATTATAGAAAAGACCCATGGGAAAGAGAAAAAAAGGCAGGTCATATAGAAAATGGACCGGCGACATCAAAGATATAGCAGGAGACAAATGGAAAGTAAAAGCGAAAGATTGAAAACAATGGACAGAAATAGAGATGAATAAAATAATATTTTAATCAACACAAAATTTTAAAAAATGTATTGCAAATTTGAAAATTTATTTGCAAATTAATATATTATAAAAAAAAATTATAACATGTAAATTAATATCTTATTTATTTATTTATTTAATTACCGTTTGTCGCAGTAGGTACAGGCATAGGGCTTGACGTCCGAGTGCGTTAGGGAATGAGAAATGAGAAGGCGTCTCGAAGGGAACGTTTTCCCGCAAACTGAACACACGTAGGGCCGGCAACCCTCGTGCCGTGCTATGTGCGCAGCGAGTAGACCACCTTCACTGTATCTACATTACGAAAAATAAAGTTTCTTTTTATAATCAAGGTTTCGCGTTATGGCCAAAATTTCACCTGATCTTACATGACGATACGGTACAATTTGGTAGACATGCTAAATCTGTGGAGGAACTGGCTTTAAATTGCAACTGCCGGAACACACCTATTGATTTTCGGAGGCAGATTTTCATCTTGAGGATGGTAGCTAGCCCAGGCGAGCATTAGAAAAAACCCTACCACCATGCTATGGTTTCCTCGTGATATTTTGTTCACTGAAGCTCAAGCTCATTGTAGGTGCATTCGAACTCAGTAAAGTAAAGTAACTGCTTCACATTCCATCCAGGAATAAATCTAGTTTCTGGTGTTTTTACTAATCTCAAAAAAAAAGTCTCAATGCAATACGTTCTATATCGTTCAGTTGGATATATATTTAATAGAAATAATCTATATGTTATATATACTGTTTTTATTTAAGGAATAAATCAAATTGGCATATGAAGCTTTTCATTTTTATGTGATAAAATAGTTATGACATATTAAGTTGTGTATGGTAAAACATGTTACTTATATTTTGTCTTGTATTTTGCATGGAGTTATTTAATTTGTCATATGCAGAATTTAAATTTGTGTGTGGTGTCATATTAAAGTTATAATAAGAAGTGTAAGATAAAAAATAAGTTACTTTTTATCGCATAGATGGCACTCGTGTTTCTTCTCAACGGTCTCGCCCGTGTGCACGCGCGAGTGCCGCCGCAGCGCGTACAGTTCCGTGAACAGTTTCCCGCACGTGTCGCACGAGTACCGCTTCGATTCCATATGCCGGTATATGTGTCGACGTAGCAACGACTTCGCTTCAATATTAATATTATATTTAGCCAGTACGTCTAATTATATATATATTGTAGGAAATTAAAGTTCTTAGATAGCCTAACTAGTTGTTTAAAAGATAATCGAATCATGTAATAATAATCGAAAATAGTTAAAACGGCAATTTGACACAGCAGTAACAGATAGGATATTAAGACAAACTGATATATGTACCGATCGCAGGTGGCAACTCCCGTCGGAGGAGCGCCTACACGACTCGGTTAGAGATCTACGCGCGCTTACGAGAGACATAACTTTGCGTGTGTAAGTCGGTCCACACATAAGAATGCTCTATCCAAACCACAAATGAAACTCATAAAATACTAGTTAGGTACAAGTATCACAACCTACGACTCGTCACTGACCAACCCTTGGCTTGGCCCTGCATACACCACAGTTTCAGGACCACATATCTGAGCGAACTCCAAGACAGTGTCCGAGCATATCACAAAGCTATCTAAGGCATGTTACATATATCAGGATCGCATGCCTGAGCTCGCTCCAAGACAGCATCCATCAACATGGAACCAAACCCAACTCAAAGTGCATCCATTAGCCAAGACAATCATCGGATCAGTAACAATGTCAGGATGTAATACGAAGTTCTTAGTAAACCACGGATTCACTGTGCCGGGTACATCGTGAAACCTAATTATTGTGGTAGAGAGAGGATAACACGAGAGTGTCTGAGACTTGTGACTCAGATGTAGGTATAAGGGGCCATTTGTTGACGCGCGTCAACACTCACCTATATATATATATATATATATATATATATTTTATAGTTAAGGTTTAGCGTTATGGCCATAATCTCATCTGATCTTAAGTAACGATACAGCCCAAGTTGGTAGACACGCTAAACCTGTGGAGGAACTGGCTTTCAAATGCAGCTGCCGGAACACACCTATTGGTATTTGGCGGCAGGTTTAGAACTTGAGGTTTACAACTTGAGGTAATGCCATGCAGGCATTAGAAAAAGCCCTACCACCATACTATGGTTTCCTCACGATGTTTTCCTTCACCGAAAGCTCAAGCTCTTTGTAGGTGCTTGGATTCGAACTCAAGTCCCTTGACACGAAGTCGTACACACTATAAATGCACACTACTTACACTCAAATATTTTTTCACACTTATTGCATTTCCATTTCGGTCCTTTTGAATGCAACATTAAATGCAGCTTTAGATCATGCTCGGAACTGAACGAGTCCTTACAGTGGCTACAGGAGAACTCTAGTGTAGTCACTTGTAGCCGCGGATGATTATTATTTAAATGAGCCCTTAGCAATTTCATTTTATAGAATTTCTGTAAAGAAAAATGCGTAACTTTATATCTTTATCAGAATAAAGAACCCAAAATATTACTCGAATTAAACAAACCCCAACTGTCTCCCAACAAAAACCCCCACTAACAAACTGTGTCAATTTTTTTGCAAATTGATTTGTCTGTTTTTGCGTACAGAGTAAGAAACATACAAAATTTCACATTTATAATATTAGTATAGATATACATTATCAGTATTTTTTTATGCAGGCGACGATTTGAAGCTATCCTTAAGTTTGATATAAGGGATTATTATTATTAAGGGAATATTGAATATTATTAGGGATATAGGCGAAAGAAACTCTCCAACAGTCGCTCTTTTTAACATGTGAATATAATTGTGTGCATAGAGTTATTACACTTTATTCTATGATTGTGTGAACTAAATAATATTAACAATATTTTATGACTATATATTATGAATATAGTATGACAATAAAATTAGTAATACTACGACTTAAATGTAATCCCATGACCTTCAGATGTTTTTTTTAAATATCGCTTTACACATGTGGGCATTTTCTTTTATTTTAGAACACTTAATATATCAATCAGCACACTTCCTTCAACGCTGACGCGATACTGAGGTTCGAGTATGCCAACTGACACAAAATCAGTGTGTACACTTTCGGAGTGCATACGACGTATCTATAAATTTTTATGCATAACATCATTATGAAATAATAAAAAAATTACCTTATTACAATATTTACATAAATAAGTCTTCCGTCTACTACTTGTCTTAGATGATTTTTTAGCAACAATCTCATTTAGTAGAGTATTCGAGTCTGAAAACGGTTTTTTTTCAGTTATACTCTAAAGTATTCGTAGTATAAAAGCATATTAAATTATTAAAATAATAAATTTGCATACCTGTAACAGATATAACGACTTTTTTTCTGAAAAAAGGGAGTATTACCATTAATAAGTATGTATATAAGAAAATATTTAAATATATTTTCTTTACAAAACTAACAGCTTCACGTTTTTTGCAAAAACCGCGCTTGGTCATAAAATGCGTTTTTAGTAGGTATCTACGTCGTGAAGGGAAAATTTATGCAAATTTTTTTCTTTTTGCCTAAGATTGTATAAAAACTGGCTTGGAGCAAAAAACTTTTTTTTTCATATTAGGTTTGAAGTTAATTGAAAAATAATTAGTATGATCATATAATTACATCCTACAAAAAAATTACTATCAAAAATATTATACATTTAAACTATAAATACAATATACAATAAACAGATTTAAACATACTTTTTTTGTCTTCTTACATCAGGCATGTAATTTTCATCACACATCACTTCATCTAAACAGTCTGCCTCTGAAAAAGGTAAATATCACATCTATAGTATATATATGAAGTCTTATTACTTTAAAACTATACATTGACTGACCATAACTATTTATATTAATTTTATAAAGCCGAAAAGTTTGTTTATTTCTTTGGACAGACTAATCTTAGGAACTAGAAGATAATTTTTTTTTTTTTTTGTTGTTTATAGAGCAATCGCTAAGGAAGGCTTTTGGCTATAGGCTATAGGAACTAACCTGTATTAAAAAAAAGTTACAAAAACAGGAAAAAATTATGAAAGAACTTTTAGTTTCACTCAAAGTGGTGGGCGCAGCTAGTAACAATATATAATATACTAGCAGTAAAATATAGGCTACAAAATTAGTAAATTAAATATCAAGATCATATTAATATTAAAGATTAATAGAATCTGTTCAAGGTCCGTCTGTAAAAATAGCACCACTGATGTTATTTCTATAATTTCTAATGTATGAATTCAGTCCTCCATATTAAAACTCACCACAAAGCTGAGTTAAAATATCATTCCTTTTTTAACTTCATAGTTAACTGGCCTATTAACATCAAGTAACTACATAATTGTTTATTACCTCATAACATAAAAAACCTGTCCCTTTAAGCTTAGTAATACTATCCTTAATGCAATATAACTTTAAATATAGTTGTGTTAAAAAATTCTATGAAAAAAAAGAAACTAATGCAACTAACCTTCTGATTTTGAATTTTCAAATCTATTGTTTATTACTGTAGCTTTTTTATTATGTGTCTCCGGAAAATGTTGAGAACAGCTGTAAGAGAATCATTAATAGTATATATATATACTGTTATAAAAGATAAATTTATAAATTAAGCGCAAACAAGAGAAATTAAACTGTACAGTAAATATTATCGCAAACAACTAGCACCAGGTACAAGGTTTATGATGTAGTTAAAAGTATAAATAATTTTTGTGTGGTCAAAAAAAGAAATGAAAACTTACTTTTTTTGTTTCATAGTGTTTGGCACGATATGTATATCATTTTTTCTATTAATTTCATTTGAAAATTCCACATCTAAAACATAATACTTGATATTAAAATATAGCAGAGAGATACAGTTATCAAAAAAAGAATGAAAGGTTCATAAAGTGTAGATATTTGTAAACCAAAAGCACATTGTTAAGTTATACATTGTGGAGTATATTAGTAGAAGCATTTGGTTACTCGTAAATTTCGCAGCTGTCAGATAAACGAGCGCGCGGCCTCAGGCGCAATCTGAACGTGATTGCCAGTCCGAGGATTTCCAAGCGATCACAATTATCGATCAATCGATCGATCTGCTTGGTTACAGAGATACAATAGTTTTTATGCCAAAAAATGATTTTATCTGTCAATACAATAGGCAGCCTTGTGGTCAAGTTACTGACTACTGGGCAGAATAAGGTCTACTAGGGCTATGTTCCAATGTTCACAATTTTCATGTTAGAAACTACAGTTGCACCTGTACCACTTGCTTTGAGCATTGCATTCGATTTTGAAGTGATGGTAGCTCAGTTGGTATTGTGTATGGATGCTGCATCAAGGGACATGAGTTTGAATCCACTTACAATGTTTTTGAGCTTTTGGTAAAGGAAAATGTCCTGATCAAAACCACAGCATGGCAGTAGGGTCTTTTCTAATACTCAACTGACTAGCTACCACCCTCAAGCAAAATCTGCTGCCAAATATCTATATGTGTATTCCGGCAGTTGTACTTGAGAAACAATCCCTCATCTAGGTTAATCATATCTACCATAATAGACCACATTGTCACTTAACATCAGGTGAGATTATGGCCATATAGATAAACCTTAACCAGAATAAAAACTTTTATATAATAATACCTTCTGAATGCAATACATTGAATTCTTGCTTTACTTTTGTATTTTCATACTCAGGAACATGGTCAGGATAACTGTAATTAAAATTATTAATAATATAATGATTTATTTTATTATTATTATTATATCTAGCCCTTTCAGGAACAACATTGTAGGAGCCAAAAATCTTAAAAAAATTCCTAAAAAATATCTTTATAAATTAGAAACAGTATGTTAAAAGCCACTATTTTGATAGATCTGTACTTCATTTAAAAAAACAAGTCATATTTACTAATATACATATCATAAATACTTTTTAATTAGGAATGAAAAATATCTCTTCAGTAAAAACTGAAATTGTTATACAATATTATACCTGAAAAGGCTTGATACATTTATAATAAAAACTTTATAAAGTGTTTATCATACTTAATATCATTGATTGATTCATCTTTGGTAAAACATTTCAGTACTGCTTTAAGTATGTTGGTGGCCTTTTCACATTGTACTTTAAATTTATAAGAACTCACTATTTTAGTTCTGCATGATTTACAAACATTTACTGGAAAACCATCACCCGGGTAAATCTGAAATATTGATTGATTTTATTATAAAACAAAGATATTTATTCTTGCTAAATTTATATTTTTATAAGCATTTTTTAAACCAGCTAGGACATCATAGGCCAATTTTGCAAAGTTAAAGGATTTTACCAGGTGTACTATTACAGCCCAGCAGAGTGTACATTAACTTCACTCACAGTATGTGGTTATTTATTATTATTATTACTAATTTATCAATCAGATAACAAGGAACATAAAACTAAACAAAATAATGAAATTAATAAAATGATGACTCAAAAACTATAAAAATGAAATACATTACTATATTACAGTTACAATATTAGACGCTAAAACAACAATAAAACAAACCAAATTTAAAATTAAATTATTTAAATAACTTAAAAATATTTTCAATGGAGTTTTAACTATTTTTAAAGAAGGTATTCTCTACCTAGAATGTTAACTTTCTTTTGCCTGCCTGCCACTATGATTAAAATTCTGGCTACATCCTTGGATAAAATGTTTTCATTATAACACTAAGGAGATTAAATTTAACGGCAACTGACAGAACATATTTATAGGCGCCTGATAACAGATTTAAAATTGTGTTTTTTAAAAATAGGTTTATGGATTAAGATTAAAATATTTTATTACTTATACCTCAATGCCCGTTATCGTGGTAAGCATACGCGCAAATATGCTCGCGTCTTCTGGAGAATACAGAGGAAACATTATTTTGTTATCCGTAGCTAAACATATTCGACACAAACTTTGCATACTGCACTGGGGTGAGCTGAGAAATTGTAAAAGAGGGAAAGGTATTTCCGTTGAAGTTTCATAGTCTTCGTCATGTATGTTTGTAGAGATGTAACCATTTATTTGTTCATCGCAGAGATTATCAATATCCATTGTTAAGAATAAACTTCATTACGTATTATTCATATCTTCTTCGAATCTTATCCAACTAGGAGAACTAGAAACTAGAAACTAAGAATTTCGAATAATAGATCTTTTATATTTTTTTTATAGAAACCATAAATGATCTACTAGCGGTGTTGCATTGGTTTTATATTTTACATCATTTATATTAAATATTATGATTTTAATAAACTGGCATCCTTGATAATAACTAATCAGTATATGACACAACAGTCACAATAGGGGTGAGCGATATTTATCAAAATCACTCGTTGTGTAATAGAACTGTACCTGACCGAATGTATTCGGTACTGAGTTACAGGTACACCATCTGGGATCGAGTACCGAAACGTTACTCACGAATATATTTTATTAGTCGCACTTTTTCGTATTTTCATACTGAATATACAACGTGCGAACTATGCGATATGAACGTCATACTGTATGCAACACAAATCATTGCGATGCTTTGTGCTAGGTATGAAAGTAACGAGTAACGTAACGATACGGTAGTAACGAGTACTAATTGTTATAGTAACGAATAAATGCGGATACGCTATTTTTCGTCACTTTTACACCTCTAATGTATAATAAGTAATAACGATACTTTGCTTCTTTTTCTTCCTGTCCTTGTTCTGGCACCGAAGAAGCATTTGCCAGTGTCAGAGTTTTGTTTCAATAGAATAAAATATAAAATAAAAATAAGAAAATAAAAATAAAATATAATTTATGCAAGGTTTTCGAGAAACTAGTTACCTAGTATGTAAGTAGAGTAATCATTTCCGAGAGTACAATTCAAAGTTACAAAGCATAGAGCCAAGTTCAATGTTATTTTTACTAAATAAGAAGATAGTGCTTAAAAACAAGATAGTAAGCCTCCTGTTGAAACTGTCCAGAGAGTTTTTTATGGTGACTAATATATCATGAAAAAATGAAAGAAATTTTCATTTAACTTAAATTAATATTACAAGGCATACAAATAATCTGTTGATTTCACACTAGGAAATAAATCCTGTCTTATGTTCCAAATCATTATTTACGTCACGCAAAAAGTCACCGATACTGTACAACATAGGGCTAAATAACTTAGTATATGTATAGTAGAAGTATAGTATATATACTATACAATAAAAATCACAACATGACAGATCAAGTTTCCACCAAGAACTTCTTGCCTTCACTTGCCTTAATTACCACAATCGATTAATCTAGGGGTTCCCAAAGTGAGCGCCGCGGCGTCCTTGTACGCCGTACAGAGTGAATAAGAGCACCGTGAAGCGATTCACTTTACCATTCTCCAAAACTTCAACGTAAGTGTTTACGGGTGCAACATAAACCATTTAATTTATATATTTACCTTATTGGAAAGGAGGAGGAGTTTGTTTGTTTGTTTGAACGCGCTAATTTCAGGAACTACCAGTTGGAATTCAAAACTTATTTTTGCATTTGATACAACATTCACCGAAGAAAGCTTAAGGCTATATAACATCACGCTAGCACTATCAGGAACAAAGCTGTATTGAAAAAAGATACAAAAACGGGCAAAAGTTATGAAATAACTTTTAGTTTCACGCGAAGGAAGTCTCAGGCACAGCTAGTAATTATAATAATACCTTTATCGGTATACCTACCTAATAGTTACTGAATCGAAATTGACAAATAATTTTTGAAACTTGACTTGCAGTTCCTAAGATGAGCGCGTTCAAAGAAACAAAGTTTTTCGCTTTATAAAATGTTTTTTTGTATAAATACAATCCTGCTTATATTACTTATTTCATATCATATATCACTTATTTGATTCATGAAGATCTTCACAGAAAGTACGTTTTCTACTCTAAAAAAACAACTGTTCAGTGAACACTAAACAAAGTAGGTTTTAAGGTATTAGTGCAAATACATAATAAAGATGTATGAGGAAATATTGAGTTCCTATATGCTGATGAATAAATATAAAAAATAATAACTAATCTAAAAGTATTCAGATCTTAGTATTTTAGATTACAATCTACACTATAGTTGCCAAGAGGAGAGTCCAGCCAACGATATATTTAAAATGCATAAATAATACTTACAATTGTTCTTATTGGCATTGAATATGGAATAGCTATGTACACGTTATATATGTTTATTTCTTATATATAAACAGTTTGGCTTCATAATGTGGATGTTTTAAATTTTGTGCCTACTTACAGAACTCCCTTTTCGACCTATTTATTATTCAATTCGACCAGCTAAATAAGTTAGGGCGCCGCGACAAAATAATAAACATGTATATGCGCCGCGAACTGAAAAATATTGGGGGGAGGCCCTGCATTAATCTATTCTAGTAATGAAATAGTTAAACCTAATTTTACATATTTCCTGTTTTGAATTCTAAACGTTTCATGCAGTTCGTATTTATAATGCATAACTACCTGCAAAATTTAAAAATACAAAATAATTGACGTTTTTTAAAACTCTGTCTTTTTATTAATTTTTTTATGAAACTGTCATTCTGCGTATTAAAATTGCAGCCTACATGGTAGAATCCGAGTTCAAGTAGCGCAAATATGAAAAAAAACCCATATAAAATCGTGTTACTGTCAAAAGGTTAATAAATAAAAAATCATAGATTTACTAGGTAGAAAATGGTGGTAAACTTTTTATAATTAATCGAATTTCTAAGATTATCGAGATTAATTTTATGTACAGACTGAAGTTCATTAAATAAAAGAATTGGGTTTAGATTTCAATGGAAAAATGCTACAAATTGATATAAATATATTACCATCAGTGTGTCCGACAATGATGGGGTACGACAGTGTTGGGGTCTGGTACCTATATGAAAGAAAATTTTCAGTCCTGTAGTCAGTTCGACGTCCTTATAATTTGTTTCCTTTTTCCTCTAACCAAATTAGTAGGGTGTCATGTCACAACATATTATTTACTTCCTTAATTTATTGTTAAATAAGATTCTGCTTAAAGATTTATGGCCAGCCACGACCGTTTGTGTGACATCAGCCTATCTTGTGCTCCCCTTATTTGTGTCTAACCGACGATAGCAAACCGCTATCTTATTATTTAAACTTTCCACTACTATATTACAAATATAGGAATATACATATAAACTCTTAACATGTGATAATAATGTTTTATATAATCATAAAATAAAATATGTGTTCTACCAACGTTCCTTGAGATGCAATTTAAGCAAATGTAGACATAACACTTGAATGTTATCATCAAAGCAATATTACTAAACAAAAGACGCTGAAAATGCAGTAATACTGCGAAAACCAAGACAATTAACATTCGTTCAGAGGCAGCTAGAGCCGGATTGGGAATTAAATCATATTTTAATTTTTTACTCTATGCGTGAACCCTTCAACATGTCGAATCAATAGCAAAACACTGCACATAACACTAAAAAAACACTGAACAGGAATAGGGAGAGCTTTCGTATAGTCATTCCAGAAAATTTTATTCTTGAGAGTTTCTGTTATATGAAATGCGTGTTTTGGCCGTGTATTCAATGCTTCCAACAAAAACATACTAATGATATATTGTAGATTAAATTAAAATTATTGAGAGAGGGGATTATATGAAAATAATCGCCTGCGTAGTTATTATGGTCACACTTTATTTTGTGTCATTTTGATTTATTTCATCACTAAATTTTATGTGCGGCTTTGCTCGCGTTATTTTGTCAAACAAATCGAATGGCGCAATAAAAAGTTTATCCCTTTCTTTACCTTGCTTCCAATAAGGCAGTCGTGAGAAAAAGTAGATAATCACCGTCTCAGAGTTCCCATTTATCTCTATACCAAAATTCATCATAATCGATTCAGCGGTTTAGTTGTGAAAGCATAACAAACAAACAAACTCATTTTCGTATTTATAATATTAGTAGGGATGTAAACGAAACTAAACTTAAACTGAGGCTATTTATTTATAAAAATTACCATTGCTCGTTTTCTGTTAATAGTAGGTTAAGTTTACTGTTTGTCGCTCACATTTATTTATTTTATTATACGTCCAAACATAAGTTCATGCGCTTGAACTGTTATTGTTATAAAGAAATAAAATCCCTGAAATGAGTCAAGAAATGTTGAAGTTGCTTAATTAAATAATAAATGACTTAAACAACAAGATAAGAGTTACCGTTCTCATCTCTGATGCTAAGGACCTATTTCAATGGCAAGTAAATTAATATTATGTAGAATTATCAACCTTGACATTCTCAGAGATACTGTTAAAATTAGTAAGAACCGGTCGGCGTACGACGACTTAAACATTGAAAAATATAAAAGGGAAGTTCTTCTCTCGATTTCAGAGAATACAAAAAATAGGTTTACATTTTGCATTTGCATTTTATATTGATAATGCGCTCACACAAACTTACACGTAGGTATACGTACAACTGTAGTTCTCTGACAATGAGTTTTTCTATATTAGTATTTCAATTAACAAATATTTTGTGGAAAAATGCTTCATCATAATGCCTCATCAAATCACCACGCCTGAAATAATTTTAAGATCTGCGTCATAATTATCGAGTCGGTGTAATTGCTGTTGGAAGATGTTTTCTGCCCTCAGATAACGATGACCCGGAGGACGATAAAGCGCATGAAATTGTCGCGAGCACTATTGTGACGGTCGTGCAAGCGGCTATGGCAGCGTCTCCACACTCACACAGCACATTCATATCAGAAGCTGGATAGCCACCGGACGAATAATCTTCATTTTAAAATTTGTCTTCACCAATATGTTTATTGGCATCACATCCAGTGGAGAAAACGTCAATTCCCATTACGACTACCTAATTTGAAATCTGGAAAGGTGAGCAGTTTTGTCTTGCCAAATGAAACTTATCAGAGTTCGGATTGACCTGACCGTCTAAGTTCATATAAATAAACGATTATCAATGTACGAGCTGTATGTTAAATAATAGTAAACATTTTTTAGAAAAATATTTCAAGTGTTAATTAGTGGTTGTGATGTAAAGAAAGGTGTGTCTATCAGTAAAAAAAAATTTGAAATGTTTCAAAATAATCTGAAGTTTTTGAACTAATATACTAGAATAAAAAAAAACGAATAAACAATTTATGGTGAATTTAACAATCAAACTTTTGCAGACACGCCCCACTAAGACTTAACTGCTCATAAATATAGCAATGGATTTTATAGCTGGATGCATTGGAGGTAAGTGATTTATATACTGTTATATAAAACAATTGCAATTTTCATTTTCACAAAAATCATTACTTTTTATAGGTTGTGCTGGAATAATAGCTGGACATCCCTTAGACACTTTGAAAGTACACATACAATCAGGAAGAGGTAGCCCTTTAGAATGTACAAAATCTCTCTTAAAAGCGGGATCGCTGTCAAATGCATACCGAGGAGTATGGGCACCTTTAGGGGGTGTAGCCGCAATAAACGCTATGGTCTTTGGAGCATATGGTAGTACGTTTCGGGCAATGCCTAACCCGGATTCACTTACGACTCACGCAATCGCTGGCGCCGTAGCAGGAGCACTCCAAAGCTTTGCGTGCGCACCTGTTGAGCTAGTCAAAACTCGCCAACAACTTGCTACACCGAGTGATCGTATGCCTTCTGGTGCTTGGGCTGGTGCTAGACACGTTTTGAAAACTGGAGGATATAAAACTTTATTTCGCGGTTTGGGCATTACAATAGCACGTGATAGTCCAGCTTTCGCAATATACTTTGCCTCATATGAAGCTATGACTAGCGGAGATCGTTCTGTTGTGCGAGTATTTACGGCTGGTGGTATAGCTGGAGCTTTGTCGTGGGTGCTTCTGTACCCTATTGATGTTATAAAATCGCGGTTGCAGGGTGACACTGTGGGAAAGTTTACGGGAGCGTGGGATTGTTTGGTAAAATCAGTGCGTTCGGATGGATGGCGATGTCTAGGACGTGGTATGGGTGCAGTAGCTCTGCGAGCTTTCATTAGCAACGGCGCTTGTTTCACCGCGGTGGCTTGGACAGAGCGTACCTGGCAATATTGTAACTCTGATACAGCTGTTAAGACGCTTGCTCAAGCTGCTGCCATTACGGAAGTAGTCCGACATCACGATAGTCCCGATCTGCATTACGAGTTGTAAATGCATCCGAATGTATCCGAATAAGCAAAATACTTCTGTTTAATGCATTTTGTTCATGTAATAAAAGTATTTTCGGATAAAACATTTGTGCAATTTTCTACTCTTTCAAGACTGAACATGTATTTAGTTGTCAAGTATAAATAAAACAATTGTATCCAAAAAGTATCGTATACTTGTCCGAAAATTTCATAAAATATTCAAAACATAATCTAAAAACAGACTTCAGTGTATTTATCCGATAATAATATCACACAACATTATAAATGTGCCAAAAACGCTATAATAAATGTAAATATTTTTAATATAAATCAAAATGACAGCAATTTAATAAAATATTAACATCGTTATAGTTTGTCCTAATACTTCCAATATTTATTCTTTGTGTTATTTATTACATTGCGTTACTGGTATCGTCTATAGTTTAGCGATGCACGTGAAAAATGGCTTCTGTTTTACTCTGACCTGTAAAATATTGTTTTTTTTTTTAATTGGTATTATACTCTTAAAGGGGCAGTAGAATAATTATATAATAAGTACAAATAAACGATATTTATAATGTATGTGATAAAGATGATTTATTAATAAAGTTATATTACGTCATCATGATGTAAATCAACAATGATATCAATTCAGGCTATCCATTATTTATAACCCAATCTATATAAATCAACTACGAATCTAAATTACGTTAATACTGATATTTAAAACTAGTGGCGTAGTCAGAGGGTCGACAGGGGCGCTCGTCACGGGTGAACCCTTTGGGCGTGTGACGTCAAACAGTGATAAAATAAAACTAAAGTATACAAATAATCAATGTTGTCGACTGTAGCAAATCTTTGTAAAGCCCTACGAGTATTAGGTTCATCTACAAATTACGATAAGTTCCGAAACGATGATAGCTAAGTTGGTAGTGTGTACGAACGCTGCGTCAAGGGACGTGAGTTAGATTTCATCTACAATGAGCTTGAGTTTTCGGTGAAGGAAAACATCATGATGAAACCACAACATAGTGTTAGGGTTTTTTCTAATGCCAGCCTGGCTAGTTACCACCCTCAAGTTGAAAATCTACTGCCAAATACCTATAGGTGTGTTCCGGCAGTTGTACTTCCTCCACTGGGCTTAGCGTGTCCACCATCTTGGGCCATATCATCACTTCACATCAGGTAAGATTGTGGCCATAACAAGAAACAAGGGACAAGAAAAACGTATAAGAAGGCATTATATGACGCTCTTACGCTAATGATTGTAAAAAAAGACAGCTTGGCTAGGGGAGTAAATTTAGCTAAAACATTAAAAAAGTTCATACACTTGTACGGCACCACATTTAGTGTCTTCCCTTTTCCAGCCGCTCAAAAGCATAATTAGTCACCACGGGTAAAACCTCTTTTTTACGTGGTGGTAAACGCAATTACCAGGCTCAGACCAGAGTGAAAGGGCGTGTGGCAAGACTCATCGGATGACAATCGCCCGACACTACCCACAAAAAGCACCATGGCGACACTTCAAACTTCCGTGTTGCTAGAGACCAGGGAAAGCTTTCATCTAATCTTTGGCGTGAAAGGGTACAACCTCTGCTAGCTACGTCACTGCTTAAACCCTTATCAGCTCTATTATTTATAATTATACCTACAAGATTATTTATAAATACTTAAGTCCGCAAAATAAGATCTATTCAAGTTTATCTAATAAATAGCAAATGAGTAACTATCAACCTACGACCTGAACATATATGTTATATAAACTATATACTATACACATTATATATTTATTACAAATTACAATGTTTTGCTGGACAAAAGTGGTAAGGTATTAGTAAATTAAATCTATTTTAAGTCCTAGTGAAGTCTCCAAATGTTAAAATTAGGGGGTTAGATATTAAAAAAAATACAAAACGCTTTAAGTTGTAGACTCTATGAAGTACGTTTTGCGGACTATTCAATACTGATTGTTACAAGTGAATTGTATCACCTTAATGAATGAAAAGTACTATTTAATCTTGTTCCATTGGCTGTGCTGGTAGTGGAGGCGGCGGTGGCGGTGGAGGTGCTGGTGCGTCATTATTTGCAGCTGGATTTTCCATCAACCCTAGTTGTTCTAGCATGTCGTCGTTGTTTTCTAGTAAATGGACCTAAACGTAATAACGGATAACGACGAAAATTACAATGTAATTTTAATAAAACATTAACATTATTACAATTTCATAGTGCTCTATCAAAAAGGTTATCTAAACGTAACACTACAAATTTAAATAAAACCAAGTTCCCAGGCATATCTGTCCCTCTAGCTGTCTGTTTGAATACGAAAAGCTCAAAAAATATCGAACAGTTTTTGATACAGTTTTCACCAATGGATGTAGTGACTCATGGGAAAACTTTATGTGTAAATTCATTCGGGTTTAGTGCAAATTGGTAGAAAAATGACGATGAATGCTGAAGTTGTCGAAAAAATATCATTGCGGAATGAGAGCTTTACTGGTGTTTTCCGCAAAATCCAATAGAGTTATACGAAAACAATGTACTACGAAAGTGTTGCTCTTACAAAGGTGCATTAAACTGTGGTAACGCTATATGGACCGTTTATTTTGAAAGTCGTGTAAGTCCATTTTCTTTTGTTTCAAGAAAATTAAAGGTTACTATATTTGTTGATAATGCAATTTCATTTACCGACCGATTTTAAGTTGTACAAAACATGGGATTTTTTCGAGAAATTAAACACGGTCTAGTTATATTTAAAAAAATTACATTAAATTAAGCATGAATTATGTGATAGCTCATTTTTCTCAAAAATGGACTTACACCACTTACAAAATAAGCGGTCCATATATCTCTCTTCTATAATTATCGCACTATATCGTATAAATATGGCTAGAAAGTGTTTTTGAAAATAACTTGAATGCAATTTGCGGACTGATTATTTAATTTTAAATTAAATTAGTAAGCACTCGTGCGAAGCCGAAACGAGTTGCTATTATTATATACAACTATTTAGATATCCTATCAGTATTTTCATTATACTCTGAGACAAAATAATGTAAAAAAATCCTATTATTTATTAAGTAGGTATTATTATGTATTATTCAAACTATAATTAACCGAAAAATAATTAAAACAATTATAGGTTATTATACATCAATACTTATATCCTTCTTACATTATAAACTTAGCTGGTTATTAAAGTAGGGTAGATTGGGGATTTGATTTTTTATCGTTCATAGTATCGTTGTTTATAAGCCTAACGACGACTATGATATGTCAAATTCAACAGCTCTTTTCTAGCTTACAAAAGCCTACACTAATTTTTTTCTTGAGCTCCTACTTTTAGAAAACTACAAAATAAAAAAAAATACAATTTGTTTCAATCGTTCCCGTGTCAGGGACGGATGAAACAGTGGTCGGGGTCAGTTGCAACTTATACAAACAATATGAAATATACATGTATATGGACACATGATTGATATACATGTTTTGTGTACCATAAATTCTAATTAAAAACCTTAATGTGACATTCTACGATAACATTAATTTTACGATTTTGAAAGTCTTAACTATATTAACGGAGTTTAATAACGATATTTTCAACCAGTATTTAACTAGTAGTAAAAGAGTAACAAAATAATAAACACAGTATTCTTTATAACAACGCCAACACGAATTACAATAATTTAAGAATAAGTTACAAGGAAACATTTCTTCAATGAAATGTAAAATTTAGCTTAAGCATCAAGCAATTGTGGCAAACTTGGCTTAGGCCATCTTTTGTACGCTCTTTATGAACCCACTGTTTGAAAGTAGTGCATTGAATCCATATTTCTTTAGTTCAGCTCTCAGGATATGGTGAAAATCATACTCTACAAGAAAGTTAGGAGAGACGATGTTGTGGCTTTTGATTTTAAATGGTTTTATTATTATATATAAAAGATGGTTACAATAATCAGCTGCTATTGTTCGATAGCCGCTTATGGTTGCAAGTAAACTGTATACATTTTACAATAAAATGTTTAAATGCATGGAGTGCATTAATAAACATAATGAATTACATGTTCCTCTATCTTTTTCTTCTCTGGAGTATCAATGTAAAAGGTAGACTTTATAGTTTTTTGACCTTTATCAGATTTTCTAACGGAAATATCTATGGCCCAGCTCCTTCAGATGTAAATATAATAAGAATTGCTTGACACTAGTTGAAGGTATTGCCGAAATTCTTGAAAAACATGTATGTTCTATATTCCATAATATTATCGTCCTCGCCAAACGCATCTCTCGACGTATTTACTTCAGGAAAAAACAGTGGTTTATTACTTTTTTTTTCGTTTTCATTTCATTTATCTTCAGCTTTTACCTCGTCATATATATCTTTATATATAGACAAGTATATCTGCCCTTTGGAAGTCTTACTTATGCAAACTCTTGGCATATAGAAAACACGAAAAACAATATATTTACTGTTTCAACCGTACCCAGAAAAAAATGTTCCACCCGTCCCCACACCGTTTTACAAGCTTCACAAAAGTCACAAATATACACTTAATACTTTAACTTAAAAAGAACAGACGATAATAGTATAATTCGTATATTAAAAATACTTAGTTTTAGGTCTCAAAATACAATAAGGTATCTTATAAATCACGACAATATACGGGGAGCGGTTCAACACTAAGATTTATACTGGCCTCTTTCGTCCCCTTCCTTCCCCCTTTGCAACCCTCGTTCCCCATGTAGCCCTTCAAGAGATATTTGCTTTGTTTCAACTGTCCTGTGTTTTAACCGTACCCACTACCCTACTAATAAGTACCTACATAGAAAAATATTTTAATATTATAATTGTTCTGGACCATTTTTGTTTGGTAACGTTGGTTTATGGTCAGATCAAATCTACAACAATACAAATCAACTTCACTAAGATTCGTTTGTGTCTGCGCTACTGAATACATATGGACATCTCATTAGAAATATAATTCATCTAACTATGACGTGTTTGTAAGAATTAAAGATGTTCATGTTGTGCATGTTTGTTTGTTATGCTTTCAAGCCTAAACCGCTGAATCGATTTTGATAAAACTTGGTATAGAGATAGATGGGACCCTAGAGACGGTGATAAGCTACTTTTTCTGGAGAAAATCTTATAGGACGTGGGGTAAAGAGAAGGACAAACTTTGTATGAAAATTTCTGTTGCGTTATCCGATTTGCTTTAAACTTTAGATAATAATAATGGCTTATGATTTCGAATTTTGGATAAGTTCATATCTATTGGCCAACATAATGAAATAAATAATTTAATAGTATTTCGTAGAAAAACTACTTCTTCATCGATCGACAACCCGGATTGGTTGGCAAAGTCAATATTAACTCAAGCGGAGCCGTAAGTAAAAGCTAGTTAGAATTAAATAAAGAGATGTAGGTATGCACGTTTATTCTGATATATATAGAGTAGAACTTTATTATTTTGGTATTAGGGATAATGATAGATTTAGTATGATCAGTTATTGTACATATATATTTAATATTACTATATTTTTATTACAGTTAAATTTCGCGATATAGCTAACACTTAACAGTTGTACGGGCTTTCCCTTAAAAATAAACAGTAAATTTATTCATTAAAAACCTAGAAAATAACTACTTCCGAAAGTGATACTTTATACCTCTCCGGTGTGACCATGCTCCGTTTCTTAAACAGTATTAAGCAAATGCTAGAAAGGATGACTTATATGTCTGTAGTTCTGTAATAGTAAGTTAAAAAAATTAAGGTATTTTGGCTACGGCATTGCTTAGACCTAAAAATGAAAACCTTATTCTTCTTGCTTACCGTTTACAAAAGACACGCCCTTGATACATATATTTATTGTTCGGTGAAGTCATAAAGGTTGACAACCCTCACAAGTAATTTAAGTAGACACACAAAAATACTAAGTCCTTATCCGTTATCCAGAATGAAATACTGCGCAATATAATGGGTCTATTTAGCTCTTCTCATTAAGGATTATCCAACGAAGTAATTAATTTTAAAACATTAAAACTTGCGAAATATGAGGTTATTCTATCACACATATACCTAATTTAGATATATCATAGGTTAATAATGTCTATAGTTTATCTTCACTTTTTTTTACAACATTGATATTCGTTATCGAACGTTCAGATGATGAAAATGTACGCATATTTTAATAGGTATTTGTAAATTTAGCTATTATTATTTTTAAAAGGATCGAAAACTTTAATTTAAACAACTGGAAAGTGACAAATAGTGGTATAAGTTATGAACGGTTTTAAAATGATAATCAACAAGTAGAAATTATTATAAAAATTGTCAAAGGCGAGTTGTACAAACGGTATTCGAATGTTGTTTGACATGAATGTGTTTAGTTTCAGGTTTTCATCTACGTGTTAGGCTTTGTTGTAGCTAAATTTTGGAGTTGAAAAGATTTCGTGCGTCTAGCTTGTAACTAGACACTGGACACGGGGATTGCTACCAGAGTTATAAGCATCAAGAAGACACACTTATTAATAAGCTACCGGAGTACCTACTTGCTTATTAAATACTTGTCCAAAACTAAGACACATGTTTATGCAAATTGACTTATTAGCTGACTGAATAACTGCAGTCCTAAATATATTCAGATATTAACTGAATGTTTGATGATAGATTTTCAATTTAAAGCAGTAACTAGACAGCTAGGCTTCAAAAAACGGCCTACAACAATGCAGACTAAATAAATCTTTATCAAATTTTTTCTGCGCAAGAAATTCACTGACAACTAGCCCAACTTGCTGCTCTGCAATATATCTGTTCATTTCGATGATCGATGAGTAACATTCGCGTAAACATAAGAAAACATTATATCCGTTCAAGTTAGCTGTAAAAATACATATTCTGCTATTTCAGGATTTCAAAGGGCATGGTGGTAGGGCTATTTCTAATGCCCGCCAGGCTAGCAACCACCCTCAAGTTAAAAACCTGTCTCCAAATACCAATAGGTGTGTTCCGGCAGCTGCAATTGAGAGCCAGTTCCTCCACAGGTTTAGCGTGTCTACCAACTTGGGCCGTATCGTCACTTAAAATCAGGTGAGATTATGGCCATAACGCTAAAGCTTAACTATAAAAAAAAATCTTACGCACTCATAACGCATACGCACTAAAGAAGGCTAAAGACTAAAGACTAAAGAAGGCTACACATAAGTATACGGATACGTATAAATAGTAACTTCTCCACTGCGTATTGCGTTGTAAACGAGACAATTTGTAATTTATTGTAGGACATGATATCCTATTTATAAATTGTAATAACCTTCAATAAATTGTCCATATTTATAGGTATATTTGTTAAGATAATTTCATTCAACGAAACTGTTCAATAAGACAGATTTAAGAGTGCAGACATTATATACCTACCTTCCGTTCGTCTGTACCTACATTACAATTATTATTCGAACTTTATATCTATAAAAATATTTAATGAAAATTAATGACCTAATTCGAATGAAGTTCTAGGTCCTTATTTGATCTTATAGTGTTTAACACTATTTTGCATTTTTTTGTCTGTACAGAACAGTACGTTCTAAAATAATTCTGAATACAAAAAATATTATATCGTTTGTCGTCGGCGCTGTCTTGGCGATCATATGGCGATTATATCAATAATAACGGTAGCTGAATATACACTGACTCATCCAAAAACAAAACAAATCAATGCAGATTCTATGTGACTGGTTCTTCGCAATGTGCTGAATATGCATGATTGTCGTGAATCAGTTGGGTACAAGTCTTTACCAATCGTCACAGTGGCGCCTATTACGCCGGGTGTATGGTGATCCCGATTAATTCTAGCTCAATCGTTATATCGCGCCACGCAATAATTTATCTTTTGCATCCACACCATAATAAAAAACATAAAGCTGTATATATACATACATATGGTACGCATGTGGTTTGCATTTTTATAGGTTTAGCGTTATGGTCATAATCTCACCTGATATTAAGTGACGATGAAGCCCAAGATAGTGGACACGCAAAGCCTAGTGGACGGACTAGCTCTCAAGTGCAACTGCCGGAACACACCTATAGGTATTTGGCGGCAAATTTTAAATTTGAAGGTGGTAGCTAGCCAGGTGGGCATTAGAAAAGTCCTACTACTATGCTATGATTTCATCACGATGTTTTCCTTCACCGAAAGCTCAAACTCATTATAGGTGGATTAGAATTCACGTACCTTGACACTGCGTCCGTACACACTTCCAACTGAGCTATCATTGCTACATAAAGGACAAATAGAAATTATATAGAGTTGTATAGAGAAAGAGTAAATTATATAGGGTATCATTAAAATTTTCTGTAATTCCCGCTGTTAGGGACCGTCTCTTAATGCTTATTACCTTAGAATAACCGCTTTTTCCGGATTATACCTTGGCTGCTATTAGGTAAATGGTTATTTCATGTCACTAATAATAATATTAACTTGTAGGATTTTCTTACATCAGGCAAGGCAGCACGGTGCTGTCCGTGGCGTGCTGACTCTGATAGTAGGATCTTCTGTCTCTTCTCTTCCATGAGACGCTCGCGGTGCTTGTGAATGTAATCGTAGACGTTAGGGAGACCCATGATCACACAGGCGGATAGTGCAGACCGATAAATATTCATATCCGTTGCTTCATACCTTGGAAAATTGTAATAATTAGTTATGGGGCGGTATTGTAAATCTTTTCAATTACGCAGGTATTACAAACAAGAGATAATTTAGAAAAACAATACCTGTTTTTATAATATTCACTTGATAATATTGGTATTTTAATAACATTAATTGTAAAACGTGACTTATTACTGTAGAAGCTGTACTATAAATTATTTTGGATAAAATGTATTTGTAAAATTTTTTAAGGGAAATTTTAACTATACACTCGATATTACTCAAATTTTATTATCGTAATAAAAACTGCATTCTAACAGATTATAGATATCTCCAATAACCATTTTTTAACACTAAAAGGAATATGACCGAGACAGCGAAATGATATAAACAATAACTGCACATTTCTGGATCAGTCTCTGATAAATACCAGTTAGCTTGATATAGATATAAACTTTAAATAAATACTGTCACGTAACAAGCTCGTAAATAATATGACAGATTCTGAGAAATACGATTGCATTATTTATAATTAGTAACTTAAATATGTTTAATCAGACAATTTTAATCACTAAATTATATAAATGAAACCGTCATGAATTTTACCAGATCTTACCACTCGTTAGTCTTCTCGTCGTAGCATTCGACATGGTAAATAGTGGTGACTCCGTTGAATCCACCAATAGCGAATATCATGTCATCGATGACTTCTATTGCGAAGTTACTGCGAGGGTTGTACATATCTGGCACAGGTGTCCACGTATTTGTGATTGGATCATACACTTCGCCACTGCACATCCTTGAAATTCCGTTAAACCCACCAATGACATATATCTGTAACAAGGTCATGATGAATGAAGTTCAAGATAAATAGTTTTTAATGTATTTGAAAATATGCAATTATTATTAAAATTGTCAAAATGTTCAATTTTGCTACCGTTGTTTGTATATGACTCCTGTATGAGATAGTTTTTATTATATTACCACTTTTATCCTTCATGTAGATAATACTAAGCTGTCCGTGTATCCATGTGTTACAAATTTCTCATCGTAGTGTATTGTACAACTAACTTATACTATATATATATAATGATAATAATAATTCAGAACGTGCACCGGGCAGCAAATGTATGTCTTATTTTCATATCAATGTCTCATTATTTACTAATAATTCTTATTCTTATCATATCTTTCGATTTTATGCTATAGTTATATGCATATACCTTATTGTGGTACGCGATACAAGAAACACCAGACCGACGCGACCTCATCGGCACTAGGTTTGTCCATTGGTTGGTGTCAGGATCATAAACTTCAACGCTGTTCATACATTCCTGGCCATTAAATCCGCCCGTTATATAAATTTTATCTGTCGACGAGGTATTTTACTTACTATAATATATTCAAATCGATATTCAAATTTAAATAACCACCAGAGAACACCAGTTTTTAGAAAGCGTAATAACTTTAGAGAAGTAGGCATAGTGAAATATTTGCGGAGCTTTCTCTTTACTTGAGGAAAGCGGATCAGTAAAGTATTACCACTGGTCGCGGACAAATAATCTTGTAGTGGAATATACTGTCTAGTGGCTATAATCAGGCAGGCAGTACTCATGTTTAACACTTTAGTTGCATTACAAAATTCTGACCAAGTTAAGCATATGATAACACAATCAAATTGAAACTAACATTTAAAGCCAAGATAGAAACGATGCTTAGTCTGTACTTGTAGCGTTTAATAACATTGCATTTTTGGGATTCAATATTTGTAAACCTCATTACTTTTATGAAATAATCTGAACTTACTATCGAGTGCCGCTGCGCTTGCGTCTGACCTCTGAGCGTTCATTGGTGCAACGAGCGACCATTGATTTGTCCGGTGGTTGAATTTCTCCGCCGTATTCTGTCGATGGTGACCGTCGTATCCTCCCATTGCATAAATTGTCTCACCCAGTACGGCAACAGACACATAACAACGTCTTGCGTTCATCGGTGCCACCTATATTAACGCATGGTTTTATAAAAGGACCGGAACGGAAAAATCAGCTTGTTGTTGATACACATTTATACCTCACGCCAACATTTAGTAACAGCATCAAAGCAACGACAGGAGTTAAAATAATCCATTCCATCAAAGCCACCGATAACGTAAATACATGTTCCTAGTACTGCTGTTCCATGATACGCCCTAGGTCCAGCTGCATCAACTTCCTCCACCTATGAAACAAAATAATTGTTATTTTTATAAATATAAGCTAGAGTCCGAATTCACATTTTGTCGTCAAACACCCATAAAACCCTATTGTGTTCAAGTAACTTGAATAGATAAACCATCCCAACAAGAAGTAGTTTGTTGTCATCTCAGATCACATTAAGACTTAACATATATCATCTACATACACTAGAAAATCATCATATCATACTTCATACTATACAATACTATATTACTATAATAATAATATAAATGCGAAAGTCAGTTTGTTTGTTACGCTTTCACGCTTAAACTGGTGAATAGATTGTGATGAATTTTGGCACAGAGATATATGGGATCCTGGAGTCGGAGATAGGCAACTTTTTCTCGCTAAAAACTTATAGGATATGGGTTAAACAGAAGAATCAACTTTGTAGTAAACTTTTTATTGCGTCATACAATTTGTTTGACAAAATCAATATTAACGCAAGTGAATCCGCTCATAAAATCTATTATTAGAAAAATATTTAAAAATAGAGTTCACCTTTATCCAACGATCCGCTCTAGTGTCGTATGTTTCAATAAATGCCGTTGGTGAACCACCACTCCAACCACCAATTGCAAACAAAACCTTGAAAAATTCACAATATACTAAAAATATATTATATTACTTTAAGAGTGTATTGAAACATTATTAGTATTTATCAAGTTTATCTATAGTCACATTCATTACTTTTTTTTATTTTATGTTAACTTTTGTAGCTCCTGTTTTTATTTTAATATAAATTTAAGGCTTAACTGACTACAGAGGAGTTACCTTTCAAAATCTATACGTAGAATATTAATGATATTCCACTGCAGAGACTATAAAATTAATTGTATCTAATTCTGAATACTCTCTTAATTTACTCCTACAGCTGTACAATATGTACAGTAGTAATTTTTTTTTTATTAACTATCTTTCAGTTACTTAATTACTTGAAAATTTAGTATTAAGCAACGTTGAACTAGTTATTACCTCATGCGGTACTCTCGGACGAGCAATTTCAGGTGTAGCAACCTCTCCATCCCTTTGAGCAATCATTTCCAAATCGTACAGAAATTTTAATGTTTCAATAATTATCGGTCGCGAACCCTCATTACCGGTAACGTATGGATGGTCTTTAACATTTTCTAAAAAGAACTGTGGTAAGAAGACATGCTTTAATACAATATATTAATTTTAAAAGTCAAACTTTAGCTTTATCCTTCTATTTCTTACTTGTGTATCAAGTAGTCCAAGCCGTATGCTACCCATAAGCTTCACTGTATGCTGCCAACGCGAATCAGGATCGTAATTTACCCAACGCAACACAGCCTCCCAAACAGCTTCCTCGCTTTTTACATTCAATTCATCTTCTAATATAATCGAATTAAGTTCATCGAGAGGTAAGTGCAGAAATTCGTCGCTCTGCGTTGCAACAGTTACGAAATAACGCAACAGATACCGCCGAGCGTCTGCTTCTAGCTTATAACAAAATACACGCCTGAAAGTTTTATCAGTTGTTTACTATTGTTGTTACAATTGAGAGTACATATTTCTTCTATCTTGAGATAGTTGGCCGTGGAATAATACCACCATGAGTTGAAGAACTTCCAAAATCACTAGTTTAATATATTAACTGGCCGGAGTTAAGTTCTTCAATAAGGAATAATACAGTGAATCAAGTAAAATTAAAGTAAATATAGATACTTACCTAGCAAACATCATAATACCTAAACAATTCTTGGGATTGAGGGAAACTTTGAGATATTCGCAACAAAGTTGAAGAACACCAAGGAATGCGAGATAGTCGGCTGTCATAAGGAGCTCGTAGACGTTGATGTCAGTGACATCAATACGGCGAAGGTAAGCATATTCAATCAATAACAACAAGATTTCAGATCGTACACCCGATATCAAAACATCGCTTTGCTCCCGAGAGTGCAGTGTTGTTGTAAACAATGCCCTGGAAAATATTTACTATTATAAGTATATTTTTGTTTTATATATTTTTGAAGTGATACTTGTTATGGGAGGACTTCGAAATTCTGATCCTTTTTGTGTGACGCTCGTTTGGGCAAAGTCGGCTCGAGGCGACTAAAGGAGCAAGAGAGGTATAATGATGTTTTACTTCTATCCTGTGCTGTTAAGTACATTTTTTATTTTTAAATCTATTTGTTAGGGTAATTTAGTGCATTCAATTGCTATTACATAATATAATTATCAAAATAGCTCAGGACTCATACAAAAATCTCGTAGTAGTCAGTTTACAAGTTTTAGTGTTTGTACAATTGGCAAAGCCATTTTATAAAAGCAAATCACAAATTTTTGTGCAATCTCTCCACTTGCTTAATATATGTGTAATAATCTATTTTTGATAGGTCATATCTTTTTGTTTCTTTTTTTTTGTTAAGTACATATATAGAGATGTAGTTATAGGATGGTAGTTTATAACACCGATTAGCATAAAGTGCGGTGTAAGCGCGGTTATGGGTTCATTCATTGGGTGAAGCGATGATAGCTCAGTGGTAGTGTGTGTGAACGCCGCGTCATGGGACGTGAGTTCGAATCCAACCTGAGCTTGAACTTTCGGTGAAGGAAAACATCGTGAGGAAACCATAGCATGGTGATAGGACTATTTTTAATGTCCACCTGGCTAGCTACCACCCTCAAGTTGAAAACCTGCCGCCAAATACCAATAGGTGTGTTCCGGCAGTTGCACTTAAGAGCCAGTTCCTCCAATAAAGGCCGGCAACGCAAATGCGATTCTTCTGGTGTTGTGGGTGTCCATGGGCGGCGGTGATCACTTACCTTCAGGTGAAACGCTAGGTCGTTAGCCCCATATTACAAAAAAAAATAGTTTGACTGCACTGGCCTGAGGCACTCAAGGCCCGTTATTCATCGTACTTAGCTGGAACGTAACGGTTTATTTTCTATTATTGACACTCTTTTGGTATTTATGCTGTAAATCATAATCGGGAATGATTTATACTGGGCAGATAGAGAGAAGCACGAGCGATGAAGGTGAGGGTTGACAATTGTCGAAAGGACCCCTTAAACCTACATCCGTGTCCCAAGTCTCAGACACTGCTCGGTGTTATCCTCTCTCTGCCACGCGATAGACCCGGCACCCGCTCGGTGAATCCGTGATTTGCTAAGAAGAGTGAGTGATTTCATCCTGTCATTATTATTGATCCGATTATTATATTTCACAACTACATAGGTTCTTATTCGATATATACAAGTGTTTCGTACAGAAAGTATGGGCTGCATGCAGATAGAATGGCGCGGTGCACGGGAAAGGCGGCACCATCGTCTGCGCGGACTATCGCGTCGCAAAGTAACCGGCACTCGCGCAGTCGATGCAACGCTTGCATGGCCGCCACCGACATGCACCGGCCCGTTTCGCGACCCGCCGTCTAATACGTCACGGGCCATACATCACGAGATTAAAAAATAAATCACTTAAAAGTTTAAGAAATAAGTATATATTCCCTTCTTTAAGAAATTGAAATATGCTTAGAACAGCCTGATTGATGAAAACCTCCACTATAGACATGATTACAATGAAACACGTCTTTGAGTCGGTAACGCGCTAGTGACACCTCTAGTATTAGAAACGATCATTGGTTACAGTAACCGCTTACCAGAAGGCGGGCTGTAAACTTATTCGTCACTTTAGGTGCATAAAAAAAACTTATGTATACATCTCATTTTTCCCCAAAGCGATGTTCTCGATCTCTAGACTGAATTACTTATATAGGCCAAAGTTCTCTACTCAGATTTGGATATAATTCCCTCAATGACATAGGAAGCGATTAAAATTAAAAACCAAAACACTGTGAATCAGTATAATGAACTAAAATTAGTTATATTATAAAATGTAGTGGTAAAAATACTTAAATCTCAAATGCGATAGACGAATGTGATAATAGATACGGGGAATATAGTGTGATAGATATCACGATCACCAAATGAGTGGGCTTCCATCAATAACGAAACCACCGCAAACTATCGATTTACTTGTACACAACAGCAAAAATCACTCCCCTTACTTTACTAAATCGATTTTAAACCAGATAGATTTAGAGTGTTTACAATTACTAAACGTCGTATTTGTTTTAAAACACCGTTATTAATTGAAATTCGACAATTATTTCTTTAATACTAAAACTGTGCATAACAACTGGAAATTCTGCAAGTTTTAAATTAAAGAGTATTAACTATGTACTGGTACCACTGTGACTATGGTCTATTTGATTAGGACGAAAAATTAAGCAATTAAAAAATAGAGGTGTATGCGTTGTATGTTAAATTCAAATCTATGTAACTTAAGAAAGTTGCAGAGAACTTCAATAAAAGTTAATCACAACAACACATTACTCCTTTTATAATTTTTTTTCTCATGTTCTAAATCAGATATTAAGTGACGCCTCGACGTCAACATTAGTACTTACAGTGTTATTTGGGTCGTTTTCCATATCAATGGGGAATCAACGGATACTCATTATTATAAAATTCTCACGTATTAAAGATATCTTAATACCGAATACTAAACGGACGTGTCGGAATACAAACGAGATTTAGCTCAATAAATTTATAAAAATAAGCGTAAAAAATAATTCAAAAGAACAGAATCAAGCCATTTGATAAAACATTTTAGGTTAGCAAAAAAATGATATAAGAATGACAACCATGTCACACCTTTTTTTTCCAGGTGACATTACTGGACAACAGAATTTTCATTTCTAGCTGTTGTCTTATTGAAAGTAACTTTCGTAAAATAGTTGTTTTTTAAATACATATACAGTCACTTTTTTTAAACTCCATTAGGTACTATTGAAGTTTTGATTTTCAGCATAGATTTTACAAAGGAGTTTCTTATACTACACGTTTTGAGTCTATGTTGTAATTACAATTACTGATTATTTTCCAGATGGTTGAAAACTGTTGATGGTTGAATAAACAGATGGTAGAAAATAATAAATTAAATACTTCATTATTTAATTTATATCTATATATCAAACTAATATATCTTAATCAAACTTAATATATCAAACTAAATTATATTTCCATTACTTAATTATTATAAACTTAGAAATTTTACCAATACAGTTATGTATTTTCTTGTTGTTATATTATCACCAATGTACTAAAGGTGTGGAAAATCTATTTCCGATCAGGAATTTTACCTAAAGTTCCTAGCGCATGAGTTGTAACGAAATATCTTCTAGTTTCAGCTCTCATAGAGAAACTAATCAGTCTTTAATCCTCGACCCTATCACCTATCACCTTAAATCACGAGTTTGGATTCAAGTCAACGTACATATCTCTCCAGTCGTTGGAGGCGGGAGGCTAATTTCGCTCCCGCGCATCTTCCATAACAGTTATATCAAACGTAGGTCTGATTCTTTAAATAGGAGGATTTAAGTTTATCGCTCCCGTGATACAATGATGCTATCATTCATTAATCAATATTTTTTTACATGGGTTGCAGTTAATTCTGAAGTTAAACAAAAAACGGAATAATCAGAAATGTAATATTCGTAATATACTTAGTAATATTGCAGTTGTGTTATGAAATTTTAATCTAAATGCATCTAATGCAATCATATCTATGCAATATTATATAATGTGTAAATATATGTATATGCATATAATACAAAATCTTAATTGCATTGGCAAGTGCCTATAAATTTTACGTTTCATTTGACTTTACTTACGTTGGAGGAGTGTATGCCTGGTAGAAGTTTTTTTATCTTTAATAACTCTCTGGTGCCACAAACATCCTTCTCTTTTTAGTAGTTCATAAGCCGATCAAAGCGCCACCTATCGCGTTCAGGTATGAGATCAAAATGGTCTCCATAAAAAAGATACGTATATGTACTTATTTTCATTATGAACGATCAAAGGGTGTTGAAGTTTAGTTTTATTTGTCATCTTGGAGGTACACCATTATTTTATAAGATCAAAGTATCCTGTATGTCGATCCATAATACCAGTAATCACTGTGTCAATTTTTTTCAAAACCACTCCAATAGTTCCAATCAGATGAGATTATGGCCATAACGCTAAAACCTTAACTATAAAGAAAAGGTTCGTGTTGTTGACATTATTGATGTAAGGTAGGATGATAAGAAATAGTCATAGAACTTACGTAATAACATTTATATAGAACATCAACAATAATATTTACACATCACTGGGTTTACAAAATAATTATTTCTAAATTAATAATAATTATAATATGAGTAGTTAGTTGAGAGGTCTGATGACTTCTTTGGCTGTGATACCCTCAAACCTTAGTCTTGATAAAAGGCTTTTGTATACTCCTGGTGAAAACGGTAGAACAACTCCACGTTCTTGGATCTCACCTGAAATGGTTAGACAATTGTACAATTTTATCTTTTATCCTAAAATAATCTACTTTCTTAGTTCCTATGTGATTAATCTCGGTATAACACGTTCCCTCTACCTTTACTCTTTTCTATGTATAAGTACTTTATTGACATTTAATTAAATTTCTATACATTAATGGCTGAGATATAACTATAAATCATGGTTTATAACCATGAACCTGAACTTAAAATTCAACCAGTGAATTCTTAGAATTGCATGAGTAGTCCAGAGATTTTTCTCGTACAAATATATGCATACACTAAAGTCAGTTATTACCCGGAAATAAATTACAACTAGTTGACATTTCAATGGGAAGTTCAGATTATCTCAAACAGGGTCAGGAATTATTTCTAATATATTCAAAACAATAAAGCAAGTTCCGTGTTCCGCTATAAATTTCTATCGGTCAAAGCAATGTTATAAACGCATCAGTAGATTCAGGGATTTCATCGTATCAACATAATCATATGTATATACTGAAGTCAGTGATCATCCGAAAATAAATTGCAACTAGTAGACCTTTTTAATGGGAAGTTCAGATTATCTTGAATAAGGTTAAGAATTATTGCCGATATATTCAAAACAACAGAGGGAGTACCGTGTTCTGCAAAAAAAGGAGCTGAGACAATTCTTATAAACATAATATTGTTTTTAGAGATTACCTCGTATAAATATATATTTACAGACTAAACTTTAACTAGTAGACCTTTTGAAAGCTACCATTCTCAAGTTGAAAATTTTCCACCAAATACCAATAGGTGTGTTCTGGCAGTTGCACTTGAGATCCAGGTCCCCCACAGGTTTAACGTGTCCACCATATTTGTCCGAATCACCACTTAAGAACAGGTAAGATTACGCTAACGCGCCCTAACACTAAAACCTATAAACTATACAAAATATAACTATATATTTTTTAATTATAATATGCAGGAATCCTTTGAAACACAAAATCGGACTTTTTATGTCCTTCAGTCGTGTGTACCCACGACAAGAAAGACGTGATTTTATTAAGAAATATAAGAAGTCTATGAAAATTACCGTCTAAAACCATTTTAGCAGCAATAGCGGTGGGTAAGCCGACAGTTCTGGCCATAGCGGTGTGTGATGCTGGTTCTCCCCTAACAGTCATAGTTACTTCACGTCGCTCCCTCTTACCATCACTCCACGTGACTCCCACTTCGTGCCGAAGCACCACGAAGTCAGTCTCATCATTTTCTGTTAAAAGCAATTTAAAATTACTCTTCCCTTTGCATGACAATACTAATAAAGATACTAAGTAATAGTTTAATAAAGATACTAAGAGAAAATAGGTTATAATCAAATCATCTCTATTAATATTAGATCCTAATAAACTATGGCTCACAAATCACATATTTTGCTAAAAATTCAGAAAATTAACTATGAACAACAAGACAATTAGACACATTTATGTTTTATCTATATATCTAGTACGCAGTACAATAGGCAGATAAGTTGTTATATTTAATTAAAATCTCTAGCGAATCATATTAGCCCACATATAATAATTTAATCATCTCAATAACTACATAATGAAAATAATTAAAATGGCTGACATTAAAAAAGCTTATGTTGTACTATAGATATAAAAACGGCTTGCGTTATTTTCATTGATCGTATAATTCTACAGGCCACTCGATTATCAATAAACCAATATTTACGTAAATCTGCATCTAAGAAATTAATCAGTGATATGCAATTCCTTCATAAATGCACCACATATACAATAGACGTTCAGTTTTTGATATTACTTGAAAATAAAAATAAAATATTAAAAAATATAACGTAGAAAATAACCATGCTTACCAAGCTGTAATTTCTTGCTCAAATAATGGCTGATGGTATCCAAAGGTGTGCTACACTTAACAATCTCGTTATCACTAAGCAAGCCCAGTGATTCCAAAGCCAAAGCGCCAGTAACACCGAGTCGCTCAGACGCTCGAGACTTTAAGTTCTCGTAAAATATCGACGAATCCATTAGCCCTAGTAGTTCACACGCAAACTGACGCTGAAAATTTGAATTGATTTCTAAATTATATTTTTTCTATTAATTCATAACATTGGTACTGCAAAAATTAATATCTAAACCTGTGTAAGGAGGTATTTCGAATTGATTGGCGTTCCTAAGATTATCATCTATTTCTATGACTAGGAATGGACAGATATTGTCTGAATCCGGAAGTGTTCTACAGTTAATGATGTAGCTCAGTAAGGCCAGGCCAGTAACGCAAAAACTGGCACAACGTGTAAGGCGCAACAATAACAAAAACAGCTATTTTACCTTTCGCAATATTGATATTAGTAGATATGTGGTGAGAATTTCAGAAAATGGTTTTACTATAGCAGTGATTTGGCTTTAAAACTTTCTTTATATCGCATTCAAGCCAAATATTTAACAGCGTCATACCTAATGAAATTAATGCACTTAGTAAAGGCTGTGTCTCCGACTTCGTTCGCGTTGAACTAAAATTATTTAGTATCGCTCTGTCATTCGAATTATAATAACTTATGATAGAGTTAACCGATATTAAGGAACAGAGACTAAATGTTACTCAAGAATACACTTTACACTTTCCTTGGTGCCGTTATATTACAAACGTTGTTCTTTAGGAATGATGCACCAACAAACAAATAGACATTACTAAAAATGTTGAAAATGTATTTTATTATTTATTGTATATACACGTTAAATTAATTTCCTATTGTATGATACATACAGAATACCGAATCATATCAGTTAAGCTACCAAGACACATCGGTATGTGGTTAATGACAGTTTTTTTTAAATTGATGATTAAAAACAAAGCAAACTAAATACTGGAAAATGGACTAGCTCTATTTTACAGTTTGGTGAATCATGAAAATCATAAATGACAATTATTTTGGTTTCTAAATTGAAAAGTTCAAGAAAGGCTAAGTTCAGAATGTATAGTTATTTTTTTCGCACTAATAACAAACATACCCATGTTAAGCTGGGACCATCAGGGTGAAGAGACGGATGAGGATTGGGATCTACAACACCAAATAGCTGCAGCGCCTTCATAGTTTCCGTAAATCCTATGGAAATAAAATTTAATAAAGCTGTAATGGTCTGATGAGGTTATATTAATACAATTTTTTTATCTTAAAGGAGCATACATCGCACTATAGCGTTTATGAAATATATATAAAAATAGATATATATTTGAAAATCCTCATGTATTCTAAGTTCTAACCCATTTATTCGCCATTGAATCTCAATGAGAATTTGGAATGTTACACCTCACGGAGGCGCTGAATTAATGTTACAAGATGGAGCTAACCGTTTCATTTCGGAAACAATGAGAACAAGGGTGAAGATAGAATTTACTATTATAGAGTATAAAATCAAAGTCATTCGCACGTCAATAATGGCGCTAAAAAATATAATTAAACAAACAGTGAGGTCATAATGACACCACTTGAACTCGTCGATTAAAGAAATGCCCTTTCTTTCAATAAACAAACGTCCAGTATAAGATAACTATATTATGTGACGATATCATGGTGAGATAAGAAAATATAAACAAAAATATTTCGTCCCAGGTTCAAAACATAAAGAAAGTTGTTACTGACATTTATACCAATGATTTCAATTTTACCGCGATTTAGTAGATATTCTGAAGAGACTGACTGGTTGAAATTAAGGGTTTCTATTAATTTACCGAAACACTTTTTGAGTTACAGAGCATAGCTAAAAGCTTCAAAATACAAATTCACTTAAAATGTCAGACTATAGGCATAACCCATATTTCCAACGGTTGCTTGTACTGACACCAGTCGGAACAAGAGAGTTCTCATGTGAAGATTAGCTTTATAATACAGTATAGATTTTTCACTATATACTCTAGTGATATCTAGTCTACGTAAATGTACTGGTAGCGATCGCATCCACGAAAATTCATATCGAACCTAATAACGCAACTTAGAAAAAAATCCTATAAATAATACTAATAATAATAATGAACTGTGGGTGTTAGACGGTGTTAGTTTATAATTTTAGCAATACTAATATGACTTTAGTGTGTATGTCCTAAATCGATTAATAACTGAAAGTATTCGTGTTATAAACTGTAGGTACCTCTGTATCTAATAGTTCCTCTGAACATGGTGTGGGCGTCTTCGATGCCGTATAAAGAAGAATATATAGTACTGTCTCTATTAGGAAAGCCTTCGAATGCAAATCCTGGGAGAAAATCCAAGTCCCGAGCTACGGACATTAATTCTCCACCACTAAGAACTTCAACTATCTGTAAAAGAAAATGCAAAATTGCAATGACCATCGCTTAGGTTTCATTTACGGTTTTCTTTTTTTATAGTCTATAGGTTTAGCGTTATGGCCATAATCTTACCTGATATTAAGTGATGATGTGGCCCAAGATGATGGACACGCTAAGATTAGTAGAGGGACTGGCTTTGAAGAGTAACAACCGAAACACACCTATAGGTATTTGGCGGCAGATATTCAACTAGAGGGTGGTAGCCAGGCGGGCATTACAAAAAACCCTAACACCATGCAACATACTCTCATAAATAAAAAAAAAAAATACAAAATGGATCGCAATTATCATTTGTGCGCTGCGCGCCGTGCTTGTAGTCAAGTTTAAATGAACGGACGCAGACAAAATTGGCAACAGTTAAATATTAAAAACCTAATTAATTAAATATTTGAGAAACAAATCAATTCTAAATTCGTTGACAAAAATTAATAATTCCATATAATGAAAGATTATTTTTTATAGATTTCAAAAAGGAGGAGGTACTATGTTCGGCTGTACTTATGAATTTTATCATTTTATAATTTCTGTAAGGGCATATTATTTATAGAAAAAAGTTTTTAATATATCAACTTTCACACATACAAAAATCTTTGTTAATATTTAAAAATGTGAAGCAATTACAAGAAAAATATGAAGAACAAAGAAATACGCTTATGTATGTGTAAAAAAAAGATTTTTAATTAGTATTTTTGGTCGCTTCATAACGCGAAGCGTTTGAGGTTATGCGATTACTCTCAATATTCCAAAATCGAACAATTTTCGAGACTTCAATGATCATTATTGTAAATCTTTTGTGTTTTTACGGCAATGCAAATGCGTTATTATCCAAATAAATACTCTCACTATAGCACTTGATGATTTTAAAATACATTTATTAAAACATTGTTATTGGAAAAAAAAATCCTGGACGTCGGATGTGTCTTTTTGTATGGATGTCTAACGATTACGCCCAACAAACTTAATGTATTGGGGTTTTTCTTTTTTAATAGCTACAGAATGACATCGTATTACTTCTTTATTAATATGAATGCTTAAATCTATGTCATTCAATTAAAATTACGTCATGAGGCGTGCATTTTTGGATTTTCCAAACTATTTTAAATATTTTGACGTGTTAATCTTTTATATGCATTCATCTAACATGCTTAGATACTATTCTTTAGCGAAAGTATACAGAAAAAATTTACAACTTTTGGGTTTAGATAAATTAATATACAAATTTGCATTCCGTCAAAGTATTTCAGTTTCCCAGGTCTTCTATTAAATACTATTATAGTTACTAACACTAGAAATTATAATTTGAGATACTGAAATACTAGTTCTTAATGTATTTATGAGAAAATCGTATATTACCTGTCCTTTGCTTAGATACTTAGCTGCCGATATGGTGTTCAGTAAGACGCCTCGCGGATTCCATGAAAACTTGTATCGGAGCGCGTTGTCACTGAACTCTGGTGCTGGTAAACCTGAAAATTATTGATAACGTTAATATGTTATTTTTCGAAATATATAGAATTTGATTTACACTTCGTTTAACAGTAATTTAAGTACAATAAAAACACAGCGAGGGTTGTGAAGGATCCATCGATAATCAAATTTCTAGGTTTATCACCCTACCACGGTGCCATCAATATTCTTTTGTTTCTCGTTCTGTAGAAATATAATGTTGCACGGAAAAGCGATGTCAACTTCTATATCTCTATACGAACATCACTCGGTTGCATTTATAAGGTAGCTATTTTAACATGATACAAAAATATTGGAATATCCACCAGAAAATGTAATAACAAGTAAAAAATAATAAAATAGGACTAAACAAATTTTTGAAATTGTACAAAAATTAAAAGCTTTAATTATTGCTACAGTACAAAAATATTATTAATAAAAAGGCCATACAACCTCCACAATAAGACACAAACGAGTCGATCCTGCCACCATGGTTTTGGATATCGTGGATGCATTCCAAAGCTAAAAGATGGTCGATGCCGGGGTCTAATCCGACTTCATTTAGAAACGTTAATCCAGCTTCTTTCGCGCTGAAATTTAGGTTATAGAACTTTAAACTAACTTGATCTCTTACTTTTTTAGATGCGATGGATGTGGAGTTAAATCTATATTACTTTGTATTTGTATTACTTATTAGTAGACATTATTACAATTTATTCCTAAGTTGGCTACATTAAAGAATAAGGTCTATAAATATCGGATAATTCCAAATCAATTCAATTATCAATATTACCTATATCTGTCAAAGAATTGTGTTGAAAGTTAAAATAGATATTATTTGAATATGTGTAGTTCATGAATATCAATTTTATTTGAAATAAAATTTTGGTTACATTTTAAGTTATTCTTGGTTCATAAGCTAATAGCACTGTCTCATCAGACTCTGCCTCTCTCCGATATTATTAGACTCATTTCATGGGATACATTTACGAACAGTAATTGTTTCTTATGCTTTTACCTTTTAGTTACGGTTACTTATTTTCATAACACTTAGAATCACTACATCGTCTAAGTGTTTAAGAATCATAAATATTAGACTTACGACTTGTGCAGTTCTTGAACTTCTGGCCTAACATAAGAAGCAGTAACCATATGAGCTCCGGCATTCAAGCACGCACGAGCGACAGTACCATGCAGTTCGTAGGGCAGCAGTGATACAACCACCTTAGCCTTTGACGCTAGAGATTTAAGAGCTGATTCATCACTAGCTTCGAAATATACTGACGAAACACCGTAACGCTCTGCGAGTGCGTCCGCTTCCTCTTTCACTTGAGATGCTGAATGTAAAAATAATTGAAATCAGCTAAACTATTTCATAATACAAATAGTAAATACCTAGACGAGCTTCAAACGGTACCTTAAAAGATTTTTACCTTGACAATCTCGGAAGGTAAAATACTATCTAAAGATACACATCATCCAAATGTTTGTAATAGTCTTTAAGCATCTATATAGACGTTTTTTTGGTTTATTCATTTGAACAGCTCTATTACAATATAGTGCAGGACATGAAGTATGCTAAACGATTACAGAAACATAATAAAGTCGTTGAACACAGTAATTCTATGAAATTTAACACTTCCAGTCTTCTGAGAGTGATATTTTTGAAGGTATCAGGTGACATATAAAAATCAAGTTGGTCATATATGTTGTACTATTTTTATTTTTATTGAGAAGTGCGTATCAACGTCAAAACTGCCAATATAAAATATATAAAAAAAAATCTTACCAACAGTGACAGCTACATTTTTATTTCGAGCCAAATATTCTACAACTGGAGCTGAAACCAGACCACTGCCGAGGATCACTATAGGAGTTTGTTGGTCATTACCTTCCACCTTATGTCGGGAACGACTGAAATTGGAAAATGTAGTATTGTAGTATTATACACAGTGGTAGAAACACAATTTAGAAAGTGGTAAGATATGAGTAGATTGGTAACAGGAGAATTTGCCCTAATAGATCGCGACCGCGAATATGCTAGGTATAACTACCGTCTTATTGGAACGTTTATGTTTTCCGTCCAGTAATTACTTACTGTAATCCAGTAATCCAGTCCAGTAATTACTGGTTAACCATCAATTTTATAACAGTTTCTGGCTGTGCCCGCAACTTAGTTCACTTGTCATGTCCTTTTTTAATGTTGTCATTGTCCTTTTTGTACCACATTGACCCATCGCATTGCATTCTATTTCTTTTTTCTCAGCTTCTTCAGACCTTAACGTGATGCTAAATAGCCTATATTTGAGCAGTCAAATGCAAATAGATTTTATCACAATCGACTAGGTGTTCCCGGCATTTGCGTGTTCAAACAAACAAACACTTAAGCTTTGTTAGTATACTGATTCAAAATAAGTAGTATTGGGATTTCCGTCAAAGCCCCTTTTTTAATTCATGGCATTTCAGAATCAACCGAAATTATACAATAAACTGCTAATAGACTATTAATAGTTCGGAGGTCAAATTATTTGGATTATACTGTACCTGCCATGAACAACCATAAAAATAAATAAATTAAAATACATACTTATGTTTCGATCGCTCATGAAAATTTTACGAAATATATTTGCAAGTAAATCTATTGCAAAATGCAAATATCTATTTTTATTGCCAAATTTAAAAGAAATATCATGATAATCAAAATAAGAAAGCTGAAATTACAATAATTTGATTGTACATATACTTACTTATTGGCTATTCGGAGATCATTGATATATTCGAAGGCTGGCGTTAATTTTCCGTTGCTTGTTATTATGGCCTGTTTTCAAAAGATAAATAATCAATTTTATATTTTAATTAATAACAACTAAGTTACGGTTTATTGTTATTATATAAATCAGCTTTAGTCTATGTTTCATAATATGAGATTTAATAAATGTTTATATTGTTGGTATGTTTTTATTTCAAAAACAATGGTATACAAGACGTTATAAACAGTATATGTAATAGAAATATTTGTACTATCAAAATTTATTTAGTAACAAATATAAACAATATATATTAAATTTAGAAATACACGCTATACAAAACTTAATATATATATAGAGAAGAATATTAAACGTTTTAATAGAAAGTAGTAACGTTCAAACTTAAGAATATTTTTTCTCTTTCTAACTCTGAATGTAAGAACCTAAACTTGAAATAATCAAAATAAAAATGTATACATGTTCCATAACTGTATTAATAAACTCACTCCATGTACTACAGAAGAGAAGTTATGCTGCTCCAAAGGCTTTGTTGCGTCTGAAGACATTATATCTTCAGCATACGGGAAGAGGAGATCACCGAAGAAATCAGTGGATTCACGCGGTAGCTGCGTTGGCATGTTGTCAATCGAACATACGAGTACTCCGGGACCTTTGAAACTATAGCGACGTGTGACATGTAATGTCTTTTAATATCATCTATATTACTATCATAAATATTAAATTTTATTTGACTGATTCCGTGTTTGTTACTCAATCACACAAAAATATATGAATGGATTTGCATGAAGTTTGAAACACAAATACGAATAGTTTATTAGCTGGACTAACACATAATGTAAGCCACCTTCAACTGCCTCACAGCTATTACTATCGCCGGTTCCATTTCTACACGAAGGCTTCACTCTAATCACCGTAAAAGAAAGTCAATGTGCGAGTAAAGTACGAAGAGTACCGCTTGGAGTCTGCTACTGACGGTCGTTACTATTTCATCTCGTAGTCGTATTCGAACTGGTCTATACTATCTGTATGCCATTCCGATTATATTCTAAAGTCACGTTTTTCCTTTATATGATTATTCCAGAAATATTATCGGTTCTTTATCTAACGTCAACACGGACGAAATCGTGGGTAAAAAAAGATAGGTCTTTATACTTTTAGCAACATCAGAAGAATATTTATATCAAAATATGATTACATTTATAAATATTAAAAAATTTCAAGATTTGCGAATAAAAAAGCGTTAGTTTATATTATTATAATTTTATATTTGTTTATTGTTTATGTCTTATTGTAAATATTAATTTACATATTTATAAGTGAAATAAATAAAAACAAAATTATGCGCAATTTATAACAGAAACACAAATGCTCTAATTGCAATCAGTTCTATTATCGGATAACTTTATTGGTTTCAATGTCAACTGCTTGTATGAATAAAAGAAATACGAATGAAGTCATTAATGATAATGTACTTATATTAAGGTCGAAGCTATATTTAATATGAATAACACGGATTAAGAGATTGCCTTACAAAGCTGGAAAATAGAAAACATTCAAAAGAAAACATGATATATACAGATTGTTTTGGCAAAGCGAGACCTGATGTCGCAAGACCAAAAGAGGTACAGGAAAAATTACTTACGAACCTTTTTTTAGTGAATACTAATTTTGGAAATCTATTATTATTAAAACGTGTGTTGTTCATAAATTGAATAAAATTGTTGATTCTAAAAAATCTACAGAATAGTTTTAAATTACATTGAACTAAAAATTGCTGTTATGTTTTAAAACAACAATCGGGGAAACAAAAAACGATATAATATAAATAATATTAAGAAATTTTGCTTAAGATTTCCATAACAAAAATACTTAATACAATAATAGTAGTTATGTTTTTATTATTCTAGTGAATAACCCGTTCTAGTAGTACTAACCTCTTTGTGTCTTTGTTCCTGTCCGCATCATAAAGGCAGAAAGGTGTATCAATAGTCGTACACTCGTTCATGAACTCGATCGAGCCACCGGGATCAGCCGATATGTCGCAAATTGCAAGCATCCTGTATTCAACCCGCCAATCAATAAAGATTATTAATATTTCTATCTCTCTACTGCAATCTACTATTCTCTACTATTTTGAATGTAAAAGGGCCAATAACATCTAAATATCTTCCGCTACCGTGTCGTGTTATTTGCAGCCAGTAGTTCCGGTAAAAAAACGGAGAAATAGAATGAAAATTTTAAATGTGACATAGGCGAACTTGCATACATATGCAGATGCTATAAAAAATTTAAAAGCAAACTTTTCCATCAAAATGTATTTAGACCAACAACAGGAGCTATCAAAGTAAAAATGTGCAGAAATCAGTGTACCTATGTGGTAATGCCGGCGCTCCAACACTTTTAGGTAGCCATGGAGTATGAGAAGGCAGGAGCAAATGTTTTGCGTCAGGAATTGTCAACAGTTTTGGACTATCCACTGCCCAATATATACAGTTTACAAGTACCGATGTGTACGGTGCGATCTGAATAAACAAAAATATAATAAAATATTTAGATGACCGGTATTTTAATTGTCTCAATAGCCTAATGTTTTTAATGCCTAGTGTTAAACCTTACTAATACTATATTAGTAAATGCGAAAGTGAGTTTGTTTGTTACGCTTTCACGCTTAAACTGCTGAATCGATTGTGATGAATTTTAGTATAGAGATAGATCTCCATCTAGGAGATAGGCTACTTTTTCTTATGCGAAGTATTTCTTATTCGTATGCGAAGTGGGGTAAAGAGAGAGACAAACTTTGTATGAAACTTTTTATTGCGTCGTCCAATTTGTTTAACAAAATTATAATTAACGCGACCGAAGCCGCACGTAAAATCTAGTATAATATATAAATATATATATATATATACATTAAATCGACCTTTTACCTTTATCTAACAAGAAAAATTTTACATGTGAATATTTATATTTAAATTTTTCTATTCAGCAAGAATTTATTGTATATTGTATACCAATTTTATATCAAAAATTCGAGTTCTGCAAACGTAGTTATATTTTGGTTTAAACACTGCTAAACTATACATTTATAATCTATACTACATGCTCATTGGACAACAAAATTTTTATTAGTATTGTAAAAATATAAAAGTAATAATTAAAAACGAAATACGTTACAAAAAGGCCCTCCCGGAATTTTTGACCGATAAAAATAATTGATTTTAATAATTATCATGCGTGATACGTATATTGTTGTACGTCACGATACGATAAGATAAAACTAATTTGACATTTTGCGTATTACTGGCCTAATTTAAACTAAGTAAGTCATCAAAACATAGATATTTATGTATTGTTACGAGACAATGTTGCTTAAACTAAGCAATAGAGAAAACCCCATAAATTTCATCTGTGCTATAAATGATCGTGGATAAAATACATTTACGTATTTCCCTCCCACGTTTACTGAGCAGCCTACGGGACAGTTATGTGGGGCTCGTTCGATGTGAGTCAGCACTACCTACTGAAATTCGCCACGGTGACCTCACAGTCCCGCTTTAGGTACTTACTAAATATCGGTGTCCGTAGCCTCTTTCAAGAATAACTAAGGTAAAGAAAACAAAAATATCTAGGGTGACACATGTCAAATTTTCTAATATTCGCCTGGCTAGGTTACCAATCTCAAGTTAAAAATCTGCCGCCGAATACCTATAGGTGTGTTCCGGCAATGACAATTAAACAGTATGACGCTCGAATCTTAAGTATAGGAAATTTTAATAAAGATTAATAAAGTGTTCTTTTAAAAATAAAGTATAAGTACTTTCAATTACAATTTCATAATTTATTGAGCAAAAAATACTGTATGTACTTTATTTTGGAAACGATGATAGCTCAGTTGGTAGTGGGTAGGAATGTCGCGTCAACGGACATGAGTTTGAATCAACATAGAATGAGCTTGAGCTTTCTTCGATGAAGGAACACATCGTGATGAAACCATAGCGTGATAGTAGGGCTTTCTCTAATGCCCGCCTGGCTAGCTACCACCTCCAAGTTAAAAATCTGCCGCCAAATACATATAGGTGTATTCCAGCAGTTGCACTTGAGAGCCAGTTCTTTCACTAGGGTTAGTGTGTCTACTAACTTGGGTCACATCGTCAGTTAACATTTGGTGAGGTTATGGCCATAGCTTAAGCCTATATTTATAAAAAAAAGGCAAAGTCACTTTGACATGTGTCATCCCATACATTTTTTGTTTCGCTTCATGTTAGCAATTGTTGAAAGAGAACTTCGCTAAGGACACTGGAACCTCTTTCACATTGTCTCTACTCTTGTGCTAAAAAATAGCCTATTGTTATTGTCACAGATATTATTTGTCGTTTGGTATTATAATTAGTTCTATACATACGAGGGAATCCAATGATCCTTAAGAATGGTTGTATAATTAAGATTGCCGGCATATTAAAAGAAACATGTTTTGTGTTGGTAATAAACACTATAGTATTTAATCATTTAATATCAGATAAAGAATATTAACTAGTATGTTACATAAACATAAACTAAATTTAAGTAAGGTTTATACGCTACCTACGGCAAGGATATAGGATATAGAACATAAGATGGAGAATAGTCGTCCATTTATCAAGTTCGTTACAATAAAAAAATTAATAAACATTCAGAAATTCTTTCTAAAATGGATAAAAATATTACCAATTCAAATTAGTGAATGTAATTAAATTCCGAAAAATTCATTAGTACATGCGGAGGCTCGAAGCAGCGGATGACGGTTTGATAATTAGCCAGGACGCTGTATCACTATTTGATAACCACAATTAATACAAAACATAAATAAAACCATTTGCAATATTACAGTTCTGCATGCGTTACAATGAAAAGTATTGCAGTGTATAATTATTACTTTGCACTTCTGTTCGGAATTGATTGGCCGCTGACGGTTGACCCGACGTTAGGTGATGGTTGAACCAAATGTGGGTATGTGGCACAATCGATTACACGTGTTTCGCTTCATCACTGAGCATCCTCAGATCGATGCTGGCTGTTCCGATGCGAGCTCGCCAACCAACGAAACCATACGCGGACCCATCAACCAACATCAGGTCAATCATCAACCAACGCGTCAGCGGCCAATCAATTCAAAGCGGAAGTACAAATTAATATACACGTAAATATTTAATAATGGATTTCCAAAAGGTAACCGCCTTCACCAATCAAATGAAACGTATTTTTAAATCAAAGAAAACAATTTCATTAAGTTAAAGAGCTAACAGTCAAACTGAAAAATACGCATTTTCACAAAAAACAAGGTTTATTTATAATCGTACCACTCTAAAAATAAAAAAAATTACGATAAATGTAATTTACATGTCAAAAATACTATTGTTTAATAGTTACCTTTTGTGCGAATGTAGATATATATCTCTCAGGGTGCTCCTCGTACTCCTCATGATCGTAACCACCACCATTTTTTCTCTCCAAGTGATGCCTTCGACGTACCTCACAGCCATATATTTTGTTAGGGCCTACAAAACAAAAGAGGGCTATTAAATCTAGTTTTAATATACTCATGCAAACAAAGTCCAGTGCAGTCATTTTGCTACACAACATAAAAAAAAACATAGCTTATCCGGATTCGAAAAATGTTACATTTAAATTCCGATTAAATTTTTGAATATACTAAACAGCAGAATAAAAACTGCCTTAATATAAAACAAATGAACTTATTTTGTAAATACTGTTAGAGGAAATGAAGATGAATGAATGAAATGAAGAAAAGAAGAACTCACTTCCGTGTTCTGCGACTTTCCTTAACATCTCAGGTGGAACATATTCATGAGGTAGCTCTTGGAATATTTCTTGACTTCCCTGTCAAATCATATAAGTTCAATAAATTGGATTTTACTAACATATGTATACTTTCAACCTTTGTTGTGTTAATATAGGAACGTTGTAGTTCATATGAAGTAATAACTATCTACAAAATTATGACGTCATTAGTGACACTTTTGATGCGCACAAACTACGGTGATCGCTATGTGGATCGAGGCATGCTTTGAGTATTGTGAACACTAAGTGGAACTTCGTCTAGTAAATAAGATGAGGTGATAATAATTTCGAAAGTTTAACCTTAACCACCTCTCAATTTAAAACTATTTTAGTTTAAATGTATAGTAATATTGTAATATTGTTCTATATTAATAGATTTGTGTATTTTTAATTACCCTCTATATCAACTATCCATTTCAGTTTTTTTTTAAACAATAATTTAATTCATTTAATAGTTAAGGATATGTAACTTACTTGCGATACGTTTCCAGAACCTGTAAATACGAATGTCAATGGTCCTAATGATTTAGGCATCATTCCAAGTGCTACTTCATATCCTGCATCTCGTATTGCTTGCCGAGCCATGCTTGAGTTACGATAATTATGAGCGGGACCTATGTGCTGGAATATAAAATATAAGCAATAAATATACAGCAATCCCATTCAATATTACGTGAGCAGAATTTAAGTAATTACGGACCCTCTACTCCCCCTACTCAGCAAAAGTAAGCAATGATCTTATCGCCTTCATTTGCTTACGTAAATATTGGTATATATTTTTAAAAAAATTGCCATTAATCACCGCATTAAGAATTATATTAGGGTATCCCTGAACATGCTTTACGCGTCGAGCGTAGGTAAATAGGATTGCTATTTCATAATCTATTTAATTTTGCAGAAAACATTGAAAAAGTAAATTAATATATATAGCTAGTATATACTCATCATCTAGGCTCCCCATGCCATAAATTAAGCGAAGACCCTTTTGATGCTTAAGTAATACTTCAATGGTGCCTTAAGGGAGCAACCGAGGTAATAAAAGTTATAGTATTATTGAAAGATTTAATATCACAATCTTTCAAAATAAACGTTTGTTATTATTTATTTCACATTTTTCCGTATCTTGAAGTTCTTACATATTTAAAATCTGCTTTTCAAGAAGTAATCTTTAGTTATTCAAATACATACCATGAACGGTGTGTGATGTCCTAAAGCCAAAAGCCTTAAACCAAGTCCGTGTAATATATTAACCATGCCGGCCACGCCAGCATATTTACCGAAAGCGACCACTCGGTTACCAGAATCATCCATCATCTTTTCATAGTCTATCAAACGAATATTCTGAAAACATTATGAGTTCTTTAGTATTATGTATTATAATTTTCGAAATTATTTAACTTAAACACCTAATCATATTTATATACTGAGTTCTTTACTTTGTCTTTATAAAGAAACAACGCACGCGCCATCTATTGTATACAAATTGTACTAAAATGAGACTTGTTATGAGCGTATGCGTACAAACTTGGGATTGCTAATTTTGTAGCGAAATGGGGACATATAAAGAATTATTCATTCTTATATAATTGCTAGCTATAGCTAGCCTGGCAGACCATCTTCTACTGTTTCCAGTAGTCTACAGTTCGACCACAGAGCTACTATCACGTTCAGGGTTAGCACTACTTATCGCAATAAAACTGTCAAGTCAATTTCAAGTTATACCAAGCAATACATATTTACAAAATTTCGTAGAAACCGATAGAACTTTTTCCGAGATTAGCGTGGACGAACATCGTGCCGCGGGTTTTATTAATATAGAGAATAGTTAATCTGAGCAAATTGTCATACCATTTTATATCACAATTCGTAGAACTTATTTTTTTTATAACTGATATTGGTATATATTGTAATATGTATACCTTTGCCAATATGGTGTCTAGTAGAGGCATGTTAGCCTCTTGCGCTTTTATGGTGTGTGAGAAAAAGCAATAGGTCTTGTTTGGTATTAGAAGATCAATAGGAACTTGTTTCACGCCAAAAATCACGCTCGCTTCGCTAATATCTTCTTGGACTATCGCTCCGGCATTTATGTATGACTGAAAATTAGATACACATACATAGTTCGCAATAACCGTATCAAAGTTTAATGACACACTTTTTTGTATATATTACGTCGTATGACTAGGTATAATAAATTGTGTATAAGTAATTAAACAAGTTAAAACTAATAATACATAAACTTTTTTTTGTGATTTTTAAGTCGATTTCAATTTATTTTACGTAATGGACTATTCTGTCTAGAATTTACTGTCTTACTATTGGAATTTGTAGTTATTGTTACTAATATAATTGCTATAAATGCTATAACACATAGTTAAATATACAATTTTACTAACATAAAACTTTTCAGGTACAAAAACAGCGTATGAAAGCGTTTTATCTCACGTGATTTTGTCATCAGTTCATATAAATTATTTTTAGTATAATGCTAGATTTAGTGTATACGTTAGCAGATACATATAAGCTTTTCGCACTCAGTAACATCTACTGCTTTTTCTAAATAAATACTGTGTCATCTGTTTTGAGAGCCTCATAAACTACGATTACTAAAACGGCGTAATACTCAAGAATTCGTAAAACAGTTTAATTATCTTTTATTATATTTTATATGTGCATATGGGAACAAAACATAATTATACAAATGATAGATATAATAAAAGTAGTAGCAAGAGCAATATGAATCTTCAAATAACATCAGTCCATAGATCATTAATTTATCTATACTAATATTATAAAGAGGAAATATTTGTATTTTTGTTTGTAACGAATAAACTCAAGAACTACTTAACCAATTTAACAAATTATTTCACTATTAGAGCGCTACTATAGCTCTGAGTAACATAGGCTAAATATTTTTTTTATGAATATAATTGAACAAAATTTTAGTTCCACGCGAAGGGAGTCGCGGGCACAGCTATTCAGGTATATTTTTATATGCTGCAATTCTTTAAAGTTTCTTCATTACTTTCTACTACTACTTCATACTTCTTCATTACTTCATTACATTCTTCATTACTACATTGGTATACTATCTTATATAATTTTATCGACACAAACATTAAGAATTACGTAATGAATCATTGAACAAATAATTAAAGTTATTTTTAACAGCATATCATCGTTATCACAAAGAAGTAGGTACAATGCACATCTATATTATGTAATGTTCTACATCAATCAAAGTCAACAATTAAAGAGTCGTCCTCTTTCACTTACTTGCATAGGATAAGCACGGCGATTAGAAGGCTGGACGATAACCTTGACCCCCTGCCTCACCAGTCGATTGACATTCGTCGGGCAGAACGGTGCCCGTCTCTCCCATACGGATTGATCCTCTCTCCTTATTGCTATAACTCGCCGAGCCTAAAACAAAAAGTCCTTACTTAATCATAAGATGCATAACTCTGTATTAAGCGACTACTGATCATTTACCGTACACTGCAGTCGTCTATAATGCCCATTTACTGCAAACTATATTGCAATAACAGCTGTAGATTGCACCGATAATTGCTTTTGCCTAAATATAGGACATGCAGAACGACATACCGATAATACCTGTTTAACTTGAATATACATCTCTCAGTAGTCAAGTACCGTGTAGTTATTTTGTCTCTCAATTGATATGCTTTCAGCTTTATTAAATCATAGCAGTACTTCAGACTTTTTAAATTATCATAACGTATATTCATAAACTTGCTGTGTTCGCGACTTCGTTCGCGTGGAGCTAAAAATTATTTAATAATTTATTTTCATACCCTAATTCTCACATCGACTACAGCGACATCTATCACGTTATGATCACTTATCGAGATAAAAAGTACTACCTCTCAAGTTGGATCAAACTGCACACAGAATGCAAAATTTTATTAAAATCGATTCAGTATTTTAGGAGTTCATCGCGGACAATCAACGTGACACGAAATTTTTATATATAAAAGCTAGCTGACTTGGCAGACCGAATATCGGTAAAATTGTTCCGCCTTCTCGTCCTGAGTAAACAACCACTCGACTTGATTTCTGTCACAGAGATAGATGCAAAGATGGAGAGTGACATAGGCTACTTTTTGTCCTGGAAAATCATTTAATTCCCAGGGGAGATTCACGAGAATATTAGTATTTTTCGTTCGTACATACTATATACTATATACTATATACTATATACTATATACTATATACTATATACTATATACTATATACTATATACTATATACTATATACTATATACTATATACTATATACTATATACTATATACTATATACTATATACTATATACTATATACTATATACTATATACTATATACTATATACTATATACTATATACTATATACTATATACTATATACTATAGTATATATACTATATACTACAATATAATGTAACAAACACACATTTTTTATATAAGTTCCAGCAGTTGAATTTAAGATCCAGTTCCTCTAAAGGCTTAGCGTGTCTACCAACTTGGGCCGTATCGTCACTTGAGCTCAGGTGAGATTATAGCCATTACGCTAAACCTTAACTATAAAAAAAAAAACTAAAATTGTAATTTTTATATTTCTGTACATTATCAAGACTTGATTTTCTAATAATAAGAATAACTTCTGAATCTTATTATGTACTATTTAAGGGATAGCGACCGATAGAACACCCTAACGATAAGAATGTCAACAAGTTTAAAGTAAAACAGTAGAGATAGTATAAAAACAAATCAGTTTTATCATGGTACGTAACAACAACTTATCGATAATTATATTGTCATGAAATGATAACGAACATATTTCCTGTACTCGTGTTTCCAGTGGATCATATTATAATGATTAGAATTATATTGTATGGCGTATTCGTATTATTATTATTTATATTTATTTCATGATTGAGTATTTTGATTAAACAGAATAAAAAAAATGCAAAATTAAAAACACATCGTTTATTAATATTTTAAACGTTACGTTTTCTTAAGGGACAATTGCGTTGCAAATTCTCCCTGTGACATACATATTTGGCCTGGATAATATAGTGGTTTAAACAGTTAAGTAGTTACTCGTTGGTTAATTACAGTTAACTCGAATTCTATTTCTTTGTACAGTGTGAATTCCAGTCCCACACAAAATAATTATTTGCGCAATCCACTAACGTTTATTTTGAGCCAGCGCATACTTTGTTTCTATTTTTATGTTATGTTTTAAATTAAGGAATATGTACAAAAATAAAGAGTAATTTAAATTAAATATGGTTGTATCTAAAGATCGTACTTAATTTTCTATAACGGTGTGTAAGTACACCTTAGGCTAGAAAAAAGGAAAGCTAAATAGTTGCCAAGGATACCGAATTATGAAGCCAAGATGTCGCTCATTATAACCTATATAATTATTAACAAGTATACGTGATTTACATGTTCGTAACTACGTACCTACGTAAAACGCATGTACGTAATTTATCAGATATTTAAATGTCGTTTTCACGTTTCATTTATAATCATTAAAAAAATGATAAACATAAATAAAAAGTGTGCGTGTATACAACAATAGTGTGTACAGAGCAAACAGTGTTCTTTATGTAATATATAATTTTCAAAAAAATTTAGTAACATTCTAATTTCAGCCCCTAAGTTTATAAAATACCTAATGATATTCTTCATTTATACTTTTATTTACGTAATTGTTTCCTCGAATACGAAAAATATATATTACTTGATTTCTTGTTCACTTAAAACTCGACTACTGGGCAGGGCTGTAGAAGGTCTACAAGGACAGCTATTCTATACATATATAAATAGGGTAAAGATAAAAAGGGTTAAGTACGTTTCTCTTCTCTGTCTGTCAATCGATTTACTTTTTTATTGTATTATTCTTCTTATTGTTGTATAGCTGTTACAGAGCTTTCGTGATAGCAATAAAATATTTTAGATACAGATTTTTTCCTTTTAAGTACAAAAAATTCTTCAAATTTACAATAATCGATTAAGATCTTCGATTAACAGTTGCTATTGTTTTTTATTGTAATTTTAGTCGCTATACGGACACTAGTATTTATAGTTAGAAAATATCAATATTTATTTGCAAATAGTAGCAACAAATTGAAATGTGGGATCGAAGTAGCCGGTCATGGTCGTATCTACTTCTCAGAACGCCTTGGAACACCTTGTATGTTAGAAGGTACATAATGCCATAAATACTCTTAAAATGGTAACTGAACAGCGTTAGCTTCAAGCATTAGATGGTCAATTTATCCGCAATGATTGTATACAAAAGTCTCCAAATATCTTGGTAATAACAGGACTAGTCCAATTAATATATAAGTAATTAAAACTTATTAGATTTATTATCTATATCGCTAGATGTACTTTATGGTAATAATATATGTGCATATATCTATATTAATATTATAAAGCGAAACAGTTTTCACGCGAACGAAGTAGCAGGCACAGCTAGTATGTGAACATGCGGAAAAGTGCACGGGGAGTTTATTGTCATTGCGAGAATAATCGAGGTTTGCTGATAATTCCTAACCTTGCATTTGCAACATTGACCGTTTATAGAAACGGTGAGGCATTCCTATCGTTATGCATGTAAACATGACTTAAACATAAATACAATATTGTGAAGCGTTCGTAATTACGATATAGAAAAGTAAATGTACAGGAACACTGTTTCTAAAAAACAGTGGCAATAAAATATGTCAAATAAAAAGTATTATTCATTGTAACGAAACTTATGGTAGTGTAAAATTCAAATATTATACAGATAAATTAAAACTTGTAAATTTATGAATTCATTTCTTAGATTTATTGTCAGTCGAAATAATAATAATATGTTTCATCTTTTATTTTAATCGTTAATAAATGGTTAATACACTAACTCATGTGTTTATGGAATAAAACAAATTGTGATTTTTTTTTCAAACTGACCTACGCTGTTAGCCTTAAGGGCTATGACAGTTTCACCGAACTTTTTGGGGCGAGTGCTGAGGGCACTCAGCTCCGAGGCAGCGGACGCAATAGTGCCAGAATGGCCGAACCTCAGCTTGGGCTGCTGCCGGAAAATGAACAAGGATTCGCGAGCGTAACTAACCAACAAGTACTAACATACTAATTTAGTGATCCTAACAACAACTTTATCGAGCAAGCCGAGCATGGGCCGCGGGGGTAGTGCCTTACAGAATCGTTTTCACCTAAACAGAGTGTTTCATGAGGAAGCTTTGTGTGTATAATTTGTTAAGGTTTTGTGTAAATTTGTTGAACAATGTAGATATTTGTTGAAAAGTTACGGTTGTTAAAAACAAAAGCTGGTAGTGTAACGGGCGGGCGAAAGCTACTTAGTAAAAAAATAAAATGATAAAGATGTTCGGTATAAACAATGAAAACAGTTCACAAACTAGGACACGCGGAAAAACACCCGACGATTATACAGTTATGTTGTTTTTAAAGTGATTCATAAGATAATTGTTACGTTAGATTTAGTTAGTACCTATTCAACACGTGTACCTAGAACAAACCACAAAGTAATACAAATATTACTAAGACGTAAACTATTTGTCATTTAAATAATATACTAAGAAGGTGTACTTAATTATTATATTCATTATTACAAATATATAACTTCAGTAAATTATTTTCTGTGTGTAGTTTACGAGATAAACATACATAAATCCTTATATTATCAAAATTCTTAATGTCTGCTGTATAAAAGCTTATTAGCAAATGTATTTGACAAAGTAGTACGTAAATTAATACTCATAACATAAAACTACTTTTAAAATGTTTGTCAGCCTGCCTGTTACAGGTAATAATATCCTAAACGGTTGGCCCGTTTTGACTGATTTTCACTGGCAGATAACTGATATTATAAGGAGTAACTTAGACGATTTTGATCCAAATTCACGAGAACGAAGTCATGGGCATAGATAGCTAAAATAAATATAGACAACTTAGTAAGTGCAATAAGAATAAAGTAGGGGCTACTAGAAACTCTAGCTTTCGTGTCCAAGCATCGGTCCAAGTATCGCTCACTCTATACGTACGTAGTACACTTACGTAGCCACACATAACACACACAACAAAAAGACATATTTCCGCCCCTTAAGAATATAAATAATTTTCATTGATCAGAGAAATACTATATATATCCATAGCACCGAATGATAAAATAAATTCAAGCAGCGCCCCTTTTGAAATTTGAATATATTGCCAACATATATATTACATAAACAATATAATTTTTTAGCGAACAAAGGTCATGGTACTGATATGCGAAATTTTGTGTTTGTTGGTAAAATTTACTATATCAATTTTTACTACCAAACACCCCCTCATTTTGAAACTCCGAGCAGTTACCCGGTTTGCCCCTTCCTAGAGCACGTACTGGTCCAAGTCCGTATTTTATAATCCTAACCAGTTACAAAGTACTGCTTACATTAATTAAGCCGATAATAAATAATATACATATGATTTTTGCTTAAGCTGAAAGTACAATATGCATGTTGGATTGGCTCAATCAAAACAAAGATTAGTTTTTAATTTATATTTATGGTTTTTAATGTTTATATTCAAGAATAATTTCATACAGTATTAAATAACGCTAAGACCTAAGTAGGTCACATGCTAAGCCTAGCGAGAGAGAGAGGTCTCCAATGCAACTGCCTGTATACACTTATAGGAGCTTGACTATAAATTCTATACATGAATGCTAACTTCGAATATACAACAATAATACCTATTAAAACATAGAAAAGTCCTACCATGTATATACAGTTACATCAGGATAATTTCATTTACAAAAAGAAAATGCATAGGACTCGAAACTACGATGCGACGTCAAACCTAATGTTGGAACACGATGAGCCATAAAAATACCTACTACTTCGTACAATGAAAATACTTTGCACATATTTGTAACAGATTAAATAATAAAAGAAACAAGGATTATAAAGTGTAGAGTTTATTTAAAACTGACATATTGGGTTTAATAGCCAGTTTACCCAAAGTGCTAGCAGCATTGCCACATTGCTTCCGAAAATTGATTGTCTTAGCAGGTTAAAAGCTTGTCTTTTGTTCCTGAGTGGAGTCGAATAAAAACTGTTATATAATAAAAAACGTAAAATATGTATTTAAAGAAACTGTATTAAGAACATATATTAATAAATTTTACATTGAGAACCATATTTTCAATCTCTTTATAATAATGCAATATCATCAGATACAATAAAAAGTAAAACCAATATTTTTTGGTGGAAATAGAATACATTTATTTCAGTTTCGTAAAGGCAAATATTAATTAATATCCCTTGCAATTAATACAGGTACTTACTATTTACTTCATTTTCTATTTTCTTATGTATATATTTAACGAGAACAATTCTTAAAGCTTACCTTTGTTGAGGAGTAATAAGCAACATTTTGAATGAGGTGACTCTTCGTACGGAGAGCCGCCGATTTATGTAACATTATTAAAAAATAAATCACAAGTTAATTGATAAGCGATCACTGAGAAACCAATGTGTCCGTTGCGGGCTGTGTTCATAATGTACATACATTAATTATGTTCTGCTACAAGTTCCTTTGAGAAAACAATCGACGTTTATCATTTACAGATAGTGATATTATACTTCCTATAATTATAGTATATACATCGTTTTCGTTGTGGCTTACGTACTACATACGTCCTATGTTTTTGCATATCATTAACAGTATATGATTCAATTTGCAATAAATATAAGTATTTAACTAATCTGTATTCATAACATTGTGATGTCCGCTTATCTGTTTTCCTGTTATAAATTATAATGAACCTTGAAAGAGATTTTATTTTCAGTGTAAAAGAGTGATTGCAAAAAAAAAGTAAAGTAAAATAACGTAAATTTATTGTAGTGGCCCAATGTGATGTAGCCCAAGTTAGCGGATACGCTTGACCCAGTGGAGGGACTGGCTCTCAAATGCAACCTTCACAACAGACCTATAGGTACATCTAGGTTTCAACTTGAAGGAATTAGCTAGCCAGATGGGCATTAGAAAAATCCCTATAACCATGCTATGATTTCATCACGATGTTTTCTTTTACCGAAAGCTCAGGCACAATGCAGGGATTCGAACTCACGTCCATTGTCGCGGCGATCGTACACACTGCCTACTAAGTTATCACCACTTCAAAAAATAAATTTGTATATCAAGCTCGACTGAACAATAACTTTAGATTATATCAGATCACATGAACATTGGAGTAAATACATTCTTACTTAATATTATAAATCCGAAAATGAGTTTGTTTGTTACGCTTTCATGTCATGATACATTTTAGTATAAACATAGACGGGATCCTGGAAGCGGTTATATGTTACTATTTCTGTTGAAAAAATTATAGGGCGTGGGCTAAAGAGAGGTAATTGAGTATTGTTGAGTGAGAGTATTGTTATTTGATAGAAAAATGATTCCTTTATCTATCGACAACCAGAATTCGTTAACAAAATCAATACTAACGCGAGCGGAGCCGCGAGTAAAAGTTAGTTTAATATCATAAAATAATCTATCAGATCACCAAAAGCGTGAAATTATAGCATATCGTTTTGTTTATAACAAATACATACTTGGTGATATTTGTTGTTGTAGCTGTATAGAACATACGTTCCTAGCATTTAAATTGTTCATTTTCAATTACGTTTTAAATATCGAGATCCTTATTGACCATCTCCCCAGATGTTAAATAACTATATGACCGAAGGAGACTACGTGTAAAATTTCAGAGCATGCTCTTAAGGATACATACATAAATTCCAGTGTAAGCCGTCAGTTGGTCGGTATTTGTTAGCTATTGTGAAGTATTTTTAAAAAGGAAGCCGGTTTAATCAACGCTAGCATTAATGACTCGATGTAATAACGTGTTAATGGACGAGAGTTTATAAGCATAAGCATAAGCTGTCGTGATGAAACCATATTATGATGGTAGGTTATTTCTTAATATACCAACGCCTTGTTAGCTATCACTTAACCCAAGCAGTTTTATCCTTATGCATAAAATACCTGACTCCCACAACACAGTCGTTTTTTAAAAAAAAAATATGATCGAAAATAATATGTTTAGTATTTTAATCCAATAAAGCGATGAAAATACGTTAGTCATTATCAAAGCACGGTGAAGCTATGAAAGCCCATATGGCTAACAGTGAATGTCCTTTCGTAAAAATTAACCTTGTTCTGCCTTTTCGTGTAGTCAATCACATCGACTACAGCGACATCTATCACGCTTTGATCACATATTGAGATAAAAAGTATCCTATCTCTCGAGTTGGATCAATCTGCACACAGTGTGCAAAATATGATTAAAATCGGTTCAGTAGTTTAAGAGTTCATCGCGGATAAACAACGAGACACGAAATGTTTATATATAAAGATGATACTAATTTGAAGAATTTACACACTTCAAAACTTTAATTTCCGTAAAATATGGTACAATCCTTTTTTCGTAAATTTTCTTTAGTGGTTTTATTAGCCATAAAGTAGATAGTAGTAGTTGCAATGTTAATCACGTCGATTCAAAATAAATTATTGTGTTTTAATTTAAACATTAAATTAATTTGAAATTATGTTACCTAATAATTGTATAAATTGGCCCTGCCATCTGTAATCCTGTCGATTAATATTTTGTAATAAAGTAAAACTATTTTTAATGAATGTAAGCATAGATGGCGTTACTTAAACTATGTTGTACGAACAACAATTTACAATTTGTCAAAAGTGGCTGTCAATTTTACCTTATCAATCCTATTAGTCCTTGAATCATATTATTTTCGTTTGTGGTGGTCAAAAGGTTTGTGGTGTTTAGTTGTCAAATTTTTATAGAGCTGATGCGGTGAAGTATGTGAGAAAAAATCACGCGACGAATTTTTATAAGAGAAAATATATAGATCAACATAAAATAATCGGTGTTAACGAGAGAATGAATTTTATTTCATAATTTGTATAGAAAACCTTCGACGTTATGGCTCGTTTCCTTTCGGAAGATAAATTGAAAGGATTTGAAAAATATAAAGTGAGTATATAGATTAATAAAATATTATACTTCTTCCAATAGCATAATATTGTTTTCATTTTTATTTTTTATTTTCAGTATAACTCAGTCGATACGAGTATACTTAGCAATTATGTTATGCATCCTTTTTGGAATTGGTGTGTTAAGGTAAGAATTAAATTACCAAATATGTATGCTTTAAAGTGTTAATTTTATGTTGTTATATACACTGTGCTATAAGACAATGTATGTATATTAAATTACATTTACATTACAATCAATATTTTGTAAAAAAAACTTAAAAGTTTAAAATATTGTACCATGAATTAGTTAAACATATAAACAACTTTTAATATAATATACCAAATTTATTTCTAAAGTAATAATGAATGCATGTATAATAAGTTTTAAAACTAACAATTAATTAATAACCAGACACAAAATAACTTCTTAACATTTTTTAAACCAATTACAGTTTTGCCCGGTATGGGTGGCACCAAACTTGCTAACATTTTCTGGTTTTCTAATGACCGTCCTTAATTTTCTACTATTCTCTTATTATGACAATGGATTCCATGCATTGACTGAAGAGAATGTTACTAAAGATTATATACCATCATGGGTTTGGGCAGTATCAGCCGTCAATCTGTTTGTAGCATATACATTAGGTAAGTACATTTTTAAATTTAATTTCTAAATATTGTAAATTCACATGTACTACTTATTTTTTTTATATTATCTATATTTACATTGCACACTATAATGGATGTCTTAATAATAGCAAATAACTAAACTAAAACTTAAAATTAAAAATTATTTGATAAATTTGCCTGTTTTTGTAATTTTTTAATACGACTTTTTTCCTATTGGTGGTAGCTTGATGTTAAATAGCCTAACACCTTCCACAATGACTGCTCTATCAAACAGAAAATTATTTTTGACATCTGAGTAATAGTCCCTAAGATTAACATGTTCTAACAAACTACCTTTCTCCTTTTTTAGTATTAATATTGACTATGATCTAAAGTAAATTTGTAATCTAAAGTAAATATAACTAATATCTAAATACTAATCTAAAGTAAAAAATTGATCTCGAGAAATACTTACCTGAGTAGAAAATTATTGCATTAATAAAAAGCTATGGTCAGTCTATAACCATAATTTGGTTACAGACTATATATTATCATGGTGTGTCATGTCTCACAAGGTCTGCCAGTCTTTAATTGTGTGTCAGACTTGCAAACAAGAGAAGCAAAAAGTGAGAGTTATTTGAAGCGATGATAGCTCAGTGGGTAGCATGTAGAAATAGCATGTCATGTGACGTGAGTTTAAATCCAACCACCTACAATTACACTACAATCACTACAATGAGGAAACCATTGCATCATGGTAGGGCTTTTTCCAATGCCCACCTGACCAGCTACCAACCTCAAGTTGAAAATCTGCCGCCAAGTACCAATTGGTATGTCCCAGTAGTTGCACTTGAGAGCCAGTCCCTCCTGTAAAGGCTAGCAACCACCTGCGATTCCTCTAGTGTTGTGCGTGTCCATGGGCGGCAGTGATCACATACCATCAGGTGACACGATTGCTTGTTTGCCCCTTATGCCATAAAAAAAAAAAAAATTTACACTTAGAAGAAAAATATAACAAATTGACTGATAAGGCTATGCCAGTTTATTTATTAATATATTTTTGAATCATGTTTCTAAAGTTGAATATAAACAATGAATTTATGACTGATTCACTAGCAACCTGTGAGTTGGCCAGATTTTTATTATTAAATAGATTGATAATTCAGAAATGTTTTGTTCCTAGAAGATTAAAGATTATTATTGAGGAGGTAAAAAGCATTTTTAAATTATTATGTAATCTCATTGATTGGAGTTAAAATCAAATCAAAATACTTTACTTGATTTCAAAATTCAAATAAAAAGAAATTATAACAAAATAATGGTACTTATATCAAAGACTTAATACTTGAGTAGGTAAAACAAATAAATGGAACCTTTACATATCTGATAATTAAATTTTTATTTATAGTATTTACAAGGTGAGTTACTACTTTACTTTATTTGTACATACCAATAATTTTTTATATATTTTCTGTATAACATGAACTTATTATGTTCTATTTAAAAAAAGTTACAATTTTCCTCTTTGGACACTATCTTTTACATTTTTTTTATGGGTTATTGTATTATCACATACCATCCCAGCCCGGGGGGATTAGGAAAGTTATGTGGGACTCACCCAGTGCTAGTCACTGGGAATACCCACTAAAACCCTGCTATCTTTTACCCTGACAGTTAATATACATATTTTTTTATAGTTAAGGTTTAGTATTATGGCCACCATCTCAACTGATGTTAAGTGACGACGTGCCCAAGATGGTGGGCATGCTAAACCTAGTGGATGAACCGATTCTCAAGTGCAATTGTCGGACCACCTATAGGTATTCGGCGGCAGATTTTCAACTTAAGGATGGTAGCTAGCCAGGCCGGCATTAGAGAAATCCCTACTACCATGCTATGATTTCATTACGATGTTTCCCTTCACCGAAAGCTTAAGATCATTGTAGGTGGATTCAAACTCACGTCCCTTGACGCGTCGTGCGTACATACTACCAACTGAGCTATCATAGCTTGCAACCGCTTACGTATCATAATTTTAAAAATGTAATAGCATATCACTGCACGAATTACGCAAACAAAAAATCTACACAGAATAATTAACAACCATCACTTCAAAAATGAAAAGAAGCGACACACAAAAATGCCAGCTGTATAATTTGAAAGAAGATTAAAAGTATCATATTTTAGTGGAATGCGCTTGTAAAGAATCTTTAAGACAATAAATATTCAAAAATAGTTATAATATAGCATATAATAGGTACATACAACGAAATACTGGCTCGCCCAACATCGAAAAAAGCCAAATTATATTATGATTTGGTTAACATCGGCATTGGACTAAGGAATTAATTGTAGCATATGGTATGAATGAAGATAGCATGTGCTACCTGAACAAACCTTAAAAAAACCACCACTTCTTAAGTTCATAGACTGCTGAAATGTACTTTTTTATTGTATCAATAGCAATACCGGAGGTCGCAATAATTACAGCTATCTAGATTTTAGAAACTGCCATGACTGAAGGTTTCACGTCGAATTAAACTTTTATTTTATTTAAGCATTGCAAATTGAATATTCTTTTTTTTTTCGAACTGAAACGCTGTTTACCCCAGGGGCTTTGACAGCTTCACCGAACTTTTTGAGGCAAATGCTGAAGGCACTCAGCCCCGAGGGAGCTGGCACAAGAGTGCTAAAACGGCCAAACCTCGGCTTGGGCTGCTGCCGGTAAATGAAAAAAGTTTCACCATCCTGATTAACCAACAGGTCTTGTCTTACAAATTTAGTGATCCTAACAACGACCTTATTAGGTAAGCGGCTCTGGGCCGCGAGGGTAGTCCCTTACAGAACCGTGTACTTAACGTGTGAGTGTGCACGAATGGTATACGGTGTCATGGTGTACTCTCAGTGATGTAGAGTGTCACTGTATCGCGCGAGCAGAGTCACTCGAGGGCTCCTATCCGGAGGATCCAACCTGGGCTCAGGCGTCTGCGGAGGGAGGCCGCGGCGGGTGTGCGGGAGCGAAATTATCCGCTCGGCCTCGGCGGCGAGGACGGCGTTTGCGCGGGCGTGTGCGTGGACACGAGCGATTGTTGGAGACAGTAGAGAGAAGCGCGTTTAATCTCGTTATTTTATCGACGGGGTCGGAGAAGCTATTGTGTGGCCGGCGCGCAAAGCCTTTGGCGTGCGGATTGGAAGTGTAGCTAACTGCGTGTACTATTTTGGGGTTATAATGAAGTTCAGCACTTTCAAAAAAATTCTTTGTAAGGTCTTTAATATATGCATACATGGACGGAAGTTCTATATATTTATAGAGATCTACATTACGGACAGAGACGGGGCTTGGATGGCTATACGCATGAATCTGTTTTGGAACACTTGTAGTTTGCGAAGGGTGGTTCGCGAAGCGTGAGCGAATACGGGACAGCTATATGTAAGTATGGGACGGATACATACCTTGTATATTATGAGCTTATGCCTGAGTGACATTTTGCTCTTAGAGGAAGTTAGATTGCGTAGTAGAACCATAGCCCGGGAGGCTTTTTCTGTACGTAAATGTTTGTTAAAGGTAAGGTGCCTGTCTAATACTACACCAAGGTATTTAGTTTGGTTAGTCCAAGGGATATTGAAGCCGAAAAGGTGTAATGTTCTTTTTATGTTCTTCCTCGCGTGAGGATCGAACATAATAGCCGCGCTTTTGTCTAGGTTAATTCCTATGCGCCATTTAAGGCACCAGGACTCAAAATTAGAGACGGCCCTTTGGACGCGGTAGTATACGTTAATCCTATTCCTACCCGAGCTGAAAATACCCGTGTCGCCTGCGTAGGACCCTACAGCGACGTCGGAGAATTCAGGTATATCGCTAACGAACAAATTGAACAGGCAAGGCGCTAGTATGGAGCTTTGCGGGACTCCTGAGCGTATTGGATGAGGCGAGGATAGGGCTCCGTCCGCTTTATAGCAGAAGGAGCGGTCCGATAAGTAAGCAAGGATTATGCGGACTAGTCTGTCCGGAACTTGAAAGTGATTGAGTTTATATATGAGGCCTTCGTGCCAGACCTTATCGCAGGCTTTGGCTATGTCGAAAAATACAGCAAGCGTGCGCATAGAACGGCGTAGCGCCGTGAAATTGGAGAGAATATGCTCCGTGAGGCGGAGCACTTGGTGAGTGCACGAGTGCTTCTGTCGAAAGCCGAATTGCTCGTGTGGTAAAAGACATTTATCTGCGGCAAAGGCTTGTAGTCGGTTTAACAGAATCCGCTCGTATATTTTACCTATTGTATTGAGGAGGCTTATCGGGTGGTAGCTTTCTGGAAGGGATGCCTTTTTTCCGGGTTTACGGATACCTATTACCGTTGCCTTTTTCCAAGCAGCTGGAAAATGGCAGTGAGTTATGGCCGCATTGAAGATGCAGACTAGAAGGGCTATGAGTTTATCAGGGAGAAGTTTGAGGACTTCGTTCCTAAACCCGTCAGGACCGGGGGCTTTTCTTGGCTTAAGGGCTTTTGTGATCGCGAGGACTTCGTCAGTTGTAACCGGGTCTAAGTTATCGATCGGGGGGTCTCTCTTATTGCTTGTATTGTTTGATTGACCCTCCCGACGTGTTCGGGATCGCTGGTATGATATTCATAGCGATTGGGAGAACACTGTTGTTCGAGTGTAGCAGCGAGATACTCCGCCTTGTCTATACTTTCGAAGGCGGGCGAATTGCCGGGGCCTCTATCTAACGGGGGCATCGCGGACGAATAGCTGCTCTTCTGTTTACGAACGAGATCCCAGAAGGCGAGATGAGACTGTTTGATTTCCGCTAAAAGGCTGTCCCATCTTTGACCACGACGTTCAGAGATACGAGATTTAACTGATCTTTGTAGGTTACCTAGCCTTATGCGATTTTCCTCCGTCGGATAGGAATCGTGCGCGCGTGGCGCTGCGTTTTTCTCCATGATCAATCTTCGAATGACATCAGGGAGTATGAAACGGCGATCGTTTACCGCCCTTACCTTTTTCGAGGTTTCTCTGATGGCATTCTGGAGGTGACCGACCAGAGATTCAACCGCCAGATCAGCATCAGCCACAGACTTTATCTCGTTGGGGATCCTATCTAAGTGAGGTGAGGCGAGGTTATTAAAGAGATAATGTCTGAGCTTTTGATAGTCAGCTACTTTGACTGAACGGGGGGTGTGGTCACCCGGGTGACCGAGTTGCAGAACTACTGGCCGGTGGTCGGAGTCTAGTTCATGTACGACTTCGATTTGCCGTACCTGAAGCGCGACCCCTTTTAATATGGCTAAGTCTAATACTGAGGGGTGGCAGTTAGCTTGGTAATGAGTTGGCTCTGAAGTAGCAATCACGTCGAAGTTAAGCGTATTTTCTAACAAATAAAGTATCCTACCGTTAGTGGTGGTACGCGGGTTGTTATATTGAATATGCCGAATACTACATACATACACTATAACCGAATCGCCGAGCGCGAAAAGTGCCTCCAGATCCGACTGAAGGAGAGTTTTATTGGGCGAGAGGTACGCGGAAACAATAAGAGTAGTGGGATGACCGGTCATGCCCACTCTGCCCACCGACACTTCTAAGTTGGTGAGTTCGGGAGGATCTATTGGCATGCAATATAGTGAGTTTCTATAGTATATGAGCGTGCCGCCGCCTCTTACGCCGGTACGATCATTTCTTACTATTTTGTAGTTAACAATCGCGGCATTACGAACGCTCGGTTTAAGAAGTGTCTCTTGTATGAGAAACACATCTATTTGCCGCTTCTTAAGGAAGCTAGGTACTAATTCGCGTTGAGGTTTTAAATTACGCGCGTTAAAAAAGGATAAAGAAAGGCAAGGATAAATTCTATCCTCCATTGCAAACGAGAATTACGGGGAACCGCGAATGAGGCGTTGCATGGATCGCGCAATGTCAGGGAAGGCCTTAATGGCCTTGAGGCGGTCGAAGTCGCGACTCGAGCTAATCATATCGTCAAACGCGATGAGGTCGTCGACAAGTGTGTTCTTTGAGAAGGTCTGCGAGCCAATCGAGGCCTTGGAAGGCGGATGACGACGCGGACGTGGTGGAATTCGCAGGTTTAGGTTTCGCAGGTTGAGTCGGACAAGAGCGGCGAGAAGGAATTCGACATGGGAATTGGACGGGACGTGTAGGAAATCATCTCTGCAAACAGTTGAGATGCGGGTGAAGGGGTAGGAATCGTTGAAGGCGACTGGGTGCGCGAGGAACAGCTCGCGGGAGTGTCGGATACTTTAGGCTGGCGAGTCACAGGCGAGCGGGAACGGGAGCGCGTACGCGGAGGTGACGATGGAGATGCCGGGCGGCGTGCCGGTGCGGTCGCCACGGCTGCGGGGGTGCGAATGGGTAGGGAAGTGGTTGCGGCTAGGATTGGCGAGCGGTGCGCCGGCGCGTTTGCTCTGGCGGATGGAGCGCGGACATAGTGTGCGTGTGGGTGTTGGTGGGTTTGGGTGGAAAGGAAATTCTCGAACAGGTCTGGCTGTTCCTTTTCGATAAAAGCGCGTAACCTACTGAGCAGTAGCTTGCTACGATGCGCCATATCGGGTAGCGGGCTTGGGGTGGGTAAAGTTATAAGGAAAAAGCCGATGTAAAAATAAAACCTCCATGCCGGAAGAGCAGGGGGGCGCGGCTAGCAAAAAACTAACAAACTATCCCGAGTTCAGCGAAATAACATTTAAATAATATCTACTGCACGTGCAAATTAGGAAAGAGAAAAGAAATAAAAAAACAATATCTGAAGCCTGGTCTGTAATAAAAGGCTTAAGGTAGAATAAGTTTTACCTTTGTTGGCAGCCGGTGACCGGCGTACTTACAGTGGCGGTACTTTAATCACTGCACTGATTCACAATAACGAAAAGTAATACTTGGAATTCACAATAAAAACTAAGAGAATTCTCACAATGTAAACTTGACACGATAACCAAACAATAAGTTAACATTAACAAGAACTAATTATCTGTAGCACGAACTGGCAACAATAGACGGATTATTGCCGACGAGACGTAATGGTAATACAAAGAAGCAATAGGCGGCGCGGCAAGGCGCAGCTATCGATTTCGAAAACAATCAGTGAGGGCTCACGGATACCTCCGTTCGCGACCGCGGTTGGAATCGAACTCCAAAATTACTAATATTGAATCTTCTCAAATATTGGGATTCACTGAATAGCCAGAAGTCATATGTAGCCGTTAGGGCATATGACCTTGAATACTACCTTCTTACAAGAAGGCATAAATCTCCTAATTGCTACATTTTTTTATTAATTCTTATACTATAGTCTGTCACCTTAGTGGGACAACATATAGTATATATGTCGGACTGTATAATTTGGCATGGACGGTATGTGACCTGTGTTACATTCTACTGTAATTTGCTATGATTTAAGTATATCTTGGGGAATTTTCCGATTAAGTCTGCGAGCGGTTAGAATATTCTTTTTATCTCTCCTATTATTTTTTTTATTAACGTGCTGTTAAAATTCCTTTAACGGACTTCCTCATTGTAATGCGTAGCCGCACTACCGGGCTCAGAGCAAAACGAGAGGGTCGTGTGGCAAGACTCATCAGGAAACAAGCACCGTCAGCCTACCCACTAAAAATTACCACGGCCACACTCTCTCATGTAGGCAGAGACCAGGGCCAGCGGCCACACTTCTAATAATTGCTAAAATCCTAGTAATTTTAGAAAATATATATTAATCTGAAAGAGTTTGGAACAAAACATAAAATAAAAGCAAATAGTGCTATTGGTCTCATTATATGAGATAGGCCGTGTAACATGTTATTCAAACCTCACACTATATTCGCCCTTTCGATACATACAAATATAAAAGTCATGTATCACTTATTAACTCGTTTCGTTTTTTTTTTTTTTACTATTTGACTTGAAATATGGAGTTCATATTTCTTTGACAATAAGGCGCTTCACAGTTACAGTTTACTAGATGAGCTATTTTATATTTAATCTTCCAAAACAACTAGATCAACGTAGCTTATAGGCCAAAAGATCAAGAAAGAAGAATCAAGATGTATAAAGAACCCAATGTTTTTTTTCTACCAGTTCAAATCAATAAATCCTCAACTCACGTGTTCATCACGCGAAATAAGCGCATACAGTAATTAATTGCGGACATTAAACTCTTGAAAACCCGATAATGACGTGTTAATTATATTCTTAGATATGAAGTGTAAAATCTCATTTTTAAATCAAAAACACGCAAACCTACGATTTATGTGCGTAATTTTATCAGTTCTAACAAATAAATTTTAACCTTGATATGTAATGAACAAAAATTTGGTATTATAGATAGATAAAACTGAATTTGATAATCATCTTACATTGACGTATGACTTAGACTATTGATTTTAAAAGCAATCTATTTTCATACTATAAAGCGGAAAAGTTTGTTTGAACGCACTAGTCATAGGAACTACCAGACGGATTAAAAAAAATGTATTAGAGTGAGCAATCATTGAGGAGGGCTTTAGGGTATTTAACATTATGCTACCACCAATACGAGAAAAGCTGTATTGAAGAAATTATAAAAACGAGCAAAAAATATTACATAATTTTTAGTTCCATACAAACGCAATCGCAAGCACAACTAGTAAGTAATAACTACCATGCTATTGTGAGAATGTTGAAGTTGTAATGGTAGTGTTAAATGTTGATAAAAGCTTTCTAATTTCCTTTTATCTATATACTGAATAATTTGACATGTAATCCGGAATACGGATAATAGTATAGCTACAGTATTTATTATTTCTTACATTACAATTGTTAAACCCACCATCTCAATATACAATAGGCAAACAAGGTACGACAATAAAAAAAATTTTAATAGATTTTTTTATAGTTAAGGTTAAGAAGCGTTATGGCCATAATCTCACCTAACCTTTAGTGACCTTACGGCCCAAATTGGTAGACACGCTAAACCTGTGGTGGAACTGGCTCTCAAGTGTAACTGCCGGAATATACCTATTGGTATTTGGCGGCAGATTTTCAACTTGAGAGTGGTTGCTAGCCAGGCGGGCATTAGAAAAAGCCCTACCACGATGCTATGGTTTTCTCACGATGTTTCCCTTCACCGAAAGCTCAAGCTCATTGTAGGTGGTTGGATACGAACTCCCGTACCTTGATGCGAAGTCGTACACACTACTACTGAGTTTACACCTTTACAAGAGTTTGCTAAAAAATTTCATCGATTCTTCTCGAATTTTGACCATCGGCACCGGGCGCACAGTTATATTATAATGATGCACTTATTAAAGGCTTTACATTTACATATTATCCATTACAGAAATTCGTTCAACTACCTGATGAACTACATGATTCAATAATTATGTTGCCCTTTTGTTGACTTACCAAAGACCAAGTTTTGTATTCTGCTATTTAAATAATTAACATTTATGGTAATTTTGGTAGGTTTACTATTTGTATTTTAATATATATACTTATACCTATTGTTTCATTTATAATAGTTGTTCATGAGCATCATATGATTCTCGTAGAAAATATTATTAATGTATTTATATATTGCTTCAGTGTATTAATAATCATTACGAATAAATTAATAAGAATTCTAAGTACTAACTTTTTAACCATATATCATGGCAAAATAAATAAAATGTCTCTATCTGCCTATTAGTCTACTTTTAATTCTAGAACCACTGAATTATTTTATGTTACGTATTTTATTAATCATAGGTGTATTCTTTGACAAGGTTTTAATGTATGTTTTGTTATGTAAAGTAATAATATACATTATATAATAAGTTTCAAACATAATATTAAATGAAGACTTTAAAAATTACTTTTAATAGGTTTTCTTGCATAATTGTTTTTAAATAATCAAATATATGATTGTATAATGTTTAAAATGTGTATTTATATAATGTTACGTAAAGTTAATCTTATGCAGTAGGTAACACACAAGTTTACGGTGAAGGTTAAACTGAATACTTCTCATTATCCAATTACTTGACTTAATAACCGTAGTTGAAGTTATACGATATCGTACTTAGATACTTAGGTACTCCATAGATTATATTAGATTAATAAATTTCTGAGCTAAGAAGTTATATAGCTTGGAAGGGGTATAAGCCATTACATTGATAAGGGTTATATAACTGAAAATTAACCTACGTGGCGTTAATAAAACAACATTTAATGTCAAAGGTCGTAAGCTCGAATCCCTGCAATAAGTCTGAGCTTTCGGTGAACGAAAACATCTAGCTATCACCCTCAAGCTGAAAATCTGCCGCCAAATATATACACCTATAGGTATAGGAGCCAGTCCCTTCACAAGTCTTAGCGTGTCCATGGTGGACACGCTAAGCCTTGGACAATATCATCGCTTAACATCAGGTGAGATTGTGGCTATTACGCTCAGGCTCTAATCTACAAATATTTTTAAACGTATTTACATATCTTAATTGAAAGAATATTATATATAATAACTATTTTCGTAATCAATAAAATTATATACTAAATATAGGAACCAGGATATTGCGAAATGCTCGCTTCTGTAGGTACTATTTTATCAAAGCGACATATTAAAATTAACATTAGATAAGAAAGGGCACTAATAAGAATAAAAGATCACACCATTTGTCTGATATTACTATAGATATATGAACATAGGAATTACATTTAAAATTTCGACAATAATTAATGATATACCGTACAATATTTAAATTGTTATCTACTTTATATTTTAATTCACAATGTTAACCTTTATTATTATTAGTTTTTAATTTTGTTACCATATAATGAAAACTGTAACTATTTGTAATAGGTAAATGGTAAAAAAAGAAACCATAAATAAATAATGTCTACAAACACTAGATACTAATAAGTATTCAACTTACACAAATAATTAAAACATTTAGAAGTAATAGATATATTACTTTATGCACTTATTCTAAAAAGTTACGATAAATATAAAATTGAAACCAAATAATCAAAGTAATAATTAACCCAATAGCTACGAAGTCCGTTACTTGATTATATTATTAAGGATTGCTATCAGAAGTCTATGAAAGTAATGTTCCCACTTGTTACAATACATTGTATATGTCGCAGTAATATAAAGAAGAGAAAAATAGAGCGACTGTCAAGTGTATGTCAACATCAACGTAACTTAGAGCAGTGTGTTAAAGAATGATATTACTCGAACAGCTTTAACATTAGGAAGATTTATAGAATTGTGATTAGTAACTAATGAACCAAGTAAAAACATTATTTTCGGCTTGCATCACGTCCTTTAGGAGCCATGCGGCTTAGTGAAGGGTTGATGGTTTATTTTTTTTTCGACCTGACATAACGCTGTTAGCCGTAAGGGCTTTGACAGCTTCACCGAAGTTTTTCGGACGAATGCTGAAGGCACTCAGCCCCGAGGCGGCGGGCGCATAGGTGTCAGAATGGCCGAACGTCGGCTTGGACTGTAGCCAGAAAACGAACAAAGATTCGCGAGCTTAACTAACTAACAGATCCTAACTTACTAAGTTTAGTGGTCCTAACAATGTCATCGAGCAAACCGCGCAAGGACCGCGGGGTAGTGCCTTACAGAACCGTGTACTTAACGTGTGGGCATGCATGAATGGTATGCGATGTGCTGATCTACTCTGAAGTGTGTATACAGTGTATAGAAATAAAGATTTGAGGGTGAGTGCATAAGACACTCGAATGAGATACTAACGAGAGTAAGCATACCAAAGTGACCAAAATTATGACTTGGACTATTGACTTGGATTCAATTCTACGAATTGAATTTACGTGAAATGCAGCAGTATGATCCATGTTACAGGAGCATCTCTGGATGCGCGGGCGGTGTTTTTGTGGATATGGGTGTTAGCACTCGAGATTTCTAGTACCGGGTTAGTATTATGAGTAGACATCGCTAGTTATTACCGTCAGCTTGTCCTCGGGGTCAGACAATATGTTGTATGCTGGGACAACTAGTCATAGACCGGGTCTTGGCGTTGTTATACAAGTCGAAACTGATGCCACTAAAGTGTTGCGGGTTTAGATGGTTTGACGTTTTACCTAAATAATAAGTCGGGAAGAATTCATGCATATTTCTATTGAAGGTAGTTTCATATCTTATGCAGGTTAATGGTTCGCTAAATCCATTGGCGACCTACTACTTTGTGAATGAGAAAAATTTGCTAAAGTTGCATTGTATTGGTCTTCTTTATGTGAGCAAACGGAGATAATACAAGGCCTGTTTCTACATAACATTGAACGAGTTTCTATAATCTCTGAGTATTTATATAAAGTGCGGTCTAAAGTATTTCGTTTATGTGACCTCAAGATCTTTTTGTGATCAGTGTGTTTAAACATCAGAAGGTCAGCGTTAGTAAGTAAATACTACATAATATTACTACTACATTAGATAATGCGACTACAACCGAATTATGTTTGTTATATCTAAAAGTATATTGGTAAACTGTATATTGTTTTCAGAAACTTATGCAAAAGGACGGCCCGAAAAAATATAATGCAATATAAACAGACATAACACAAAACCCTTTTAGTGGAAGACAAAAGGAAACAAACGTGATCATATTGATTGATGAATTTTATGATTTTTTCTATAAACGATGAATTTTAACATGCTTCGCATTCGTACCTTTCTAAGAAAAACAGGTATATTGGAGAGACAATGAAAACGGAGAACAGCATTTTTCCGTCTGCTGCCTTGAAAATTAACTGTTAATGTAATTAAAATTCGCCACAAAATAACTATAAATACTAATTTAGTATTGATTATTTATCATCCGCCTCATGAAAGATTCGGTTCCGTATAATTTTGAATTGTAAAAATCCTTTTTTTCTTTGAGAAGGGGGCAAACGAACATGCTCGTCACCTGATGGTATGTGATCAGCGCCGCCCGTGGACACCACTACACAACACTAGGGGAATCACAGGTGCGTTGCCCGCCTTTAAGGGAAGAGTAATCTCTCTTGAAGATATCCGAGTCGTATAGGTTCAGAACACCGACCACGCAAGTTGGTTCCACAACATACACGTGAAAAACACAAAATTGTCATAAAACGCACCTACCTAATTTCATTTTATTATTGCATATATATGTATATATATAATTACATTAATTAAGTACCAGGTGTGCTTACGGTTATATTAAATTACCATAATGATTGAACTTCAATTATGCTGTATAGGTCAAGGTGAAAATAATTTGGCTATTATAAAGATAGAAAATAGAACAATATGGTAAACTAATCAGTGTCTCATACACAATGTTATATTATTATTATCTATCAGTGGCGAAGAGTGGAAGTTTGAAAAAGGGCAGTCGGAGCAAAAAAAAAAAGGTCCAGAATATCAGCTCTCACCACTGTCAATGATGTTCTTAAGTCGATTAAAGACTTAAACCTAAACCCTATAAAACGAAACATTTTTTTTCAATTTACGACTTTCAGTCAACGAAGTTTTATTTTACTATAAAGACATATATGGAAATGTTTAACAAATCCGTCCTGCCTCTATATCGATTGTCATCTCTCGAAAAGCACGGCTTAATTGGATTGCATGCTTTTTATTTTCAAAAAGAAATCTGTTTAACTCTTAAATTCTATTGAATGAATGCCATTTCTCATGTTGACTTACCGAATTGAAACAAAATTACCGTTAACTTACACTTATAGTTATTAATCGCCAGTTTATTATATCACAATAAAACAATCACAAAACGTCAAAATCGACCAGGCATGTATGCTTTACGTAAACAGATATATCACACCACCTTTTAAAATACAATCTAAAAAAAAGAAAGAAGAAAAGTACGTGTTAAGGTACTATAAATAGAATTTTTAATTGAGAGGTGTAATATGATCACTCTTTCTGGCTTCCTCTTTTAAAATACACATATCTCTAACATATAAGCCGACGATTTGTAAGTTATAAAGGTCAAATTTATCTGAACTCTTAGAGCTATCTTGCAAATTCGTATTCGCTAATGGGCCAGTTTTTTTTTTTTATGTTAGCTCCACTAAGTGACTGCACTGTACCTGATGTTAAGTACAGAACAGTCCAAAAACAGCAGCGACCATACAGAGAACGTCAATCCATCGCCAGTCGCTACTGTCATGCCGGCCTGAAATTGGTGACTACTTAGGTGAGAGCGAGTCAGACTTTGTTCTCTTCCTAAGGAAATGAAAGAGACGGAATGTTACGCGGTAAGCCCTAAATTCACGGCTTATAACTTCGAATTATATACATTTGATTTTGAACACTATGTAGATTGCATAACGTTATATACCAATTCCTAAAGGAAAGCCGGCGGGAATCGAGTTGTATGAACTCTTCGCCACTGTTATCTATATATATATGTGTGTGTGTTAGGTATGAACGTCACCAATCTTTTTTTTATGACGCGGTTCGCAAAATTCATTTATGGACTTCCTGTTCGTTGCGTAAACGCACTACCTGAGTAAAGTTCAGCAGGTGAAAACAGGTTTTTTTAATTAATAAGCATATACATAAAATATTTGATTTCATTTGTGCTTATTTTTAAATATTTCCGTATAGGGTAAATCAAGGTGGAAGGAGTAACGTGCCATGCAATTGTAGAAGATACGAATATCCACCTTTATCTATGGTGTTTTGAATTTTCTCGGCATAACAATAAATTAGTAACAATGTCTATTTGATTGAAGCGATAGAGAGAACCCGCTGAAACAATGAACGAATTTGTTAATTAATTTGTATATATTTATCTACTTTTACATCAAGATGAAGGCTGAAAAGCTTTCGAAACGTCGGGATCAAAAATTTAATAAATAACCGCGATAAAATCCGTTTAAATTAGTTTTATTTCAAAGATGAATGAATTTTACCTGTCAGTTTAGATCTAATCAACTATGCAGGAACGCCTTCGTTTTCATGAAATTTTATACACAAAATGTACAAATATCTCATCTATATCTGTATTAATATTGTAAAGCAGAAAAGTTTAAATAATGGGCAAAAATGATTAAATCATTTATAGTTCCACGCGAACGAAGTTCTAGAAATAGCACGGCTAGTTATTATTCATGGATTAATAATGTAATACGAGATTAAAATAATAAGAAAGCAGGATATAATTTATTCCTAATAAAATACTTGCGAGCAAAAAGGAAACTACCAATAAAAAAAAATAAAAAAAATACAAACATAAATAATAATAATGCGTCAATATTATGTTAATAATAATGTCTTTTGTTAGTCATAATTACTATGCAATAAATACGCGTAGGTATAGTAGTTTATTCCTTTAGCTTTAGAATTTAGTCATAAAAGTACTCGACATATTTGTATTCAGATATATCTCTGCATCGTAAAGCGCATCAACTTTTCAATTAACTCATGGAATGAGCTTCATATTTCTTTATAACCCCCAACGTGATTATGATTGGACATTTTACAATATTGTTCTCATCAGACCTACTAATTACCATGCGAGCAAAATAGTAGTATTCCTAAAATTAATTTAATTTTAATCACATCATTGCTTAATATCAGGTTAAACTTAATTTTAAATTTAAATAATGTTATGAATAACATTTGTGTATATATGCCAAGTAGATAACTAGATCGAACTATTAGGAATCATTTTAAGGAATACTAATTATATTACGCACATAACACTTTACCTTCAAAAAATTGCAAGTTTGGAATATGAGTTTGTGATAGTCAATACTAATAATTTTTGTATTGTTTTTCGTACTTTGGGCCAACAATATTCATTTTGTTGCAGATGGCATCGACGGTAAACAGGCGCGTCGCACCGGTACTAGTGGACCTCTCGGTGAACTATTTGATCATGGGCTAGACTCGTACTCAGCTGTCCTTATCCCGACATGTCTGTACAGTATTTTTGGAAGGTGGTTATTTTATTTATAAAAAATTTATATGTGCTGTTTATAAATAACTACCGTTTATATCAGAATGCTAATGATTTTTTACGCATGTTAAACTTATAAATAATATTTATAATATTATTCATAATAGTAAGTTTGGCGCGTGACCTTTAAAGATCAAAAGAAAACCTGTAACACAGTAAAGAAGTACTAGATTGACTGCACAGTTGGTATAGCGGTTAAAACAGTGGCCTAGCTACAACCGCTGCTCCGAAGTACTGTGGGTTCCAGTCTCGTACAAGACATTTATTTGTGTGATCCATAAATAATTGTTCTTAGTGTGGTAATGAATTTGTGGTTGGTAACTATATTTATCCTTCGCACTGAAATTGCTTACCTAGGTAGATACAATTTATATAAAATAAACTTTTTGACAGGTTCTTGTTCCAGTACAGACCCCTTTACGTTTTAAAGTACTCTAACATTCTAAATACAAAATTGTAATATAATTTTTGACAGATTTTATATTAGTATTGTTTTAATAATTTTCAGAGATGAAGTGAGCCCGTTGAGATTTTTCTTCGTGCTTTGGAACATATTTATAAACTTCTACCTAACTCATTGGGAGAAATACAATACTGGTGTCATGTTCCTACCGTGGGGTTACGACTTCACCATGCTCGTGAGTTGACGTATTGATTGAAACTGTCATATAATACGAACCTAAGTACCGTAATTTGCGATATTATTTGTCATAACGTTTCCTTATAGCTTGATTTACTATCTGATGTTTTTGTAATTTGTTTCCTTAAGTAGCAATTGAAGATTTTGTTGAGGCTACGGTGAAACCGATTTTATACTTTTGTCGTAAATGTAAAAAAACCGCTTCTAACGGTTAAATTCCATTTAAAGACACTTTATTTTTTAGAACTAACCATTTTTATGAACGTTTTTCTGTAACCATCTAGAAATTTCTCATTGTCAAGAAAGTAAAATATACAACTTGCAATAACCAAGCCCAAGAAAACTAGCACGCTACTAATCTTAAGGTTTAACTTAAGAATATTTGCAATATTTTATAACCTAATAATTTAGAAATTATGTATAGGTAATTCAATAGTTTTCTAAATAATAGTCTCATTGAGATGGCTGGTGCAATTAGTATTGATTTACAATAAAAAATCTGAGTGATATTTTAAGGATAAATGTAGAAATATAATATGATAGATTTAGTTCCATGTTAATTTGAATGTTAATTCAATTATTGTATATTTTTACTTTTTTGGTTATTGTACAAAAAATCACTGATTTTTATTGAAAATCTTATGTGTGTCTATAAGTATAACATTATAGTATAGGGCGCTTTCAGTTTATGTGTTTCTTCTATCTGACTGTCGTGCGTTTGTATACCAGTGTTGTGGCATCAATCAAGCCATGGATGCTGACAAAGAAGCATTTAGTGCTTTTGTTGAAAATCATCAAACAGAAACAAAAATGACGCACCCTATGCTTTCGTTAACATATAATTTTAGTGATTTGCATAATCTTTACCCAAGGTTAAAGGAAGATCCAAACATTTTTTTTAACTATTTAAGAATTTCTAGAGAAAGTTTTTACGAATTACTTGAATTAGTGAAAAGCAGAACGTATTTCATTTTCTTTTATAAAATCATCCACGTTTATATCATCCATTTTAAGCAAATAAATAAATGAAAATTTGATGAAATTAGCTCTGTAGTCTATAATCACCGCACTATTCAACACCGAAATGAACAGGTGATAGCCGCGCTGTAGCCGCACCGCGCGCTTTATATGAAAAAAACCAGCATCCATGCACATTACGAGTAACGCACCGCTTTGGTACTGCAGCAGGCCGACAAGTAACGCATAAAATGAAAGAGCCCTTAATCTTTGAAAAAATTGCATGACTCAGGTTATATTTACATAATATATTGGTTAACAGAACAATACTTTATATCTATTTTGGATATTATAGGCGCCACTGTGGTTCTTACTAATTCCCTAAAAATTTAGAACATTGTCTACTGGAGAAACTAGCTTATACATATCACTACACTTCATTACATTTCTTCACTTGAAGTCACTTTTGAAACAGAAAAATAAGACTGAACAAAATGCTAAGATAGCTTAAAAGTAATATAGTTTATTTGTATTTGTGTATTGGTACTTCAAATAAATACAATTTAATAACTTATTATTATGGTATAACATGAAAAAAAACTAGTACTTAAGATATAAGTACCAACAGATTTGAATAAAATACATGTTAAATAAATTATTCAGTTTTAAAATGAGTGAATAAAAGTAATCTAATTTTAAAAATATGAGGTTTAATAAGTATTGAAAGCAAGTCATAACAAAAATAAAACTATTGTTTTGATACTGGTGTATTATGTAATTGTGTTCAAAATCTTGTCAAAACTGGTTGAGAAATAATAAATATAAATTTTGGAAGTTATTATCTTACGTGTGTTTCAAAAATATATTGAATGTTGTTATACCCTGTTATTTGAAAAATACCATAATCTATGACTAAATATGAATAACTGAATATAGTTTTTATATAAAATCCAAATTATACCACAGCAGACACAAAAATCGTTTTCAATATCACAACTATTTATAATATCATTTTCATGTTGTTATTTTTATTTAGTAAAAAAAACTGATTTCAGTATTAATCTCAACAACTTATTTATTTTGTACTTTATAATAGGTAAATAATACAACTTCATGTTTTTATTATAATTATTTATAAAACAATTGAAACCAACTTAGTTGTAGAAATAAATTGGTATTATATTCATTTAGACTTGAAAATTTAATATTTATTTTTAAGTATAACACACTACACATAATATTTATTACTTAACAGTATTTATGTACAATATTTTTAGAAAAAGATTCTAAAATCAATATATCTTCAAGCACAATGAAAAATGCTTTATTGATTATTTCAATATAACATACCTTAAGCTAAGAAATATTTATAGATATAAATATTTATAGATAATTCAAATTAAAGGCAAAACATAATAAAAAACAAAACTGATTATGCAGATGCCTTTATTTTCGTTAGGGATTGTCATCATCAAGTTTGAATAAACTAAGACAACCCTCAAGACATATGCCCAAATTTTTTAACGTACACCTCTTCTCTATGTTGTTTTAGGGTTCGTGCATTCTTTTGCTGGTGACTTCATTCATAGGTCCGAAAGCTTGGCACGTGGAACTGCCCGGCGGACTCACACCGGGTATCGTGTTCGAATTCATGCTGTACTTCACGGCCATACTCACTAGCCAGACTGTGATCTTATGGAATATTTACAAGTAATAAACCGTTTGTAATATTTAGTAAGTGTGTATATAAATTATACAGTAAACACAGTATAAAATTATAGTCTAGCGTTATGGCCATTATGTTACCTGACGTTAAGTAGTAACGCAATTGTCTAATATGTTGTATACGCTAAGCCTAGTGTAGAGACTGTTTCTCGAGTGCAACTGCCAGAACACACCTATAGGTATTTGGACTCAGATTTTCAACTTGTAGTAATTAGCCAGATGGGCATTAGAAAAAGCGCTACCACAATGCTATGGTTTCATCATGATCTTTTCCTTCGCCGAAACCACAGGTTCATTTCAGGTATTCGAACTCACATCCCTTCAACACGCGACCAACTGAGCTATCATTTCTTTAAAAACGATAGTCTAATACTATAAAATTAAAATAGATAATCGCAGTACATTAAAACTATAATAGATAACATTAGTTTTTATTGATTACCACAGGGATAGTAAAAATGTACTGCGTAAATGTAATTAATGGGATGGTTCTTGTTATCTCAGTTAGAATAATACGTTATAGTGATGAACTGTGTTTAACAATGCAAGGACATATTCTTTATTCTGATACCTATAGGATCAATATCAAGTCTACATCCTAATCAATATCATATAATCAATATAACCTACAGCCTAATCAATATCAAGGATACATATCAAGCCTTTTCAGAAAAAACATCGTAAGCGACAATTGTACTTTTTACAGGAGAGAGTTTTTCAGTCCTAATTATAAAGAATTTATGATATCTTTATAAAACATTATGACTGGTTGTTCATAATTAACCACTGATCTATTACAATAGTGAAAATTAACACACTACTTGCAATTTCTAAAGATAATTTTTAGGAGATTACAATAAATAAAATAAAAAAACAGATTTTCTGAAAAGGCTTGATATATATTTACCTATTGTTTTCTTAACTAACAAAGATCTCCAACGGTCATGTGAAGGACTCCTTGGGAGCCCATGAACCTCAGACTAGGAACCTTCAAAGTCTTTAGTATAGGAGTATAACATATGTAAATTTCACTTTACAGATCCTATCGCGACAGAACTGGCAAAATGCGTTCTTTTAGTGAAGCAGTACGACCTCTAGTGCCACTCTTTATGTTTTTCGCACTAAGTTCCATATGGGCCGTATGCTCTCCAACGGGTATAATTAATCGCAGTCCGCGACTCTTCTACGTTCTCACTGGAACTATTTTCTCTAATATCAATGTGAGTATCTTTGTTTATTCTTACCTTACATTTTACTCGTAATGGAAGTAATGATTGAGGTAATAGAATTACCTGATGTATTAATTTTAATTAATTTTTTAGTAAATTTAAGTTTTTTTTTTTGTATCGCGTATACAAGAAATAATAAGAAATTGAAACATACTTAAGTTCTTAACGCAAATTTTGATAGTTTGCAAATACGAATAATGAATCTTTTACAAACACTTGTGAGTTTAAGGAAACCTTCAAAATTTATATATAATAAAAACTAGTTTAAACGTTGTCCCAAAAATAAAAGAACTAAAAACTAAAAGAATGAGACGCAGAATAACAAGGGTTAACAATATTTAACTAATAATCATACTATTTATTTAAATAAATTTAACATTCACAACTAAAGTTATCCGAAACTATCGAATATTTCGAAATATTTCATATCCCGTAATGTTTCCAAGTAATTCTTACTAATATTATAAATTCCAAAGTGAGTTTGTTTTTTTGGTAACGCTTTCACGTCTAGCCTAATAAATTTATTACTATGAATTTTGGTATAGAGATAGATGAGACCCTAGAGACGATTATAGGTTACTTTTTTTAGCAAAAAACTTATAGGAGGTGGGTTAAAAAGAAGAATAAACTCTGTATGAAACTTCTTATTGCATCATCTGATATTACCGCGAGCGGAGCCGCAGCTAAAAGTTAGTATACGACAAATATATCACGTAGAGTATTAACCATAAAATAATTTAAAATAAAAAAAAACATCAAAATCGTTTCATGGTTGCCGGAGATAACATTCATCCGGACATAACCTTCCTCTCTTTTGAAGGCGGTAAAAAAAAAATTGTTTGACTTACCTCACAATGTCATTTTTGTGTGTGTTGTATGAATATGTTAATTGTGTACGGAAGGAATGTATGTGTGAAAATGATTAACCAGTGCCGGCTAATTGTGTCACAAATGAGCGATACCCGGTGCGAATGGTTCAACGGGCTGCTGGTGCCATACGGCGCAGCGGTAGCGGTGGCGCTCTGCGTGCGCGTCTCGCCCGCTGCCGAGCTCATGCTGTTGTCCGGGCTGTGCGCAGCCGCCTCCGCCGCGCACATATACTACGGTACTAAAGTGGTAAGCACCAACAATCAAATCAAACTTACTACATTATCATACATACAAAGTCATACACGCACATCCATAGGTTCCGGCCATAGAAGGGTATATCCGGACCCTTTCAAAAACACAATTTGAGAAAGCTGAAGCACACTCAAATTCGCTCATTAAGGCATCCGTCTCCTACGTTCCCACCCCTAATGAGCAGTTAGTTAATACAAAATTCTGTCGGCGTCGGCCACGTAACATCTTCTTCGACCCACCCGATGTAATCACGAGTCAAAATCAAGACTTCCCCGTAACCTCAATAAAACGTACGCACGTGCGCGCTGACCCGCGAAACCGTCGTCCTCGCCGCCGAGGGCGGGCGGTTAACTTCGCTCCCGCACACCCGCCGCGGCCATCTTCTGCGGACGCTAGAACCTAGGTCGATCCTCCGGAATGGAGCCCTAGAGCTGACCCGCTCGCGCGATACAGTGACTCTTCACATTCACTGAACCCACATCACTACACTGCATGTCACATTCGTGCACACTCACACAGTACGTACACGATTCTGTAAGGGACCGCCCGTGGTCCTGAATGTGGTTCGGCCTTTTATTTGATTGTATTTATTATATATAATACTCTGTGTTTCTTGCCTTCTTCTCGGTTTTTGGGGTTCTTTTTGCTAGGTACGGTACTCTCGTCATCTTCTATTTAGGTAGGGAGGACGCACAGTACAATCTTGCCTCGCCTGCCATGGCATAGTACAAACCAAAATAAGATTTTCAGATCCCGAAGGGGATCAGTTAGTTTCGATTTTTCCTTTTTTGCAATTAATAACATTTCAATTTTTTTTATTAATAGCTAGTACTGCGTTCGATTTTTTCCTACGCAATTCGGCAACAGCCCAAGCCGAGGTTCGATCACTAGTGACACCCTTGTGCGAGTTGCCCCGCGAGCTCGAGTGCCTTCCGCGCTCGCCCCCTCTAGTTCGGTGAAGCTGTAAAAGCCCCATAGGCTAACAGAGTAGGGCCCTTAGAAAAAAAAAAACATCCATAGGTGGATTCGAACTCACGTCCCTTGACGCGGCATCTGTACACACTACTAACTGAGCTATCATCGCGTCAAAATAAACCGTATTTTGCATGTATATGCATAGTCATACAAACCACATACTATTTACTATTATACTATTTTAATTGTAATTAGAAAAGTCATGCATTTTTAGGTTAATCGTAAATGGTACAATGTGAACTTAAAACATATGTATTTAAAAAATCCCTCTTTCAAATCTCGCCTGAAGGTTTTAATACATTAGTAAAACAATGTTTTCTCAGTATATAATTTATACTTAATTGTCACTGAACCGGATCGGATCATAACAATAAAATAAATATTTGAGATGTAGTAGTGTAGTTACTACAGCCTTTTTTTTATCCTAGCTCGGCAAAGTGATTGTACTTCAGCTGATGGTAAGTTTCAGTACAGTCCAGTAACAGTAGTGACTGCCGTAGGGGCAAATGTCCTTCGTCAGTCGCAACTGTCTTGCCGGCCCACTAAATGTTTCTTCACGCCTCGTTTAAAAGACCCCATATTATAAGAAGGAGGGAACACCCAGATCGGAAGACGGTTCCACAGCTCCACTGTACGACAAAGAAACGACTTTTCGAACTTTTTGGTTCGCGTCGGGATGGAGGTTATGGTAAAGCTGTGGCTCCGTAGTCCAGCACGGGTGGATCTGTTATGCAAAAGAGAGGACGCAATTAGGTGAAAAAACTCTTCAGAGTATTCGCCATGATACAGTCGATACAACACGCTAACCGAGGCTATATCCCTATGCAGTTGAAGCGGTTCTAAGTAATTGGTAATGACTGGATCATTCACCATGCGAACAACCCATCGTTGCAGCCTGTCCAGGGCATCTAGTAGGTATTTTGCGGAACCGTCACAATGATGCGAACAGTATTCCATACATGGCCGAACCTGAGCCTTGTAAAGAAGGTACAGCTGGTTGAGTGGAAAATACCGTCGCATCTTGGTCAGGATTCCTAGCCTCCGTGAGATGCTTGATATGACGCTCCCGATGTGATGCCTAGGATTGAGGTTGCTGCAAATATCAACACCTAAGATATTAAGGTTTTTATGGATTGTAATAGAGACGCCCTGAAGAGTTGGGAGTGGTGAGAAAGGGGATTTTTTGGTAGTGAGCGCGCAAACTTGAGTTTTATTGCCGTTGAACTCGACCAGAGTTTTTTTTCCCATGAAGATATGCGGTTCAAAGCCCGATCGACCTCAACGACAAGTTCCTGACGACACTTTACTGCTTCTTCCGACCGCTGTTAGGCTTACTGGTATAACACCCATGAACCGTACTGTCGTCTGCATAGCAATGGATGTTGCCCAAAGGCAACATATCATTGATATGCAGAAGAAAGTGGGTGGGCGAGAGTACGGAACCTTGTGGTATTCCAGCATTCACTGTCCGGAATTGCGACTTGTGTCCTTCAGCGAGCACACGTATTCGGCGATTGTCCAGAAAGCTGGAGATATATCTACATAAGTTGTCGGAGAGCCCGTACGCCGATAGTTTTGAAAGCAGACCACTGTGCCAAACCCTATCAAATGCTTTGGATATGTCAAGACCTATCGCCAAAGCCCCGCCATGTTTATCAATTGCTTCTCCCCAGCGGTGCAGTACGTAAGCCAAAAGATCACCCGTTGATCGGTTTGGCCGAAAGCCATATTGACGATCACTGATCAACGAGTGATTTTCCAGGTAGCGGACAAGTTTGGTGTTACTGATCCGCTCCATAACCTTGCACAGTACTGGGGTTACGGCAATTGGGTTTTTGAAAAAAAAACAAAAATGATTTTTTTTATGTATTTCAAAACTTTATTATTAATAATATTGATATTTAATGCAAAAAATTTCAAAAAAATTTTTTTTCAATTAATTATAAACAATTAAAAATTGATGAAATTTAAATAAAAATCACGTGACTATAAACGCGCCATGATTGGTCACCATAGTTGTGACGTCATAATGTTATAGCTATTTAATAACAGTACAGCGTTTACGGCTATTGCACGTGACTAGACAATAATATTGAAAATTTATTGCTAAAATACGAGTTGTTAGTTGGTTCCGATTAGCTATGTGTGATAAAGGATTTATTAAGTCAAAGTCTGATAATATTCCTGATATTGATATATTTATGATCACCGATTTTAAAAAAAATGACGTTCGGTTTAATTCTGCTGAAGTTCGAGGTGGCAAGGCATCAAGGTAAGTATGTTAAAAAATAATATAATAAATGAAAATTTATTTACTGAACTTTACTTAAATATATAATAATTATTTGATTTGTATACTTAGATAAATAATAATTAATAACAATGGTATTAAGAAATACTTACATCGAAATGATCTTCACAACAAAAAAAAATCGATTTTGTTTGGGGATTATCACGGTGCACTGCTTGAAACCATTTATTTCGACGTTTGTCATCTTGGGGAGCATTTAAAAACATTTTGTCAGGAGTTGCCTTTGTAGTATTCGTACATAATGGTACAAAACAAGAACGATAACTTTTGAGGTTCGACATTTTTAATATAAATTTAAATATTTAATAATGTCAACAAAATTAAATAGATCAAAACACTGTATTTACTATTTTTCTATGAACTGCAATGAGTGAAAACTAACATTATGACGTCACACGCGCTCGGATTTGTTCAGGAGTTGTCGGCGTGTCTTCGGTACTGGATTCAAAAATTAATCTTTATTTTGAAATAACTTTTGAATTATTGCATAAAAAAAAATAGTTTTGTTATAAAACTAATATATAATCTTTCCATTTATCACAAAAAAAAAATATTTTCAAAAACCCAATTGGGCGGTAGTTGTTCGGGTCAGACCGGTCACCCTTTTTAGAGATCGGTTAAACATTAGCCTCCCTCCAAGCACTAGGTACTATACCAGAGTCATAGGACAATTAATTTTAGCAGAACCGAAATATTATGCCATTAAAATTTTATGCAAATTGCACAAACTTTCTTTAAATTTGGTAATTCTTCTTGGCAAGATCCTATTTGGACCTTTATTCTAACTTATTTCTTGTAAGTTACTTACACACACCTACTTATTTACTTACACAATAGGAAGTGTGATAGCGCTGATGTACTTGGGTATCGCCACTCGCGGCGTCTCTTTTCATGCATCCTATGACAACCCTTAATTAAAATATAGATTTAAAGAAGATCAGGTCATACCCTATTTTGTACCATAAAGCGTGTCATATTTATGGTCTAAAGGCTTCTTTTTAAAAACAACGAATGATTGTGTTGTACTCTTTTGCAGGTACAAGAAATGTGTGAACATTTTAAAATCGATTGTTTCCATATCAAGCCAAAGACAAAGTAAGTGATTAAATCGCTTTGTAAATTTAAATTCTTTCGGGTGTTATTAATTTATATTTATTCTACTATACTGTGGTTGTACATACCTAAGACTATTTTATGTAATAATTTATTTATATTTAATTAGGTTAGAATTTACATGCATATTTCATAGCGAAATACTGTTATTTACATTACTGTAATAAATGCCATTTCTTGTTCTACGGAAATTAATAGTATGATATTTTCAATAAGCATCTCGTATATGGCCAATATTTTTCATGTATTTCAATACTAACTGTAAGGTTCTTCTCATTAATGGGTAAGAACTATGGTTGTCGTCTTTTAACACATCGACATGTGAATAAGCAGTGACATTGTTTTAAAAGAAATATATATTTTTTAGGGTATTTTACCTTGGTTATCTTATTTTTATGGGTAGATTTAGACACTTTAATGTTGGTAGGCAAAGATTTAATGGTTTATGATAAATAATAGGAAATTCACAAACAGCGTTATAAGCGCAAATTGTTTGTATTTTTTTTTTATGGCACAAGAGGCAAATGAGCAAGCGTGTTACCTGGGGATAAGTGATCACTGCCGCCCATGGACAACACTAGAGGAATCGCAGGTGCGTTGCCGGCCTTTATAGCAGGAACTGGCTCTCAAGTGCAACTGCGGGAACATACCAATTGGTATTTGGTAGCAGATTTTCAAATTGAGGGTGGTAGCTACCCAGGCGGGCATTGGAAAAAGCCCTACCATCTTGCTATGATTTCCTCTCGATGTTTTCCTTCAGCGAACAAGCTCGTTGCAGGTGGTTTGATTAGAACTCAAGTCTCATGAGGCGGCGTAGCTACAAGCTACCACTGAGCTATAATCGCTTGAAACTGATATGAAAAGTAGTTAAATACAGTATATTTAACAAATCTGGGTATAGTATAAATTCGTGATGGCAGCATCTATAAAGACGATAATTTTGATTACCAAATAATTGTAGTATATTGAGTGGTTCGCGGTAATTTTACAACATAGACTTATGACACAATATCTTTCCGATAATTCCTTCAAAATAAAAGTCACTATGATTCAGCAGTGTCTTGGAAACTAGGATAATCTATTTTCTTAGTCCTTTTGACGACCAATAACATACAACCTTAGGCGGTTTGAAAGAAGGAAATTTTAGAAATTAGTGAAATTGAAATCGTAGGCGTAAATTGAATAAACTGTATTTATATTCGGGAAACCGGAGCTATTTCAATATACAGTGTATAATGCATTTAACCCAGCTCGACTTAAAGACAATCTCCCTAAATGTCGAAATTGCTTCATCTTCTCGCTATTTAACAATAACTCTCAAAAAGCCATAAAAAACGGAGTCCCGTAAGTATCGTTCGCTACATAGAGTATTTCAATTGTGACAAAACACCAGAAGGATGTGGAAGTGACGGAGTAGATGGTTAGATAGGCGAGATACTGACATAGGTTTCGTAGGTGACGTAGATTCCGATCACAAAACAGAAAATGTATTACTTGCTATAGTGACACGTTTAAGCGTATCGTGTTACAGCATCAGTATAGCGACTATTCATACACGGTGGTACGCATCTATACTGAATTTAATTGAGATCATAATGTACTTGCATATAAACCTGGTTTATTGACTTTTTATTGGTTAATCACGTTGCCAGATCAGCCAATAGGTATATGTAGCTGTGGAAATCGTGTGAGCATTTACAATGAATCTTAGTGCACACGGCTCCTACTTACGTATAAAGCAAAAGCAACGCAATAGCTCGAATCACTGACAAATTTATATTATGTACTAAGGTGTAGTTAATTATTAGTCAATCTACTACCGATTACTAATTTTGCTAACGCTTTGCTCTTGCTAAATACGTAATAGGGCAGATTGCACTCCGCTTAGTAAACTTAAGAATTATCAATCGTATACATTTAACTAATGTTAGAAATTTTAGTAATGAATTATCACTTGCATTTGTCCAACGGACGAGTAATAAATGAAGTATTAGATGTGAGGTTATAATACTTTGATAAAAAAAAAGTGCGACATTATGGAATGCCTTGCAAATATAAGATATTTAAATTTATATAGCGTTCTTAATTAATAGTAATAAAAAAACAACGGTGTAGAATAATAATAGTAGAGAGCGACGGAGTAGAGGCGACATGACGTCATAACAAAGCGTCATGTCGTTGGCCGTAATAACATTTTCCAGCTAAGACGCGGCAACAGATTATTCACATCAAAAAAATATTCTGATATCTTAATAATGGTATGTCAACGAATCAATTTCACTGTATAACAGGTAAAACCGTTTCATATAAAGTATGTGCCAGACATTTATATAATATAAGTACATGTTATTCTCATTATAAATATTATCAAATTATGTTTAGTTGTATTGATGTGTATAATACTCCAGTCGTAATTACCAGTTTCCACTGTACATCAATCTCAAATTAATTCTATTTTTAGAAACATGTTAATTTAATAATGCTGCTTATTTAGTATTTAGTTCTAATCAATTACTTCATAATTGTTTATGTACATATATGTATAGTACACAATATTGTGCAAATGAATGGAATCAACCTGAATTTTTCAATTTCTCGCACAACAGAGCTGTCAAAACATTGAAAATATAACCTATAATACTTGGTCTGTTTTTAGTGATTGTTATTTGCAAGTTTGTTTTACATTTTAAGTTTTAAAAATGTATTTGTGAATATTAGAAGGCTTGTGTACTCCCTACTAAATTATACGTAAGTTTCTGCAGTTAAAAGTTGCGTGATGGAAGTTTACCAAAAAAAAAACGCGAAAAAAATTGCAGGTTGAGCGAGCACATATCTATATCTCAGAGAAACATTGTAAGAGAATATGGTGTAAGTCAGGAAATAGTAAGGTTTTAAAGCGTAAAACACCGATGGTAATTTCTTGCTTTAGATGAGCGAGATGAACCCAAGACAAACAGGTCACAACCTGCAGCAAGACTTAACAATATCAGGTCTAGCAGTCCATGACACAACTCTCCGTAGAAGACTTTTGGAATCTGATAGCAGGCCTATACGAGCACCAAAAAATCAATTTCTAACTAATCGCATGAAGAAACAGAGTAGAAAAAGTGGAAAAAGGAAGTTTCAAAGAAAAATTAACGCCGTCCATATTGACCAGACTGTAAAACATCGTGTAAAAAATGTTTTGGGGGTGTTTCTCGTACAGGGGGGGTTGGTAAATTGGTGCCAATCGATTGTATGATGAACAGTGCATAATACATATACATTTTGTAACAACGTTTGAATGAGGAACTTGAAAAAACTTGAAAATGCCAACCACAAAGCGGAGCCATTTTTCAACAAGACTACTTCCTGCCACAACTCGCGGGAAATTATGAAATATATCAAGAATAAGGGGATCCGTGTTCTAGATTAACCCAGGAATTTACTTCATCTGAACCCCTTGAAAATTTATGGGCTGTTTACAAAACTGGAATGACCAAAATCGACTGCATTACAAAAATAAAGATGATTAAAATGATCATTTGGGTGTGGTATCGTAATGTGAGAATTTCTGAAAAGTGCCAAAAAATAGTGAAATCCATGTCAAAACTAATAAAAGCAGTAATTGAAGCTAAAGACAGACATATTTCTTATTAGTTAGCATAACTGTTATCATATAATTTCATATAAAAAATCCCATGATTCCATTAATTAGCACAATATTGTAATACCGTCCACTGGCTATAAGGAAAACGAATATAAATTGTCATGAAATTCTTTGATTTTTCATATAGCTCATTCTCAATGGATGATAAACAAATGTTGGACACGAGGATGGAGGTTGAATCCCTGAAGCTAAGCATCGATATATAGCGGTGTACCAGCCAACCAGTCTGAATATAAATATGAATATTCACGACAGTAAGTCGATTTTGTAAATCACTTACCCAAGACTACTGCAATACCCAGTGAACACACGACCTATATCTGATATCACTTGTACAGCATGTGTGTTACGTAAATATGACACGAATAATAAATAATACATTTGTAATATTAAATTACCAGACAGTAAGTTCAAGCATTGTGTCGTAAGGGGGTGGATTAATGTGTGAGCAATGATGATGTTTGGAATTAACACCCCTCTCTGTGCTTCAGCTAATAACTTTTATAAATGCCCACAAAAACACACATACACACATAAAAAAGATATAAACATGCAAATCTATTGTCAGTTCTTCTCAATGTAAGCGTTACTTTTCGAACAAATGGTAGTTTAGACTTTCATAAACGTCTTCTTAGGGCCTAAATTGAATAAAGATATTTGATTTAATTGAGGTTATGTATATACTTGGTAGTGATCAAGTTTCCAATGGTCGATAACAGATTAAAAAGATTTTATAAACGTCTTACCCGAGACAACGTCAACCCAGTGACCAGAAGACCTATATTTGATATCCCGTGTGCAATATTTATGTAAATATGACACCTATACCAAATATATATCATTACTTTACTGGGTAATGATCCAATTCTTTACCTTCAATTCAAATTGAAGGTAAAGAGTATAAAACAATGTATAAACCTATTAAAAAAATCATATAAAAAAATTATGTACATTTTTTTCTTTACGATTATATAAAATTGCTCGCCGTGACAATAAAAATAATACTATTTCCACTTAAAATTACCAATCAATATCAACAATTATAAAAGTATGTACGTACATTAATTGTACAAAGGTCTTTATATTTCTGTAGGTGTTTTGTCATCACATCCTACAAGAGACTTTTTCTTCTTTCCTTATATTGAGTGAATTCTTATAAAAAATATTTTGTAAAAGATTTTCGTGGTAAATGTTTTCTTCATTCAAAAACTATAAATACAGCTGACAATATATCACAAAACAATCTTCTACGAAAATATCCATAAAGCTCTGACTGCCTCATCCTAAAACACCAAACTATGTATATAAATAGCCCTTGCTTTATTGCATCTTACATTTTAGTATAAGATCCTATTTAAGGTCAGTCAGCACCACTTTTTTTTATCGCGTGCCCGGCAATAACCACAACCGGGGATCGGCTACTTCATAGATACCTTGTGCTCGTTGCCTCGGACTAAGTGTCCCAAAAGCTCGTTAAAGCTGTGAAAGCCCTTAAGGCTAACAGCATATGTCCAATCGGAAAAAAAAGTAATTTACACAATTATTATTTTAAATTTAATTTACTGTAGAATTTATCCAGTACAACATATTCCTCTCCATAGTCAGTGGACGTTATCTTATGAATTTGTCATGTTACTAGTGTACTAGTCATAAATATTTGTTTATTTAGTCGCCCATGCCATTAATTTAGGTAACATAGTCTGGTGTCAGAAAAAAAATTATGTATAGTTTTTGGGCGGTTAAGCTTTTTCAATGTGTTTATTTTATTAGTTCTTAATACAGATTAAAAAGCAGTTATCTAGTGTGTCAAGTATTTGGAAAGTTATTGAAATTGTTGGGGTAAAGTAATTAGCTTGATGAAAAAGCAATGCCACCCAAAATTATCTAGATATTCAACAATCTTTTGTTGACCACTTACGATATATTATTTAAGTATTATATTAATATTATAAGGCTACTACTCAATGGATGTGCATTTAAATAACTTTGCCAGCTGCAATAAAAATAATTATGATACTAATAAAACATATTATATTTCCTACAGAAAAAATATTACATTGACTGACTACTATTTAAGTTCAAAGCTAACCACATGTGGGCTGTTTTGTTTTGCAAAGTCATTTTAACATTACCGCTTGGCTTCTATAAAAAAGTGTAATGATATGTAGTCTGGGGCTTTCCTTTAGTTAATTCCTACATTGTTTTATAAAGTAGGTACATTCACATTACTTGAATAGAATGTTCTAAAAAGTAAATTTTACCTTTAATATTTATACAAAAGATATTTCAAAGCAGTCATGAGGACTGCCGACAGAAATGAAAACTTAAAACTATAAACAAACAGTTTTTATTTATGGATATCCAAATTAATTATTTGATCTTAAATTAAAACCTATAAATCATAACTGTTTATAATGCAATAAATTATACTAATTTGAACAGATATAATGTTATCGTTAACACGTCACGTGAACATGTAGATGACGACTTACATGAATTGACTCCCTATAGAAGTTTTCACGTCAATAAGTGGACTTTGTAAAAACAACAATATATATTTTACAGTATTTACAGTGAAAAATGAAAACGTACTGTTTGCTTTCCTACATCTCATATGGCGCCGTTCATTAATTACATAAGGGTCCCGTCGGTTTGAGAGGTTACGAAAATCTATACAAACCTTTATCTAGGGGGAGGGGGTAAACCCCATTAATACGTAATATTTGACAAGTCGAAATGTTACTAAAAATCGATCAATATTTTAAAACTGTTTTTTATTATTTAAAAACTTGCTTTATACTACTATATAAACTACTTCTATTAATAAGATAAATATAATCTATATTTAGCAATGAAAGAGTATAACCTAAATTAACTGCTATGGAATAAAAATCTTTGATTTAAGTCAAACTGTGATTTTGCATGTAACTTATCTTTTTCTAACGTTTTATTATTCAGAACAACAAAATTGAATGTAACGTTACTTAAGATGGGGTTCAGATAAATCTTATGTACCCTTACATGAGGCTAGGGGGGAGAAAAATCGTTAAAGTCATCCTATCGTAATTAATGAATGGCCCCTAAGTGTACCGTAAGAAAGACTGGCAAAGATATTTATTTATAAAGTACCTTTATGTCAAATGTATTTTATAAAAAAAATATTTTTTTTAAACTATCTAATTATAAACACTATTTAGACAAATTATATTCTAATAAAAGAAAGAATTAAGCCTAATGATGAACTAACTGCGTCAGGCAAACGTCCTGTTTTAAATTGGTTATTCCTATTTTTTCTTAAACACAATATAAATTAGAATTGTATACTTTCACTTGGTTAATAATGCAAAATTGTATTAATAAAAAGTGTGAAATTAAATTTCCTACTTTTGCAATATCGTTATATTAAATAGTTTGTTACTGATCTGAAGCTGCAATCTCTCAGATTTATTATGTATAATATAAATAGCTTTCCATGTATATCATTAGTTTTAATATTGTAATAAATAAAGCATATAATCCGTATACTTCATTTTATCTTTAAAAATAATAAAAAGTTTCTGTATATATTTCCGAAAAACAAATAATATGACGTGATAAGAAATATACTTTTCACATTATGCGTATCTTCATTGCAATTAAAATTAATAACCCCAATAGTTTAGTATACCTTACAATTACTTTTATATATTAAACCGTGTAACTATCTGAGATAAATAAATATACATGTTATATTTGGATGCCTATTATGAAATATCTTGAAAAATAAAACTACAGAAAAGGTTTTATGGTTTATATATTTTTCAACCTCATACCCATTTCAATTTTATAAATTCAAACCCCAAGAACTCTGAATTCTTTGTAAAACTGAACTTAATATTGTACCTGTATATTTAATAAGCTGCTTTGAAAATACACTTGATGATCATGATAGTATCATTACAGTGTTGTAAAACCAATTACAAACTTTAACATAATTTAATTATGAGATGTTTTGTTTAATTTAAATCCCTCAAAAAAAGCATTTACAATTCTTATATTACACTAAAGAATAATATATAAGCACTTTATAGACGACCTTTTAACCTAATAAGGCAAAAAATTTAAATGCTAGATTTATTCCAATTCTGAGCCAAGGGGAGATTATTGGTCCAGAGTCTGTCTTTCCATTGCACTGGTACAGTAGTCTGGGCGACAGTTGGTGTGTACCAAGCGGTCCCTCCTTAGCGCCAGAGCCCAGTTGGGCTAGCCACCGGGCAACGCGGTACTTATTAGCTCGACCCCAGGTCACTCCAATTTATGCGTCAAAGGTACACTGTGAAGTATTAGAAGGTATTCCGGGTACGTCCTGAGGCGAGAGTGTATCTATGAACGGATTTCTCCATATAAAAAAAGGTTTATCCCAATTGTTACTCATTTCATATAAACCAAAATATGCAGTTATACCTTTACGCAAAAAAAAAGTTAGGCCTACCAATTAATATTTTACCAAAATACTAAATTATATCAATATTTAAATTACTTATTTGACTTTTTTAATGTGATATAGTACTTTTAAATGTAATATTTACCCATTTCAAAGTTTTTTACATCTTTTTTTAGTCATATACTTTTTTCTGAAATTTTAAATGTCTATCCTAACAACCCATCTGAAACTTTATTTCATGTAGACACAACCCAAGATACAGGCCTTACAGTTGATTCTTATTCTTCTTTTATTACTTTTTCTGCTGTCATCATGCTTATTTAGTATTGGTGTTACTATTTCATCATTGCTTCATTCAATAAACCTCTTGAAAAAGCTTCCATGGGATATATTCAATAGAATACCGTCCTCTCAGTCCAAATAATGACAGACCATGAGAGATTTCATAAAACTTTTAGCTTTGAAGACAATCATTATACAGCAGAAAGTCATATGAAGTATTAAATTAAACCTTAGTAAATGGTTGCTACCATACAGCCATCAATACATCATTTTAGTAAATCTATTACTTTCTAGCTTAAGTATGTATATTACCTCATTTTTAAAGGTTGAGTACCTGGCTGTAGATCAAATTAAAAATACCAAACATGATAGCATAAAAATTGTATCAATGGCAAAGCATTTTTTTAATAATATCATTTTATCCACTGCTGAAATAGCAATATGTAAATCTATAACAGTTGTCTCATTTTCCAGTCGAGAACCAAACTAAACATAATGGAATAAAAGATTGTTTATATAATGCTATAAAAATCCATGTCTACTTCTTTTTCCAAATATGATGTGATATACCTTAGGCTACACAGTATATTTAGAATAAGTAATGAAATCTATTGTTAAATCGCTGTTCTAATTGGTCACATATTGTTTGTAGCCATTCTATTACAATTCAAAAATACTGGATGAAAAAATATTTGGAGTTTCCGTTAGCAACTTTGTCATAAGAAATAACAAAATCAGAAGAAAAGGAAATTAAGGTTTAAAAATGATAACGAAAATACAATCATAACTTTATTAAAGACAAAGAAATAACTAACAAGATGTACTTATTGTTTCATTAATTTCATCACTTAATGACAACAATTTCCTCCATTGTTCTGGTGTCATACTAATCCCTTTCTTACCAGGTAACAGTTCTCCATTCTTCTCATAAAATTCTCTTATGTCTACATAAAGTTTACCCTTGAATTCTCTCACTTTGACCAACTTTTTACCTTGTATTACCCAAGTTGGTTCTTTATCATTTGTTCTAGCACCCATTTTTGCTTTTTTTTCTGGTGGTGCATTTCTCTGAAATTAACATGGTATAGATTACACATGTGGCAATTTTATTTGAACTTCGTTTTATTTCAATAACAACAGCCTACACAGGAAATTTGAAACAGTCTACAATATTTCACACGGATATGAAAACCATAACCAATCAGTAAAATTTAAATAAATGAAGAAAACTAATGGACTGGACGACACTTACATCAACAGGACCATCATCGCTATCACTGCTGGAACTCTCTGCCTTTTTACTCTTATGCTTTGGCATTATATATTCTTATGATCTACCTATAAATATTTTATGTAGTATGATTAATTAATTCCTTATTTTCAACGATGTGAGAACAGTAATCAACGCACAACTCAATTAGAAACAACAAATATATCCTTGCCTGCCTCAATTCACCGGTTAACGTTGCCAGATATATATTTCGTTTTCTCTCTAAAGTTTGCAAATTTACAATTAAGAAAATCTTCATTCGGTCCCAAATAAAAAGTTTTTTTGTTATTTAATTATATATTAAAAAATAACTCGATATTCTAACTCAATAAATTCAGTTGTACATTTTTGTAAATTGGTGTCCTTACCTTCCACGAACCTACCTAAAAACCACGAACTCGGAGGAAAAAGCCTTTGATTTGCCAATAATGACGATTGCTTAATATTACCACTTCTAAAGACAGAGCTGAATTATAGAGTCAAATAAATAAATTTGTAAATAATAACAAAAATCACTTATTGACAGTCTAATATCGAGGTCAAGTTAATAAAAGTTACAATTTTTATGTTTTTGAACGCTACCATATTACCACAATAAACAATTTTTTTTTTGCCAACCGTCCCAGCAAGATGATTATTTCTTTTCATAAATACATTAATAGAGGTTTTTGGTGGGATTTTAGTCTGTTATATAGTAGTGAAAGTGTATGAAGTGAATAATAATCACTACGATTATTATTTGTTATTCATAAATTTGTTTGTTTATTCCCATATTATATAAAAAAATGGCGTATTGCATAAAATAACTTAGTTATTGACAGTAATATTTACACATATGCCACCTCTAGGCAGCCTCGGATTTACCGTTATTTCCGAACCGGGTAAATACTTAATAGTGACGCCCCCTCTCCAGTGTGTGAGGTCAATTGTATAAAAATAAAACTCACAAATATATAATGGGTGACATTTTTTGTGACTAATTACTTTTTGAAGTTAAAATTTCCTAAATACACTGTATGATTAATGAGGTTGAACCGTCGCGCTAGGCTATGTAACACTCGTTCCAGCAAAATCGGCACGAGTCGACTAAGGGAGCAAGAGACAGTCAACGCGCCTCTGCTATACTTACTCGCTCGGCGAGCGTTACATGAGAGAGCACGATGCATCAGTCGCATTCAGTTGCAACATAAACACGGGATATGTCATGCGAACACGTTTAATTTAATACCTTATAGTTCTATATCGTATTTTATGCTTGCCTTAATACATAGCTTTCACTTCTGTCATGCGGTATTAAGTACGCAACATTTTTTTCTTTGCGTTACATAAAATGAAATACAGAAAACATATAACCAAGAAAAATGACAAACGATCATGACATTTCGTGCAACTTCTTTGATTCAATGTTTTGTTTGTTTTCATCTCATTCCTTTCAAAATCTTAAACAAGACCTTGCATTATCGCAACAATATCCCAAATTGTTAAGTCGATAAATTTAAAATCCAACATCGCATGCAAAAAATTACCAACTTCATACTAAGATTCTGTGTCTAGAAAGATTCTGTAATTAATTCCAAAGCTTTGACAACTTCATGTAAATTATTTAATAGAACAGTAACAGCGTAATGTTTAGACAACCATCTAGTTTGACTATTTACATTTTAGCTTGGCCTTATACACTTTAGTTTTTCTAAAAATTATATTTAACCAATTTTGTTTTTGGCACCACCTGAAACAGCCCCCCGGGGCAAGTGCCATGGGTTGCTCCATTTAGATACGGGGCTGCCTATAGGCTAAATCAAATCGCTGACTATGATACATTTCCTTTAAAATTAAAAGTTGATACTACGCTTTAGATGGCTCCAAAAAATGCCTCATTCAAAAATAGCCTACCTGAAAATCCGCCACTGATATTGGACACAAATGATGTGATTTGGAAATAATAGAACAGGCTATATATCATATAATAATCCTAAGACGTCATAAAAATAAATGAATTAATTTAAAATTTTAGGAATTTCATTAATTTTCTGTGATATATGAGTAAATTTGTTACTTTCGGTGGACAGTTATATAAAGCACAAAGTCATAAATTGGTGTATTTAATTTTTCTTTAAAATAGTTTCATTTATTCATTTACGAAGCTTATCGAAATATCAGCTTATTTAAGTTACTATTATAAGTACTATTTAAGTTGTATTACTAAAAGTAGTCTAAATATTTGTAGTTGGAGTAATTACTAGTATAGGGATGAACTAATTTTAGTTTATGATATACTGTTTATATAACTATAAAAGTTATTTATTTAACCATGTAATTAGATAAAAAAATGGAATACGAATACAAAAAAAAATTATTTCAATCGTGTCAATTAATAAACGAGTCGTTAGTAGCATCACTATAGTCAACCATGTGTATTGTGTCATCTGTCACGCGAATTTACAAGCTTGAACAGTTGAAGTTACATTTTACAGTTTTTACAAATTTTTATTTTGATATTTATAATCTGTAGTGATAGTCTGCGATATTTATATTTTATAGTTTTTTTATCGCCCATTTTGTGGTTGAAAATATATATTTACCTTCCTACTTATTTTCCATCGTTCTAAAGTATATTACCGATGCCTTTAAATAAATATTGTTATTTATATTTTTAATTGAACATTGATCGTCGATAGCAGTAGTTAACCTTTTATATACATATACTTAAGCAGATTATTTACATATCAGAATAATATGGTTGAACCATGGAATGATCCCTCACTTCTACCACCACCTGTGCACACGACACCAACCGACAATCTTAATGGTAAATACAATGTAAAAAATTCTTTGCTACCCCTACATTTCCAGGAATAGTAGGAGTATTTGGTTTACAGAGTTGTGAGTACCATGTACATGTTGACAAACCTTTCATAGCAATCTTTTTCTTATTTTTCTTTATTTTGGGATAAGCCAATACTTTATTTAACTGATGTTAGGCTTGTAAGTCAGCATAACAGAGATGACTAGCAATTACTTACTGGTCATGCTATGGTCACAGTTGCTTGTGGATTTTCTTAAAATAGTTACAGTAAAAATATCAAGTACATTAAAAAAATCTTTGTACTAAACACATGTGTATGTTTGCATGTGTATTGAAATGTTTAAAATTGTTGTAAAATGTCATTTTTATAATAACCAATTATTATAATATATAATCACTTTGATATCCTTTACTGAGTTCAGTACTTAGCCATTTATGATTGCCATAGAATATCTTTGGTTTCTGATAATTTAATATTGACAATCTACAGAAAATATATTTGTAAATATTGATTTGCCCTGTATAAGTTTTATCACTGTACTTGTATTATTTTTCAGGTATTAAAGGGTTAAAGCAAATATGCAATAAAATCATAAAAATATTGACAAAACAATCACCATTGCATGAAGAGAGTGCACTTCTCTCAAGATTTCTTTATAAGTTTGATAGGAAATTTCGTAATGATATTGGTTACAGATATTTTAAGAAGGTACATATTGGTTTAAGAAGGTACTTATTAATTAACCTTATAAAAGACATAGAAAATTTTTCTAATGCATTACCTGGCACTGATGATGAATATGTTCCCACCAAGCAGATGCTCGAGTATGTACTGGTGAGATTGATAACATTTTCAAAGATTATGTTAAGAATATGTATTTTATCGAAGCAGGCAGCTATCTTTTATCTAGATAGAGTTAAAAGAGGTGAAAGTCACTGGATGTGTTTAATGCCTTATGCCTTACTATCTAGAGTGTGGTCTATCAGCTCAGTATTGCTAAAACATGGAACACAATGGTATTCTTCTCTTCATTCTTACCTTAACAAGTTAGTGCAGAAAGGATTAAAGTTTCTACCTGACAACTATAAATTGCCAGATAACCTTGAATCATGGTTAGATTTAGAAAATTTGGACAACTTTGGAAGATTGGAATGGGCTCAAAAGAAACTTGTGAAAGTAGATTTGTTCTTGGATGATAATGATAGTTTTGAAAATATATTGGATTATGTAAACCAAATTAATGAAGATAGTCCTGAAGTAATTTCAGATGATATATGTTCAACTGTAAAAGAAGAAATTACTGAAAACATCAAAGTTTCCGTGGCTTCAAAAATAGATCAAGGTGAAGCAATATCTAGAGAGAGCTTTAAAGTTTTGAGCAATTTTCAAAAAAAGCTTCAACCTGACAGATGTTTGCACAATTATGAACTAGTTACTGATATTACCACACTCAAACAGTTTATAGAAAAAGAGGAATTACTTAGAAACGAAAATAGTAATTTATCCCTTACAAGTCACCTGAGTTTCATGCAATGGCAAGCTTTAAAAATGTCCTTACAAAAATTTTACACACCATTATCTAAGAACAGGAAAATTGAAAAGAAATTTAAAAAGATATGGGAAGAAAAATGTTTGAATTACCTTTAAATAAAACAGTATATATGATGAATATTATTTACTATTAAAATTTATAGATATAGCAAATACAGCACCATTCTGATAAATATATGAATACAAAGTCATTATTAGACTTTAAAATTAGAATAATGCATTACAAAGCTCAGCTCAGGTACAAAGTACAAAATTATGGAAGATAAATGTGTTATTTAATAATTTGACATACAAATTGTTTTAATTGATTAGTATTTTATGTATTACGTTTTTTTTTACTTTTGAGTAATATTTTTAACAAATATAAAATACTGTCTTGTTTTCTACCTAACACTTCCTTTTCATAACAAGCAAGGATAAGGTTTAAGTTTTAATTAAGTATTTGTTAATATATATCAACGAAAAAATCATCATAAATGAAATAAAAATATTGTAATGAAACCATGTGGCATTATTTGTAGAGTATTTACACTGGTTCATGTATTTTCAACAATATTTGTACTTTTTTTTTTTAATTAATAGATACTATTTGCCGAACATTATACATTACATGAACTATTAATATCACATATACAAGATTTTACAAAACTGGAATCAAGTAAGGAATGGTGTGACTATTATAATATTACAAATTAAGTTGGTAAATGCAGATAACTGATAAATGATATAAATACATGGTTAAAAGTTTAGTGGAACAAAAGTATTATTAGAGGCAATAATCATTAACTTTGATAGTTTTTATATTTAGTTGCGTATCAGATTAACCATACACTGAACATATAATAATGAATTGAGCAAACATGTTAGGCATGGTATGTTGATTTAAGTTTTTTTTTTAAATTTACTATGTTAAAACTTTGCCCATACACAAAATCTATGTAGTATGTGATTGGTACTAAAGTTAGCCTGTCTGCCTGACTACAATGTAGATTTAATATCCGGCTCTCAGTTTATAGTCATTGTAGTTACCAATTGTTATAAAAATCAAAATAGGTGTAATAGACACCTAGCAATATGCAATAATATATATATACAAAAATTGCTTTCTTCATACACAGGGTTTTTGATTATCTGGTAATGACAACAGTTGGTTACTGGAGTATTGACACAACCATATATAAGTTAAACAAATACATCAACTTTGCAATTTTTCTGAGTTATGTTGTATATTATACACATGCCAAAACAACTTATTATATTCAAATTCGGAATTGATAATATGTGATGCATTGGTTCAATAAAAAAATACAAATAAAATAAAGACATTCTTAAGGTCATAAAATTGATTGGAATGTTTATTGGTTTTTCATGTTTATGGAATGTTTTAAGTAATATAATATATTTTTACATTTACTGATGTTCAACATCGCTGACTCAATTCATTAATAGTTATTGTAAATTAAATTAGCTTGGGGTTACCATCTTTATTGATATTCTTTCTAAATAGTATATTGTCTAATGTGATAGTTTCACTATGCACAGCCGATATGTTTTCAGTTGTCAGCAAAGTTTTGTGCATCAAAATAAAAACTTGCCACCCATTTTCCTACTTCTTTGTAGTTGATAATCTCTGTAATCTAGCTTTAAGACCACCCTCTTTAATTGGTTGTGTTAAAGATTTTCTCTCTCCTTGCAGTTTTTTAGCTTCTTTTAACCTAAAACAATATAAATTTGTATATATATATATATATGTACATTCTTGGGATTGTATGTTTTTTATATGGAGTAAATCTTTCAAAATACATTACAGTCAACACAACCAGTTTGTTCACAATTATACAAAAAGTTTAACCATTGTAGTATTCTGTACAACAAGTATTCAAATGTACGTTAATTACAAGTTAACTGAAAATACAAGAAATTTAAGCATCTAATAACAGTATATAAAATCAACTTATAAAAGTTGTATTAATAAAACTTAGGTTTTGGTCTTGGTTCAGCCTTAATTGCTATATTGATTGTAAAGCTTAGTTTAGCGAGTATTAATTAAATAATGATTTGTGTGAATTATAATTAAAATACATGCCACAGAAAATTCAGTTGCCAAAGTGCTCTGTTAAATAACACTTACTTTTCCTTAATTGCAATTTGCTCCTCCTTTTTATAAATATCTTTGAAATCGCTGCAGAACGCTGTCCACAATGAGAAGAATTCCTTTGGTTCACAATCTTCCCGTTTGCCACATTTCGGTGTGTACTGATAGAATTTAACTGTAGCAATAAATTTATTTCGACACTCTTCCAAATTCTCATATTCAGTCTTTAGTTTCTCTTCAGCCGTGTTCAGGAATGTGGTCATCTTATCACGGAACACATCCAGGTTTCCTTTGCCATCACCAACCGAGACGTTTTCGTTGATATTACGTGTTTGAATATCTGACTCGAGAACTTTCTTAGTCTTTTCTTTGCAACCTGCATACAAAAGAATATACAATAATATAAATTATTTTTATATTAGTAGCTATTTTGCTCGATGGAATTTTTCAACAGAACCATGTTAGTTTAGTCAGGATTCACCTGTTTATAAAACTATTAAGAATAAATTTTGAAAGTAATTTCTTAGTGTTCACCTAATTACATCAACTTTATTTCTAATAATCTATATAAGTAGTTACACGTAGATTCACTATTATTAACAATAAATTAGTTATTGCAAAGATATATAATATTTTCAGAGGTGAATATTTTTTTTTAATTAAGAAAATATTACGGTCAGTTATGAGCAGAATAAACATAAGGACTTTAAATGAACTATATAAAATAAAAGCATTTTTTATTCCAAATGTATTTTTTTAAATGCAGACCAGGAGTCTTCTGACATGAAATAGACGTGACAATAGATTATAGAGATTAAACTTTTGGATTGAAAGAAAATAAATGAGTTTGAAGAAGAAACATTTCAAGAAAAATATATTTATTTTAACATATTAAATTATTAACTTGAATTATTAACTTTTTGAAAAGGCTGCAGAAAGCTAATTGCCGCATTTAAATATATTTGACTTAAATGAAGTTTTCCGTAGAACCTTAATCTGTTTTGTTGTGGTTTTAATTTTCATTCATAAACACGATTTTTTAATTATCATAGAAATATCCTGAAAACTTTAAATAACAAGAAAATGACCATCTTATTTTTTTGTTTATAAGTTTAGCGTTATGCTAATAATGTCACCTGATCTTAAGTGAGGTACAGTCCAAGTTAGTGGACACGCTAAACCTGTGGAGGAACTGGCTCTGAAGTGCGACTGCCGGAATACACCTACAGGTGTTTGGTGGTAGATTTTCAACTTGAGGGTGGTAGCTAGCCAGGTGGGCATTAGAAAAAGCCCTGCCACCATGCAAGTGCAGTCTTACTGGCGACTGACGAGGGTGTGTAGACCCTGGGGGTCGGGGAGGGGTTTAAGGTTTTACCTTGGAGCTGTTTGTCGAGAGCGGCGAGGTTATCAGCGACGTCAGCGAAGTCTATAGCGGCGGCGCGCGCCACGTCGCCCGGCTCGGGCACGGGGAGCGCGGGGAGCGCGGGCAGCACGCACGCACTGCTCTCGTGCCGCATGTACGTGCGCACTATGAAGTGCAGTAGAGTCACATTCGACTGCTTCGACTGCCGACAAGTTTACCTATATTCACTAAACTATACACCTGTTCATTGGTGGATTTACACTTTTACCGTCCCTACCAATTAGATTCCACATAGGACTATGTAAATTGTAGAAAAAAATCAATATAAGTCTCAGATTCTAAGTGGTGAAACATGTAATCTAGCAACATTTAGATATGCAAGTATACATCATTTCAGTTCCTAAAAAACAAAACAAAAATACCCCAAATTTGCCGCCTCTAAAATCTGCCGCCCTAGACTCTAGCCTACTCAGCCTACTGGTAAATCCACCACTGCATCTGTTTGTACGCATAATTTTTATTTCAAAATTTTATATATATTTTTTTATAGTTTACAGGTTTTTTGCGGTACGTTCATAAAATACTGTGACAAAATGTGACATGGGCGGATGGGGAAGTCGGATAACGTGACGTTTGCAAGTGATAAAATTATACATGTTATTACAGATGTTTATTTATTGTTGCAACAAATAAATATTGAAATTTTGGTACTGCCTTAATGGGCATATATCGGGGAGTCTATCATTTTATTCGATTACATATATTGATAGGGGTCGCAGAAAATGTGACATAGCCTGACAAAGGGAAAGGAGTGAGGTCTCAAAAGGTAAAATTTTGCGTGACGTATTTTATGAACGGCCTCTTAGCGTGATGACCACAACCTCGATGTTAAATCACGATACGGCCCAAGCATTAGCTTGGACATCCATCAGGACAACAGGACATGCTAAGCCTAGTGCAGAAACTGGCTTTCAAGTGTAATTGTCAGAGCACACCCAAAGTAACTACTTTGCGGCAGATATTAAAACTTGACGGTGGTAGCTAGCTCTACCACCATGCCATGGTTTCATTACGATGTTTCCTTTCACCGAAAGCTCAGACTCATTGCTAGGATTAGAACTCATGTTCATTTACGCGGCATTCGCAGACGCTACCGACCTCAGGATGATTCAACGTCATCGCTTCGAAAAGCATTAGCATTTTTGTTTGATGCATTGTGGTTGCGATTGAGTCGAACACATTAATATCGGATCTCAATTATAAGGGGAATTATTATGAATGACAAAGCTTTTTTTTTCGTCCTAAAAGTTTAAATCCGCGTACAAAGCTGCGAACTTAGCCAGTATAATATGATAACTCTTTTTATTATTATAAACAGGTAAAATGTAGGCTGTTTATTTTAGAACTACTGTTACGTGATACAAAAAACATTTTACTGATGGACAATTGAATGTGTCTTGAGTTATTTAGATTATTTTTCAGTGATATGAAGTTTATATTGTGACCAACAAAACAAATTCACGATAATTAGACGTTAGACACACAGTCACAGATTCCTTGTATGTAACCAAATTACCTATTTATATTAATTTAAAAATATAACAAAACACAATATTCTATCTTATTACTTATACTATTACTACTCTTAAATAAAAGAAGTCCCCAGCATAATGTGCATAAAAATTATATGATGTAACACACCTTGACATCCTTCAATTTTGCCAATATTTCAAGCCCAAATCCATCAGCCTGCCCTCTTTGTCCGTTGCCGCCATTCATGTAATTACCCAAGGTCAGGATTATAGCAAATAACTTTTTTAGAGATTCACTTGTTGTAAGAAACTGAAATTAATATATGTTTAATTGTACATTAATAGCAGAAAGGAACACTGGTTATATTTTGTTAATGTTTTACTATCAGGATAAGGGAAAACTATTGATATGACTTCTTCTTTATACCTCTAAGATTTGATACGATTATGACAACAAAAACAAATAAGAATTCAAAGAATATGTTACATTAACTTCATAGTTACCAAAAGTAGGTTCGTCGTTTAGTGCCATCATCTTGGCTACTCGGCTTACAGAGATTATAATTATCGGTAGTAATTATAATAATCAGTATACGTAACCCAAAAATAATTAATATGGTAACATTAGTTTGAAGTGTGACATTAGTGATTGCCAAATTCCTTATTTTACAATGGCATCTATCAATGTAGGCCATTTACTATTTCTTTCGACATACTATTTATTTAAGCATATTTGAGAACACTACACGCCAATGTCAAGTGTGAAGGCTTTTATAAAAATGTCAAGTGTGAAGGCTTTTATAAAAACAATTACTAGATATAAAATAACACCTAAACTCATAAAAAACATTTGTAGATCACACAAATAATATAGAAATGAAATAGCATTTTTCATATTTATATATTTTTATTTATTAGCCATAGGAAAAAAAAAGACTTTAGCCAATTAATCTGTTCATAGATTACAGAATTTTGAGTAATACTAGAATTTCCTTACCTCACATGTATGTTTCAAATTGTCTAATTTATGCATCATAGTACTGATAGAGTCTTCAAATTCAGCTTGAAACATAAAACATGATATTCTGTCAGCAAAGTTCGGTATCCCAGATAAATCATGTAGGAAGGCTTCAGGTCTATCTAACGGTATTTCTGGTTTACTCTTAAGATGTTCTCGTATCAATGAAAGCTCCTCTTCATTTGCCCGCTGTAATATAAAAAATTAAGTAGAAGGATAACAGCCAATTCAAAATGTATGTTTATAAATTAATATTTTAAATTAAATCTACCATAATCTTATCATAAGTATTTGGTCTCCTTAATACTGTATCGAAAAAAAAAGATACACATTGTTTCTAATGATGACAATAAATGTAAAAAATGTGGTCTGTAGAAATTTAATTTACAAGCCCACTATCATGTCAATTTATAGACTGAATAACTGAATGTAAAATTCTATTAATGTATGTCATTAATACTAAGTGTTGCAGGGGTTATTTAGTGGATATGCAGGTAACAGTGAGGTTGTTAAAAAATAAATCCACACCTTAATAGTTTCAATATATAAACAATCAGTTATGCTAGTAATGCTAGAGTGGGCCAAATGCCTTTTTTTAATGTTACGAATTTTCCTCTTATATTCGCCTGGGCAGGCTACAAGAGGGATAGGTCGGATTCCAGTAATACATACTTATTACTAGTATTGGTTGAGCTACTTGAAATCTTCATTAATTGCATTTCAATTGAAAGCAGACATCAAACAACTCTAGATAGGAGATCTATAGTTTCTTGTTAGATGTTACTCAATTCAGAATATAAAATGTACCACACAGATGGGGCTTCAGTGTCACTGAATCGGTGACATCTATAACATTGAGAACCAAAAAGATTGTAGACTCTTATTTCTATCAGACTGTGAACCCATGAACCGTGAACCGTGTACCCATCTTCCTATCAGCATATTCCTTCCTTCCTATGATATTGGATTCTTCAAACAAGGCGTAAAGTGATACCTAAGCAGGCTAGCATAATAGTGTTGACTGGCAGTGAATATAGACTCATTGTTAGTCACCGCTGATTTGGATTATACTGCACTTAACATCAGGTGTAGTGCAGTCACTATGCTATGCAACATAAATAAAAAACCTTTTGGTTATTATATATTTAGATGTATTACTATTATTGTGAATATTTCATTACCAGTTCATAAATTTGTTGTAAAGCTTCCAAACTGACCACAGACATATCAAAATTATATATAGCATTTTCAATTTCTGAAAACTCGACATGTAAACTCTGTGCAAGTATGCCCACATTCTGCGATCTTTTACTATCCAAAATCTTGACTGGTTTGATCTTAGTTTTTACTTCAACTTTTTTCTTTGCAGGTGCTTTGACTACTTGACGAGAGAATAGGTCAGTGAACTCATCTATATTGTCCAAACTTGTTTCTTCAATTTCTAACCACAGAGGTTTAAAACCGGATTCTGAATCGCCATGTACTGGTGGAGGAATGGTATTTGCTAAAATTCTTGTCCAATATAATGGCTTCATAGGTGCTGCTGGTTTAATTGGAGTTTTTCTTAAAGCTGTAAAAATAAACATGTTAAGATAAAGGAATAAAAAGAAATTTGATATAGGTATTTAACACTTACTAGATCTCTGCATATTCCATCCACCTTGTGGAGGGGCTGGAAATGGTACAGGTCCTGATATAGGTGGAGGTGGAGGAGCGCCAGAACTCAACATGCCAGATATTGTAGAAGGTTGTAATCCTGGCATAGGGGGAGGTGGTGGTAGTGGTGGTCCCAAACTAGGCATTGGTGTAGGCATTTGTCCCAAATCACACATTGGAGGTGGTGGTGGTCCCATTCCTGGCATAGGCGGTGGTGGTGGTCCCATGCCAGGCATAGGTGGCGGTGGTGGACCCATTCCTGGCATTGGTGGCGGCGGTGGACTCATTCCTGGCATGGGTGGCGGCGGTGGACCCATGCCTGGCATAGGTGGCGGTGGTGGACCCATTACAGGCATAGGTGGTGGTGGTGGTCCTATTCCTGGCATAGGTGGTGGTGGTGGTGGTGGTGGTCCTATTCCTGGCATAGGTGGTGGTGGTGACCCTATTCCTGGCATAGGTGGTGGTGGTGGTGGTCCTATTCCTGGCATAGGTGGAGATGGTAGTGGTGATGTTGGGGACTCTATGTCCAATAAATTAGGAGTCAGAGACATTGGAGATGATGACGTTGGTACTGTCATTGATTTTAAAGGTGGACAAGGTTCCAAAGACTTTAAAGATGGTGCCACTTCTTGAACTTGTGCAAACATATATGTAGAGAGTTTACTATCAGAAACTGAAGTAGAAGTTTCTGATATATATGAAGAATCTTTTATTATGATAATTGAATCTGAATTTAGATCACTAGTTGTTTGCAGAAATGTACCTGGCATTGGTGGTGGTGCGGGAGGCATACCAGGGAGAGGTGGGGGAGAAGTTTGACAAGGTTGACTTAGATGAATTCTATGACTTAGTGAATCGGTAGCTAAAGAATGGTTGACTCTAGTTTTGGGCAATTCTTTTAGATCTGTACCATATGTAGAGTTTAGTTCGGTAACATTGAACTCTGATGTAAGTGTTTCTTTTGACATTTTCATTACTTCTGGAATCATTTTGTTTGATTCTTTTGATATTTGACTAGCTTGGAAGCATTGTTGTTGCTTTTTATCTGGCATTGCATACAGAACCTGTTTTGATATGGGATGTGGTGAACTTGTATATGTTTTTAAAATTACATCTACTTTTAGATCTAAGGAACTATTATCTTTATTAATTGTATCAGAATTGTTTTCACATGTGGTTTTGAAACAAGCATTATTATGATTATTTAAATCTTTAATCACAGATTTTGAGGTCATCTCTTTAGCATGTTCATTATCTTTAGTTTCTATTTCTTTTGTAATATTATTTTCAATACTTTCATTTTGATGCACTTTATTATGTAATTCTCTACTTTTATTTAATTTACAATAGTTCTCTATTCTATCAGATCTTGAATCAGGTTTCATTGTAACATCTTTAATATTTTTTTCATTTTTATCTAAACTAATTAAATCTACCACATTATTGTTATTTACATTTGTTCTTACTGGGTCTGATATATTTATCACAGGTTTAAATGAGAGTTTGTTTACTTCATTGAAATTTGCAGTCTGCAACTCTCTGTTTTTAGGTTCTGTTATATTTCTAGTTAAATTAAAGTCAGATATATCATCACAGCTTTTTCCAAAATTCTTGTTAGCTAAATCAACTTGTGAACTAATTTTATAATTCTCTAATTGATGCTCGAGTTCTATTAGCTTTCTTTTTAACTGTGATATTATTACTTTTGCTTCATCTATGTCACTGATTTCCTCATTATGATTTTGGTTATACAATCTATTCTCAATACTATTCCTGCCGTCTGGTGGCCACACAGGCATATGTAGTTTGCCTGGTGTGACCGGTTGAGAAGCTGGAGTCTCCATGTGAGCCCAATAATACATTAGGCTCGGCTAAAAATGAAACTATGATTTATAATGGTTCATACTTTAATACGGCGTTCTATGGTTTTTAATTACGATACCATACCTTAAATATGTTCTCTGGTGGTGCATCCTTATCAGATATTTGCCTGAGCACACCAGCAGCTAGGAGGTGAGTACAATACTGAATTCCAAGGCTTTTTAGATCTTGTAAACTTAATATACTTTTTATGTGATTATTCTCGGCAACAGATGAAACAAACCAGTTCACAAGCATCTGCCCTATAAATCAAAGGGGGAGAATTGTGAAAAACCAGATCAAAAGTAAAAATAACACTTACAATTTTACTAAAATATAAACATTTAAACAATGACAACATTGACATTGACATTGACATTTGCAATATGTCATAGATTATAACCGTATATTTATTAGGTGATTAACTGTTAGATACCTAAGCGGTATCATGTAGAGGTAGAGTTGAACAATTGTAGTAATGGCAGTAGCTGATTATTCAAATTCTATTTAGTTAGTTCTAATTGATAAAATAACATATTTATAATTCGATTTATTGAACTTGATTGCGGTATTGTGGCGAATATATTAAGGAAGAGACTATATGATAATTTCTACAGCGACTAATCTCTCTAGGATTGTTTATGTTCACACATCACTGTTGTTGGATAACTCAAAAAACAATTTAATGTATGTATATTTTCTAATGCAACATTCTATAATCACCCAATTAACCTAGTCTCATCGAGCTCATATGTAGGTAGTATGTATTTTTTTGTAATTCGGTGTTCATGGAAAAATTGTCCATTATTACATTTATATTTTTCAATATGAAGATAAAATCCAAATATTATTAACTTATACAAAACTAAAAACACGCATTCAATTTTGTTCTATGAATTGTTTATTAAAATTAAAATGCTGATATTCTTTAGGTATGAATAAGAGTAGTAAACTAAAAAAGTTGAATTTATAAATACAAGTTTATAAAACGGAAACATGGTTTGAACGTGCTAACCTTAGGAAATACCAGTCGGATTTCATTTTTTTTTTTTTTTCGAACTGACATACGCTGTTAGCCCCAGGGGCTTTGACAGCTTCACCGAACTTTTTGGGGCAAGTGCTGAAGGCACTCAGCCTCGAGGCAGCGGGCACGAGGGTGCCAAAACGGCCGAACCTCGGCTTGGGTTGCTGCCGGTAAGTGAAAAAGATTCACGATCCTGACTAACCAACAGGTCTTGTCTTACAAATTTAGTGATCCTAACAACGACCTTATTAGGTAAGCAGCTCAGGGCCGCGAGGGTAGTCCCTTACAGAACCGTGTACTTAACGTGTGAGTGTGCACGAATGGTATGCGGTGTCATGGTGTACTCTCAGTGATGTAGAGTGTCACTGTATCGCGCGAGCAGAGTCACTCGAGGGCTCCTATCCGGAGGATCGAACCTAGGCTCAGGCGTCTGCGGAGGGAGGCCGCGGCGGGTGTGCGGGAGCGAAATTATCCGCTCGGCCTCGGCGGCGAGGACGGCGGTTGCGCGGGCGTGTGCGCGGACACAAGCGATTGCTGGAGACAGCAGGGAGAAGCGCGTTTAATCTCGTTATTTTATCGACGGGGTCGGAGAAGCAATTGCGTGGCCGGCGCGCAAAGCCTTTAGCGTGCGGATTGGAAGTGTAGCTAACTGCGTGTACTATTTTGGGGTTAGGATGAAGTTCAGCATTTTCAAAAAAAATCTTTGTAAGGTGTTTAATATATGCATACATGGACGGAAGTTCCATATCTTTATGGAGATCTACATTACGGACATAGAACGGGGCTTCGACGGCTATGCGCATGAATCTATTGCTTGGACGGCTATGCGCATGAATCTATTAAAAATATTTTGATACAGCAATTATTGAGAAAGGATTTATAGGTTATTTAAAATCATGTTGCCACCCATAGCATAGGGGAAAGTTGTATTGAAAAAAGTTACACAAATGGGCAAAAATAATTAAATAAAATTTTAGTTCCACGCGAACGAAGACAAAGGCACAGCTAGTAGATAATAAAGTATCTTGTTAAATACAGGCAATTTTAAAATATTATGTCGATAATATAATATTTTTGTAGATTTTGTAAGACCCAAAAGTACTATACGTACATTAAGTCTAATTCAAATATAGAATAAGTGAAATAACATGATTTATTATTTATGCAGCTAAGATATAAAGTACGTCTTAGCTTTAAAATATAAAAAGACTTACATTTAAATAAATTTTCTTCAAAAGACACCTTTAAATTCTTAGACATAACATTTTTACTTTTAATTATATAAATCAAACTTTTATTTTTTCCACCACAACAATAATTTATTTTTAATATAGCCATTTTTAAATCGCACGAAATAGCTATCTTTTGTTCACCTTGATTTAAATATAAAAACACATATTGAAACCATCGGAGAGTCTTTTCAAAGTTGATTTTTAAACTTTTTAACGGCACATAGACCATTAAGGCATATTTGTTTTTTAAACATCTCGTTACTGAACGTTGCCATAACAGTTTGGTTTTCTTTTGTGTATTGTACGAAAACGCGTCGTCGGTATGAAGGCCTAATATAGTCACTATATCTTGTACACCTTTTTTTGTTGTCCGAGACTTGTTAAGAAATTCTACATAGTTAATCTGTGCAACTGACGAACTAGTAAAATTGACACGGTTTGTTGATAACTGCATTATTTGTAATTTTTCTATTAAACACTTTAGTCACGTATGCACAACAGTTACTAATGGCTTATATCTTTACAAAGGCCGTTGATTACGGAGATAAGAATTAGGGGCTATTTATTAATAAAAGATAACAGTGTTACCTCGATGTTCATTCACCTGTTAAAACTTGATGCGAGTGTGTTTTATATATAAGAATAAATTTTATAGTATATATGGTTATCTGATGTTTACTATTACTTTTTACGACTTCATCTATAAGCTAACTCTCGATAATAATTAGATGTAATGAGCTCACAATTGTGACTTAATTTTTTTAATACTTTATAGCTATAACGTTATGGCTACAATTTCACCTGAGTGACCCAAGACCCAAGAGCCAAGTGACCCAAGATGTTGAACATGCTAAACCTAGTGAAAGGACTGGGTCGCAAGTGTACCTGCCGGAACACACCTATAGGTATTTGGCGGCATATGTTCAACTTAAGGGAGGTAATTAGCCAGGCGGGTATTAGAAAAAGCCTTACCACCATAATATGTTGAATATGACAATTTTGTACGAGTGCATCGTGAACACCAGATGGATATTGTAACATTCACTAAGTGGCACGCTGATGCGTGTCGTGTTGAGTTATTGTGTATCTGACTAAGAAGGGACGACCATACACATCGTAATAAATAAAACACAGTTACTGTCCTTTCGTTCATTGTGTTTCGGATTTGGCCTGTGCACTACCATAGTCTGATAAGAAAATAAGAATCTTATAAACCTTTTGTTAATTCATATTTGAAAGTTATTCTTATTAAATGAAACGAGTATAAGGATTTTGAGTATTTGTTTTTTTATATATTATAGGTTTAGCGTCATGGCTACAATCTCACCTAATGTTAAATAACGATATGGCCCAAAATGCTGAACACGCTAACCCTAGTGGAGTAACTGCATCTCGAGTACAGGTATATACTGGCTATAAGTATTTGGCGGCAGATTTTCAACTTGAGGGTCGTAGCTAGCCAGATAGGCATTAGAAAAATCCCTACCACCCTGCTATAGTTTCCTCACGATTTTTTCCGTCACCGAAAGCCCAGGTTTATTGCAGGTGGATTCGAACTTACGTCCATTGACGCGGTGTCCGTACACACTACCAACTGAGCTATCATTGCTTCAAAATTTGTGAACCGTTTATTCTTAAAATCAAGTTGATTTATTTAAAAAATATTTTTTTATATGTATTTGCTTCAAAAATATTTTATACTACGATTTATTTAATAGTAAAAATACATTTAAGTAAGCAAGCAAGCATCAGCTAGTATACCTATAGCAAAAATACCTACTAAATTTAAATATTTCTAAAACGCGACCTCTCATTAGTTATGTAGTAGTTATTAGTAAATTAACAATAACTAACTGCACTAATGAGCTGATTGAATTTAATGCGATTATATTGTATATTTTTATCTTATTATGGTGTTGAATCATATATTAAAATGTCCGATGGCGAAAGCTTTTAAATATTTGAAAGAGGTGGAACTATCATAATAATAAATCTATTATGTAGGACACGACAATACGTCCGATTGGATTGTAACTGAAATCGCTTAAATTTAGAAAACCATTTAATTCTCCATCTAGCAAAAACGGATCCAGGATAGCAGAAAATGGTTAATTACAAACACCTTTGTTAGCATTTTGTTAATAAATCTTTTTAAGCTTTATTGTTTTTTTACTGCAGTAGCTTTCCCAACCTTTTGCTACTCCGCTATAGAAGCTTCGTGAGAGCCAGGGGGTCGCGACCCACACGTTAAAAAACACTGCATTGAAGATATGCTAATTATATTAACCTGTGTTTAACCTAAAATCAAGCAGGGTAGAACGCATTGTATCTGGTCCCGGTTTTATCGCGTCCACAGTAACTCTATTTATGTTTATCGTATTTTAGCTTGTCCTAGTATCAATTCAGTTATCGAGAAGCTTCAGAGAGGCTGTGCTTGGATACTATGTCGTCAATTTGTCGGGCTATCATAAAAATTCACAGAAATAAAACGTAGCATAACTAGTTGATATTGTCATTGGCATAATATTATAATGAAATGTTAGTGAACTAATATGAACTAGTGTGAAATTTTCATGACAAAAACCAATGAAAATCATAGGATATATATATTTTAGATAGCTTCCCGTAGGTAAATCAAAAATGATTTTATTTAATTGTACTGTATGCTATGATTTATTTTATATAAAAAAATACGCCTCGAAAGTGGTCAGGCAATTCAGGCATCTTACTTTGTAACACTTATTAAAACATACTTTTAATGAAAGCAACCATACCTTCGAATTTCTCATAAAGACGAAAATCTAGCTTATCTGGCACGAACTTTGGCCGTACTACTTTAGAGTCCGAGTGTTTATCCAGGGTCAACGAAGCTACTTTGCGTAAAACATTAGACTCTGGCATCGCTGGCATTTCGCTGACGCTTGCCGGACGTCGATCTTTTTCTGTAACAGCTAAAATACACAAAATGTGAGTTATTATTTACTAATTAATACTTAGGGGACCGAATTTCACTCGATGTCTCACAATAACAATCTATGTAATTACGTAAATACGGAAAGTATTTAAAATCCATTTTATCAAAACGCTTATAGTATTTTCTATAAAATCACTTCTTGTATGCATAGAAGAAAATCCCACTACTATTATAATACGTAAACATTATATTAAGATGGTGCGAATATCCTTTAGGGACGTATACATGATTCTAGGTTGCCCAAGGTTGTCTTCTACTTATAGTTGAAAGAAAGTAAGTGGATGGCAGTTATTGCGTTACGTTATTGCGTTACGTTATTGCGTTACTATGTCCTGAAAATTCGTCCCATACCCATTCCCATACTGGGAAGAGATGGCGAAATAGAGGCAAAGTGGCTCAGGTCTTGACATGCAGCTGTCACTAACTTTAAAAAAAACTATTACAAAGTGTGATTCGTAACTTTGTAAAATTCATTTAATATCTTTTACATTACCTTTAAACTGTTGGTACACCTTGCAACAGGGCATTTAATTCAAAGTTTGGGTTGTCTTTAATATACATGTTAATGGATTATTTGCGATGAATTCTATTTCTATATTGGCACTACTATAACTAACAATATCCAACAATAATACAATCACAGCGCACTTTTCCAATTCTTTTCTTGTGTCTATAGAGTAGGTATAAAATTTCATACAATTAATGAGTAACAAATAAAATTGTAAACGTTCTCGAATAAGAGATGTGCTACGGTGTTAATATAAAATAATTTTTAAGCGGAAATTTTATATAATTCTTTAAATATTACATAAAGTTTACTCAATGTAACGCACATAAAAGTTTATTTTAATTAATAATCTGATTAATATTTCAGGCTAAATAAATTTGATACAAGAAGAGCAGGGAGACTTCATAAACACTCGACCAAAAGAAAAATGTCTCAACAAACAGGTTTTATGAACCATGTGAATAATGTAATGCTATCATTAACATAGTTAGGTCTGTAACACGTAGGTTCGATGTCAATTCAATGTGGACTTGAGTAAACTAAGTGCGAGTAAATAACGGTGTAAATTGATAAGCGATCTATTCTAAAGATGTAGGAACTATATATAAAAATAACTGACAGATATATGTATCAGTCGTTTCCCTTCAATTTTCTCAATGATAATATTGATGGGTATGAGTTGAGATAAATGTGAAGTGAAATGTACACTTTTTCATAGGAAATTATGTATTACGTACATTGTAACAGTCCACATTTATATGTGGCATTACTGTATCGTGCTATGAACATTGTTGTTGATACTTTTGTAGAGTTTTACTGACAATTACATCAAATTAAAAATAGTTTAACTTATACCATAACCACGCTTTTTTTCTAACTGATGTACTAAATACTTATTGGTGCCACAACTATATTACTGACCATCATCAAGAAGAGAGAGCGACGGTTCGCAGGCCACTGGTGGCAATTCCACTTTTCTGTGTTTGAACACCGTGAATGAAGTTTGCACTGGGGAAGTCTTTAGTCGGTTCTCACGGAAGTCATGATTACACTCGTGGGTAATTTTCTCTGTGTTTTCGGTACGAAATGCGGACAATATCCCACCCATAGCTTTTTCATTATCCGCTGTGTCACTACTGTCATTAATTATATCATCTTTTTCTTCTTTTTCCATGTCATAAGTAGAGAGCGCGGAGGTCGCGTTGTCGTGTGGCATATCTAGAGTAGACGGAGCTGAGGAAGGGGGGCTAGTGTCCACCGTGCCCGTAAGCTGTGCAGCACGCACATCTATCTGTGACGGCGTGAGCGTACGCGGCGGCTCGTCTTGCGTGCTGTCGCTTTCCGCGGAATAGTAACACTGGTTGAGTTCGACAGCGAGCGGCGTGAGCGGGTCCGTAAACACTGACTCGGATGTAGAGTCGTTGGCAGGTGAGGCAGCCGGCAGCGCTGCGACGGCGGGCGGCTGGTCGCGGGTCGGTGACCGCGGCTCCGCGCGCGGCTCGCACCTGGTCACCGTTACCTCGGAGTGCACGCTCAGCGACTCGCCGCTCTCCTCGTCCCGCGCCAATGTTTTCATCACGCACTCAACCGTATCGCTATCAGATGCTTCAATCGGTTCGTTGTTATCTGAATCTGGCGTTTTATCATATTCCCTATCGATTGCTCCACGTTTAGCGTCGATTTTTTTCCTCCCATGTTTTTTACTCTCTCGACCAGCCGATTTCCTATTTAAATTCCTTATAAAATGTTTACCCTTTGCAGGTGATTTACCTATTTTCTGAGGCTTTTCATTTGTTTGTATATTGCCCATGTTTCAATTCTATAAAAGCATCTAAAACCCTAAAATGATTATGTTAAACTATATTTATATCGCGATTATACAGAACTGAACAATGTGTAAAATCTAAGATGAAGTAAATTCACAGCCTTTCACTCATGTTCTAGTGTTTCAGTCCACACCTAAATAAGACATGCGCAGTGTAAGGGGAGGCACAAATAAATCAATAAATTAAGCCGAATATAGGACTGTATTTTATACCTAATTAATTATATTATTTCTTTATTTTCGAAATGCATGTAAAAATATAAAATAGCCTTTATAACATAAAACTAAAAAAAATCACGTTTTCCTAGATACGATCAGATATTTTTGTTTTCCGATAGATGGCATTTCTGTTAAAATCCTTTTACAATAACTTTAACCAGCACTTTAAAAACATGTGAACCAAATCCATACATAAATTTTACAATAAGAATATAGTTTTTGGGCAATAATATATATGTAATATAAGCACCTATAAATATGCAGTATGTAGTAATGAGGCAAAGTATATATCCTGAAAAAAAAATCATTTTTTACTTAATGGTCACTCAATAAAATATTTATTATGCTCTAGTTGTTTTATTTGCGGTACTTTAACTATTAATATTACTTAAACCATAATGGTTTCCGGTATATACTGTTTTCTTTGTTGGTGATAAAATTGTGATTTTACTGATACTATATACCTACGGTAATTAACTTTCAATAACTTCTGTCTAATTAAAAATGCGATTAGAATAATTTATGTGGCAAAATTATATCGGAATGCTTACTACAGCTCTACAGTATTTTGTGATAATAATAATAAAATTCAGCTAACAAATATCACATCGCAATTAATGTAATTGCAGATAATTAAATATAAAAGAAAATTTGTCGTATTGTTTATTCTTGATACATAATAATTGTATGAATACTAATGACTGATTTTCTAACTTCTGTAAGAAAATCTATATATATATATATATATATATATATATATATATATATATATATATATATATATATATATATATATATATATATATATATATATATATATATATATATATATATATATATATATATATATATATATATATATATAAGGGATATGGTTTTCATTGAATAAACTACTTGACTATATCAGTTAATATTATACCGTGTTTAACTGTTCAAGAAACATGGTTACTCGCTGACGGTAAACTTAGTTCCATATTTTATGATAACTATTTATTTTTAGTTACCTCATGTAAAACGATATAATAACTTTGAATGTTAACATCGTGTAGTTAATGTTTTCACTACCTTTATCACATAGTACGTGGAATAAATTGTAACTTGTCCTCAGTTGCTTTTCTATTCAAAGCTGAACAATAAGAAAATTTGCAATGACTTTTTTAAGGAACCTATAGAGGATAGACTGCAATATAATTAGAAAACTGTATTTTGATATATTTTGCAGTCAATAAGTCTATAATAATAATGTTATTTAAAAAGTTTCGGCCCAGATTATTGCAAGGTACATCTTACAAGAAAGAATATTTAGATTAACGGTTTAATAATAAAATATAAACATGATACATATAGGACTGTTTGGGCCACTTATACAGCTGGATCTCATTTCGCCAATAGCGGGGAAAGGTCTTATTGGCTTATTGGCTGTGGCCGGTCCCAGTGGTGTCGCCGCCACTTTGAAAAAAAAGTACGTTCGAAGTGTCTCCATGACGACCGTCAATTCTTTTATTCATTCTTGGTTATGCTATAATTATATATATTCATGTTTAGTTCAGCTATAAAAATATGGCTGCAGAATAATATACATTTTAACTGCAAATATAACGACAAATTAACATTTATTTACGAGGAATTTTGTACTAATAAATCTGCTGTGCGGCTCTTCATCTATTTGGGCGCATTTTCATTGATTGATAACTCAGTTGTTATACCAATTGCGCAAAGTCCACGAATACTGGCTATCGACTAATGAAAATAGTGTATCTATATATGGTGTGCGGGCATTCCCCGGACACGGCCTAACATTCAATGAAATTCATCGATTGGTGTAAAACAAGCGTGGCGTGGGTACTTGGTTTACTCTATTACTTGTCTATTATGTCTACTCAGACCCACTCTTTCAAAAGAAATGCGCGGTGAAGAATATCTGTCAACCCGCAAACGCCCTATCGACTAATAAAAACGGCTATCGCATGCCGGCCCTATGGCATTCGTGAACAGAATCTCACGCACCCGAATGCGGTCTGTAACGACCAATACGTTCTTAATACATTATATTACATGTGGCATATTCTGTGGTTTCCATTTAAGTAAATTTCTCTGAAATCCTATATACTTCATCATATATGAATGTGATAGAATGTAAACCACAATTTATTTCAAAATGGATTAAGTGAGCAAATCAACAGAATAAAAAATAAGACAATTTTATTGTAACATAATTGTTGCTAATTTCTATAGGACTTATTATAAATGCACTTACAGCAGAATCTCCAATTATATTATTGTTATAATAAATAAATTGTGGAGGGAATGGCTCTCAAGTGCAACTGCCGGAATACACTTTTAGGTATATGTCGGCAGATTTTCAACTTGAAGATTGCAGCTAGCCAGGTGGGCATTAGAAAAAGCCCCACCGCCATGCAAAGACCTTGTACCAAAAAAAAAGGGGACATATTTGTCTGAGTGCGTATAAAATAAAAAAGTACGTCGAGGATATTTTATTAAAAAGAAACTTATAATACATAGACATCATATATACATGTGAGTCGATTTCAGGCTGAGATGCTTAAAGTATAATTAATTATTTTATATCTAAAATGTAAAAATATACAGTCATCCGTAAATCTAACTTAGTAACAATAATGTTGGGGTCAATATAATAGTGCATAAATAGAACTTACTAATAATTTAGTTGTCTAAATTTATTATGTATAGTAGCTGTTATTTTTGTCTTTCGTGTTGCCTGAATGATCAAAGAGTACTGAAGAAGCACGAGATTACTGAAAACTTGATATTTATTTAGGCAAACATAAAAAGAGTTATTTAAATATATAATTTATTTGATAATGCTATATGTATGTACAGCTTGATTTAATCAAAGCAGAGGTTATAATTTTGCTACTTTTAAGCAAATCCCCTATCTTTAACGAGTTCAAAAGCAGCGCCTGTAACAGTAATAACCTCGTAGCTATTGTGGAAAATAACAGACTAAGGTATAACCGATCAGAGAGCGATAAGTTCCAAAATAATGTAAACCAACTTTTGCGATAAATGTACCGAGTATGCCGACCTATATGAGATATTAACATTTGTAACAATGACCTCGGTTTCCCATTTCGAATCAAAAGTTTATTGCTTGACTTGTTCGATGTAGATGCACAAAACACGTATTTCTAGATGACATTCTTCTCATAATATGGTTTCTTAATAAATAATATTTAATTTTAAGAACTGTTTCTATGTTTAGATAAAGAAACATTACATGTTTATATAATCGATTTTACAATTTACCTTAAGTAGAAATACATTACTTACAAATCTAAATTAAGTATCTGGCACTATTTCTCTTAAGATAAGATGTAAGGGAAAAACCAGCCCTTTGTGTAATTCTATAATAACCTATTAGGGTCCATCCATAAACTACGTTACACGTTAAGGGAAGGTGTTCGATGAAGTGTGACAAAAGGATAGTGGTCCTAAATTTCGTGAAATAACATTTCAAAATAGAATATATTTAACACGAAATGTGAACTATTAATTTGCTGTTTTAATTTAACAATATCTTGATATGAAATTGCAGAATATATGACGTCACGCTAGGGAGGAAAAGTCTCGCAAATGAGACAAGGACGGGGAGGAGTAAAAAATCATGGCGTTCGTGCGACGTAATTTGTGGATGAATCCTAATATTTACTTTATAATTGATTTCACTACAAACAAATATCAGATTTCACATACGCAACAGAGAATATTATACCTACTGGTTAGGTTTCATACATTTTTTGAATTTATACAATTTATTAAATTTAAACAAGAAACATTTGGGAATTTTCCTTTAAAAACTTATTTCCTTTGTACAATTTACGTACTTTCATAAAGAAATATATATTACTAAATTATCCGTCAATTCAATTCAAACTTATTGTATTGTACATTTAATGAACTGTTGTTAAGAATTGCTTAAAAAGTGCATAAGCAAATATCATTCATTTGTTAATGTAATATCTGAATCTTAATTAGTAAAATTCTATATTATACAAAAGACAAGAAATATACTCAATAATAAACTCTTGAACATTTATTTTCAGGAGTGACATTTCTTCGAATTTACTTGCGTGTATAAAAAGCGTATTCAAATGTGTTGCATGCATATTTTCTAAAAAGTAAGCTTACGATATTACAAAACTAATTTCACTAATTTTTTTCCTATTTTAAACTATTTCAGTGTGTTTATCTGATGTATGCAGTAGTGTTCTAGAATATTCTCAATATACAAGAATAGCATATTATGATCGCCAAGTTGAGTACATTATTTGTAATGTCTTCATTGTTAAATTCGCTTGCAACTAGCAGTTACAGTTTGAAGGTTTTATAATTATGTAACTTTTTCGAATATTGTTCACCTTATAAATGGCATAAATAAATAAATGTTAGCAATAATCTTGTATTTTTATCATTCATATATAATACAATATGAATTGTTCCAAAAGATAAATTTGTCTATTGTTTTTCTTAATTATATAAGAACGTATAAACGGTAAAATAAAGCTACTAATTCAAAAGACCGTCACAAGGTGGGATTATTTCGTGTCACGCAAAAAGTATCTAACAATAAATATCAAATAGAATTTTAAACATTTCTTCACAATATCTGGTTCTATTTAAACAAAGATTAGCTTCAATAATTAGACAAAAGTATTATGAGTCCGTTTGGCACTTACATTATTAATTTCATATGGTATTCATGTGTGAGATAAAAAATATACATATGATTTTATTTTGCTATGTTGTAAATAGAATATTTTTTTATGTTTAGGCTAATGGCAGATTTTTAATGTACATACCTCGTAGCGTATATAATACTTCAGATAAATTAATGGAAATGTAATAAAACAGTTTTTTAAATTTTACTTTATTTTAAAATAAATGTCTTTGTAAAAGAGAAAAAGTGTAAGGAGATAATAACAAATAAATGTAAATGATACAATATAACAGTTAGTTAACAAAAGTTAACAATTCAGTTTGTTGGTTTACCTGTTCCTAAAGGTTAAAACTTATTTTTGCTTCTATTTAAAACGAGTAACATAATAGCCACATTCTCTGTGTTAGTCGAAATATTTAATTTAGGTCGACAATTCGATGTATTTCCTCAAACAAATAATTCTCTATATCCGAAAATTATATTAAAAATAAATAGACTAATAATTTTATTTACGTGGAAATATTTGTAATACGCTGAACACGAAGTAAATATGTGTTTGCTTACATTTGCATAGCTGCCCTTTCCGAAAGATTTCAATGTAATAAAAAATAATAATAACTACAAATCTAAAACTTATATTCGAGTTGTGTGTAACTAATTTTATAAAATTAAAAATAGATAAAATTCAAATATGGTCACTTGTATTTCGAAATTACGACTATCATATTTTGTACAAAATAAAAATTAATGAGATAAAAACTAGATTCAAGATTATTTGTTAAGTAGTAGAACATGCGTGCGATTTACAATTCAGATCTATAACTATACGGAACGAATATCTGAAACATAATCTATTCAATATTCGTATCAAATCCGTTTAAGGGTGCGTTCCAAATAGGTATCACAAAGCTAACGCTCACGACTGCGGCTTTTCCGTTCCACTTGATTTAGTGATGTTAAAATTAGTTCTTAGTTACGTATTCGCCGCGTCCACAGTGACCGTGGTCGTCTTATATAATTTTTTTTTTTCAAAGTTTTGATATAATTTTGACCAGTTAAATTTATTTTGGTACTTATAATATCGACGCACAATAGACACAAAACGGCCTTATATAATTCAACCGTTAATCTTGAATTATTGTAATTAAAAAATGACTATAATAAGAATTCACCTTACCAATAAAAGCAACGCTTATTACTTCATACAATCATATCATAGACAAGCTCTTTTCGCTTTTTATTTTATTATAAACCTTAAAATTAATTACCGCAATGTTACAGATTAATGAAATATTTACAATTAATAATTATTGAATAATTTTATTCATAGGTATTTATTATTTAATACAGATTTTTGCAAATTTCCTCATAATGTTTAGAGGTGACCACAAAATAAGATTTTTATTCGTGTAGTACAGATCGAAAAGAATAGAGTATATTTTAAACAAGATTACATATTCATTAGAGATATTTTGAAATAATTTCTTAAATCGCAGTCTGAGATTTTAGAGAGATGTTTCACCCACTCTTATGTAACTTATTCTCAAAGTTTAGATAAATATACCTAATTAATTCCAATCTACGCTTATATTACAATAATACGTGTAAATTGAATATCAGGGTAAATGCCTGGTGTACCATAGATTTGTCAGAATTAATAAACTAGTCATATTATAGACAATGCTTGAACTTATAACTTAGAGATTACGACTGATAAACTAAATATACTATATATATACAGTACACGTAAAGTATGTGGTAGCGTAAACTACATGTATGTATGGCCCCTAAAATAAATCATTGTTCTACGTAATATTATTTCGATCGTTGTGATACAGTCTTCGATGTCTTTCGAGTGGTGTGGTTATACGAAAAATTAAGTTATAATTTATTTTTATAATATAAACAATAGAATATCGTCGATGTCGTAAAAATATACAATTTATAAATTTAAGTAACATATTCCATGATATCAATAACCATTGCAAGTTGTGTCGTTTACCTCTAAATACCTGCAATTGGACTATACTTTTATTACATAATATTACCCTCATGTTTTTAGCTATCTGTAAAGATTGCTGTCTAATTTAAAATAGAGAAAAAAGAATAGAAAATATCATGAACACCATATGTTATTGAAATGAAATGCAATGTATATATACATCGTCAATTGATTTTTTAATATAGAGAACTTTTATATGTTAGAGTACATATATATAGAAAATGTTTTTTTTTTTATAAATAAAACTTTTATTTACATTTTTCTATATTCGTTTACCGAAACTGCACTGTACTTTTGATGAAGAGCGTTAATAAAATCAATGGTCACCATCATCATACCGTCGGTATGTAAGTTACCACGGCGGAACTATGTCTAATAACGTGTCAATTATGAAACGGGACGCGGTAAAATGAGACACTATGTCGGGTTTGAATCAATTTTATCCGTAATACCGTAATGTCCTTAACACATATAGTCTTAAAATCACATCGAGATCATTGATTTGTATCATTATTAGAGGATCTTTAAAGAACTAATAATTGACGTTGTGCTAAATTTTGCAAATTTTACTAAAGTAAGAGCAGCAAGAAAAGCATTTACGATCATATCGGAGACCCGAGACGCTTATACATTGTATTCCCATAAACCAGTGGTGCTCAACCTGCCCATACTTGCCTACTAGTGGGCACTTTTATTTTTCACATTTCATAGTTACATTGTTTTATAAAGAGTAATTTGCCACAAGCGTAACTAGAATAAATCATAAAGCGTTTTACATTTTATAAACGTTACTATATAATGTTACCTTTCTTTATAAACCGTAATAACTTTGAAATCGACAGGTGTTTAGAAGAAGTTATTACTAAATTAATTACAAATATGAGTGGCATTTAAAAAAAGCTTTAAAACCGCTGGCTTAAACTAACGGAAATTACAAATTTTTCACGTCCCCTATGTACTACCAACAGGCATCATCATATACCCTGTACAATCGCAATATGAAACGCATTCATATTTATGGTGGATAAGCTTATTTACAAAAAGTAAGCAGATAAAAATATAAGGACATGAATATTTAAAAAATTGAACATGATCGGAGTCATTTGTGTACGCTTCAAAACAGATACACGACCAGTGGCGTTGTTACTCCAAAACTCAGTCACATTGGCAGTTATTCGAACCTCAAACCCCGTCATCAGTTGTAAAACCGTTGAAAAACTATAAGGCTACCTTAGAAAACGCGAATGTTTATTACAATCAATTAACCGTAAGTTGACTTGACGGTGGCAGCCTCGCTAGCTGAACCCACTTATTTAACTATCGTCCTACGTTAAGGTGCTAGTCGCCTCCTTTCAAAGTTTTTAGAAATATTAATGGACCGCACAGCACAGAACGAACGATATTATAGAGTTTATTAATCACTGTTGACCAAAAAACTGACCATATATAGCATGTACATCATCGCGCATCTCTACAAGAGGTTGGTCCGTCGACTACGGCGGGTGAGTGAGTTGGGGAAATGGAGTGTGTGTGAAGGCGGGGGTAAGTGAGGAGAGGTGGGGAGTGAGTTAAATGAGTGGGAAAGGAGAGTGAGGAGACACAAGGGTGGAGGGGGAAGGAAGATACATCGTACAATGATATCGCGCACTTCTACAACCGGACAGGCCGTTGACTCCGGCAGGTGGGTAAGAAGGGATGGAGTAAGGGTAGGTCACATCACACAATGATTTCGCGTATGACCCGGCGCGCGCGCGAGTTGGGCGTCGAGTACCCGGACTCGAGAGACTCGTCGTAGCTGAGTGAGAGATGGGGAGGCTTGTCCTCGACGCCGGGCTCCTCCGGCCCGGGCGCTCCCACTCCGCTCCCGTACTCCGGCAGGCCGCTTACCTCGTGGTACGGAGATTCTGTATAAAAACAATCATCGCATTACCTAATTAATCAGTTACTTATTATAATATTGATATAAGCCATATAGTTGCCATTTGTTAGATATGAAGTCCTTTAACGCTCTCTCATATAACGTTAGCCGAGCAGGTATAGTAGTGACAAGTTGACTGTATCTCTCTCGCTTCCATAGTCGACTCGAGCCGAGAAAGCATTGTGAGGAAACTATAGCATGGTGGTAAGGCGTTTTCTAATACCCGCTTGGCTAACTATCACACTCAAGTTAAAAATCTGCCGCCAAATATCAATAGGTGTGAACCGGCAGTTGCACTTGATGAGCTAGTCCCTCCACAGGTTTAGCGCAAGGCAACTTGGGCCGTATTGTCACTTAAGATCAGGTGAGATTATGGCCATAACACTAAACATTAACAATAATTAAAAAAAAGAAGAAGCCGAATAGGGAATGTGTTAGTTACCTATATGTTGATCTACTCGCGGCTTCTTAGGTTTGTGCACTGATGCGTAGGGGTCGGAGCAGTACTCCTGGCGCGAGGGGTTCTGGCTGCCCCGCAAGCCGTACTCCGCAGGCGGCGGCTGAGGCAGCTGCGAGTAGGCCGCGTACTCGTCCAGCGTGCGGTACCCGCCGTGCGCTATCGGGTCATACTCGTAGTTGCTCTGCCGGTCCAGGATCTGGTGCGCCTGGTGCGAGGACAGCGCCGCGGGGTTGTTGCCAGCCGCCATCTTCATCTGCCACAGCGAGTCCTGCGAGTTCACGCTACCACCGTTGTTGCTGTTCGTGTAACTGTTCTCTACGAAACCCATGTTCCCTGCAAAAGATAATAACGACACTTCTCAATGATCCATTTTTATGAAGCCACTCGATTGAAGCCCACAACAGACGGAGCTATAATATATAAATATAAATTATAGCAAGGTATATTACGGTATATTTTCTATAGTAATCGGCGATCGGCCACAGATGCAGCTATAACGTATATTTTCGTTACGTAATCAAAACATGTCGACAAATATAGCATAATATATTTTGGTATAGTATGACATATTAACGTATATTCTGATATATTTCAAGAACACACATTCGTGTGCGTTTTGAACATAACTAGATAGATCCATTATACGATATATAAAAACAGAACATTTTTATTAAGAATGTAGACAAATACGTGCTCATGCAACGACGGCCACAGAGCTAATGAGCGCAAATATATACATTACAGCATAGCCGCTGTTTATATTGCTGTAATATATAACTTACTAAATTAATATATATTATAGCTTCGTCTGTTATGGGCGTTAATAGCATTCTTATACGGGTACACGAATCATGCACTAATGTTACCACTTTTTTGTTTTTGCCTGTATAATCGTTTTACCTTCTACGATGACTGTAGTTAGTCCTTGATGAGAGCACAAGAAAGAATTCAAAATTATATTACAATTGAAAACAAAAATGTTCAAAGTAACAAAGACCAGTCAGTGGATAAGTGTAATTATAAAGTACTTTATACAAAATCAAAAAATAATGGTCTCTACCATGACTAACAAACATTGAAAGTGTTCATATTTACGAGAAAATGATTTAAAAGAATTGAGTTTAATGATTTTTTTTTCGAAATGAATGAAAGAAAGGAGCTTAATGAAATGTTTTCGAAATAAATGACAATGTTTTTTTTTCATTATTAATATATAAAGTATCAACTTATTATATACTTACAATCGGAATTAGGCATTGTTTGTCCGTGGTGTGATTTGTTATGAGCTGGAACGTGATACGCATAACCGCCTTGCGTTGCGTACATTGTATTTTTAGAATCGTCCATAGTTAGACCTAGGTCCATAGAATGTTCCAGAGCTTTGTTCTCCATACCCGTACTCGGGTAGTAAGGCGGTGGCGCCTGATTCTGTGGTGTCACCATGGCCGGTCTCACTGAATCCACGTCGTAATCCTTAGACCTTTCCTTCTTTTTCTCTTTTCGTTTACATAGACAGAACATTGAGAGCAGTATGATGAATACAAACAAAACGGCTGCTGAAAATAATATCGCTAACCAAGTAGCTATCGTGAAACTCGAAGATTCTTTAACGAACGAGGATGTACCAACTGAAAATAAACAGAACATTTTATTAAGAACTATACCTCTATTAAAACAAGCCAATAATTATTGTTATTTAATGAAATCTCTACTGTTATATATAGAAATACTGTTATATAAGACATCTACATCGTTTACGTAAAAATGCATCTCATATTTCTATCTCGATTAAATTGAAGCGATAATAGCTCAGTGATAGCGTGTATGGACGCCGTGTCAAAAGACGGGAGTTCGAATCCCAGTAATGAGCTTCAGCTTTCGATTAAAAAAACCATAAGAAATAAATAAATAGTTTCGTTATAAATAATTACAAAATAAAGGAAAACAAGAAATGACTATTTGAATAGTTAAAGAACGAACATTAGGCGTTGTAATTATATAAATAGCTTTTTTATTCGCTTATAAGATTTGTCTTTGGAAACAATGTTAGGTGATGTTGAATGACGATGTTACCTAAGGCACGTTAATACACTAAACTAAATATGAAAACTGACTCTGAAGAGAAATTACTGTAATCCAGCCGTATATTTTTTATAGTTTATTGGTTTAGTGGTATAGCCACTATCTCATCTGATGTTGTCTCAACAAGTCATGTGTCATTTGACATGTCTCAAGTGCAACTGCCAGAATACAACTATAGGCATTTGGCGGCAGATTACTCAACTCGAGGATGTTAACTAGCTAGGCAGGCATTAGAAAAAGCCTTATGACCATGTTATGGTTTCCTCACAATGTTTTCCCTCATCGTAATCTCAAGCTCATTGCAAGGGAATTTGAACTCACGTCACCGCTTCAATATTCTTAGCGCTGCATAATTAGTTAACCTGCCACCTGAGACATAAGATCACCTAGTTTAGGTGGCAGTGTTAACCATGAGTAAATCAGTAGATTCAGATATTTCCTAAATTATTTGTTTGAAATGTGTGAATTTCTTATGGTCGATGAATAAATATTGTCATTATCCTTACTAATATTATAAATGCGAAATTTTGTAAGTATGGGTTTATGGATGTTTGCTACTCTTTCACGCAAAAACTACTGAATGGATTTTAATGAAACTTTACAATAATATAGCTTATACATCAGAATACCACATAGGCTATAATTTACAAACATATTGTGTGAATAGTCTAAAATATAACGATAGGTGTTAAGTAAGTAGGAGAACATTGTGGCATTTGCGACCTTTTCTAGCGTGCGCTGCAAAAACCGTTAGTTACGCGTATATAATGTATAATGGAAATGTTTATTTTAAATATTCCTACAAAAAGACAACATATATCTATCTATTATATATAAGCCATTATCGCCAAAATAGTGAACCATAATTAATAAAAATTGATAATTTATTTCTAATACACATTCGGTAGTAACAAATTGATCCTCATACCAAATTAAATACTTTTATCGCTTCTGGTAGGTATATAAAACTTCTGTGATACTTATAGTTATAATTAGCATAATAATAATTCGTCCACAGAGGTGAAACATAGTTCGTAAAATTATAGGTAACATGATTCCAGTTCACTCGAACAAAGTCGCGGACACATCTAGTTATAAATAGTTGTTCTATAGCTTACTTTCGGCTTCAGTATAATCACTACAGACTTCCTGATTGACTTGAAGGCAGAGTTTCACTCGAATCCTGGGATTCAAGTCGTCTAACGGTGGGTCTGTGATGTGTCTCGCTGACGAACGAGAGGACTTGTTCGGGACCTCCAATATCTTCTCTTGCACAGTGGCCGTTGCGCCCGATAGATGTAACGGAACGGTGTCCACAACCTTAAATGCAATTTCAACTTTCAATTCACTTATTCTACACAATCCGAGACTTTTAGGTGATATTTTAACAGGCAGGGCAGATATTTTAACACAGTGGTCGGGAACCTTTTGGCTGGCAAAGGCCACATAATAACAAAATTAAGTAAAGGCGGGCTGCACTTGTCCTTTATGTTAATAAATGTTATGGGGTGTTAGGGTAGTCGGGTATTCTCAACTGGGTCGTGACCACCATGCATATGGTAAAAAAAGCAGTCGTGAGGACTGCGGACAAAAGTGAAAACTTAACACTGTAAACAAACAGTTGCTGTTTTTGATATCGAAATTAATTGTTTGATCTTAAATTAAAACTTGTAAATAAAAACTGTTTACAGCGCATTAAGTTATACTAATAGGAGCAGGTATAGTGTTATCGTTAACACATCACGCGGTCATACTTTAAACTTACATGAATTTACCCCCTATCCAAACCTTCCTATAAAAATTTTCACTTCAAAAACCTGTCATAGTGACACTATTCGGGATTTCGCGTTTCGGGGAAAGACAGTACTTATATTAGACTTTCATTTACAAAACAGCCACGACAGGGTCGCAAGGAAGAGGGCCACGGGCCGCATGCGGGCCGTAGGTTGCCGACCCCTGAATATTACAAAAATACAATGCATCGTATAAAAAAAACACTGCACGAGTGAATTAGTATTAATGTTGAATTAAAAATAAGTATTCGTTTATTTAGTTTATATTAATATAGAATTATGAAGATTAAAATAATCAATATATGTAGTATCAAGAAGACAAGCACTACCTATTTGTCTCAGGACATTAGATAACAATTGTGTCAAAATAAGTAAGGCAGAGAATTTATTAGTCTCAAACGCATGATTTTGATTTTATTGTGCTGAAATTAACTATGGTCGTTCCACGTCAAATCGACCAATAATTAGAATCGACCTCTTTCGATTTGACAAATTTTGCTCAGAAGTTTTTATTCTCCATATAACAAAGTTCTACCAAAAAACTTTTTTTTCAATAGTCATGTAAAATTAAAAGTTTCGCTATTTTTCAGCTTTTGAATATTAATTTATAAATATCTCGAAAACTTTTATAGTTACAGAAATAGACTACAGTTCAATTTAAAGAGGAGACTTGAGGCTATGAAAAAATATGTTTATCTTTTAAACCTCGTATTTGTAAAATTTTGACGATGAACATAACATTTTTGACTATTTTTCTCTGTTAAAATAATTTAGATTATTCCTTAAAAGATCCTGAAATTCTTGAAACTGTATTTTTAGTTTCTTCAAAACTATATATGGTTTTGAATTTTGAAAAATAGCGAAATTTTAAATTTTACATGACTATATATATATATATATATATATATTATTTTTTGATTCTTTGGAAGAACTTCGCTAAATGATAAAAGAAACTTTTAGCCAAATAGATTTAACGTGGAATGATCTTTATAAATTTTTTCATTATGTAAATAAATACAGATTTTAAAAAAGTGAGTTACCTGCCAGCCTGTCGCCCCTCCAACGTTGCCAAGTCCCTCGACGACTCCCACAATAGACAAGCATGTCGCGATCACAGAGAAAACGATCATTTTACTACTCGGATCGAACGTCACTCGATCCGGAGCCGCTATCTTATCCACTTTCGTGGTGACTGTTATCTCATTAGAATAATCGCTCTGGCCTTTAGTATTCACCGCTTTCACCTAATACAAAAATGAAGCCTCAATAGACAGTTCAATTACACGAAAAAATATCATATAAGCGTGTCGAATAAAAGGATTGTGTAGGAGGAAAATTAATTATGGAGACGGCACAGAACAGAAAATTAACTGAAGACAAAAACATACGGCGCGCGCCGGATTATGATTGATTACCTTGAAAACAAATGTCTGATGCTGTCGGTAGCGATAACGATGGAAAAAAAAACATAAAATAAGTTAATGTGTTATTCCATCAAACATTAGGGGCTATCCATAAATTACGTCTCGCGTTATAGGGATGACGATGGAGGGGTCCTACATTTCGTGACGTCATATTTCAAAATCTATGTATTTAATCAGTAAAACACAAAATGCGAACTATTAATTTGGTGTTTTCACTGAGTAAGTACCTGCGTAACCGATCTTAGCTCGGTTGTTTTTGAATTGTGTTAATTTCAAAAAAAAATTATATACTATTTACATATTGATTAAATACCCACATTTTACTTTTTACATACGGCTGAAGTAATTAATTAAAAAAAAAAATTGTAATTTAATAAAATCATTTTTTATAAGATTTTTTTTAATTGACTGCATTGTTACGAAAAAATCAATTATACAGGCGAATTCAAAAAGCAAGAATGTATCCAACTACAAAATTTCATCGAAATCGTCACGTCAAAGATACACGAAACTTAGATACATACGATTTCTTGGTATAAGATTGCAAATTATGTGACGTCACACTAGCGAGGAAAGAGTCTCACAAATGTGACCACTTGTGACAAGGTAAAAAAAAACATGAAATTCATGTAACGCAATTCGTGGATGGACCCGTACCAATTTTATTTCGACTTTTGGACAAATAATTCGAATTTAATAATTACCTTGAATGAATACGTATTGTGTTGGTCGAGTCGCGTGACGTTACAGGGGTTGGTGCGGCCGCAGTCGTACTCCATCCAGTCATGTTCAGGCGTGCGGTCCGTCGCGCAGTGCTCGCTGCCGGGGCCTGTACCCGCCGCCCGTAGAGCAACACGCCGGTACCACACGAAGTACTTAGTACTGGATAGGCCACCATCGAAACCAGCCTCCCACTTTAGCGTCACAAACGTTGGCCCAACTTTCTGGCTTTCCAAAGATCTGGGAGCCTCCGGCGCACCTTTCGGCTGCAACCGTATCTGCGGCCGTATGTTGCCCAAAGAGTTCTTCACTTTACAGTAATACTCGCCGTAGTCTTGCGGTTTGACGCTCTTTATCTTCAGCAGGCTGAGGTACGAATCGTTGTTGTCTGTCGTAGTGTTAATCTCGTAATGCCCCTCGGAGGACATTTGCAATGGCGCCAAGTTCGAACCGTAGGACCATTGAAATTCCGGTTTCGGGTACGCCTGTACTCTGCACAATATCTCCGCGGTTTCCATAATATCGTATGCAACTTTTTTCTGTTGTTGTATCGATATCGGTTCGTCTGTAAAATTTGTGTTATGAAATGTATTATAGAAGTTTGGTACAAAACAAGTACGCATGTATAATGTACGACACAATACCTAAAAAGTGTACAATTTCTTAAGGATATAATACATCATTTTTGGGTTATATAAAAATTGGATTTATTCTTTTAGAGCGATGGTTCTGAATTGTAAATCTAATACTACATTTTCTAGACCTGCTGTCAAATCTGACGGGCGAACGAGGTATTTTCTTGCTTTGTAACCAATACTCATATGATAACACTGAAGACTTAACTTATTTAAACAGGCTAATATCAAGAGCTACCAGTCGGATTTGAAATAATGTTTTTGCATTTCACAGCTCAATTATTAGGCCATATTAAAGTCTATTTAATATCACACTATGACTCTTAGGAGTAAAGTAAAAAGAAAAACGATGAACATAAAATATTGCATATGGAAATGGACATAGAGGTACAAAAAAGGACAGTTTTTTTAGTTCCTGTTTCTGTTCCAGAGGAATAGGAAAATAACTTGTAGTTCCACGCAAACGAAGTCGCAGGCACGGCTAGTAGGACATATAATAACTTTTCCCCCAACGTATCTTTCAGAAGTTTTATACCAAAAACGGCTGTTGGCATTTATAGTTTGTGTTGAATTTATTTTATATGGACAAAGAAGTGCCTGAAAGAAATTAAAAATAACTTACGTTCTATTCGGAGGTGCATCGTGGATTCCACTTTTTTAACTTCGTTTTCGTAATTGCACGAATATATACCTCTGTCCGAGGGTAAGAGCTCGTTATGGGCCGGTCTCCCTTTGCCGCTGAACTTGAGCACGCTCTGGACATTATAAACTGCATTTCGACCTTCAGTAATATCACTTTTGATTTCATACAGATTTGAATCGAGCGTTATTTCTGCATTATCTTTGTACCATTTGATAGTCGGTCGCGGTTTCCCGAGAGCGTTGCATGTCACAGAGAAATCCTGTTCGCCGGCTCGTTTCGTCATATGAGGTTGTAACTTGGTCTGGAAGCGAGGCGGTTGATGCACTTCAAGCTGTACGGAAGCCATTTCCCCGTGACCCAATTCGTTTGTCGCTTGACAGTGGTAAACGCCTTCGCTGCCAAGGTGAGCGCTCGGTATTGTGTATTTATTACCGGTAGCGAGGACAGTTGGTTTCGTATCCGATGCGTCTATATCACGGAACCATCTGTACTGTGGTGCCGGCCAACCAGGCGGTTTCGCGCTACATGTTAACGTTACTCCAGTACCCTCCTGAGCTATTGGCCGATCGGGGCTAATGCGCGCCTGACCCGGTTTATGCCTCACTAGTACCGCCACAGACGCACTGTTAGATCGTTCAACACGTTTACCATTACTCGATGATATAACGTTCACCGCCCGGCACACATACGTTCCTGCTGTGTCCGCATTAACTTTGGATAGCATCAGAGTGTTCCCGCTTTGTTGAAAGTCCGGTTTCCCTTCCATGGTCCATTTGATTGAGATTGGCTTTGGATTAGCTGACACCTCACAGTTGATTTCCACTTTTCCACCCTCTTCAGCTTCGTATGTTTTCGACTCGACGGTAACACTGGGAGGGAATAGGACATCGAGGTACAATTCCTTTTCTCCGGGCTTACCGAGGCCGTTGTCAGCGGAACATGTGTATTTACCAGCATCTTGTACTGTTACGCCTTGAATGGTATGGGTGAATGAATTAGACACGTATTTTCCATTTCTCGTCCACCGTACAGTGCTTACTTTAGGTTTGGCGTCCACTTTACAGTCCATAGTAGCGATTCCATCAATTTCTATGCGTAACGGGTTTTCTGGTCCGACGTCGACTCGTGGAAAATCTGTAAAACAGGCAAAAAAGAAAATAATTGATTATTCGATATTGCTTTAAATATCTAATACAGGATAGGTTTTGATCACGTAGAATAAAAACACAATTACAAATGTGTATTAAAATATTTAGTTTCTCTTACAATAAATAAGTAAATACTTTGCCGTCATTCTACGTAAACGGGCGTAAAGCCAATTATCGTAAAGAACAAACCCATTATTTTCCCACATTAAAGTATATTGAAGTTTCTTATTAAATTTATTAAAAAATAAATGACTACAGATTTTTTTTAAAGTTTGGACACTTTTCTATTTAACAACGAAATATTCAATAAATAGTATTTGATTTTAGTTCAGTGCGTGTGGAAGTTATCTAATCAAACAGTATAAAACATTAATTCCTTCATCGGATCATATATTTATTTATTTAATTCAGTCTGCAGTCTGCGCTTGCAATAGGAAACAGATGTCTGTGCGCCGTATAGAAGCCGTACCAATAATAAATTTGTTTACATTATATCTCTCTGAATTAAAACATGCACCGTGCCCATTCGCGGTTCCTGTTCCTCGAACCAACAAACAAATTCATCAAGGCAGCTTTTAGCAAAGTTTGAATATGTATTTTCAGAATTTTGACACAGTCAATTCGCATGAAACTTCAATATATATTGATACATGCTAACATAACCATTTATAAATGTTTTAAATGTTACATATATTGATACAAAAAACGTTAGCCAGATTTATGTATAACTATGGTAAATGTCGGTTTGATGGCTTAGTTGGTAGTGTGTACGGACGTCATGTCGATGGACGTGACTTAGAACCCAATCGAACTCAATTTTGAAGCGATAATAGCTCAGTTGGTAGTGTGGATGGACGCCGCGACGAGGGACGTGAGTTCGAATCCACCTACAAAGAGCTTGAGTTTAGGGTGAAGGAAAACATCGTGACGAAACCATATCATAGTGATAGGATCTTTTCTAATGCCCAACTGACTAGCTGTCATCCTCAAGTTGAAAATCTATCGACAAATACCTATAAGTGTATTCCGGCAGTTGCAATTGAGAGCCAGTCCCTCCACTAAGCTAACGAGTCCACCATCTTGGGCCACATCGTCACTTAAGATGAGGTTGCCATAACGCAAAACTTATAAAGTATAAAAAGGTACTTAAAAATTTATAATATTCTTTCACTTTCTTTTCAACTTTAAAGTCAACAACGATATTTGTAAAAGTTACAAATATTCCTATAGAAATCAAAGCAAGTTATGATAATTGCACATATTACTTCTAGGGTGTGAAGGTTCCATTGCCAGAAAGTTCCTCCAACGAGTAATGTCCGAGTAATAAAATCTACACAGTTTCGTTTACTGTTTCGCAAGGTGTAACTATCGTGTTTCAGTTAAAGTTCATTGTTCGTTCCGAAAATGTATACAATATAGTAATTACATATACATATACACCATAGTAATTATTTTACAAGAATGTTGTAAAGAGTTAAAAAGTGATAAGTAATTTCTGAAATTATTGTTTTGATTTTGAAATCATTTTACTAACAGGAACACACATTATTTTTGAATAATTCAAACTTTAAACCCTATTAAATTCTGCATTATAAAACGCGAATGAAGTAGCAGGCGGTCGCTAGAAAATTAATAATTTAAATATAAGATATTAAACAGTCTCACATAACTGCTATGTAGAGATTACATGATTCTGAAACCTGTTGTTTTATGTACGTGTAATGCCTAGTAAACCGATTATTTCTCATATCTACAGTTACACGTACTCTTACATAAAGTGAAATATTAAGATATTTTATGAACTTAGACTTTATGTCCTACACATTCAGAATCAAATTCGTTTTATTTTATTCTCTCAAATCATTTCAGATTTTATCGTAGCTATTAATCATAGTTTATTTCATAGAACATTTCACAGCAACAGTAGTCACCAATAGTAATGGACAAAGTAAAAAAATCTGAAATTGTTATCTCATCATATTTCATAAATATTTTTATATACACAAAATAAGACTCTAGAACCAGCCAGGTTTGTGCTCATTAACGAAGGTATGGGTACATATCATTGTCTGCTGTGGAGGTACTCTTTTCAGTACTTGTTTAATTAGCAAAGCTAGGTTTGTTCTATGTCTGAAGACTGCGAAAATCAAACAAAAATGTTTGATTTATTTCGCAGACAACGAAATGAAATACATATTTTTCCTGCACTTTGATCATGCTCGTATTGATTTAGCGCAACCAATGGTAGTTTATTTATGTATTAAAACAAACGTTAACATGATAAGACTATATATATCTCGTATTTTATGAGAAAAAAAATATTTTTGAGATCAAAGAACATCGAAGTATCATCCTTAGCTTTATGTATTTTGAAGCTTTAATATGAATTATTACGATATAATGTCATATGAATAACATTTCAAGAGAATTTATAAATAGATTAAAATGTTTTTGACGTGTTGCTTCCGTGTTTATAGCTTCTCCTGTTTATATCTGCTATTATTAACACTATAAATCGATAGTACTTACATAAAACGTTCATAAATATATAAAAAAGTCTATAAAAATGTTAACATTTATGTTTTAAAAGACATAAAAATGTTCGTAATACCCGGTACCTGTTTTGTCTTGTATAATTAAAATCATGACAGCCGTTGCTATTCATGTTCCTAAAAAAAAGTGTACAGTTAATTATTAATCTAGTTCATCAATAGAAAATGTTAGATTTGAAGAGGGTTATCGTTTTATGGAACAAAACATATCGAATGCTAACAACACAGATTGTTTCCCTGGACAATAACATCCGAATTACGTGGGCGTACTTCTAAATCTCCTGTCACTCTATTAATTTTTATTATATAAAAACCGGATACGTGGATTGATTACTTCTTTATCCAGTACACGGTCAGTCACGTTAAAACAACGGTTGCCGAATTTGTTTTTATTTCTAATTTCTCTGTTCTAACGAATTTGTTGGAAGCAAATTGTGTTTAGTTTGGTATTAAATACTGAATTCGTTACAACCTTAACGAGAGTTTACTTTTATGTTTCAAATTATGAATAATGTAATCTGTAGTAAAGATTGGGAATTACATTAACGAGTGTTCGCTAAGTTGTTCAAATTCGACCATAATCATTACTGAAAATGTGAGAAAATTATTGTAAAGGTACAGTTCGGAAATAGCTACTAAACAATGAAAATCGGTTGACAAAGAAAGAAGATAAAGGTACTGAACTGTTCTATCTTTGTTAACTTATCTATAGATTTGCTAATAGTAAGCCTGTTGAAACGTTTGCAGAAAGGGAACGTTACGTAGATACGCGTGAGCCTAAAATCTTTCTCATTAAGTTGGTAAACAAAACGTAAGTAGAAGGCCGTGTGCTAAGATTACTAGAACTAAAGTTCAGAGTTGTTCATTGAGGGTTATTTACCCAGAGCTTTTGCTTTTCCTTGATGGCCCGTACGCCCGTAGCTTCGCTTGGGGAGCTCACCGTCTCAGGAACTATTTACACCCGGGATGGAGATTCGTACAAACACAATCTCTCGTTCCATATCACATACATTAGGACTATGTCCCGACACGTATAATATATCATTATTATATAACTTTGTTTTCTTTTTTAAATATTGTAAACCTAAAATAAAGTCTACGTAAATAGTTTTGATTTTATTTGAAATTGGCTGTTGAGAATAAATGCCACCATCCTTACTAATATTTTAAATGGGAAATTGAGTTTGTTTATTTGTAACGGTTTAACGCCTAAACAGTTGAATCGATTATGATACATTTTGGTATAGAGATAGATGGAACCTTGTAGGCGGTGATAGGCTACTTTTTCTCGCGAAAAACTTATTGGCAGTGATGTAAAGCGTGGAAACTGTGTATGAAACTCTTCATTGCATCAACCGATTTGAATATTATAATATTGTTTGAAGAATGAATGAAAATTAACGTGAGCGTTTAGATTTTTAAATATATCACAAACATATTCTTTACGTATCGGCTCACCACCAACAAAATACATACTCAATGTTCAAGTCGTTAACAACGTTCAGTATTTCGCAGTAAAATTTATGAACTATGTCAATCCTTACCTTGAAGTTGGTAATTATTTGTGTACCATTGAACACTTTTATAAATATGTATTTTTATAAATATTAAGAATATCATTAAAATGCTACAGTTATACAATTTATGTCGTCGCTAAACTCCTAAGGACTTCGAGATTATTATCGCTACAAAGTTTATTTACGATCATTATTTTGCTATGTTTAGAGATGCGAATGGTTGATAGATCGATTTCACATCATTAATGTTCAAAGTTTAAATTAAGTTGATTATATAACTCGAACTGTCTATATATACCTAAATAACACAAACAAAGCGATTTAGTATAATTTTCTCTCTATGTTTGACAATCGTTTTACATTTTTTTTTTGTTTAACCGCGGTTTTTCTAGTCGTACTAGCTTCCGAGCGTTATAATCATTAACTCAAGTCAAATGGAGTATGGGTCCACCCTTGCTGATGGGACACTATAAGCACGACATGAGTAAAACTGATGACATCATTAATTTTTGTCTGTGACCAAAACGATCGTGATTGTTATGTGCGTTTTGAGCGTTGTGAACGCTAAGTGAAAGGCAGCCTTAGTAGCTATTGACGAGATTTAGTGTTATTAATAAAGAAATCTGAAAGCAGTTTCTTCAAATCTTCAATAATAATTATAGCCGAAATTCGACCAAAGGTTATTTAAATAAATGTAAATCGTTGTATATAGGTATAAAGGGTATTTTATTATACGGTTTATAATGTACTCACAACTAACACTGAGGTCCACGGTGGCTTCGAGTTGTTGAGATTCAGGCATGGCGCGATTCCACACCATGCAACGAAAGACGGCGTCATCGTCTTCCTTCGTTGGATTCAGCGTTAAAGTTGCGACGGTCGGCTCCGCACGGGTTTTCGCATGCGTTATCACCGCCTCGAGGGGGTACGACGATCCCTCGCGAAACCACCTGCAAACAGAATTCTAATGTATTGGTATATTCAATAAAAAATACATTAACAACACATAAAATAAATAAGTTAAACTGTCAAAAATTAATAATTAAGCCAAATCCGAAAGTAAGCTTTTTTTCATTATATCTAGGATTATACTTTACTTGATATAAATAAATATTTTATTTTAAATTTGAATTTTTATGCATCACTATAACTCTACAATACTAGACAGATTTTCATTAAATGTGAGAGATGATCACTAATATTATGGATTCACATTTAGAATATTTTAATCTTATAAAACGAAACAGGATAGGATTGTAACACATTAGGATTATAAAGTAATAGAATTATAACAAACAGGACATAAAATTTAAAATGTGATTATATACTTTCATATAGTTTCTATTATTTTCAATAAATTATAGAAGGAAATATTTCAAAAGAAAACCAGTATTCTGTTACTAATATGTAACATTTATGTAACACCATTTTGTTTCAGGATGTTATAAATTATACTAATAAAACAATGTTTTAATAATTAGCCGAACTAAAAAAATACATTATTTTTAGTCTCTATGAAGGCTTACTGAAAAATGCCATATCGGTATCTATGGTATCATAATTGTACTATATTCTATAAATTAAACTTGATGATTTTAATTTATCTTAACAATGTTTTCATTAGTCTACACAATTGTACAAATTTTCAAGTCAATCAGATGACTCCGAGTTGGTAAAAATTACGCTGAAAGATTCCGTTACATTGATAGACACAAGTGAAGATAGCAAAAGAGTATTAAAAATAAAGGATGAGTTATACCAATGTAAGACACCGATGAACTCTAAAACCTTTTGACCAATCTCTATATAATCAGATTTCAATGGTTTTTTTTTTTCATATGAAAGTATGTTATTGCTGAGAGCTGTGGTTGAGTTAGTAAACAAGTCAGTATCTGATATTCCTATAGTGCCTATCTAACTGCGGAAGATCGGTAGTCAGCTCCTTATATACTATTCTATCCAGGGCTAATCTCAATACTTGTTCATCTATTTCTGTTCCAGTCAAATTCTTAATGAGCTGAAACATTTTTTTAACAACCTTTTGTATTTTTAGCCATATTAACAACTCGTATGCTCATAACTTTTTGTTGGACTAGGGACCAATCTGATTCGTTTATTGTTAGAAGAAACTACAAAGTTGAAGATAAATAAACTGTGAAATGTAAAGATAAACTTGTAACAACTTTTAACACATTTGTTCATTTGCCCTCCCTTCGGGCATCCGCGCTCGAAAACCCACGTGGTGCTGTATCACCCGTATTATAAAAAAATAATAATTTACACTGAATAAAACTTAGAAATTTACATCCTTTCGAAGAACATATTTTGACTCGCAGACCACTGGTTTGGATTAGACCTTTATTAACTGTATCCTTATGTATCACCAAGTAGAATTTTATTTTTCTGTTATACAATCTTTTAAAGCATAATTAACAATAAATTATCTCCCGGCGGCTCTTATGCGGCTTGCCCGATGTCATTGTTAGAACCACTAAACTAAGTAAGTTAGGACCTGTTGGTAAATTAGGATCGCGAATCTTTGTTAGTTTTCCGGCAGTAGCCCAAGCCGAGGTTCGGCCATTCTGGCACCCTTGCGCACTCTGCCTCGGGGCTGAGTGCCCTCAGCATTCGCCCCAAAATGTTTGGTGAAGCTGTTAAAGCCCTTACGGCTAACAGTGTATGACAGGTCGAAAAAATAAAACAATAAAATTATTGCAAAAGTTGCGTAAATGCTTATTTAATGTATAAAAAGTAATTTATCGTACAAAGATTGCGAGAATTTTGTTCTGCTTCCCTATTTTTAGTTTTAGTAACAGATAAAAAGTAAATTTGAACGTACACGATATTGAAACGGACATAATATATATCTACTCTACGTTTACGTGCAAGTTAACAATGTTGTTAATTAAGTAGTCACCTAAACTACATTGTGTCTAGACTTCAAACATTGGATACGTAAAACAGTACGTAATGTAAGACATCCCACTCATAATGGAATTTAAAATTTAAACGGAGAGGTCTAAGTTTTACATTTTACAAACTTTACCTTGCCCTAAATTTACATACCAACATTTTGTGGTTAAGCATAGCGTCTTATTTATTTAAAACTTTGTTATGCAGGGTACGTTAACAAAAAGTTATTAATTATTTTGTTGCATTTTCACATAAGAACAAAAATATAATATTCTTTAAACTGTTTATTAGAGTGGGTATCGTAATTTTTAAAGACTTAAGACTGATAACTTTCAGCCTATTACTATTTCTAATTATCTATAACGCATAGCCTAGTTTCCTAATAGAAATGCATTACAAAAACTGATATTCGTTAATGTGTACCGGTTTCAACTGGTTGCGTTCGTTACAAATGACATCTACATAACCTCAACGTTATAAGTATTGAAGTGTTATTGTACCCAAACGATTGTTGTAACAAAAGATTCGACCAAATCTCAGTTTTCCATTCAGACATGTGAAGAAAAATTCATAGCACGGATATGCCTCGTTACTTTCTTTTATTCATTCAATATTTATTCAATCAAACGAATCAATATGTAGTTTGAACAAATTAATGTTTATGGGTTTAGTTTAATATATTTTGGTATACATACTTTATTATTCTCTACCTACAAGTTCTCTATTAAATGGATATAATAGCTAATTTACGTTGTTCAACACTAAAAAAAGAGCAAATTTTACAGAGTGCCTCTATACAAACAACATAAAAATAAGTTCTTGAAATTTAAGGAAAATATGCTTGTACGGTTAGCTGTGCGACTAAACCAGTTGCCTCGCTACACCGTACACTACTACCGTGACGAAGTGCTGTACGTTCGAGTTCCGCACAGGACAATTATTTTTGGGACCCACAATTATTATTCTGAGTTTGGACGTAACCTACTTTGTCTCTGTTAATTGTGCTTAAAAGTCTTTGACACTTGACACTGGTAAAATTGGGTTCATATGCAAATGTTATAATTAAAATATAATAAACATGTACTTTAGCATTAAACCGCATTAAAATGCAAGTTTTGGCTACAATAAGAAAACGTTAATAAAAATAATACAAATAAAATCATTCTTTAGTTTATATGTGACGTAAAAATGTATGTATTACACAAATGTGCGAAAGTAATATACAGGGTTTAAACGAAGCTAAAACACTTAACAAAGTGTGTAGAAAGTTTGTCAATTCCGAAAATGGCAACATACTATAGTATCTCATATAATTAGCAGATCTGGTGAAAAGTCAATGTAGGTATGCGAAACCACAAAAGGATCGTACAACGTATTCTGTAATTGCGGTCCTTGGCTGATAGCTACCCATTAATACAAGGGTTCACAATTCGCAACAAAGCCGCAACTTTTTGGCGGGACGAAACGCAAGTACATACCACTAAATGGCATAAACGTCAAGCGATCAAACCGAATACTCATAATATTCACATTCGTGAACCGAGTAGTTGTTTGATGTGAGACTTACTTTATTTTACTAGGGAAACATATTTTTTCATAGGATCATAACAGGTACACAATTATAATATCCACCCTTATTATCCTAAATTAGTAATAACATTAAAATAAAACTCATTAAGAACGCAGATAAATAGAGGCTGCTCAATTTTTTTAAAGGTGGCCTATAATTTCTATTTCTTATCAGCCGGCAATATTGAAAATCGTCATCATTACTAAAGATACCTAAATAGATACCTTCTAAATAGCTAAAGTAATGTTGATTATAACTTACAAGTTATAATTGCAAACCATAATGAACATTATGTGAATGAATTTAACATATCATAGTCGATATGTTTGAGATTAGATATTGGTTTCACAATTGGAATAAACTGACATAAATATAAGAACGACTAATCAAAAGAAAGATGCTTATTAAGTGGAGAACATACGTACATTGACATGTAAAAGGATGAATCGCATAGAAAGGAAATTATATATATAACAAAGACAGGACAAAAATTGTGACGCAGAAAATTGAGATAATTATAAGAAAGATTGTATAAAATTACAAAACAACAAACGCTTTCAGTAACGATGATCACCATTAATTAAAAACAACACTAAAAATATAATATAACAACCTCATGACTGTTGTCTTTTTAATTAAATGAATACAAATAATTTATTTCATAACCAATTCATAAATGCATATCCAATTCTAGTTTTTATCTCCATGCACATACGCTCCAAACATACATATGTACATATTTCCATTTATACTGTAATTTATGGTGCTTCATGTATTGGGGTCACTTTGCGACGGATGTGTTCTGGCGGTTTTTGCACTACGTGAACACCTCATTTTCATTTTCACCAGGAACGATGTCGACCTTTTTATGCATAGCACGGAAGGCGATGACGGCTTTACCATCGACCTAGTTGCAGTATTTTTAACTCCGTCGAATAGAGTGCACAGGTAGGCATATTATTTTTTCCTGGTTTAATTTTGAGACTGTAAAAAGAGTGTATTTTGGGTAATCTTTTCTTTTAGCTTTATACGTCTTGAAAAGTGTATATCTGATGATAACTTAGACGATACTAACCAATTACAAAGTATGAATAGACGTTATTGTTTGAAAAGTATGTAATCTAAAAATCTAATCGTCCAAAATCTACGATAACTATCTATTTCCAAAACTTTGCCGCCCGCCTCCTATTACTTGTACCGAATATGACGTGCGGTCATTTGGCCAACCGCCCTCCTGGGGGTGCCATATCCTTTCGTTTCCGCCCTACTCTAATTGAATCCGAGTCACTGGCGACGTGAAATTTATCACCACATTTATCAGCTTTTTATCTTTAGCGTATGTCGTTCTTAATGTGTCAGGTAAAACCCACTAATTATGGTTACAAATGTAGAATGAATAAAATAAGGAATGATTACAGAGTAAAACAAGATTTAAAAGCAAAGCCCACTCGAAGTAAAAAGATAATGGAAGTTCGGAAAGTAAATAAATGAAAAAATATTTCCTATTTACTTCGTTTTCGCAAAGTTGTAGTATGGATATTGAGAACGAGAAAACAAGTTAATCATTAAGGATTACGGCGGGTAATATATGACAGACGATCTTAACGTTACTATTAGCGAATTGTATAAGCCTATTGGTATTATGTAAAGATTAGTGATGTATTCCGAACACGTACGTATGTAGAAAATACGAAATTTTAATATTAGGTATTTTCTCATTGTTGTTGGTTAATTAATTATATGATTTACATATATACACACATCTATTTATTTTGTATATAATATGAATACATATTAAATTAGGCTCTTGTAAATTTTATAGCTTTATATGACTAAATAATGATAAATTTCTTGATTGCTTTGAAACAGTCGTAGTTCCAAATTCTGCGTAAATAAATATTCTAAATAAATAAATATCCCATCTATCAGCTAAGTGCTATGCGTATTCACTCCACAAGCCCGGTGAAACCGTTAAAACCCCTCAGGATCACAGCAGCAGCCTAGCCGAAATCATCTTGCATCTTGACTAAATTTTATGTAAATTCCGATTAAGAATTCAGCAGTTGGTCGCAACCCATACCTTGGGAGATACTGATCTGGTTAGTAAATATTTTGCTACAGATGACATTTATTTATAATTTAAGGATGGGGATAATTACTACATAGAGTCCGGTCAGATTTTACGATTCAATTACAAAAACTTGATAGAGAAAAATTTGTTGTCGTCATTCCAGTCTTATAGTACTTAGAATTTTGAACACAGACAAGAAATAGCAAAAACATTTAATGTGTATTATGTACTCACTTCACTGTCGGTTCTGGTGATCCTCCAGAAGTCGAGCATGAAAGGTTCAGCTCGCGCCCCTCCTGAGACTGTGCAGTGGATCCTGGGGTTAAGACTGGTGCTCTCGGTTGTGTTAAAACTGTCAGTGAATGGCCCTGAGAGTGCAAGGTGCGTCCTGATCCGCCCGCCTTAACTCGGCATTCGAATCGCCCATTATCTCTCTCGTAAGATACATTAGCGACCAATAAGTCGTAATGGCCCTCTTTAGGAGCATAAGTAATTCTGTAATAGAGATAATGTCTTTATACACAACTATTTACCAGTAAGATTATTACAAAAAATATAAACTATGACTTGAGCTTTAAGAATGTTCTTTATTTTTAATATAATCGCTGTAAACTCCGTTTAAAGTAACTGGATTTAAGAATAAACTCCTAAATATTTTTCAAATCATTAGACTTTGATTAGATTACCTTGTTTTTCATACAATGATACACTCGATTATCTAAAATGTAGCTATATAGAAATTACATGGATTATATTTGGAAAAAACAGTTTTGTATAGCGCACAATATGATTTAAAATAGTAGAATAGTAATTTTTTTATTTGAAATTGACAATAAAAATCTCTCTACACTTACATTAACAAAATTGAAAATTTAAGTTTTGTTTATATAACTTATTGTTACTACTATATAAGTTAATATTGATGCTATCTATATAACGAGGTTTTTTTACTATACTGCGAGTTTATTTAGTATAAAAAATAATATACCATAATGATATATTTATCTATACAAAAATAAGAAAATAATTAAAGACGAGACAAAGATAGAAACCGTAATATATTTTATGAACACGACACTCACTGGTAATTTGTTTCTAGCGGTATGTCTCCTATAGCAACATTTTCATGCCCGCTGGCGGTACTCCGAACCCAGTAATAGGTAAGAGATTCGCCAGCGAGGGGTTCCAGTGCGAATCGGCATTCCATCGTGACGTCATCCCCTTCTCTGGCATCGTGCTGCTCGTCGTCCGCAAAAGCAGACCAACAAACTGTAATAGAAAAAAATATATTATTCCTCTTTCAATAAATCATACATTGATTACGTAAAAGTTTCCGTTAGTTTAATAAAACGTACACAAAGGCACCGTTATTCGAACCGCATACTACTATCCAATAGTTATTGATTATTGATGATAATGACAATATTACTATTCATATAATAAACACATGCGTATAGATATATATTTGTCTTATTTATTGATCGAAGTTAACAAACAATAAGAAGTTTGATATAAACACAGACTAGGTAAATGATCTCTTGAAACATGAAAAATCCAATACTCAGGTTCCTTTTTGTGTGACTGTCTTGAGAAATTTATTTGTAATTCACACAAATAATTCATTTCACTTTTAGTTTTCTGTTGTATGTTTTTATGTAAGATTTTCTAAGTTTGTTAATGCTTAAGCCATGTGGTAATCGTGACGTGGCACCTATCGAACCGAGGCAACGGCATTAGTACAGGCCCAAGCGCATGGCGGCGACGACGGTCAACGACACGAACGCGTGCGCCGCGCCGTCCGCGTCTACCGCTACAGCCTACCACCATCTTGCTTCGGCAGCGCAACGATAGATTCTCTGCTAATTAACAACACCTTGATTCAGGACTTTTACATATACTGGTTTTGTAATGCGAATACGTGATTAAAGTAAAACATAGGTACTGTAATCAACCTATAAATTATGTTCTCCGTCTAAAACAAAGCGAACTTTTGTCGTATATTTATTTTCACATAACTGTATAAATTACATTAAAAATTCACAATAAGTGTAACCAGTAATCAAAAGGATTAACAAACTTTATGCAACGATGAAAGATACATAAATTCTTAGTAAGATTTGAAATCTATTTATCATAAGACTAAGACTTATAAAGTGATGTAAAGATAAAATCGAGGTCAGTTGAATAGATAGGCTTTTATTTAATCAATTATTTGCGCCCCGTCTGGAAGTACGAAGTTACTTATGTTAGCTGAATAAGCTGATAATAAAATAATGCCAGTTCATTCATCATAATAATTAATCATTCATCGTGAGATTGATTCAGCTTTGCCAAATCTCGTCCGTCTACTTATTTATTAATTTATGTTTACAACATCAATATTAAAATATACAAGGCATGAAAGTAAGTCGCACTTTATGCACATGGTAAATAAAGTCATAAAATTTTCTTTACACAGAAAATAAATACATAAATAACGACAATTGTAATTGCTAACTCGCACTGCACCGTAATTACGTAGCTCAGAATTCTGTTATTTCAAAACATAATACGACTGAAGAGTTAAATTTCATAATAAGTAGTTTTATTTTCATTTAATTGGCGGGTAATCCGAGTATAGTTAAAGTTACTTTGAGGATTTATTAGATAAATACATTTATTTTAAGTATATATTTGGGGCCACTAATAAAATACTTCACGCAAAATTTTACCTTTTTAGACCCCACCATCACGCTATGTCATATTTTATTTCCAAGTTCGTCCAAAACGCATTTGTTTAGTTAGACAAACCTACATAGTCTTAGATTGTTATTAACCTACTAAAATTTATATCACTATACATTTCCTATTCGATTTAGAGTAGTTCCCTACTGTATCTTCGAAATCCAAGGCTGAATGTTAATTTTATCAAAACGCGACTCCTTTAAAATATTCCCTTTCGTATAAAAAATAAATGATAGAGATTTGATGTAACAAACAGAAAAACAACAACATAATTGCGAACGTCCTCCTTTTTTCATTGAAGTCGGTTAAAAAGAGTCACATAGATATCAAAAGTAGGGGTGATCTTATTTTTGATACTTTTGAACTAAATAGGTAAAAACAATTATATACATAGTTACATACGATATTGTATGTATACAATATAACTTTTCTTCTTATACACCGTTACAAGGAATAATACAACTCAGTTTATTTGTAAAATTCTAATTACGATATGAAGGTATCATATATATTTTAAAACGATATCATCTACAAATCTAATATACCTTATATACTATGTACGACCTACTTTAAAAAACCGGAGTATTGAAGATAAAATCAACTAAATAGTAACTTCACTACTTTTATATTAGACCCTTTTAAGTAGATTTCTTATTGAAAAGTAATTTATTTCACAAATAATATGTACTATTCATAGTTTTCCGAATGCAGCATAATTATATGTAAAAAAATTTACTCTTATTAGTGTAACACTAGTATTTAGCATGTATTAGATTAAGAATACTTAAAAAATATTTCTTTGGGTTTCGCAAAAAGCGTAAAGTATATTTTATCAAAGTATTATCCACATTAACAAATAAGTTAATATACTCGCATGTTACCCGTGTTATAAAATAAATTCTAACGAAACCTGACAAAAAATAAATCGTGCTGTGAAAGATAAGCCTAAACGATTTATCTATATATATATATATATATATATATATATGGAACTCTTTAGTCGCATATTTTTCTAGTAAGTGCGTAATATTGAAACGACTTACAATCAAATTATATATTTAGGAAATAAGAGATTCAGTGACGTAGGAACTCCTTTTTATACATAAGATATATACAATAATTTTACACAAAATAAATATTTAACTTATATTTTTATATAATTCTTATACAACTATTCAACTATTAAGATCTGCAATGCTTAGGAGTCTCTCTAGTAATGCCAAGTTGACGGTCGTATAGTATAATGAAATGTATGAAAACGCACCTATATCAAATCAAGTACATGATCAATCAAATACTGGCAGCAGCCCAAGCCGAGGTTCGGCCGTTTTGGCACTCTTGTGCTCGCTGCCTCGGGGCTGAGTGCATTCAGCACTCGCCCCAAAAAGTTCGGTGAAGCTGTCAAAGCCCCTGGGGCTAACAGCGTATGTCAGTTCGAAAAGAAAAAAAAAAGATCAATCTCGAAGGCTACTCTATTGTAGGAAGAAGTTCGAGAAGTTGCTATCTTTTATCTTTGCTAAACTGGTTACCGCGGTACAGTAAGATGTTTTCAAAGCTCTGAACCGGGTAAAACTGGTCCTTAATACGTCAGCTACTGTGGATTCATTGACTATATAGTAGTCTTGAATAAGTACACAAAGGACTTTAATGACACCTCCGAAAACGTTATATATTCGAATATGTCAAACGTCTACGTAGCACCAATCCCAGAAAAGATCAAATAGTCTAATCTCTGGTAATTGTATAAGAATATGTTTGCCTGAGACATACTGTCTAATTAGCTAGATCTAACTTTAGAACAAGTTCAATCGTCGAATTCGGCGTGGTTGGATTGAGTTTGGGAAGCTAAGTCATATTCATTTTTGAGGTCCAAAATACTGCATTGTCTGATATGAACGGACGGTCGCTGGAGACGAAGAGTTCTCGAATTACAACCACGTGCTAAAAGGCACAGCTTTTTTATAATAGTACGACAAAGTGACGGTATTGTACTTGATAGCCAACAACAACAACCAAGAAAATAGTAATCCATCGGGAGTATCGTTTTCGCGCCAACCTGCAAGCTTTTTGGATTCTGAAAACATAAACACAGAATTATCCCGAAACGTAATGAGTTAAACACAATACGCATAGTAGTAGCGACTGACGAGACTCATGTCCAGCAGTAAACGATGTAATGATAAAACACTATTATCTATACTACAATAATGTTAAAATAATTTGAATGCAAACCTATTAATTTCACACACAACCAAGTATATTGGAACGTCAAGGTGAAATTAGGCTCACTAATGACAGTTGTCGTTTCCCTTTCAATTTGCGCTTGTATTTTATGTCCAACAATCAAAATTATTAATCGCACTTGTGAAACAAAACTATAGTAATTTTCTGTTGACGTGAGTACTCAATAGTATTTTATTGTAAAAATATTAAATTCTATAATCATATAAGTTTATTGAGTACCAACATTTTCTTTAATGACCGATATTACGAAAAAAATTGACCCGTCAAAATTTAAGTGCTATATTAAATTAAAAGAATAATAAACACATTAAACAATATATTAAAAAAAACTGTCACTTGACGAGTTAATAATGTCTTGTCTATATTGTAGATATTTATCAAATTTTTTTCTCCCTACAAAGACAACACGACAACAAAGAAATGTATCACGGATCAATTTACAAGCTCATAATTTGCGAACACAATAGCACTCAGACTAAAAATAATAACTTGTAGATCACACAAATAGTTATCCTATTTGAAATTTGAACGCACAACATTCAACACTGTGGCAAGGGCAATATGACCGCTCCAATTACTGCGTTATCCGTGCAGCCAAATTCGCAATGTAGAAAAATTCACAGCAAAGGTTATATTCGTTGATTTCTTACTTTGTTACCATGTTACTTGTTTCGACTTCTTATATAACAAATTAAAATTATATAATAAATTAAATCAAAGTTTTAATTCAAAATTAAGCAGTAATACATTCTGATATAAAATATTATAAAGCGGGTAAATATTGTTTGTTTGCCAGTTTGAACACACTAATCTTAGGAACGACCATCAGTCGGATTGTACCAAAGTATTTTGTATTCTAGCAATCATAGAGGAAGGCACATCACGCTATCACCAATAGAAGTAAAAATGTATTGATAAAAGTTATAAAAACGGACAAAAATGATTAAATAAATTTTAGTTTGACGCGAACGAAGTCGCCAGCATAACTAGTTATAATATAAAGGTTAATTTAGCATTGTAAAGCTGTAAGTCACATATATAGTTTCCAAATTATTATTTAATGTCTGTTTTACTATCATAAAGCAATATTTAAACGCTAAAATAATTTCATAAGATGAAATTCACTCGCAGTGAGGCAACTACTGAATCCTGATACAATACGTTATTTAATGGGCCGTCTTGAATTGGTTTTTTACATTACAATGGAAATAGAAACGGTCGAAATGAAACATATTGACAAACGACAACAATATGGCGCGTAAAGATTTTCCTTTTATAAAATAAATTGAAATACGACATCCCGACATGTATTTGGTACGTTTTAGTGATTTGTGTAAAATTATTTTATTGGTTTTCAAATTTTCTACACCTGTGAATCAAGTTACATGACGGCCAATTTTAATGCTTTTTATTTGCAATACAGTGCATCGTTAGTCATAAATAATATTATGCAAGATTGTGGACGTAACCACACGACCAAACCGCAATGATATAATGGTTTCAATGCTACATACACTAAAGTGACTATTTCCTTTCTTCACCTAGATTTTAAGTTTCCTGAACATTCTTGAACATGATTATTTTTCCGTTTCTACTTTATAGCAAATCTTAAAAAACCTGATCTAGTTATATTCTTTACTGGTTTCATTGTGATTCTATTGAAATGTATCCTTTTTTTTCTCATTGCAATATCAAAAATATTTTATGCAATTAAAGCCTCTGAGAAAAATAAGTTTCTTTTCGTTGCCCATTCAAGTTGAAAGGGCCAGAAAAGGTAACTTATTTTATCATATCTAATTGATTGTTCTATTCAATTCAAAGGTAACGTAAGGAACATGGCCACCTTGCTTCTATTTAGCTTATATACAGACTCTTCTTGTATGTTGAGGTTGAGTAATGTACAATAGACTTAGACTTAGTAAATATTTCTATATTAAAAACAATAACTACTTGTATAATTATCTTTCCATTACCGCTACAGACAAGGCAGCTAAAAACTTACAACAAGAAATTGCCGAAATATTTACTGGAAGAATTTTATTATATTTGTCCTTCGTCTGTATTTGTTTCATATGTAAACCCAAATTTCAGACTCACCAATCTCGATGTTTTGCGTAAATTGGCGCTTTACATGTTATGTAATATTATATGTGATAGGTACTTTAATTATTAAATAAATCAGAGTACTAGCTTGTTACAAATTACAAAGTTTGTGTTGATACAGAAAATAAGTTAAAATAATGGCAAATTATATAATAATCTGTAGATTATTTTACTTATATATTAATCGTTATTAAACACTATGTGCTATATGGAAAATGCTAGCTACATTACCGTGTTGTATGATAATGATGATTAATGAGTAAGGTAGAAGAACATCTTTTAGACCTGGTAATGGTTTCACATAAACATCTTGCAATGATTTTACAAAGGACATATGGACACGATTCCCATGAACTCAATGTTCCAAGCTAAATCACATATTTTTGGAGCAATGAGGGCTCAGCTGGTAGTGTGTACGGACGCCACGTCAATGGACGCGAATTCGTATCCCAGCAATGAGCCTGAACTTTCGGTGAAAGCAAATATCGTGATGAAATCATGCGTGGTTGTAAGCTTTAAATTTGCAGCCTAATCCAATACCTATATAAGTGTTCCGGCATTTGCAGTTGAGAACCAGTAACTCCAATAAATTTGGCAAGTCTACAATTTTGAATTATATCATGGCATAAGGTGACATTTAGGCGATAATGCTAAACGTTTAAAGTATAAAAAATTAAATAATATAAATGTTGTAAATTTGAGTACTTGATACGCATGCATGCCTTGATAGTAGAAGTTAGAAGATGGCATGGAGCCAAAGTATCAGCACATGTTACATTGCAAACAAGATTTAGCAAGATACAAAAATCATATCATCGGGTCTATTACCATTGTCTCATATTTTAAGCCTACTGATTGGAATATATATCACCTGCGCTGATGATATTAATATTGATAAAATTGTATTAACACATGGGCAGATATTTATTTTAAAATCAAAAGTTGAATGTGTATCTACTGAAACTAAGAAATAACACATTTAGTAATACGAACATGAAGTCGCTTCTGTTATCACATCTCTACATACCAATATTTTCATAACTTGTTACATCCCTATTTACCTCATATACTAGGAACAGAAACAGGAAAATCAACAAAATTGTTCGGCAAATATTATTCACAGGGTTTTGCAATCAGCTTTTCAGCATAAGCACATATTGGGTAATATACAATTACGATAAAATATAGGGATTCTTATTCAGTTTTTGTCCTTTTGTACAGCAAAATTATCGAAACGAACAGCCTAGATAATATTTTGAAAAATTAACTACGACTATCAGACTATACTTGTTTTGCCGAAGTAACGATGAAACATCAAAATAAACAATATATTCATTTTACAAAACCATTACATGCACAGGAATAGTTGTTATAATAAAATGTTATGTCATGTTTAGTTAATTTTTAATTAGGTATCTATAAATTGTCTTCTCTAAGTCTATATTAATAATATTATAAAGCGGAAAAGTTTGTTTGAATGCGCTGATCTTAGGTACTACGGTACGGTATTACGGTAATAAGTAGTCAGATTTAATAAAAATATTTTTCGTACTTGCTCTATAGCAATCATTGAGAAAGACTTAAGTCTATTTAACATAACGCTACCACAAATAGGAAAGCTATATTGAAAAAATTTACAAAAACCAGCAAAAGATATTGAATAAAATTTTAGTTCAATGCGAACTAAGTCACGGGCACAGCTAGTTATCCACAAAATATTAAAAAATTAGGTATGTAAAATGTGTCCACGGCATGTAATTTATACATAACTTTTAATTATTCAAATGAATATTTCTTTTGTTCATAATAACTTTTTGATATATTTTTTATGAATAGCATATTTAATACTGTTTTATCCTATCCTACGCCCCTGAATCAATTATGATGAATTTTGGCATAGAGATAGAGGGGAACCTGGAGACGGTGATAGGCTATTTTTTTTCGCGAAAACCTTATTGAAAGTGGGGTAAAGATAGGGATAAACTTTGTATGAAACATTTTATTCCGTCATCCGATTTGTTTGATAAAATCAATATTAATGCGAGCGAAGCCACACGTAAAATTTAAACGTTGTATTTAATTATTGTACTTGTAATTTTGAAAACAATGTTCAATATTTAGTAAGAGTATAACTTTTGCTTCATTATATCTGTTTACATATAAAAAAGGCCTAGTAGCAATTCCCAATATTACTGGTATTATAAAATCATAGATGTCGATGTCTAGGTCACGCTGCGAACTCGAGATAATATCGAGGGACTATTAAGCATATGTAGGCCTCATACGAACTAACTGAAAACGTCTCAGACATACTATATTCAGATGACTATGAACACTAAGATTATTTACAATTATATGTACGGATTTTTTTGGATGCATATCTGTTAATTATTTTTTAAATATTATCACAGGGTAATATAATCAAGTAGTTAAAAAAATCGTTACAAGGCAGCACTTCAGACTTTCAGTATTAGTGTATTATCTATGCTTCAGACTGTCATTGATCAAATATAATTACCAACATAGCAAAAAAAAAAAACAACACTAAGCTATGTTACATTATACTATATTATAGAATCCTTTAAGAGGCTATTGTATTAGTTATAGATTGATGTGCGTGTGTTCAATACACGTGTTCCGCATTGTAAATGCAAAGACTAAGTATGAAACGCAAGTGTGAGTTTTAGTTGTGGGAACACGCAGTCACGTCGCGCCGCGAGTCGGTAAGACGAAACCGTGGGAGTATACGGGTCGGGTGCCCCACTATGTGTCGGATTGCAACGTCTACCAGTATGGTTGTCAGCGTCCAGATTTGGTTTACGATACTTCTTTTAGGATTACATAAAATTATCAGCAATAGTCATTTCTAACAACAGATTCTTTCTTCTAAGTTATTCAAAGTACTTTAAGATTTATTGGATGAAATGGAAAATACATAAACTACTTTTAGGTCTTCAATTCATTTATTCGAAATCAATAAAAATATGGGTCCAAAGGTCTTGTTTTCTTCGGAGCTGTCAAGCTACTTTTGAAAAATGTCATTCACAAAAATATATTAATTGAATTAGAAACTGCATCATTAAAAGCAATTATTTTATAACTACACATTTCATTGTTCATTTTAATAATAACATATGGAAATACACACATATTTCTTTAAATAGCATTTTTATGAATAATACATATATGAAGTAAAGATACATGAGTCACAGCTATTAAGATGATTTCATTCTTTATATCTCCCCTCCACAACCGATCACCTCAGGAAAGTTCATTGCAAATCATCGAATCACGATTTAGCAATCACTAGTATCTATGATCATATTGGGAAATTGTATATTGCAAGGACATAGCAAATATGAAATTTCATCTGTAGATTAAGTAGTGCTGTACTAGAGTAAAAAAATATTAGAAATACTGGTTTAATAGGGGATTGGTATGTATGAGGTATTTACGAGTTGGCAGGTCTCGGGACAAACGGTTCCGCGTGTATAACGGTCGGCACGGTTTGCAGATGTGCCACGATGCCGCCTACTCACTCTAACTACCGGTTTATGATACGCTTAGTAAAACTATTAAAATTATATAAAACAAACAACGTACCTCATGGTGTATTCAATGTAGAATTAGAAACGTTTTCGTAATAAATTGAAAGATATGCGTTTGAAACGCACTATGCATTCAATTATATGAATGAACGTTGTCCATTTTGTTCGATATGAAGGTTTTCAAAGGTAATATGAATAAAGAGCATATAAAGTGAGATAAAAATGTTTTATAGGGTTTATTTTTAAAAGAGTTGTTTGTTATATAATAGGAAAATAAATATTGGATAACAACTTGTGCAGTTATGTTACATTACTATAGATTTCCGTAATTTGAAAATAGCATTTTTATTAATCAAATAGTATTTTAATTTATTTAATATGTTTATCTCTGGATTAAAAAAAATACAATACATCAATACTTTATTGCACCTTTATTTTTTTGTACACAATTTGTGCTTCATGCCTAATCCTACCTAACCTACGGTAATATGAACCATGAATGCGGCCAAGAGAAATAATTTTAAATTTCTAGCTTATGCTCGTAACTTCGTTCTTTGCGTTTTTAAAATGTTAAGATTTAAACAGCATTTATTGTAAAAATGCTGTACAATGGATACAATATAGAGATAACTTCACCAGTTTACTATTTTTACTAATGCACCAAACCAAAAGAAAAAATCAAGAAATGTATATTTATATAGATACAATAAATACAAACTAGCATGATTTTACATATATAATATTTATATATATGGTAATTAGTATTGTTTGAATATAATTAATACAAAATCTATACCTCTTGCAACTACATATAATCGACTGATTGCAAACTATTGCACAAGTTGTAAGTAATCAAATGTTCCCGAAATGACAGACATTTGTCATAATAATACTTAAGGTAATCAGGGAATATCTCAAGAAAGCCAATAGTTGTATAAAAAATTCGCTGAATTTCCACCCAACATACATTTAATCTATTGCTTCGAAAATTGTAATGAGGAAAAAACATACAAAAAATTCTCAGTATTTAGACGATTAGCGTGACAAATGCCGAGATTTCTGAACGAACATGCAATAGCCTTTTTAATAGTACGACCAGTGATTTATTACAAAAGTATTCAATTAATAAATGTAAACACATTAAACACAGTGAGCAGGCAGTTAGCATCTTGGCACTGACTACGTTTACGTGAGAACGACTGCTTCTAACTATTGCGTTGACTAAGAAAATTGACGCATTAGTAAAAGTAGCTAATTTATGTAGTCGGAATAATTACCACAACATAAGCGGCTTATCACACTTGGGTTTCGCATGTGTAATTTAAAAATCTGATAGGTAGCTACTTTTTTATTAGTTACTGGCTATGCCTGCGACTACGTTCGCGTGAAACTAAAATTATTCCGTCATTGGAATTACAATAACTTTTGACAGAATTAACCGATTTTAATGAAATAAAGACTAGATATTAATCGAGTATACGCTTTATGATATTCTTACTGACGTTTTATCATAAACTTTCTTCTTTCCGTGCACAAACAAATAGACAGACAGATATTTCTAAAACTGATGTAAATGTATATTATTACTTATTCTTAGTTACTTTCAATATTTTTTGTCACATAATTATAAACAGTACTGACACGTTAAATTTACATTCTTATTACTTAAGTATTAGATACTCTATGATTTTCCGATGTAAATTTATATAATTCGTGCAGAAAAACGATTTGTAGGTAATATTTATAAAGAGGTTCGGGAGCTTGCTTATAGGATTACATTTAGGACCGATAATGCGATTTAGAGAAGTAAAAAAAGATTATAATAAAATATGTCAAGTTCGATGTTATTATAGGCATTATTTAGCTGACAATTTTTTTAAGTTACATACGCTGTTAGCTTTAAGGGCTTTGACAGCTTCACCGAACTTTTAGCTGACTAATGTGAGCATAAATGTAGTATATCGTTCATTCAAATTATCTATAATATATATTATAATATATATATAAGCAATAGTTAGTTGGAACTTAAATAACTGTGTGAAATTGTGTTACCATCTTAAAAACAAACAGGTCGTAAAGCAGAGTTGTGATAATTCTTTAAAAATTAAAAATTTATTAAAGTAAATATTACACTGTTATTATATATTGGAATAGGTATCATCTGCTTACTACTTGAGTCTGTTCACGTATTGCGCAAACAGCCGCTCGGTAGCAAAGTTGTAACAACTCTAATCGACTGATAGCGATAACAAATGGCATCTCCAAAGGGAACACTGTGTCGATAGTTAGCTCCTAGTTTCAGTTGTAAACTTCTTCGTAAACTTTTCACAATAGTTAAACAACTGTACCAGAACACGTACGCATAATTTCCTTATTCAAAATCAATATAATATTTCCATTTTCTAATCTTTTAAACTTGTAAAAATTATCAACTTACAAGAGAGCTTTGTATACGTGAAGTTATTAATATAGAATTTTATATTGTGGTGGTAGGTAACGACTGAATCCGATTGGATTACGACCACCACAAATCAGGTGTAACACCAGCCATGATACGCCCAGACTTGACACGTTATAAGATCTTTCTTTTTCGTTGTTTATCAAATAATCAAGCAGAACAGTAAGAATTTGTGCCCGAATGAGTCTCGACCAACATAAATCTGCCACTGTAACTATTTTCAGTTACTAGTATACATTACCAAAGGATTTACAGACCGGCAAGATAAACTACTAATATCTTGGTCGTTGCTATATAGTTTTTAGACTGTACCGTGCTAACATCAGAGTACAGTGCCGTAACTGAATCGCGCTACAAAAAACATCTTCATCGTGATATAATCTGAAAATAAAGTAAACTATTGAAATAAATGTCGCTGATTTCAAAATATAATTGATATTTCAACCAAAAATGTATTCAAAAATGATTTATTGAAGAGCTGGGTAGACAAGTGGTCACTTTTCAACGGCAATGGATGTCAGACATGATATATTGTCGGCGTTGTTTATTGAACACCGCATACCGAAGTATGCATATCATTCATAAACGCAAAAAATACGACCGCATGTCATCAACGCTTTAACGCAACGAGTGAAACAATCAATTTTATATACATTTACATCAGTGGCTCTCAACTTTTCCTGGACCACTACCTTCATTATTTTTCTGTTATCAGCAAAAATTAACTATGTTAATTTAAAAATAAACTTTCATGAAATTTTTCAACAAACTTGAGTACTTGTCCGTTTCTTAACTACCCCGCTCATATACGTCTTCTTACTATTAAATATTTAAATATTTAAAATTAATACAGTTTTGATATTTTCACATTTTTCTCGAACTAAACTCTAGTTTGCTATGGGAAACTGATTTGGAATCACAAATGTAAAAATAGTCTATAATCACCATAACTCTCTTAATACATTTAAGATATCATAACTTAATATCATGGCGAAATATGTGTTCCATATGCGACTAATTTTCTAAAATATATGCTCATTGTATTTCAGGTAAGAAATTCTTCGTTCCATTTTTTTGTATTTGCGAACAAGGTTCTTTTGTTATATCCACCTACCTGCTAAAAGTATAGACGATCACAATAAAATCGTTTCTAAATAATCAGAATGGCTGAGACGTGGGATGAAACTATTAAATTTTCGACAGAACTTTCTGCGTTTATAGAAATGTGTTCAACTAGCATAAAAAACCAATGTTATTTGTACAGAATTATTGAAATTGAACAAATTTAATTTTATCTGTGTAACTTATATTTTAAGGTCCATGTAATTCGAATTAATCTAAAAATAATTTTTAGATATTGTCTTTATCAAACCAATATTTATAAGCACTGTGTAAATCTTATAATTTTGAGTTATTGATGAATAAAATAGTAGTGTTTTTGACAATGATCCGGATGACGCAATTTTTTTTTTTATCGATCTCAGTTCCTCGTAAAATATGTTTATTCTATATATGAATATCGTTTGTTGGAACGCGCTATTCATAGGAACTACCAGTTGTATTTCAAAAAATCTTTGTATTTGATAGAGCAAGGCGAAGACGAAGGCTTCAAGCTATATAACAACACACTACAACCAATACGAGCAAAGCTACATTGATAAAAGGTACAATAACGGTTATACATTATTAAACAATTTTTAGCTGCATGCTAAAGACGTCGCAGGCGTGTACAGGCAGTAGAAATATATAATAATAGCGCTTTCATACAAAACCTTTCTTAGAGAACTAATCAAAATAGCCCAAAAAGTAAGTGGTTAGAGGATAACGATGTATCACATCTATATAACAAAAACACAGGAAGTCAAGGACAACATCGAAATCGTACAGTTTTGATAATGCTTAAATAAAAGCCAATGAATAAACGAGGAGACCGTTTCATTACTTTGAAAAATCACCGAAATATTAAGTAGGTAGGATTATTGTATTTGTCATGGGTTGTGTAAGAATGAATTTAAAGACATCAATTCTATCAAACGTTACCCATTTTCATTCAAGAATAAATTATTACATGTCCATACTGAGTAATCTTTAGTTTTCAAATAAAATTGTAATATAGGTATTATTTAAAAATCAATTTATATGAAGACTGTTTCATTCAATTTAATTATCAGATTTTGCTGAATTTAATGATTCTATTACATGCCTCTTCTTAGATAATTGTAACGTACAGAGGCTTTCGAAATAGTATGATTAAAAGTAAGTAATAAATAGAGTAATATATAGATTTTCCAAAATCATAAGATTTACCTTTCTGTCTAATTTTAAGTAATAAGTGTATTACTTTTTTCGTAAAACGAGCACCTGGTAGAATTCACCGTTCAGTGAGTTTTGAATACAGTCTCTATCGAAGAGGCTTTCGGTTACTCGATAAATGTTCGAAACGTTGCCATAATATTGTTTGCCATAAGTTACGATGAGATGTTTGTTATATATTTTTTATTTATTTATTTATTTAATCTTATTTGTACACCTTAAAACATATAATTATAGATAAGAAATGATTTGGTTATTACAAAGGGCGACCTTATTGCCAATAGTAATCTCTTCTAGGCAACCTTTGGATGGATATGTTCCATGGAGTAGAATCAGGGGTATTTTGGGTGTATAACTAAAATCAAACTTAATAACATACATATTAAAGACATAACATGGATATGAAGTATACTACAATATAAAAATTATATAACATACGGACTGCATAGTAATAAAACACAAATGTGACATATAGAAATACATACAAATATATCACACAAACGTAAAATTGACATATAGTACTTGTGTTAAAAAGGCATATATTTATATTTTTGGCAGAATTTTTAAATATGCCCATCGTTTGTGCCTTCCTCAGAAAAACAGGTAATGCATTCCATAATTGCCCAGCTTGGACTGCGAATGATTTTACACAAACATTTGTGGAGTGTGTCGGGACATCAAGCGTTATATTTTCTGACGATCTTAAAATGCGTGTATGCGTATCGCGAAGGAAATTAAAACGTGTCTTTAGGTAAGAAGGAGCGGTAGGTTTAAAAAGTGTAGTGTAAAGCAGAAAAAGAGTACGAGAATTTCAGCGAAGCCTTACAGGGAGCCATTGCAGCTTTGTGCGAAATTCTGATACACGGTCAAATTTACACTTACCAAATATGAATATAATACAAAAATTTCGGAGTCGTTCAAGTTTATCAAGTTGAACTTCGGTAAGGTCTAAATAGCAAGTGTCAGCATAGTCAAGGATCGGAAGGAGTAAGGTTAGTGCCAGATCACTATTGTTAGATCACTATTAATGTTATAAATAGCTTGTGAAAGGTTATCTAAAGGAGCTTAAGAATATATTTGTAGGTCATCGGCATATAAAGATATAGAATTTATAAAAATTCCGAAAAGTAAAGAAGATAATACACCGCCCTGTGGCACGACAGTAGAAGTCATTGACCAGAAAGAATAGGTTTCATCGACTCGGATACGTTGACGACGGCCAGTCAAATAACTACGAAACCACTTATCAGCCACTAGAGATACGGTAAGTTTACCCTGTTTAATAGCTGACAGAATATCGTCAGTTACATGTGTCAATGCTGTAGCGGTGCTGTGACCAGGTCGAACACTAGACTGAAAAGGATTGAGAAGATTATTTTTGCATAGGAAAGCCTTTAACTGCGTATACACGAGACGTTCTAAGACTTTGCCGAGAAATGGTAAAATGGATATAGGGCGATACTCGGAGAAAATACAAGGATTGGGTTTCTTAGGAATAGGGATGATTTGAGCATCGTTCCAGGCAGATGGAAATATGCCACTTGAGAATGAGTGATTGAAAATATAACATAATATGGGAAGTATTTCTTCAAGAATTAAAAGAATCATTTTAAGACTGATATCGCAGCCTACAGCGTGAGATATTAATCTCATGATGCTCGTTTTAACATCATTAAGAGATAACTGTGAAAGATACTGTAGTGTGTTAGTCTTTACGCTTCCATCTAGGTCTTTAGGAGTAGTAGTTTGTCGAGTTTTACTAAAGCCTATTTTCCTAAGGAATTTCCAGATATTTTTTGGATCACTAGTTGCAATAGATTCATGAATATATCGGCGTTCGGCATCCCTACATACTTTATTGCAGTGGTTGCGTATGTCTACATATTTTTGCCAATTCAAAGCGCTTGAGTGACATCTATATCTAGTCTTGGCCACTATTTTTTTATGCGTGATTGTTTTGGTATTGTCAGTTAGCCACTTTGATGGAAAATATTTTAGTTTTATTGCACGTATCGGTGCATGATTATCATAAAGCTGAAGTATAGTCAAATAAAAAAGGAAACTTTTCATCTATGGAATCAGAATTCGTAAGAGGGGCCAAACAATATTTCTGGTGTAATAACGCAGGAACTCTGCATTTAAACTACTACAATTACGTTGTAGAAGAATTTTAGGTCTCTCTTTAGGTGGGCGAATTTTATAATACAGGTAAATTAAATCGTGATATGAAAACGCTTCAGCTGAACATTGACCGTGCTTCGTAACATGATCAGTAAAAGCCACAATTATTAAATCCAGCAACGAAGGTACAGAGTTTTGATAATGGTGCGTAGCACTAAGTGGCAGAACATTCATGTTACTTCACTGTAAGGTAGTAGTGACTGAGAGTGAACGGGAATTATTCTTTAAAAGACATGTGTTAAAGTCACCCATAATGGTAGAATGTTTGTAAGAAGGCGTAAAGTTTTCAAGGATATTTTCGAAGGAAGCAATAAAGTTTATATGTGATGAAAGGCAGTAATAATCACCAAGGAGAAGTTTTGTGGTTGCTAGTTTAGTTTTTGTAACAGGTTTTATAAGAGATTGATTTTGATTTTGTTCAGATCTGCGTGTGAAGTGATACGTTGACGGGATCCATCCAGCGCCAGTACAAACACATAACCTTTCCTAGTCCAACACTTTTCGACACCAAATCTCTCACGAGCCATCATAAATATGTTGTGCCGCGCTCTAGTGAGAAACTCGGACATAGCAACCCCGGTGTTTTTGAGTTTGATTTTGCTGAACCAGAGCTTGTCCCGGATCACTAAATTTAGAAGTTTTATAAGAATCAGCCTGGGTTTGTGAGTTGATGAAAGTCATCCCATTCTGTGGCACCGTCTGGTATCAGCGTTAGTGAAGTTTGAAATCTTAAGACTGTCCTTGATAACCTCAATCACAACCGTCCACGACCACCTCATTCTTCTGTTCTGCCACACCGTGATGTAGAAGTATTTTTTTAAGTGACTGCATCTCCAGACTGCCACCTGTTTTAGCTAACAATTTCATCTGGCGACGAAGAGACCCCAAAGCTTCCAAAATAATTGATTTAAATGTGGCAAATTCAGCAGAAAAGATTACAGTGCTGAGAGCAATGCTAGGTGCTTTTTGAAGTTCAGCCTCAAAATTTGCTATTCTTTCGTGAAACATCACCATCATTTCGGATAGTGATTCTTGAAGAGATTTCATCCTATGTGTTTGTTGCTGTTATATTGGAAATAACACTAGACCGACAGGTATTTTACACTATCATTAATTGAACACTATATAATATTCAACAATTGTGTTTATTGTTAGATTTTACAATGATATAAAAACGGAGCAGAAATTTTCGTTGTTAATTACCCAACTACCCGATATTGTATTGCCCGATAATGCTGCTATGAAAACAAATTAAAGGTCTCGCTTTATTCATTAGCTATAGAAAAGCGTTGATAAACTCCGTAAAGACTTAAGAATTAATGAAATTACTTTACTATACATTGTGCATGAGTTCTCTCATTTTAAAGACAACTGAGATAATATCTGGCAAAAGCGTAATATTAAATGAAACATAAATCACATACGAGTAAATAACAAATTTTATTATGGATGCAAAGCTATGAGTTTCTATCTTCCTAATTAAAAAGTACAAAAGTTTGAAGCTCACTTAACATTTAATTTGAATCATAAAAGCTGTTTTGAGCAACAATTTTGACTAATAACCTTGTTAATAGATTCCTTTCACGAATACATGATAAAAGTAATTTAAAAGAGACTGTTATAAAAACCATGAGAAGTAAATCTAAAACATCAGACATATTTATAATTGAAAAGGTACCAAACAGGAATAAATAAAGTTATTATTTCAAGAAGAAAGAGATATTGAATCTTAAGGTAAACTGTAGCTACTTAATTCTTAATATTAATCTTATCAAAATCTTAACGATAACTTTATTGAATGGAAAATGATGAATAACATATTCCGATTAAACGAAAATATTCCTATGTTTTTATTATTCCGAAACTTGTAATAAGTAATAACTTGAAATGTAAGAAATCTGTTTTGAATAGGATTCATCTTCAAAGCACAAAGTCAGTAAACAATTCTTAGCTTGAAACTAAAATAATACATATATATATTAATTAACTATCTATGGCTGAACTTAATAAACTTATTTAATTTTTTTTACATACAGTAATTATGAACATTCGTGTTGAATGTTCGACCCTGTGACCTAAATGAGCGTCGTTAGGTACACTGCCTCCGACGCCCGCAAATGAGAAATATTCTTGTATTGATTCCACGCAGCACCCCTTTTCCTATAAAATATTAGGGGCTTAATTCTTATTAGTTGAATATTTTTCATGGAATTTGATACAAAATTTAATTAAGTTAACCCAAATCGTGCTTAATTGGCATTTAATACACAAGTTCACTACCGTGTATATTAAGAATTAAGCCGCGTATTATAGCCTAAAATATCATAAATCGAAAACGTTTGTTTGTTTGTTTGAACGCGCTAATCTTAATAACTACCAATCGGATTTCAACTATTATTTTTGTATTGATATTGTATTACAGTGAAGGAAGGGTTTAGGCTATTTATCATCACGCTACCATCATTAGGAGCAAGGCAGTATTGAAAAACAATTACAAAGACGGGAAAACTCTATTAAATACTTTTAATTCTACGTGAACGAAGTCGTGGGCACAGTTATAAGAAAGCTGTAGAGTTTGTTACAACGCGCTAATCTCAGGAACTACTAGTCGGATTTGAGAAATTCTTTTTGCATTTGACAGCCCAATTACTAAGGAAATTTTACACATACCTCAGGGGTATAGGAAATGATATTGAGTTATTTTTATCCAGAATACAGTATTTTTCCAAAGGAATAGAAAAATCACGATTAGATCCAAGCGAATGAGGATGCGGGAACTGCTAGTATTTAAATAGGACTGTAACTGTACGTTTTTTTTTTATATTGTCTCTCCCTTTCCACACTACTCCTAAATTACTGAATATTAAAATAATATTAAAGTTACGAAATTCAACAAGGTGATAATTAACACCTTTACATTAACATATTTTTTAACCTGTAAAAAGAAAAGATGAGTCTGTTTTGGGCAGTCAAGTTCTGGGGTCGTTGGTGGTTCCGAGTGGTTTCCTGCCCGGCATGACAATGACGACTCTCGCCGACGAAAGTTTTAATAAAAATTAAAGAGAAATATCCTTTTCAATTCTATTCTCACTGCTAGAGCAATTGAACACGAGTGCAAAACTAATCCATAAAAGAAAATTATTTTCAAATCAAATCAAATATCTTTATTCAATTTAGGCCATAAGAAGGCGCTTATGAACGTCAAAAATGACTACCGGTTCAGAAAGTAACGCAGTCATCGAGAAGAACCGGCAAGAAACTCGATCTGCATCTTTTTTTTTTAGGTCTTACTCTTATGGTTATATACCATAATTCAATGTGTTACAGTAGTTATTAGCGGATGTACAGAGAGGGGCGTCAATTCCAGACATCACGATCGCTCACATATTGATCCACCCTATAATAGCCTTTTGACATCAAAACCCGTTTGACATGGTTCTTGAACCTACTGGGCGGCAATTCAGTAATGTGCTTTGGGACTTTATTATAAAACCTGACACTATTACCTAAAAAACTGTTACTTACTCAGTCTAAAATAGGTAGTGACCAGTTTGTTGCGATTTCTAGTATTCAATTTTTTTTAACCTTATAACATGCAAAATTTATAACATAGGTACATACCTATATGTATATTTTATAGTACTTTTTATTTTAACTCATAGTAAATAATATAACTGAATGATACCGATACTTACTCTCAACTCCAAAGAAGGGTTCAAGTTTGACAAAAAGTTTAACACACCACAGATGTTATCTATATAAATACTGCTCAGAATTAATGAGCTATGTATTAAAGTTGTGAGTTACTTTTTGGGTTTGTGGCGGGATCGGGGATCGGGAGGGGTGCAGTCGACTCTGTTCCGGATGTGTGTGACGATGTGAGGAGAACGCCACATGTTTGCTTTTTACAAGACGAGTACCCTTCGTTCCGCACACATGTCGAGAATCGAAAGGAAAAAGAACGTCTAAAATATACCACCGAGCTGCCGACGAAATACCGTAGTGATTGTATAGAAGCATTTTGAACGAAATTCATTTTTAATTTCGACTTGTAAATCATCCTTCTAAAAACAGTTACGTTTGTTTTAAGCGCACGATATGGAACTAATATATAAATAGAAATTTTTACCTGTGTTCGTTCATAATTATGTTGAGAGCCTAAACGTAATTTGTGTAGTTCTATATATATTGCACAACAAGCTCCCCTTTTTTAATTATGACAACTGTCTATTTTGGTAACTTCGATTGTCAACCTATAAAGCTCTTAAAAACAATGTATTTGACGCACACATGTGGCCATGAAATAAAAAAGAAAAAAAAAAACAATTTATTTGAGATTTGATATCCAAGGATGTCGTTTTATTAACAAAATCTCATTTACTGATATCTTTGTTTTTACATTCCATAAAGGTAACATTTTTCAGAGATTCCATAGATCCAATCGGATGCCTTAAGTTAGACAGACATTAATTATCTTAAGTTTACTGTGGTGTAAATAAACTAGTTAATAATTCTCTATGTAATTAAAAACACGAATCACTGTTATTAATATAGGGAAGTATTTTTTTATTCATCTATACTAATATTATAAAGAGGAACGATTTGTTTTTTGTTTGTAACCAAAAACTCAAGAATTACTGGACCGATTTCAAATATTCTGTCAGCATTAGAATGCTACATTAGCCCTGAGTAACATAGGATATATAATTTACTTTAAGAAAATTATTAAATAATATTTTAATTCCACGCGAACGGGGTCGCATACACAGCTAGTATTCTATACATATACTCCGAACTGTTAGCAGTTATTGATATTTAATAGATAAAGTACATGAAAATAAATTCGACATGATATCTCTATAGTTTATTCTCTGTGATTTGCATGCATAATAAATAAGATATTAAAGTTATTACCCAAATTGTTAAATAATATTCAAAAATATAATGTTTTACGAAATGTAATTACCAAGTATTAGTTTTACTGAATTTATTATAAGAAAAAATATCTTGTAGAGCGTTCTTAGAGATAAATTAGAGACTTCTATTAGACGTACTTAATTACAACGGATTTCGAAGAAAAGTTTTTGCATAATGAAATCACTTCACTAAAAGGTTGTATAGACAATTACATTATGAAGACATTGATATTGAACTGGTATTCAAAAATATCGTTATATTAATGAAGGATGTTTCCATCGAAAGACAGCAACACAGAAATATTTGTGAAGCTAGCTAATTTTCTAAGTACTGAAAAAACAGGTCCTTATAGTGTATATTATTTAATCTAATATTATGTACAGTTCTACCGTAGACCATCAAGCATACCAGGTTACATTCAGTGACAATCAAAATGGTAGGAAATTAAGTTTAGTAAGACAGCTTGCGCACAAGTATAGCTGCCAAAGCTTATAATCGGAACATAACGATAGTTGCTTACCGCAAAATTCTCAACTCTCGGTTAGTATGTACCTAGTCTAAGCAATCTTGTTAAATTAAATATATATGTATATATAAAACAGTAACAAATTTAATCCTAAAATAATTATCTTGTATTATTAATCTCTTAGATCACAGGAATAGTCCTAGTATAAGTTCGGATCGTCGAAATTGAGTGCTTTCGAATAATTTCAGAGTGTCAACATACACTTGATTGACTAGAGGATAGGGCCGACGAAATGGGTCAAATCCTCCCTTAATCCGATTAATAACTAGAGGACCAATCGGTAAATTAGTTTTGTACCTTCCTTAAAGCTGTATAGTAATTGTGAAGTTGGGTATTTATCGACTAACAAAGTTAAACGACTTGATCACGTGTTACCTTGTATTCAACAACTTCTTAGAAAAATAAAACCACTAATAATAACTTCTCCAGTAAAACAGACGAATTTCATTTTGAGCCTAACTAGATGGATATTTTACACGCAATATTTTTTTATACAAAAATCGAATGTACGTGTACAGTAGACAAACTCCATTAAATTATTTGCGTAATATTTACGTTTGCCCTATCTTGTGTTATATCAGACTAACGAAGAGTACTTTTGAATTTAATAAAGACATTTATTTATTCATTTTAAAAGTATCAATAAATAATGATATAGGCACAACAATTTGATTCGTTTTAAATAATATATATTTATCTTGGAACACCACATCGAAAATGTATAAATATAGCGATCCAGGGCTGTGAAGAAATATTTGCAAAGTTAAATTTTTTCCTATAGTCGATTTTAAAAGGGTGGTAACGAAAGAGTAAATAGTGACAGGGCTTTTTTAATGACCGCTTGGCTAACTACCACCCTCAATTTGAAATTCTGCCACAAAATACCTAGAGGTGTAGTCCTGCAGTTACACTTGAGAGCCAGTCCCTCCTCTAGGTTTAGCTTGTCCACCATCTTGGGCCACATTGTCATTTAGCATCAGGTGAGATTGTGGCCATAACGTGAAATCTTAATTATAAAAAATCATATGCAGATAATATTATTAATGTTTACGAGAGAGCGAAAAAAGGTATGGCTACGTCGATAATAATAAAAACTTAAGTTGTTCGCTTTGTGATTCGCGATGCCCCCGTTTTTAACTCGAGAATCAAAATGTCACAAGGTACAGGATGTATTCGTTTAATGATCTTATGTATTTAGAAGTGAAAAATGTTTTGCTTTCTTGTCGCAAAACCAGTTCGTAAACTACCGTCACTTTTTAAGCGCATTATAATTACCATAAAATAGCAGGTTATTCATTGTAATTTGATTATAACAAGAAATACGTACTAAAGTCATCTTAAAATGTATAAACTGAACATAACCAATTTTAATTTAGAGTCATGTTAACAAACTAGTAGCAAAAATTACAAATATATCTACCCAGGTAAGCAGGTATGTTCATGCATTTAATCATTTAGATGCATTTAACACATTTTCTGGTACTATGTTTATTTTGGTTCATAGTTACTAACTCAAATAGATGGCAACATTATGCGTAAACCACAAATTACGATTTAAATTCAACCCATACACAACTGTACCTACAAACAATTACATTACATTTCATTCATTACATTCTAAACATCCATATAACTTCGGATCCAGATTATAATTTGTTAGTTATGCTTACTTTATCTATGGTTTAAAAAAAGTGTTCATTTTGTGATTTATATCGTTAGTGTATAATTGATATTCAAACCGTAAGTCGATATATCCGAATGCATAGAAAGAATACGCAAGACCAGCTCGACGGGATAGTATGCATATTGTATGGCAACGAAGCGACGTTGCGACGTCAAAATAGAATGAGATAGAGATATATAGAAGGAAGGAGACGGCAAAGACCGGCTGGGCAAGTAAGCGCGGGCGGCGACAGTATACGTGCACCGAAATCACGAAGCCAGATGCAGCGGCAGTCTGTTCGTTTACCATCAACGTATCTACCTGGTTTTGCTATAGGTAGATGTATTTACATAGTTATTTATAAAAGTTGTTCGGCCGTAACACCTTAGGAGAAATGAAGTATATTTGAAAGGCAAAAGCGACGTTAATGATAATGGAACGAATGAGGATATGCTAAGAAAGAAAAATAACTTGTTTTGAGTTTCCGCATAATAAATAAATATTTTAACGTTTTTATTATAAGCTCCTTTCATACTAACTAAAATATAACTGTAAAATAAGCTGAATTGTTTATCCTATATTATGAAACTGTGTTCGCTTGGTAATTAAACGCTGCATTGCTTTTAACAAAATACTTTAGCCGAGTAACAACTGTTTTAATCAAAAAGTTGGAGCTTAGTTGAAGAAACGGCAATTGAATCCACCGCGCCTTCGTACTATGTATTTACATGATCCCCATTTGCTTTTGGAATAATCTTCCTTATTTATTTTTACTGTCGCTCTTCCATATCCACATTTTCATCCTACAGAACTTAAAAATATTATAATGTCAACAACAATAAGATACCACGTTCTAATTTTAGGTACTTTCTATTATGATTCTCGACACATTTTCGCGTTAACAAATTTCAATATTATCCGAGGGTGAGTATACTACATAGTACGGGTGGTTTTAATGAGTGGTTCTGTATATTTTAACGCGCAATGTAGCAAGCAGCCTCACGTTAATATTTAGTTTCCTAGTTGACAAATTTCCTCGTTGGTGGTTTCCACTTTTATATAATAAATTAATTACGGTGGCAACGTGGAATTTTATATTTTTTTCCGTACGACAAATCGTTTACTGTTGCTTTAATTAAGTTCGGATTTTGGGACAAATTACATGCTCCTCGACTGTTACAACAAATTTTTTTGTTGTTATGATTTCATAATGAGATTACTTATAATTCTGATACCTAGATAATTTATGTATTATCACGATATGTATAAACAGTAACATCCAGAACTACTGATCCGATTATAAAATGAGACTATATTTTACTGGCTTTGTCCGCTACTTCGTTCGCGTGAAACTGAAAATTATATAATAGCTATTGGTGGTAGCGTGATATTAAATATCCTAAAGCCTTCCTCGCTTATTGCTCTATCAAATACAAAAAAATAATTGAAACTGGACTAGTTGTTCCTAAGATTAGCGCGTTCAAACAAACAAACCCAATTATATGTTATAATTAATGCGCATAAATATTAGGTGGTTGTTAGTTAATTTGTATACGTGTAATGTATACCTATTAATTTGTTAGTTACTCCCTAATCCAATTGCATTATGTATTATTTTCATTTATATTTATTTTACTTTCACTTTGATCTTCATTCTGTTGTAAGTATCATAACCGAGTTATTTTTTATTTAACTAGCAAAGCCGTAGTCTACACAGCTCGATAAAGTCTGTGAGAATATGGGAACCTTAATTTTTGCGTTTTATTTAGTCTATTGCATTCGCAACTAGAACTTGACGGTATTCTTACATTTTTAAACAAGTGTTTTTCATTACATTTTTGTATATATATATATAGTTATATATATAACTGTACGACGCTTGGCCTCAGTCACAGCTGATGGAAAGTGAAGACGAGGCCGAAGATATAGCGCGTTTGTGCAGAAGAAACTGGTTCTCTCTTCGTTTGAAGACGCCGATGTTGTAAGACTTCGGAAAATCATAAGTAGGTAGAGAATTTCACTCCTGGGGGTTCGCAAAAGAAACGAGGATGAAATGCTTTAGTGCGTACAAATGAAAAATCGACAACATACGGGTGAAGGCCCACACGACTTCGAGTAGTTCGGTGGTGAAATGGGGAAGGGGGTATTAATAAATGTAGTTCCTGCGAGCATTCACCGAAGTGCAATCGGTAAAAAACTGAAAGGCAAGCGACTCTGCGACGATGCTTTAGGTCATGCATTTTAGCATTTATCAGCGAGTCGTCACCAATCTTTATATGTATTTGTGTTAAACTAACTGCACATAACCTAATGATATCTAGATGCGAAAAACTGATTAATTAAAGTGCCGTCGACGAGATATGAACATTTGTTATCGAAAATTACTATTAAAATATAACTAAAAGCTATTACGTAGACAACATGCCACAGCTAAGTAAACCATCGTGTATGTATTATATATCGCTATTGTATGATGGTGTCCATTAAATTGCAAGCGCAGTCTACGTCGCTTATACAAGTGATGCTGACTCGAGTGTCTTGAGATGTTTGAAATCATAATACCATAATATACGTTAGATATACTATTTAGAGCGGTTCTGAAAATTTTACCACTGTAGAACACTAAACAAGTATTTGTTATTTAATAGAATCCTGCTTTAGGCGAAGCCAATTAATAATATTAGAATTATTGTGCTACTTGGAAATAATATTTAAAACATTTGAATTATTTCAATCATGTTATAGCAGCAATCACACCTTCTTACAATTTTACCGAGTTAAGTAGACTCAAATAAAGACGTTCATTTGAACATATCTGTTTTGCCTATTTAGTTGTATAGGATAACTAGTGAGCCACAAATTAATACATTAAACTTACTACACAATAAACAAATAGCTTTACATCAACCGACCTTTCAAGCCTGCCATACTATGTTCTATTGTACGGTTAACTGTATAATATATAAAAAAAAAACAAATTACAACAGAAATAATATTGTACGATCAAAAAAAAAACGCAAAACTAAAATTTTGTTAAATAGTATGAATTTGGAAAACAGTATTCTTGCTAGATATATGTAAATATAATTAAGTTAATACGAAATATATTACAAGTTGTTAGGTCATTATAACCAAGTCTCTCAACGACACTATTATAGCCTTTTCTTTGAAAATAATGTAAAGATTCTTCATAATTTTCCTTAGCGACTCCTAAGTTACACAATTGGGCTAACCCGTGCATTTTGAAATAAACTGTATGATTGGTATTTTAAATAATTTTCAGTACCTGGGATATCATCTTTCTGTGGACAAAAAAATATACAAGGCAATAAAAACCACAGAAATATATGTTTGTCGCCTTTGATTCCATATAAATTACTTAAAAACCAAAATAAATAAATAATATAAAGACTAGTGTGATCAATTCGCGGAAACTTTGTACCAAACCATGATTTTTTTTTATAGTCTCTTAAAACGAAATAAAACTATACTGAAATTTCCTATACATTCTACCTCTTACGTTTTATGAATGAGGTATTATGTTGAAGAATACTTCTCTATATAGGTGAAATGTATTCGTGTTGATTAGAGACACGTTTATACTTAAGACAATCAACAGCAGCCGCGTATTCCGCATGCCTGTCTCCACGTCCGCATCACAGCGTCGCGTCGCGTCGCCTCGCCTTGCGCATTGCCCGTATAGACAACATATAGAATACGTAATGCAGACGCTAAGGTATACTATGTGAGTAAAGCAGTTCAAATAACGAACAGTTATACACATAACACGTGACTATTGCTGTAAATTATACCCAAAAACCGTACAAAAGTAATAATTTTATGCTAAGTGAAAATATTCATGTTAGAAAATCGTATTGATTCAAATATACGAAAATCATACGTAGTACGCTTAAGTTCGGTTGAGTGGGCGATAAAGGCTTAAAGATAATAACACTGTTCGCAAATTCAGACATCACACATGTAATATATTATTTCTTATTTTATAAAAGATTACCAAAGTATTCTTCAGCAACTTCTACCTTTCTCAAGATTAATTTATTCACACGAATGATCCTCAATACAAAGATTAAGCTTTCGACAACGTAACATAGTTTTTCAACTTGAAAATACTCGAGTATCTACTTGTCTACTCGAATAAATTATGTTAAAGTTTTGCTTTAAACAATTCCCAGAAGCTACATCGACATTCCCTAACTTTCCTACTCAAGTGCCACACTTTGCCTCACTTTATAACCACTTAAAGGATTCTGCGAATAACTTAAGTTGACCCTTTTTAATTTACACTACAAGATCGCTATGCGGTATCATCCCGTGTTTTTAAGTACTCCAACGTCATTATAATCACGCCAGACTTTATACGAGGGTGATAGTAGATGAAATAAACAAACGTCAAATACTTTTGCACACTTTTCTGTCATCTACCTTATAGTTTATAATTATTAATTGCATATACCGCTTTATGTTCGTTACTGTAATCATAGAGTTAAGCTAATATAACATACATTGTGGCATGTCAACACGACCGTAACACGTTTTTGTATAAAAATTAAATGTGTTATGAAATAGATATGTATACGTACAATATGTCCAATACTACTACAGGGTTATTGATATTAATACGAAGAAAGGTAAGCTCAAATTCAAATTTATTAAATTAAAAAAGTAAACTAATATCATACCAATGAATATGGTAGTGAAGTTCTCCACGTTTTATCGGATAATATCTACATGTACACCAAATATGTAAGTCTAGCCCCTAATAATTTTAAAAGAAATATTCTGGGAGGTTTAAACGTAAGGTTGCCTTGTCATGTGTGAATAATCATATAATTATTTTTGGTTAAAAATAAAAATATTTTATTTGGTTTATACACTGGCATTTTATTCTATTTTTAAAATAATTATCTTGAAGACTTCAAAAACTTAGGGCCTCCTACAATTGAGTCGTAAGAATGCTAGACAAACTATGTTCTTAAGTAATTGCCCATTAATATAATTTAAGTAGACTTTCAAAGTAAGGCTCAAAATAATTATTTTTATAGATGAATGGTTACCGTGGATCACAGATTTATGATTTTGACTATACATTATTTATTCTTGAAGATAATTCCAATCACTGAATATAAAAAAAAACTAGAATTTAAATTTTAATTATTATTATGCGTGCAACCGATTCGGTTAGGTTGAATAGAAGAATAGCCTCCGGATTCCCGCGGTGTTTGTTAATGACACGGAAAATTCAGCACACGAATTACAAACAAGAGAAAATTTTCTTTACGACTCTGTTTCCTTGTTATATACGTTTATATTTGTGATATAATTAGAATTCCTTTTTCATTTACCTTATTCATATCTCGAGTTTTTTGTACAGAACAATCATTTCTGACCATAATCATTGTAATGTAATCATCGCCGAATTTCTATATTAATATGAATAAATACAATAAAATACGAACTTTTGGATTATATTCCTAGCTAATAAGGAAGTTTTGAGGTAAAGAACTAGTAGTTTTCTTCTAGGTCTAGAACACTAGCTTTATATATATTTTTTGTATAGTGTCGAGATTTGGCTCGTAAGTCGTGATAGCAGTAAAATAGATGCTTTCGAGATGTGTTGTTGGCAAAGGTTATTCCGTTTGGACAGCTATGAGAATAAACGAGTCCATATTATAACACCTTGAAATCATCACACAGCTTTCTATCATCTGCCGAGAAAGAACCGTGAGCTTCTTCAGACACATTATAAAATAAGATAAAATCATGGGTAAAAAGGACGGTAGACGTGTTCAAGGAAGGGCGTCTACAATAACGTCCGACACAACTAGGAAAGCGACGGGAGGCAGCATGCACCGAACGGACTATTGCGCATATGACCGCAGCCAATTCAAACTGTTTGTTCATGGTAGCGATCCTCAACAGTGAGGGAACGATGATAGAGGAGAGTTTTCTGTAAACTGGAGAGAAACACGCCACGATTTCGAGGTGAACAAATTCGTCTTGGCAGCGTAAGTGACGGAAAATAATCCACCTTTATTAAAACAACACTTATTTTATTTAAATGTAATTTTTTATACATGACAGTTAAGAAAAAATTATGCTGTTCTACAATGTAATGATGTTATGGCAGTTCAAATGCAGCTATTAACTGACCTCAAATAAAATTGCATTTGAGGTCAGTCAAAGATTGTTAGGATCTTCAAATCATGAAATATGCCAGAGCGCGTAGCCAATCCCACGCTTCAGAACTGAATATACAAAGAGTGATTTGTGATGGCATAGCATTACTTGATAAAAATTGATTGCATACCTACACAGATATAGTAAAAAGTAAGTGTATGTGTTGCCTAAAATACTAAAAATATTGATTTATTGGTTTGTTTGTCACTAAACGGAATGGAAACGTACACCATAAAGCATATCTAACGTTAAAGATAATGTTCACATAATTTTGTGGCAAGCAGAAAGATTTCATTGTAGAATAACACATCTTCGTAAACAGAATATGTATTAAAATATTCTATTACTTATAACCAACAAAGAGATATAAAGTTTGTGAATTTGTTTCTAGGAAGAAATTACTGAAAGTACTGGTATTATTTCACAAATTCCTCCCCTAGTTGAAAAACTATTCAATTATCACTAAATTTTATATTGTAATTATACGAACAAAGTCATCTTTTAGTATATTATTGGTAACAACAAACTATACAAGTATTAATTATAGTTAAGACGAAGACTGCGCATCAGCGCACATGAATCAGTTACATTGTATTTAATAAAGTATCCAACTACAATAGCATCAACATATTATTTAATATAAATTAATTAATCATTCTCTATTTTATGCCATAATCATAGTCCCAGTCAGTCCCTCCACAGGTTTAATGTGTCTACCAACTTGGGCCGTATCGTCACTTAAGATCAGGTGAGATTATGGCCATAACGCTTAAAAGTTAAATATAAAAAATGGTCTGACTAGCTACAACCTTGAAGTTGAAAATTTGCCAAAAAATACCTATAAGTGTGTTTCAGCACACTTGAGAACCAGTGCCACCACTAGGTTTAGCGTGTCCACCACCTTGGGCCACATGACACTTAATATCATGTAATATTGTGGCCATAACGCTAAACTTATACAGTATTAAAAAATACTTATCTAGCTTTAGCCAATTATATTTACACCTACGAATAAGGAGCTTAGTAATATAAAATTATAATCTCATCAACGCAATAACGATTAAATATTACTTAAAATTAAACTAACCACTAACGCAGTGCTATGTGGTCTTACCATCAAAACCCTCACATATTTTGGTGTTATCATTTTAAATCTATATAAGTGCATTATCTCGGTAAAATAATTTAATATCGTTGTCATTGTAATACACGATAACTCTTTTAATTAACTTCAGACATCTGGCTATTAACCTTTGATTGATCTATTTCAGTTGACTGCATTAAAACAATTCATACAGTCGGAGTCTTGTTTCAACAGTCATAGTTAGTGTATGTATTGTATTGACCAGTTTTTAAAACGCAGTAAAGTAAAATATATTACTTGTTTAAAAATATTGTATTAATATAAAAGCATATTGTAATATATATTGTAATGTTAAACTAGTATAATATGCAAAAAAATAATCGCTCTTTAAGTTAGATTATGATCCGAGTGTAGTTGTTATCTATATAAAGGGAAAAAATATTTTATTTGTCTGCCTGTCGCCTTGTACGCGTATTACCGTACCCTTGCTGCATAGACTGTGATAACATTTGAAACGATCTTAACAAATTTTATGGATTAACATATAACAGGATATTTTTTATCACAAAAAAGAAAGGTTTCCCCTGGTGAAAGGTAAAAATTTTATAGTACGTCAAGTTCTTCACAGATTTTAGCGAATGTATCTATTCGGTAGCATATAACTAAAAATATATGTTTCTTCCCACTGATGTGATGAATAGCATGTCGATGACAATATTTTTGATCGACGGCGATACAGCGACGGGAACTCTACAATTATATATAAAGATGAATAAGAAAAATATATATACTCTTAAATGTCTTAATCGATAACCTCGAAAGTAGATCCAGTATTAATATACTGATACATACACGGACTGCTAACAATGTCGAACGGATGGAATACTAATAAGTTCGTCTCATCCATACATATAATAAAACTGTAATTGAACCAAATATAGCTATTAAATTTTTTATAATATCTTTGAGGGCGATAGGTGGCTTTGTAATCCACTTAATAGCTATAAAAGAGCACAGGCCAACGTCTGTCAGACCAACTTAAATTATAGATTTTTACCACAATGTATACGTATACATTTAATTTTGGCTCCTTTTTTACTGTTCATCGGTTTAAATTCTTCGTGAAGTTGCATTTCGATTTTAAATATTTTCCCATCTCTTAGTGCGATTAATTTGTTTTCTAAACGTTATATTACCATTTTTTTGTTTAAAGTTCTTGGAATCGAATTGAGATTGCTTTTCTTTTATGTAGGCATTCGAAACGAAATTTATAAAATGAAACCGAGCTTAAGAATCTTTAAATTCTTGAGTATTACACATATATAAGAAGATACCTCTTAAAATAATATTTACAAGCCATAATTTTTATAAAACATATTAATGTTTAATTTTATTTGTATATAAATGACAAACGATTTAATGGTAAATATAAACTAATTAATGTCTACAAAATAACAGTTTTATAACCTAAAAAAGTATAAAAGAGCGTGATAGTATAATCATAAACACGTACCCATGTATGGACATGAAAGTATTGAACTAATAAGGCTATTAATAACTACAAAAATAAGGTTTAATGACATCACATATGGCTTATAATTTGTTTAGTCACATATTTTTACAATGGATTCATTTTTATAAAGACTGCTGTTATTTATGTATAAATGAAAATACAAATAAACAAATTTTTAATAGTAGAATTTTCGCCAGTATGTGTATAAACCGAATATTTATAACTAAATTATTCAAAAACAAAATCCAAATGCACATATTTATAGTAGTATAGATAGAATGAGCAAGTATATTTTCACCCTTTCTGCCTTAATTTAATTGGTTATTGAAAATTACTATTAAGTAAATAGCAACGTTGTAACATGAGGAAACAATGATTATATTATAAATTGTAATAAATTACTATATACCTTTAATTCGTGATAGCATAGCAATAAACTTCAATAATAAATAAATCAAAGATGCCGCAATTACTGACTGTTATACATCACTTTTTTCCTTACAGCTCTGAATAATTTATCTGCTCCTATTTCTGATTTAAATTGACTACAGGTAATTTTATCTAAAAATAAAACGAGGGTAGCTAATAAAGGCTACTTAACCACGCCCAGTGAACAAAAGTCCACGTTACTTAAGCTGACCTATTCGATAAACGAAAATAAAACAGCGAGTTCTAATAGGATTTCATTGTACCTTCACTCGCAACTATGGACTTCTATTGTATTATGGACTAGGTAAGTACCGAGTTCATTAGCATAGAATGGGTATTGGAAATCCACTGGACGTATCTGTCATCATTGGATACACCAAGATTATAATATTTTTATTCTTAATAAACTAGTCGTACGTCTCTGTCCTTTTACCATAGTAGTCTCCAAGATTGTTCGTTATAGTCAGATTTTTTAACAAGACCAAAAGGCTATCGAATAATTCCAAGTCTATACAAAATTTTATGTTTATAACGTCTACTAAATTTGTATATTATAATTTACATATTTTAAAACGTTCTTCCGGTATTTTAGTTAAGTTATATATTATACCTATAGTATATTATGTTGCGATGTCGTGTGACCTTGTCTTTACTTTTGTTTATAATTTTAATAAAATTTTAGTACAAATGTAACATATTTAATTTCAACTGTTACAATATAAAAGAAAGAAGAATGAATTATTGCAATGTTTGTTGTTATAGAAATGACTGGTACAATTTACAATGTTTATAGATTTTTTCTATATTCAACTTTAGGATACTTTTTCACTTTTTTCAGCGGATTTACGAATTTGAATATCAAGATATAATTAATTAATATAAATAAGGAGTTATATAAAATTCAATGTAACATAAGTGCGATAATATTGTTGTGTAGAAAGAGAATATTGAATAGGTAAGAAAAATTTGCTAATAATTTGAACGGAATATTTCAATATCCGCTGCAAAGCTCGGTGCGGCAACATAGGCAAGGAACATGCAGTCACTGCGATGTGTGCAATCACTATATTTTAGACATCTGATTAATCTTGTTTACAGTACTACTGGTAACTAGCAGATAAAAATAATATTCACTTATTATTTATTTATATGTATATTAGCTGATCTGGTAGACCTTGTTCTGTCTTTTTGAGTAGTCAATTACATCGACTACAGCGACATCTATCGCGTTATGATTACTTATCGGGATAAAAAGTATACTATCTCTCAAGTTAGATCAAAATGCGCACAGTGTGCAAAATTTGATTAAAATCGGTTCAGTAGTTTAGGAGTTCATCACGGACAAACAACATGACACTAAATTTTTCTATATAAAGATATGAGGAAAGAATAGTTCCTTTGACGCTCAATCACGTCAAATTATTATTATTATATATAATTTTATTTATTATTTCATTTTATATAACAATAATAATGATTTGATGATTTGTTATATATAAAAGGGGGCAAACGAACAGGCTCGTCACCTGTTGGTAAGTGATCAGCGCCGCCCATGGACACCTACAACCCTAGGAGAATCGCAGGTGCGTTGCCAGTAAAACAAACATAAAAACAAAACTATACTTTAAGTCAGTTTAGGCAAAGAAAAACAAATCTCTTTGAAGATTTATCTCTATGTGAGATATCCTGAACGGTAAAATATCTCCACACCGCAGAAGACATTAACCGAATAACCTTGTACTGTAGGAACACATTTCTGAGGCGAGTTTGTTTCTCGAGTTACTTAGGGCCGAAGGTTCAAGAAACCGCTTAAAATCACATGGGTCGAACGTTTGTTTAGGACCTTAACTGCGTATAACAAATTGTATATGTGAAACGAATAACAATTTTAATTAGTGTTATGTTTATTCGTTGCCCTCGATCTGTTATAAGTAGAAACGAATCGCAGTGAGAAAACGTCTATGTGAATTGGATAGTGGGAACGTAAAGATAAGACTCAAACACCTATTGTGTGTACACGTCAGACGACGAATCACGGGATATGTAAGTACGTACATAACGCCGCGGCTGCCGGCACACCGCGCCGCACATCCTCAAATAAAGCACCAATTGTGTAAGAAGTCTCGAGTACAATGTAAAACGAAGCCAACCCTCGAGCGACGTCTCGATTCCAATTACTACCATAATAAAGAATTCTCAAAGTGTTTATTTAATAACTTATACATAGACATACAAGTTAAAAAAATACGAAATTAAGTCTTTTTCTTTGTGTGTATTATAATATCTGGGCTTCCCGGGCTAGTTTGGCGTCTTACGAAAAAAAAGAAAGAAAAAGCACCGACCCAGGTAATCGTGGAAAGTAAACTTCATAGTATTAGATTATTAAATATTTACTCTGAAAATAATAAGGAAGATAATTAAACGTTAATGAATAATGTCCATTTATATTTAAAACAACCAATCAAGTGACAACTAAATAAATAAGATTATTGGTAGCTCATGATTGTTGCATTAAGAAATATAACGGTATAAAATCTATAAATCGGCACTTAAGTACTGCGCATTTTATAGCGTTATTGAGAGGTGTCTTCTTTAGAGAAGAGATCCTTTTTACGTTTTAGAGTTTTTCGTTATCAAATATTTCGTCTCATAAATCAAATATTGTTACACTGTACTTAATAAACAACGATGATACTTAATAAATAAACGAATGAGTGCATTGAAATAGGCATAAACGAAAAATTTTGTTAGCATAAAGAGAATATTTGTCGTATGATTTCAATTTCGTAAAATACTTGGATATAAACTTTATTCATATCTTAAGTAACATTTTGCGATTGTGCTTTCAAAGTGAATTAGTGAACGGCGCAAATAACTATTGATTGATGACGAAGTTTGTTTAATTTTTAGCTAATCTGATCATCATTTAAATAAAAAATAACTCATCGAGAGCTCTTTCTCAAATAATATCTGGACAAATTTAGTAAATTAATAAATTGATATACCATAAACGGTAACCGTAAACCAGTTACTATATCTTGATTGAAAGTAAACGTAGTAAATACGTTGCGATACAATTTGTATTATATGAATATATTTACGCTAAGGAAAAACACACACTATAAAATGGAACGTAAGCACAAAATTGCTTCAGTACCACCATATTATACACTATTGTATTACCACATAAAACTCTAATAAACAAAGATTTATTATAAAAACGTCTGGAAAACTGCCAACTGATTTAGCATTACAGAAAAGTAACCGGTTAGGGTGTGACATATATCGTGATAATCAACAGGTATATAAATAATCGATTTAATGAGGCACAAACAGTAACCCAGAATAGTAATTGTTTAATAACTCGCAACTTTTACAACACCTAGTTACCCTGTATCATGCAACAAAAACATGATTCAGAACGGATTTTAAGTAGGAATAGGAAACAGTAACGGCTTAGTCCTAGACATATTGGGCATTGCCTTGATCGACTAGGGTTCTTATATATACTGAGTGCCCGGATCGAGTAGGACTTTAAGTCAGTTGCTAAAAAAGAGGTAAGCATATAAGCATCAGTACCAAGTCTCGGTCAAGGAAAACCTCGTTCTAAAATCATAACATGATCATAGGCCTCATTGTATTGTACGCCAAGTTGAAAAGCAGCTACACTTGAGAACACGTCTTACTCTAGGCTTTACATGTTACCCTCCGAGACCATACTTTGATGGCGTAATCATTGAGAAAAGGCTCCATGTTATTTAACATCACCCTATCACTAATAGGAGTAAATCTGTATTGAACAAAGTTACAAAACCGGGTAAAAATTATTAAACAAAATTTTAGTTCCACTCGAACGAAGTCTTGTGCATAGCTAGTACTTACATAACGATGGTTTGCTACTAGAACTACAAAATAAGCTACTACTACTTGAACATAAGCTGTATAACGTGCGTGCTGAAATAATTTTATAAATAAAATACAGGCCGGGAAATTTGGTTTCCTGCGTTGTCGCGTCGTTTAATAAAATCTCTACATAATTAACCCAAATAGGTTGATTACAGAATATGATAATATTTTTTATGCGCTAAAGTATAAACTACTAGTTCATAACTTATAAAGTAACTCAAAAATATCGTAACGATGAAATACGTAGGTAAAAAAAAATATAAACAACTATTCAGAACGGTTTAAACCGAGAATATAATTACGGGCTGTCACAAATTCGATATGAAATAAAACCACAGTTCAATTAAAAAATTGATCCATTTCAGTAACAGATATTTTAGCGGGATACGTTAACAAACACTACCTAATAATTTTGTTGTAAACATACATGTTTCTTCTGTATTTTAGTTATGTTCTCTATATGTATATATTAAAATTTTCACTTCGCTATACCGTTTGTTATTACCACGTGTATAATTGAAAGAGAAAACATGTTGTTTTATATACTATTTTCTCATAATGTCTCGGAACTGTTTTCTATTTACTCAAAGAAGCCTTGAAACATAACATATACTGCATAAAAGGGATAGAATAAGAATATTTGAAAAAAGAATTCGAAAAAAAATGTTTGTTTCAGGGTTGAAAATTCACCGTAAAGTAAGTACGTTTAAGAGCAGGATGAGCTAATTAAAAGGAAAGCGTTCGTTAAGACTAATGTTCATCCGTGAATACCGGAAAAAAGATTTTGAGAATGAATACACTCTATTAGTAGAACTTTTGAAATTTCTATAAGAATATTAAATATGTACCGCAACGACAACAGAAAGAAAATATAAGTTATTATTAACCTTATGAAGACGGTATTTGTATTTTTAATAACACAACTGCAATTATACTATAACTAATATCAACATAAGTGAAAATAATTATGTAACATAGTTGTTTAGTATGTAAAAACAGTAGATATATATAACACTTTTTATATTATATATTATATTGGGTGTAATATATACAAATACTTAAAGTACCGCAAGAAAAAATGTACCAAGAGTCTACTTATTTACCTTTTTTGGCAGGTCATTTTGTTTTTCTTTGTCCCAAGATAGATATGTCGGAATAAGTTATTTACAACAACGACTCGCAATTTCTTGCCTTATGCGAAAATAAGAACCACGAAAATCCTTGACTAGAAGGTTGCTACTACATTTCTACCACTACTATCCAGTGTCAGATCAGGTTGAACTGTAAGCCTATTACCTAGAATTTAGCAATATAACTATTTGATGGAAGAGTTTATTTTAGAAAAAGTTTGCAGATTTAATTATATGTTCAAATACAATGTTTCAAACTACACACTTGAATTATTTTAGAAGTAACTTTTATTCTTTTAGCTTAAGGCCTTTATCAAATTTATTAGAAAGTAAAATTGCTTATCGCAACTTCTATAGCTGCAGAAAATAATTAGATGAGTCATCAAACGATCTTCAATCCAGTAGTTGAGCTTTATATAAAGAACTAAATGAACTACCATAAAGAAGATTTTAATTTTATTATTGCTTTATTTAATTTTTTATAATGAAACTAAATCTATTTAGATATAAAACTTTTAACTCAAATACTTTAACAATTATTAATGTAATTAATAAGCTTCAAATGGTGTAAAGTGATCATTATTATTTTAAGATCCATATATTTAATTTAATATGTACTACCAGTAAATCAATTTAAAGTAATAATCAATTTTACTAAGAAAGTGCTTTCTTTGACGTAAGTTCAAAAGCACGATCTTAAAACAGCCTACGCTATTAGAACAAAGGACCAGTCGTTTTACAATTTACAAAGAGGAGGAACCAATATTTAATTATCCTCTAAAGCAGTGTTTCTCAACTTGTGGGTCGCAACCCCCTAGGGGGTCGCGAGCTTTTTTTATAACAGAGTTGCAAAAGGTTGAGAAAGCTACTGCAGTAAAAAAACACAATAAAACATGAAAAGATTTATAAATGAAAATGTTAACTAAAGGACATTATCATTTGTATGAAATAAACAAAAAATAAAAATATCTTATGAGATTTCTTCCATCTTAAACATTTGTACCTAATTAACAAAAAATAAACATATGGGAATTCTTAATGCGAAGGTTGCGTTTGTTTGTCATTAACCAAATTCTCCCATCGTGGATCCGTTTTTGTTACATGAATATTTATATCGTTTTCCAAATTTAAGCGATTTCTTTCCTTCCTTTTTATTTGGGCCATTGGTGAAAATGTTAATTCGCACAAGTACGAGGTGGTAGATAGAATCAAAGACTTCAAAGTTTTATTGTAAATCTGGGTATTCTGATTTCCTTTTTAACCAAACTGACAGACTTGAATTCCAATTGCAGCATCCCATCAGCAGATAAAGCCAGCAAATTTTCTTTGGGGTTGGTTGCCAAATTTGCCTAATTTATAGCTGCATTTAAAAACGGATTTAAAATCCACCTTTGCCGAGTATTCTTCGATATCTCTTGCAATGAGAAGTAATGACACAGTTCTTTGTTCGTTTTCCGGCAGCAGTCCAAGCCATGGTTCGGCCATTCTGGCACCCTTGCGCCCGCTGCCTCGGGGTTGAGTGCCCTCAGCATTCGCCCCAAAAAGTTGAAGCTGTCAAAGCCCTTACCGGTATGTCAGTTCGAAAAAAAAAAGTTATTTCAACTATTCTAACACCATTTTCATACCAGGTATAAATTCCTTGATGTTTAACTCACATCCGGCTTCTTCAATAAAAGACTGTGTCGAAGAAAATGATTTGAAGTGGTTTTGATTTAGAGACGATGACCACAAGTCAATTTTGTTCGTAAGTTGTGATTTCCATTCGCGACGCATTCGATTTTAGTAAAAAATGTGTTTTACGTACTTAATAATTTATTTTTCCGAACCCTCATTATGTAAATGAATAAATATGTTGGATTGAATATTTGTCACAAAATAAAATACATAAAAAAAAAGCAACGGGTAGGTGGGTAGCGAAATATTTCTTCATGCTAAAGGGGGCGGGTCATGAAAACGGTTGAAAAACACTGCTCTAAAGATATTAATATATCACAAACTTTACAGACATGTAACTGTGATTAGACGTATTCATTGACAGTAACATTTAGGGCAAACAAATATTGAATCTATTTGAACAAACCTTTTTTTTCTAAATGATTTCGAATTTTTGATAGAATCATGTCGGAAGAGGTCGGCATACGCACAGTGTCTATGAAGCCATACTTGTAGGTTTTTTAGACAACTAATATACTAAGGATAAATTTGTGTAACCGTGTTGCGATTCTTTAAAAATATACTATTGTCAAACGTAGTACACCCAAACTAAAAAGAAAATGTGTAGATGACACAAACAATTTTCCTGAGTAGCATTCGAACCTACTACGATTACTATCACTCAAACCTGCAGTATCAGCGTCAGTCAATCTTAGGAGTTCCGGGATCAGATAGTAAATATGGAAAAAATCAAGCGAGGTGGTAGGGATCTGAACTCAACTTGTCGCGACCATTACGCAGACGATGATGAACCCACTCCAGTGATACTCCTGTAGTTTGACGTGTTTCGGGATCAGTCAGTACAGACCCAGATGTTGAAAGGCTTGCAGATTGCAGACTAGCATGAGAGCGATCATCGCCAATGGATTAGCGCTCTCTAGATGTTTTCTTTATTTGTGATTACTGTCATCAGACATTAATATTAATTTGATATTAATTTTCTGAAGTTTCCGCGTAAATCGCATACAATTATATTGTGTTAAAATTTATATTCATTAGTTACGTAATAACAAGATACGGCATTATAACGAATTTCCACATCAAATTTTAATTGATTCTATACAATTAAAATAAAGTTCATTTATATGGCTTTTACCGATCACCTATCTATCCTTTGTGTTTAATTAAGGTTCTCGTAGAAATAGGTGTTTGTATAAGATTTTTTTTATTTATAATGGGTTGGTTAGAATACGATAATTTTGTACGTATGGTGGATCCTGATCATCTAACATACCAAGGTTAGGAGTGCTACATTCTGTGCTGTGCAGGTCTATATTGGACAATAAACCAGTAGTACAGGTCTGCACTCGACTGGTTCGAGACCACGATGCACATTGTGAAAATCTGTTACAATGATCCTTTATGGTCTCACACGTTTCACAAGATCACACAATCATCACAAGATCACTTAGTGCAGGGGCTCCCAATCTTTTTCAGTTCGCGGCGCACATACATGTTTACTATTTTGTAACGGCGCCCTAACCTACCTAGATGGTCGAAATAGATAGGAACAATGATACGAGAATGGTAAAGAGAATCGTTTCATGGCGCCCTTCTTCACTCTCTGCGGCGCACCAGCACACTGTGGGAACCCCTGATTTAGTGTATATCCAATTGCCGATACAGACCAGCATGATTACAAGACCTCACATGAATTGACGATCAAGGGGTTGCTATTGTTTTTGGATTGTACTTTGCTTACCATAACGGAAACTTAGCTATTTACGTATAGCCCTTTTACAAGTAATATTACTCATGTCTCTGAACCGAACAATACATGTATTGTGCACAGAACAGGTAATTATAATCTATAATTATTAATCAGTGATAGTATTGTACGATTGATGTCACACATAGCTTTGGGCAATATTATTTGACTATTATTTAGATGTAAATAATGACTTTGATGACTAAATCGAGAAACATGTACAGATAATTATTTTAAATGTTAAAATGCAATATCATGAAACAAAATTTAATACACTTAAAATGATTAACTTTTATATTCCCGTAATACGTACTATGCGAACTCACGTATTACATACAATTCTTTACACGTTTAAAAACACAATTGCTTTCTAAATGATTTTCTTTCGCGGATGTTAAAGATAATCTATTTTAACAACTTTGATGTTACGTAATAAATTTGTTTTATTCTATCATAAAGACCGGCGTTATAATTTGTAGTTTTGAGATTACATTTAATTTTTGCAAAACATTTGCGAAGTTAAATTATAAAGAATTACTGATCTTCTCAAATATGAAATTAAAAACATTTCTGCCTGTAGATATTATAGATAAACCTGATATACCATTTAACTGAATTTATTAATATTTTGTACGCTGGAAATATAAGTAATTGTGCAATTAATACTCTTACAAATTGAAAAAATATTCAAATACGTAAATTTTTATTAATTTTCAACCGATTACAAGACTTTTCACACAGATAGACTATGTATCTAATAACTTTTAATGAAACTTTCGAGAAACCAGAAAATACGAAATGCTAATAATTACAATAATCACGTACCTAGACTAGACTACACGCTAACAGCAAGTAGTTATACAATACACGTCAAAGCTTATTTTAAAGATTATTGTTGTATAGGTTGAGACATCTCTAACGCTATTAAATAATTAACTCTGCTAGCTGTGGTTGCGACTTCGTTCGCGAGAAACTATAAATTTATTTGATCATTTTTGCACATTTCTGTAACTTTTTTTAACACAGCTTTACTCTTATTAGTTGTAGCGTAATATTAAATAGCGTCCCCAACTATTGGTATATCAATTACAAAAATAGTTATAGAAATCCGACCGCCAGTTCGTAAGGTTAGCGCATTCAAACCAACAAACAAACTTTTCCGCTTTATAATGTCAATATAGACATAGGTTAAATCAATGAAATAATTAGTTTTTTTACCGCATTTTGAAACGATCTACAGAAGCAACTTCATTAATCCAGTTTAATAGCAAAATTAATGATAATGTTGTGCGAATGCATTCGATGTGGTAATAACTACAGACGTATCGCGGAATAGTAAAATACTCAACGGATAGCAATCAGCATATAAGTATAAAAAACTATACTATATATACTAAATATGTAGTTTTTGCTTTGGTGATTGGCGGGCTTCACTCCCGGTCAAATTCACTACACTAAAAATTAATACTTGATGTATAAGTATACATATTATTTCTTATCCCTATTTTGCCCTTCTTCTAAAAACCTATGCTCATCATGCAGAGCCAATAACAAAAAAGAAAGACTTACAAAGGAATACTTATTTAATATCTTAAGTTTACAAGTCACTTTTTCAAATTTCGTAATAGACAACAATTTTAATAAACACTGATCACGCTTATAACTTTAAAAAATAACTCGTCGGTCTGTTTCTATGTCCGGAGTTAACTGAAAAAAGGGTTTGGTTCAAGTGAAACTGTATACATAAAAAGTTGCTATAATTTCTCAATTGATGGGTAATAACTATCACTTCGTCTGTAAACCGGGGTCGTTCGTGTCCGAGCAAAACTAAAACTAGTTCGTACTGGAAAATTGGGGGTAGGGATGGCTTCCCTTTCTACCCCTAAAAAAAGTTATATAGGAGGGGGAACTGATACCAAAGTTTCAAATTTCCAGTACCTTCCAAATAGTTGTGATAAGCGCACAAATTTTGGAGTGGACACGAACGACCCCCGTTTACAGACGGCGTGTAGTAAATAGGTAAGTTGAAAAAACCTTTTTTTTCTGCTTTCTTGTCTTTTTGGCATCAGCATTCATCAGGAATTTTCTGGAATTTTTTTTCGTTAGCTTTTTTTGAAAATGGAGCAGCGATCGGCAGCCGAAGTCACGCGCGTACTACGTAAACGCGATGAAACAATTCATTTTGGAGGCGATGAAAGTGAAGAGGAGATAGACGCGGTCGAAGAGGCTGATAGTGAAGCAAGTGAGATTAGTGTCTCTGATTTGGAGTCGACGGATAGCGAAAGTGAGGTGATCTGGCTCTGTCGCTGATAAAGCCACATTTGCAAGACCGTGTAATGCAACCCGGATTGCATCGATCATTGACAACCGGCATCAATGAGATCCTGTCGGGAACCGAAATCGAAGATAGGCAACTTCTGGGATCCGATAGATTGGAAAAAAGGAAACGTTGCTATTATTGCAAACACGATAGCGATCGTAAAACGCAATACTGTTGCGCGAAGTGTAAAAGGCCAGTGTGCGAAGAGCATCGCATCGTGTGTTGTGCACATTGCATTGAATAATTATTATTATTAAGTGAACAATTATAGTGATAATAATAATAATAGTAGTAGTAATAATAATAATAATAGTAATAACATAATATAAGTTTAATATGATTTTTATTGTGAAGAAAAAGATATTAATTAAATATAATGTATTTTTATAGCAATGCATCGTACCTTATTTATTGCCTGTTTTCATCTATAAAACTAAAGCATTTCACTTAAAATTATCGGGACAAAATGATTTTTTTCTTGAAGGTAATCTATTCACCTTCAATTTCCAATTTGAAAAATTTAAATATCTTTATTTCTCTTTGAATTACAAATTTTTTTGTAAATTGAATTTTTTTTCTGTTTTTCTTTGTTTATTTAACAAAAAAATTATGAATAAATTAAATTTTCGATATTTTTAACATTTATTCTTTGAAATGAATGTTTCATGTAATCCCATGAATTTTTTCAGATTTTTTTGAATGTATGAAGGAGGTGAAATAGTGGTCGGACGCGAAAGACCCCCGTTTACAGACGGAAGGTGCGAAAAAAACGTTTACAGACGAAGTGCTATTATTGATTTATATTTAAAGAAATAATATAAAAAATAATAAAAACTAAAGATGAAGGAATAAATGCGTGAGAAGCCGCAGGCGCAGGCTAGTTTCTCATAACATTTCCTTTATATCTTTTTACATGTCCTAGAATGAAGCCCGTTCAGAACGTTCTGATTGTTCCTTAAGAGATAAATGGAAGAAAATCAAACAGTATTAGTGTTATTATTGGAAACAGCTACTCTAGGATTTTTGAGAAATAAGATTAAATAATAATTACACTGTTTAGGGGGAGGTGTTGTAAGCAGTACCCACGTAGTTCATTGAATTACTTATGTTATATTGAATTTCGACCTGGCTGCAATTAACTGCAGTTGTAGATTGTATATATTCCGTTTTACGTTTTCATTAATCCGATCCTGATTGAGTTCTCAGAGATTCTTACAAAAATCAATTTATTATTTTATCGTAAATCGTATAATAATATCAAGAAAATAATGTTAAAAACTTTGTTATTGTTTTCAATTTATTTGATTGTCTTTCATAGAGGTTTGTAGAGATAGTAATTATTTTTAGGGTTACCCTCAAATTCTTTTGAGTTGCCAATAACATTAAGTTACAATTCCGACATTTAATTGCATTGATATGACAAGGAATATTTTCGAATTCAATCGATACATTACCCGTTGTTTCACAAGATAACACAACCATTTAACAAATTTTATAATGCAAACATAGTTTAGCAAAATAATTATGTGCCTGATTTAAATGGTAAAAGTAAAACCATGTCAACAAATAACATTAATTATTCTACCGGAAAACAGACTTCGTACAGTTCAAATCGGTGGGAGAAAATCCAATGCTGGTAATGTAGGTAGGTACGAAGAAAGGCTGTTTAAAGATCCATCTCATAAGGTAATTTTGGTTCAGAATATAATAATCCTGATGTGTTTATTGCCAATGGGAAATTCACTAGCAAATTCATAAAGAGATTTACATACTTATTTGGTTATGCCATATTAAGTCAAAACATTTTAGTTAATCGTGTTTTTACATACTGTGTTACTTGAATATCTAACTAATATGAACGATACTATAGTATTACGTCCGAACAGAAAGTTAAACCAGTAAAATTGGTTGTTGAAAGTTATAATTGAAATGTTGCCTAGCTGTGTAAACAGATACAATCAGAATGTGAATGAGGTTCAAACCAGGACCAACGTGGGAGAAATTTTATAACTAATGACTGATATTAGAAACAACCCTTAGTATTAATATTGTAATAAATAAAATGCCTTTTTTCTACTCTAGTAAATAAAACTTTACGAATGCTATGATAAGTAGACCATGAAATGGGGCAGAGTTCAATAATATGATGCGATTCTCGAGATTTCAATATCACTATTTACATGTCGAATAGTATAGATATGCAGGGATCAGTACTATATTCTAAATGAACATCAATAAGACCCACACATATTCTGCGTAGTTTGGAAGGTCATTCGACAGTTTCGGTGCGCTCGTACAATCTCCACTAAGGGTTTTTCACTACCATTGTCAGGCGTGCTTCTATTACATCCGATGAATCCGTAACTGCCTGAGATCAAATACTATCTGATACTAGTTTTAGAGTTTGAAAGAACGATAGCAAAGTTTTTACGCATTTGGATAGATTTGATTGGATCGATTATAAACTAGCCATTGTGTACTATGTGAATACTTGTAAAATCTGATACCATAGCAACATAGTACTTAGTCTGGCCATAATTTCTCTAACAAATAAAAATGCATTTATTTTTTTATGAAGAAATCTTAATAAAATTTATATGTACATGTTGAGTACAATGAGTAAACCTAATTCGATTGGAAATGGCTATCTTTGGTTTTAAAACAGACCTTTAATTTGTGTAGTTGTCTATTATAGTTAAAAGGATTCTTGGTACCTTTCACTTGCGTAGCCGTACAGCAAGCCCTTTTTAAGTGAAACTTACTTAACCATTAATTTAAGTATAAGGATTAACTCAGGGCATTTCCTGTATAATAAAGAGAAGCAAAAACTTCAAGTCTTATTTGATGGTACGTAACAGAATCTTAGCAGAAATTTTAGTTTTCAATAACATACCTATTTTTGTTTCCTTATGAGGATTCGGCGATTAGAACAGTATTTGCTTCTTTGTAGTTTTAATAGCATACGGGCGCCGCGATATTTTACGATTTACAGAGAAGAAGTTGTTGATATATCCGTCGATATACGAACATATGTCTATTAGAAAGCTTTAAAGTTTTTTGAAAATGGTCGGCAGCGCCATTCTTACTTTATTCAAAACATTCACTGCGATTCTGTTCATTATTAAACCCCATTTCGTAATATATATATATATTGTAATTAAACAGTAATCTCAAAATAATATCTAAAATAGTAAGGAGTCGTACGAAGTTTGGAAAAATCAGAAGTTTTTAAGTAATATCAATATTTATGACCAGAGTAGTTATACAATACTTAGTAGCTTATGAGGACAGAACTAAAGTTATTTACTATTTATTAATATCTACTATTTTGTACAAAAATATTTATTTAAACTTTTAATGTTATATTATTATTTTATCATTTCAAATTATAGTATCGTAACTTACAGATATTGACAAACATGACCTAATTTTTAATGTAATATACTGATTAGATTAATTAATATAAATTGGTATTAATTTGATCTTGAGTAGAATACTATTTTACAGTGACTTATATGTAGTCCATCAAACGTTGTACCATTGTATTCGTTTATACATATAACAATAATACTAAAATTTATTATGATTTATGAGCCCGTTTAAAGATTCATAGATATTTATATAATGCTGTAACATAAGTAACAAATTATACTAATGTATTCCAAGTGTGTATTCCATGTATTACAAGCTTTATGTAATATAATATAAATACATTAGTTGTACACAATATAATTTAAGTCCATTTGTAGAGAATTATTTCATAAATGCTTAAATTTCATGGCTTTAAAACGATACAGGTAGGATATACATTGGTAAGTATAATCGATTTCCTATCGTTATAGTTAGATACAATTGTAATTGTTATCGATTCGTTTCACGGAGCACGACTTGCTTCGCTACTCCGGTTCATCCGGGACCGAATAATACCACAGCGTTTGTGTAGACTATAAGGAAAACTTTAACACTCTCTGAATATAGTATAAGTTCATACGAAAGTATAATTTTCAAATTCCAAGCGTACCATTAGCGCTTTAACTTCCGAACTTTTAAGCTTTTGTTATATTCCATTTTATAATAAAAATGTTGAAAATTAGAAAAAAATCCTTTCGTTTTTAAACTTATTTTCACTGGCCAGAGCATCGCTTATGTGACTTATAATAAAACAGAACAGTACACGCCGGGGAATAAATAGTACAGCTTCTACATTTATAAGGATTAAAGCTAAGGAAGCTAAACACTAAACATAATATATTAATTATACTCGCAATATTTAGTGTATCTTACGAGTTTCTTTAATGTTACAAATAAGATAAATATAGCTGTTTTTTTTTTCACATTAATAAATTGTAAGTGATATGGAATTGTATAAATTATATAATATAAAGTTAAGTTAATACTTGACAGAAAATTACCATAACAGTGAGTCGAACACAAATGGGACACGTTAATAATCGAGGGAACAAAGAATCGTAGAAAGAAATTATCCTCAAAATAAAGCACAAATTACAGGATAATCTTTACAAATGAAACAAAATATTTGCATTTAACTTCTATTTATTAACAGTTCTCTATCCTAAGAAAATAGATGCACATAGTCTGGTAGTAAGTACTACGTGATTAAAATAGGCTGCGTACAAGAAACGAGATTCTATCAATGACGTAGTTAGCTAATTTATTTACTATTCGACATATTGTGTGTCCTAGCATACGCAGAACGTACCAGTGGTAAATGAAAAATATATGTATATACTATAAGATCGAGAATATAAAGAAATGATAATTTGTGGGACATCAGTCCCACATGTGATGCACTTGCAAGTTATTAAATCATTGTTTTATTTTTTAATAAAGCTTTTCGCTGTCGTTATAATAATCTTGTAGTCCATGTGAAGTAGGTGGAGCATGTATATATGAGCCAAACAACAAATGTTGTACCTACATTTGCTTATAAACAAACTAGTAAAACTCCCGATGTATTAGTTGATTCCGAAACACTACAAGGCAAATTAATCTAGGACAGTGTACATTTTTACCACCCCTCTAGTTATATACGAGGAATCATGGGCATGGTAGTTAATTATTAATGATTATACTAGCCGTTGGTTCGATCGGATTTCCCAACGGCAACATCTCAGTATTCATCGTATTTTAAACTTCTTATTTATTTCTCATGTACCTATATCTCACCCCTCCGGGTAAGAATATTGCGAAGATCTATTATTTCGACGATATTTAAGTAACTACCGCAGAAGACTTCATACTTATACAACTTACCGTAGTAAATTAAACCCTATGGTATGCGTATGAAGGCAATTTCGCCTATTCCAAGTTTAACAAACTCAGATCAATTATTTTTGAATAATATAAATAATTATCCCGTGTGAGACTCGAACTCAGAACACTTCGCAGCGACGGTTGTAATGACGTACCGCTTTGTGCGTTACGAAGAGATTAGTTCCTCATTCTATAACAACTTTCAATAAAACTGTAATTACACCAAAGTTGATTAGTTTTTGTATAAACTATATTTTCGAATTCATAATTTAAAGTGGATATAAAAGTCACAATAAGAAAGTGGATAGTTTATGCGTTTTTATCTGATATTAACTTTAATAAAGAAAAATAGAAAGTCAGTGATTTCACTGCAGCCAAAATCAGGGAAAAAATAAGGGATCAAGTTTCTCAAGTCGAGCTAAAACTTAAATCACGGCAACTTTGATTTGGCGATCGGCCAGTGTTTATTTAACTGCCTCAAAGCTTGCATGTTGCGATGAGAGCGCCGACCACCGATAGTTTATCAGGCATTATCATCAGGTATATTACTGTTAGTCTATACTATACTATACTACTATATAAAAAGAGTACAATTTGTAGGAATCTGTATCAGACGTCCACCGCACTTTGACACATTTCAAATACATGGGAATAATGCAGGAGAGTGTCACCAAACACGACAGATACAAATGAATGTTAACGATGCTTTTGATAAACGATCCGAGAGATTTAGCAAAAATGAGAGAAAAGAGTTTTCTTGTCACTAACGTATTTGATCACAATGTAAGGGTTTATATTTACTCCTTATACGAGTATAATAATTTCAGTTTTATGGACTAAAAAGTTCATTTCAGGTATGAAGTGATTATAGCTTAGTTGTTAATGTGTTCGGACGCCGCATCAATAGACGTGAGTTCGAATCCAGCTTGAGCGTACTGTGAAGGAAAACCATGTGATGAAACCATGGCATGGTAGTAGGGTTTTTGTAATACCCGCCTAGCTGACTACTACCCTTAAGTTGAAAATCTGCCGCCAAATACCTGTAGATGTGTTCCGGCAGTTGCACCTGAGAGTCAGTTCCTCCACTAGGTTTACCGTGTTCACCATCTTGAACCACATCGTCGCTTTATATCAGGTGAGATTGTGGTCATAACGCATATACCGATAAACTTTAAAAAAAATTAACCTGTATTCCTCAAATGATATAATTTGTAATCGAATTCCAATAACATGTTTTTACAATCATTAAATGAACGTTTGTATATTTCTTCATTACTAATTGGTTTTGTAGTATAATAATTGAATTGGTAACGCGATTATGATCTGAAAATAATTTTAGAGTTGTTGATAAAATGATAGGTATTTAATTGTACACACTAATAGTTAATACAAGACAAACGGAAATGTATATATATTACAGTTGGGTGAAAGATACACATATTTCAAATAAGAGTTATCATAGTATATATTCAAAGATGTTCATAACATTCCCTTAGCAAAATATTACAAGAAAATTTAGTAACATTGTCAATAAATATATCAAATATTTATTTATAAAAGTCAATAAATAGCCAATCGAGTGCAATGCCACCATTTACAATGCGAAGTTGTCACGTTGATAGCTAGCTCGTTTGGAATCGACAGGTTGAAGAAAATATCTATCTATAACTTAAATAGTAATGAAGTGATCAATAATTTATTTTGTATTTATTCATATATTGCAACTGCTAAATTTACGTATTTCTAAGACATATCAAATTAAGGACAATTTATCGTCGATATTAAATTATTAAACAATAATACTATACTAAAATACCAATGACGTATTGTAATATAGTCTATAATTTTTGATATGTGACAGAAAGTATACCTAGCCACTGAATGATTATGAAGACACACTGTCGGTACGTCGACTATTGCTGTAGTTATGGGTACTCGTCTCTTAGTGAATATACTACAAGGACATCACCTGATGTAATCTAGTCCGTTTCAAGTGTGTGCCATAGATTTAACGTTAAAATGACGAAAGGTTTAAATTGTCCAAACAGGCGCATGCTCAAAAAAAGACACTCATTGAAACTGAGAGCCTACCATTCAAAAGTTAATACTGTGTATTAAGTTAGGTGTCATGTAAAGGAAAGCAAGTTACCGGGAGCGGGCGAGAGAGGAATACAACATTCCGCGCAGGGCCAAAGTCGTTGCGACCAGATAATTTATCAACGCAAATAAAACCAAAAATCATTCAATGTAAAAAGTCAGTAGCTACTTTGTTCAAGGTTTGCACGTTAATTGCTGAAGCCCATCTGTCGTGTGTTGGGAAAAAGTCTTTTCGGATATAGTATGTATAATAAAATATTCTAAAACTTAAAAAAGAATCTCTTTGGCAGTACTATTTGTATCTGGCTGGTTTGATGCCTTTTTAATAGGTTACAGTTCAAAAAAAGAAACAAATTAGTACAGTGTTGTTTCCAGCTATTTTATCATTTGATTTCTTATGTTTACGCGAATATTATTCATCGAAATAAAACTAATTTAAACGGATTTTATCGCGGCTATTTATTAATTTTGATCCCGACGTTTCGAAAGCTTTTCAGCCTTCGTGGTGACGGGGCGAACCCTCTAAATATTTTCGTAAGAAATTTAAACTAGTTCAACGATTTCTATATTTGAGAAATGATTTAAACACTATTACATTTTATAAATAATCTTTAAGATACTATTACCATGCAGATTACAAAGTAATGTTTACCGGGTGACCAAGCATAACTCCTACAGTTTAGTAAAAACTGACCCTGCTCTTTTTTGAAACAATAAAAAAAAATGAAACTCTAATCTTTTAATTATCCAACTAAAAGACATACTGTCATGAGCTCAAAATGAGTAAGCAAGAACTGAAATGGATGAGAAGTAATGGAATAACTAGGCTAAATAAATGGATACATTCACAGAGAAATGGTCATTTCGACAATTGATATTTGTAATTTTTGGTGGACAAGACAATAATAAATAATAAAATATTATTGGTGTATACTCTTTTAGATTTCAGCAAGTTACTCAACTTTGAAATACAATGTAATAATTGGAGATTTGCGACCGTTCGAAAAGATCTATAAATGAATTGTTGTTCAAACATTATTCGCATATAGATACCTATACCTAAAAATTAAGCACAAATGTAAAAAACTCAACAACGGCAAAGGTATATTGTATAACTTTTAATTACCTGTCATTAGTAATTCATAATCGTTACTAATGCGTAACAGGAATTTAAAGAATGCGACTTTGCCTTTCCACAAAACACATACACTTCTGACGTCATACTTTACCCAATTACATCCTTCAGTAACGTACAACGTACACAGTAGTATACTTATACCATTAAAGGTACTTCGAAAATATATTTTTTTTCTAGTTGAAAGTTTTGTAGTGATGATCGGTCAATTGGTAGTGTGTACGGACTCCGCGTGAAGGGACGCGGGTTCGAATCTACCTATAATAAGCTTGAGCTTTCGGTGAAAGATAACATCGTGATGAAACCATAGCATACCAACCATAGGCTTTTCTAACGCCCGCCTGGCTAGCTACCACCCTCAAGTTGAATATCTGCCGCCAATTACCTATAGGTGTGTTCCGGCAGTGGCACTTGAGAGCCAGTCCCTCAACAGGCTTAGCGTGTCAACCATCTTGGGCCATATCGTCACTTAACATCAGGTGAGATTGTGGCTATAAAGCTAAGTATACCTTAAGAATATAAGAATAGATAATTTGATAAAACACATTGAGAATTTTATTTAAGAGGCACCCACATTCAATCTTTTTATTTACCTCGGACCTGTTACCATCTAACTTAAATTAGTAAATCCTTAAGTCTCTCTAAAACTCACGGGATGGAAAATAATAAACAATCTTATGACGAAGGCAAAGTCTATAATAACTATTATATAAATATTAAAATAACTAAGAAAAAAATAACACTAAACAATACGTTGTCTGCAACAGGATCAACGTCGCTTAAAATAAAAAGGAATAATTAACAAACACCAACTCTGTGTATAATTAATCATTTTTAATCTCCTATCTTTGAGAACATAACAGTAAAAAAATCAAAAAAAAAATTACTTACTTTAAACCATGCATTTTGTCCGAAATATTTGGGCATTATTTATATAAAAGCATTTAGTATTTATTTCATACATTTTTGTTGAAGTTATTTATAATCGAGATAATAAATGTAAAACGAATTTGTGTCTTTAACTACACTGAATTTTCAATGAAATTTCTATTTGACGGATATGTCGATATACCTGACTGAATACTGCAGATCTTTTTAGTATAATTAAAAAACAGTAAACGTATATTATTAGGTATAATAATAATCGTAACAGCACAGTTATTACACGCACAGTAAGTAACATGATGGGGGTCACTCGAGGCAAAGAAACCCGAGACAATCGGTCCCAAGCAAACGGAAGCAGCCTTTCGTTCGAAGTAAAGAAAACGAAGTTCTTGACGGTTCGTGTGAACCCAAGCAAGACAATGTATAACCGTTGGGAATATCGTGTACATACACAACGGTTATATCTAAATATACTAAAATACTAGTTATGATAATTTTTATGTACTGGTTTAGACATTAAATAGCACTTTGTTCTTACTGTAACCGTTGATGTAAAGAAAACCTTTGTAACTGAAACAATATAATACTATTTCAATCTATTTAATTGTGTATGTGAAAATAATAATAATACGTACATATTTAATTAGAGTTCATTTACACTTCGTCCATTTTTTATAGTTTATAAGGTTGAGCATTTGGCCATAGTCTCGCTTAATTAAATGACAATGTGACCTAAGACCGTGGGCACGCTAAATCCAGTGGAGGCTGGATCTTAATTGCTACTAACGGTGCACACTCATGCAGGTCCTCGGCAATAGAAGTTTCACATTAAGGGTAATAAAAAGCCTTAAATACTCTACCACCATGATATGGTTTTGCGATGTTTTCCTCACGTCCATCAACGCGATTTCCGTACACATTACCATTGAGCAATCATTGCCTCAAATAAATGAATATAAAAATAAATTTCATTTTCCTTTGAGTAATATCAAATATTGCAAACCTAGATATCAAAGTTGTGTCTGTTCAAAGATACTTATTATTTCCGTGTATAAGGGACGTAGGGATTTAACGATGAAAACTTTCACGAATTTATGGAAAAAGATAAGAAACTCAAGATCCGAACAGGGGCAAGATATTTTCCGAATACCATTGGTCAATAATCCTTGGAATAATAAAAGAAAAAAACTTCTGTAAACAGAAACGAAATGTATTAAGTATATGCTTCTTCAGGTAAATCATAAAAACTTCGTATAAATGTTAAAGTATTCTGTATAAAGATAAATAATTTTAGAGGCCAGGAAAATCGTATAATGATTACCTATATCATGTTGTGATAAACATAGGTTTAAGTACCGCAGTATAGCGTACACAAGCGAAAAATCAAAAATTTGAATTGTTGTCATTTGTGACGTAAAACCTACTATTATTTAGACTTCCGTCACTTAAATTTGAATGTAAATACTCGCTTATATAAAAGGCCTTATGAGTATTACAGATGTCGGCCTAAATTTTGATAAAAATATAAACATTTCTATAACAGAGAGCGAAGATGTCGTAACAAGCTAGTTTTAAAACTAGATTAAAACATATATGAAATAAATATAAAAGCTCTTAAAATACTTAGTGAAATAATTAGTCGAAATTGTTTTAGGAAATATTATAATTGTTAAATCGTTTACACATATCCAACTGTTTAGCCTATTGTAGTCAAGAATATGGTCCAGTAAGATTGCCGCTTATACTTATAGATACAATTAATTCAAGACACATTAGTGACATACAGTGCTTTATGGTATGTATTATATATTGCAGATAATCAGTATTATCTATTGATTATATTATAGTATGATATATATATGATATATATATAGATTATAGTATATTATGTAACGGACACGAAAGCTACTGACATCTCAATACCGCCACTACTAAAGCTAGAGTGTACTTTATTCGCCTTAATATGAACAATACTCTATAATTTTCGAATAATTCAAAGCATTTTTTTTTTTTTCCGGCATTCCCCCTAACATAATCAGGGTTTTTTTTATAATAATTTTTTCATTGTGTGCCTTTTTTTCTTTATAATTTTAATTTGAGCGCATTGTTTTACTCTTATTTCAATTCTTATATTAATACAATTTATTATTCTAATAATACATTTTTTTATTTATTTATCAGTATTTGCCATAATCCGTACTGTAGACCTCGTCATTGTTATATAAACTTTATCCCTAAGTGTAAATAATATTTGGTAAGCATTTTTATTACGATTTAAAATATTAGGACGATAACGGCTACAGAAGGGAATATAACTGACTATAACTGTAATTAGCAACATCTTTATTTGGCAAACTACAGTTAATTTGAGAAAAAAACTATCCTTAAATAATTATTGTAAAATTAATAATACGAATGTCATATTATAGTTGACAACAGTATAGCTGAATAATGTTAGTACTTAGTTGAAATGAAACCCGAATAAGGGGAATCTTTAAAGACAAGTAAATTCTTCCTACTTAAATAGGGGTCTATTTAATTTATTCCCTATCCAGGTATAAAAATAATTGTCCTATTTTTTTAATTATTTCAGCTCAAATTATATTAATAAAAGAAAATAATAGGTTCTACAAGAATAAAATTTTACTAAATACTAATTAATGAGTAAACACTATTATGTCTCTTATAAAAACATCAGAGATATATTTTCGTATGACATCAAGATTCAAAAAGTTTGCGAACTGTTACTTTTGTCGCACTGTAAAGTTATGGAACCGTCTTCCTGTCAGCATATTCCCTCCTTCTTACGATATTGGGTCCTTTAAAAGAGGCGTGAAGAAGTACCTACGCAGGCCAGCATGACAGCGGGGACTGACAGTGAATTCTGTTCGGTGTCAGACGCCGTTGATTCGGATTTTACTGTACTTAACATCAGGTCCAGTGCAGGCACTTTGCTGCGCAACATAAAATAAAATGATACATTTAAACCGACTGCACAGTCAGCACTCTGAGTGCTATCGGTTCCGATAGGACAGGGCAAGAATATTATTTGTATGTTTCATAACTTATTGCAAAGTCCACGCAATACAATCCTTATGCGGTTGCTGTCTTTAAAAAAATGATTCAAATCAAGTTATAGGTGGTATGTTGATGTTGAGTATTATTAGAACACCTCTAAAAATCAAGTAAAGTCACACTTTTAGTGGGGAAGGGCAAATATTGTAAGTACCAATATAATGTAAAACAAAAATCACAAACCATTAAACCTTAAAATAAATACTTCAACTAAGGCGATAAGTTTGTGATTACAGCAGTCAATTGTTTTAGCGTAATGATGACATCTTATCTATGTGGTTCCCAAATCTTTACGGAATGTTAATGTAGCGGTGGAAAGTCAATCATTAAATTATTCCGACTAAAAGTTTAACACTATCTTTGTAATTTACAACGGGATGCAAATTCAATGCTCGCTCAGTGTGCCATTTCTGATTCTTACATCATCGACCATAACAATCTCGGAGAAAAAGGTTGGTTAGTATCAATAAAAAGAGGTTATTTTCTGCCTAAATATTGAGAGCTTTCAATGGATTTTAATTATAGAGGTCTCTCACTTATCTCAATTCCACTTAACCTGGTTTCACTCGAAGACAATAGTATTTGAATTCTAACAAAGTTATTATTAAATTTGATTAATAAAAACATCTTATCACATCAACTAGTACGCGTAGCTGTAAATCGTAGACTAGATAACTGCTACAAGTAAGATCTACCTCAAACACACAGTTTAAATAACTCGTTGTGGCTGTAGAGAATCTACTCTGTGGGCCGGTTAGAGCGCGCGCTGTGCGCACACCTGCGTCAAAACCGGTTTCTGTAAGCATGATTTCACTCTCTCAGCACCATTGGCGCTGCCTAATTTACGTATACGAAATTGAAGATAGAAATTTCTACCTAAGCAAACTCAGTCATAGAAATAAATTCATTAAAATCTAATAGTGTAAATAAAGCAATTTATATACATGTACACTTAATGATTTAGACGGAATTTTGTATTTATATGGCACTTTTTTCTTTCCAAATACTACATCGGTATTTTTTCTTTGCAAAACACGGGTTTTTATTTTACACAAATCATATTTTCTGCAAGCTCAATTTGCAACGTGAAGGTTCCTCCTAATGATAAAGTAAAAAAGGAATGTTTCAAACAAGACATTTACAATATTGTTTAAACAAGTAGATTTTCATGTATAAATAATTATTCTTGTTGATCTTACATCCGTATACGCGTAACATTAGTAAAACAATTCAAGTTGTTTGAATAATTTCGTTAAATTACTGAAATATATAAAGTAACTAACAAGCCAGATAGAATATTTAAGTTCTTTACATAATTTTATCTTCATTTTCCCTAAATCTAAATTAAAATGTACCATTTGTTACAAGTAATATAAAGAAAACTCATGTTCACGGGAATTAAAGTTTGTGTCGCCATTATCCATCCATTTGAATCGATGATAGCTCAGTGGTAGATTGTAGGAACGCTGCGTCATGGGATTTGAGTTCGAATCCAAACACCTACAATAAGCTTGATCTTTCGGTAAAGGAAAATATTGTGAGGAAACCATAGCATGGCGGTAGGCCTTTTCTAATGACCACCTGGCAAGCTAACACCCTCAAATTGCAAATCTGCCGCTAAATACCAATAGGTGTGTTCCGGCAGTTGCACTTAAGAGCCAGTCCCTCCAATAAAGGCCGACAACGCACCTGCGATTTCTTTGGTGTGGTGGGTGTCCACGGGCGGCGGTGATTACTTAACATCGGGTGAAATCAGCTCGTTTCTCTCCTATACCATAAAAAACCATACTACTATCAATGCGAAAGTAAGTTTGTTTGTTTGTTACGCTTTGACGCCTATACCGCTGAATTGATTGTGATGAATTTTGGTACAGAGATAGATGGGACCCAGGAGACGGAGATAGTCTACTTTTTCTCGCGAAAATCTTATTGGAAGTGGGGTAAAGAGAGGGATAAACATTGTATGAAACTTTTTATTGCGTTATTCGATTTTTTAACAAAATCAATATTAACACGTGCGAAGCCACACGTAAAATCTAGTAATGAATATTCCAAAGACTATTAGACAAGTATGTAAATGGTAAAAAATATTAAATTACAGTTTTGTTCTTAAAAACTGTTAATCTCATTCAAGAATTCAAGAAAAATACCACTGTTATAACTCGCTATCAATCTGCATAATCTATACTGCAGAAATAACTTGCTGTGAAGTAAGTGCAGCACAATTTCCAGATAAGTTGCAGTGTATTTTGTGTTATAGTTTTGCGCTTTTCCCTTGAGTCGTATACCTTGATGTTTGTATCTATTGTAGGTGTTTTTATTAATTGTGTCAACAAACGTTGTTGAGACCGTGTGTTTCCTACACTTCATGTACAATGTATTTACCATTAAAAATCTTCTGTTGTTATTTTACAAAAAAATCACGTGCATTTATTTGCTTAGCAGTGCTTATCTAACTTTAATGAAATCAGTTCTCATTATTATTAAAATAAGTTAAATATTATATTTTATAGTCATGAACGATATTTTTTATAATTTATAGGTTAAGCGTTATGGCCATAATATCCACGATGTTAAGCAACCATATAGTCTAAGATGAGAATACGCTAAACTTAGAAAATAGTCTGACTATCAAATTCTAAATTGTCAGGTTCGTAGGCAGTAGATTCATAAATTTAATAAGTATATTGTGTGTTGACGATAATGTAATTAAATAGTAACACTACGGGTTCACGCTTTTCCAACGCGAGTTATAATAGTAAATGGTAACTCGTGAATTTATTCAAACGGACACTTTATATCCGTAAGACTTTATTAAAACTACATGTTTTATGTTTTATTTTTCCTAGCCAATTACCGTACAATATGACTGATAAATCTTGTAAATTTTTTGTATTCAGACAAATGCTTTAAAAGCGCCGCGCGATGCGTCGAATCAGTAACGCGGTCGTTTGCATCTTGCTGCTAAATTTAAGAATTTTGCAAATGGTGAAATCTGCTAAAACATCCTATTCTGATTACATTCAAGAGTCAAAAGATTACTTCATTTATTATATGAGGACAGTTGCGTAACTATACCATCTGAGGCCTGTGGCAAATTCATTGGATGAAATCCCAGTAAAAATAGTCACGTTTTAATTTAATTTTAATAAAGCAGTGACGCAACTATTTCTAATAACGTCGTGTGCATTTTAGATAAATATCTGATAAATTTAACACGTTAAACGCCATGGGGGTCACCGGTGACCTCACCCTTCCTCTATCATAGCGCCATGGGGGTCACCGGTGACCTCAACGTATAGTCATATTCAAACTACTTTTTCTCGCCGCTGGCCATACTGACTGTTACTTTATTCGTACTCCGTGACCGACACGGCGCTGTAGAACTATACTGCGCAGTGGGACAAACATACCTTGTAAGGAATTGAAAAAATGAAAGATAGCGAAAAAAGTAACCAAAATAAAAATTCAGGATATATAATTCAAATTAGTCTTTATTATTTAACTATTCAATAAGAAAATGATGACAGCTAAGATAGTAGGAACGTAATTGATCTAGTAACACACGTTCTATTACCGTAAGCGCGAGCGCACTACTGGTGTAGCGGGTGGCCGGCGGGGTGGGCGGCGCGGCGCCGGGTACCGGAAAATATATTTTCTGTATTTGTGCGCCATGGGGTGCACCGGTGACCTCAGCTATGTATTTGACTGTAACTATGTAACCCATGTACAGAATTGAATAAAACTTATTTTCTATACGTATCGTAATATAATAAACAAATTACGACCAAAAGTATTTTTACGATTTTTATTTTTTTCTATCGGCGTTTAACGTGTTAATTTTCAAATGCATTGGTATTACATATATATAATAAAAAAAATATCTCAACAAATGCTAAAGCTTCACCGTGACTAAAATGTTTCAACCAATGGATGCGTTCTAAAATTGATCCTATTCTTATGAATGCGTTTAAATATTATTAATTTTTATATTGTCTTTAGTTTTCTTTCAACTTTAATTTATTTTAAGTACTTTATAATTTTTACTAAATTTTGAAAAAAAAATGGTTAAATCTGAGCTCGACGCCTCTCCGACCAGGGCCCTGACGGGTCCGGGGCTCCGTCTTGCCTCCCTATACTTACACCACTGCTTGAACAAATACATACAAGTTGATTTGTGTATTATATAACGACTTTGTAATAAGGACTTAGATTGTCCATATTTTCATATGAACAATTTGGAATTAAAGTATGATGATCATGATAAAAGAATGATAAATAAATAGCGATATGCAAAACAGAATTAAAGTTCATTGTTACAATTCAACAAACAATAAAATGTAAAAAAATAAAAAAGATAAAAACAATATCATCGTCTTAAAACAGTTTTGTACATATTTCAATTTATACAATAAGAACATTTGTAATGCATACCTAACAAATAAGATTTACGTAAACTATTCAAATTTTATATACAATAAATATTCAACCTTATATATAAAAAAATGTGTCAAGTTCTCTGTGATGAACTCTGAAACTACTGAACCAATCTTGACAAAATTTGCACACGGTATGTAATTTCGTGTAACTTAAAAGATAGGATAGTTTTATCTCGATAAGTGCTCATAACGCGATAGATGACGCTCTAGTCGATGTGATTGACTACTGGAAAAGGCAGAACAAGGTTTGCCAGGTCATCTAGTATTTCTATAAAACATATTTATTGTTCACCTGATTATATTCATATGACTTCAACAAGAAAACTGTATTATAGGTATTAAATTTAAGTAACTACACGTATACATATAATATGTTAAAAAGAGTATAAACCCTATATAGAAACAATGAAGGAACTACTTCACGTTTTATTTGAGAGAAGATATCATTTTACGGACAAGATAATCTAGCCAAAGCCAGGAAATCTCTACGTTTTATAGAGTGGCGTTAAATTATACTTATTCTATGGATACGTTCCACTTAGTGTGCATAACGCTCACTACCGTGTTTTCCCCATTCCACTTGCTTATGAGCGTTACAAACATTAACTCAGTGGAATGGAGTATACAGCTACCCTTGCAGATGGATCGTTGTGAGCTTGATGGGAATAAAAATAATGACGTCATTAGTGGTCGAGGACCGTGGTCGTCATGTGGAACAGCAGAAGATATATTTTGAGCGCTGTGAACGCTAAGTGAAACGTAGCTTGTATTTCTTAATACAGAGATTATGAGTTCTAATTCCTTTTCCTGTGAATGAAATAAAATGCGGCGTCTAATTCTTTGAATAACTGTTTACTGGTAAGGAAGCGATTACGATGATCTAATAAACGCTGCCGCAATGTTGGTACTTATATGCATTTGATTTTATACAGTTATGTCAATATAATTACACTGAAACAAGGCATACATATAATAAAACATAACAGAGTAAAATCTATAAATAACATATTTCTTGAAAATTGTAATCGGGTTTCACTTTGTTATCAATAAATAATTAAACATTTTTTTTTTGATCCTGTACCTTGTACGCATTTAAAGCACTGAGCTTATTGTGATGGAATTTGATATGGTGATAAGTAATATTATTGTTCAACATATTTATACCTATATCTACATTTTTATCTATACTAATATTATAAAGGGGAAATATTTGTATTTTTGGTTGTAAGGAATAAACTCAAAAACTACTGGAACGATTTCTAAAATTAACATAGGCTGAGTAACATAGGCTATATAAATTTTTTAATCAAAATGATTAAATAAAATTTTAGTTTCATGTGAATGGAGTCGCGGACAGAGCTAGTGTATTATAAAGCGGAAAAGTTTGTTTTTTGGTTTGAACGTGTTAATCTTAGCAACTACCGGTCGGATTTTGAAAACTATTTTGTATTTGGTAGTGTAATCATTGAGGAAGGCTGTAGGCTATTTAACATAAAGCTACCACCAATAAAAGCAAAACTGTATTGAAAAATGCTACAAAAAGGGGCAAAAATGTTTAGATAATTTTAGTTTCACGCAAACAAAGTCGCACACACAGCTAGTAGAAGTAAAAAAGCTAAACCTCGTACTGATCATGATGAATAATAGGACTGGTATGTATTTTTCAACGGAGAAGATTTTTAAGCTATATTCGAACGCGATAGGTAGCATTAGGACTTCTGGATGGGGCAAGCTAACGTCTGTCAGGTCAGCTACATAAATAAGCACTTAAACTATATACACAAGAGGTATGTGTACGAATTATACCAATATTTACATCATACTAATAGTTTCATTAATTTACTACTACCTGTGTCCGGAGTCAAAAATATTGCCCGTTTCCGTAACTTTTTTCAATACAGCTTTCTTCCTATTGGTGGTAGCGTGATGTTCAATAGCCTAAAGCGTTCCTCAATTAAAGCTCTATAAAATACAATTAGAATTTTTGAAATCCGACTGGTAGTTCATAAGATTAGCGCATTCAAACATACTTTTCAGCTTTTAATTTTAATATAGATAAACATAATAATGATTATTTATATATAAATTTAATTATTACGGAAACAAAAAAGAACAGCAACCAATTTTTTCCAGATAAAAATTCGGCGAATTCTGGTTCTTAAAGTACATGTCATATTTTTGTAAAAATTGCTATTTAAGTTGAACAACATTTATAAATATGTCCAGTAAAAAAACAATTTATCAATTAAAATATGAACTATTGACGTTTATATTATCCAATAAAAACTAATATTAAACATATTCTAATGACCAAGGCCTTTCTGTCACAACTTAATATTTCCTTTTTGAAATACCGGCTACTTCCCAACACACGCACGCACACGTACATGCGGTGCAACAAACACATATTTACGAAACATCTTTTCACACAAGTCCCACTCAAAGAAGTTGAGGTTGTGTGTTAAAAGGTGTAGCAACCGTGCCAGTTGTTGATACAACGAATGGACGCTGTGTCGAACGTGCTGAGGTAACGTGACTCAGAATATAAGTAGGTAGCTCCGCTTACCTGTACAAATCAGCAGCAAAGTAAACGGTGAAAGCGACCTATCAGTCCTCATGTTGGTAATCCGTCAACTTTCTATCAGTATTCGCCGAAAGATTTTATGCTCCCATCTTGTAACACACAACTTTTTGACTAATCTTTAACTAATAACTGTCATGCATTGTTTAATCCACACAATAATACCGTTTACACAGAAAGTAAACCACTTTTTAATAAAAACTGTAAAAATTTACACATGTTATGTTCACATAATGCAATAGAAACGTAACCAATCTCATTTTCTAATTCTTATTAAAAACTTTGGCGCGGATATTTGTTTTACCGTAACATCCAATACGTCAAACACGGACGACGGTTAGCCCAAGGCTGAATACGTTTCAAAAACGAAGCGTTGTGAGTAAAAGAGATGAGAGTATAGGTTGTTTCATACGACTATAAAGTTTGCGTTGTCTTGTCCGGGAATGAAATGGCAACAACGCGCTACTGGTTGGTAATGGTGTACCAAGTAACGTAGTCTTGCGAGTTTTTTACTAGAGGGCGCGACAACTTTAAATTAAAATTCTATACTGGTAAGGCTGGTAAACTAACAAAGAAACAGTATAAATTCCATAACACAAAAAATGAAACTTCAACATCTTGGTTAATAACTTAATTATTTCATAATTATTATGTACATAAATAGTTTTCAATTAAGTTTAGATCATCATAAACAAGTAAATCTATCACAACCGGCCTCATAGTGTAAGTACCTAATATATCAATTTGTATTATGTCAAATTTGAATAACTTTGCCAAAGTTGCAAAGTGTTAAATAGCAGTTTAAATTTAATTAAAATAGTTTTAAATTATTTCAATCCTTCACCCCATTTCCTGTTTTGTGGCCCTGCGCATAGTTTAGTTGATATTATAAGTTAGCATTACAACTCATAATGCAATATACTTACTTTTAACAATTCTATTTCTGCTTTACCCATTTTCGATCTTTTTTCATAACTATCATAGTTAAGTATTTAAAATAATTAAGTTTAATCATCAATTACTAAAAAAATATAATCAGTGATGCTTTCTATAAATCCAAGGTGGTTGGCATTGTTGCATATTTGTAGATATGGTAACATCAATAATTGTGCTTCTATTTCAGTAACATATATTGTGATTTGTAGTTATTCTGTTTGCGTAAAGTTTCATTAGCTATCGATTTTGGTTTTCAATTCTTAAGTTACTGCACTACTATTCCATAAACAATATGTAGAATATTGTATAGTTTAATTAAAAAAAAAAAAACTTGTTTATTAACAATATAAACATTTTTTTATAGTTAAGGATTAGAAGTATGACCACAATCTAACATGATGTTAAGTGTCGATGTTACCTGAGATGGTGGACACGCTAAGCCTAGTGATTTTTTTTTTTTTTTTTGCGACCTGACACGCTGTTAGCCGTAAGGGCTTTGACAGCTTCACCGAACTTTTTGGGGCGAATGCTAAGGGCACTCAGCCCCATGGCAGAGGGCGCAAGGGTGCCAGAATGGCCGAACCTCGGCTTGGACTACTGCTGGAACACGAACAAAGATTCGCGATCCTAACTAACCAACAGGTCCTAACAATAACATAGTGCAAACCACGCGAGGGTCGCAGGGGTAGTCCCTTACAGAACCGTGTACTTTATGTGTGGGTGTGCACGGATGATATGCGGTGTGATGATGTACTCTCAGTGATGTAGAGTGTCACTGTATCGCGCGAGCAGAGTCACTTGAGGGCTCCTGTCCGGAGGATCGATCCTAGGCTCAAGAATCTGCAGAGGGAGGCCGCGGCGGGTGTGCGGGAGCGAAATTTACCGCTCGGCCTCGGCGGCGAGAACGGCGGTTACGCGGGCGTGTGCGCGGACACGTGTAATTGGTGGAGACGGCAGGGAGCAGTGCGTTCAATCTTGTTATTTTGTCGACGGGATCGGTGAGGTAGTTACGTGGCCGGCGTGCGAAGCGTTTAGCATACGGATTAGGAGTGTAGCTAAGTACGTGTACTATTTTGGGGTTGGGATGAACTTCGGCCTTTTCGAAAAATTTCTTTGTGACATCTTTGATATATGCATATATGGACGGAAGGTCCATATCTTTATGTAAATCTACATTGCGGACATAGGGTGGAGCTTGGACGGCTATACGCATGAATCTATTTTGTAACACTTGTAGTTTGTAAAGGATAGTGCGCGAAGCGTGAGCGAATACGGGGCAGCTATAAGTAAGTATGGGACGGATGCATACTTTGTATATTGTGAGCTTATGTCTGAGTGACATTTTGCTCTTAGAAGAGGTAAGATTGCGTAGCAGAACCATAGCCGTGGAGGCTTTTTTCTGTACGTAATCTATATGTTTGTTGAAGGTTAGGCGCCTGTCTAAAACTACACCAAGATATTTAGTATGATTAGCCCAGGGGATATTGACACCGAAAAGGTGTAATGTTTTTCTTATATTCCTCCTCGCATGAGGATCGAACATGATAGCTGCACTTTTGTCTGGGTTTATTCCTATGCGCCATTTGAGGCACCAGGACCCAAACGTAGAGACGGCCCTTTGGACGCGGTAATATAAATGAATCCTATTCCTGCCCGAGCTGAAGATGACTGTGTCGTCTGCATAGGAGCCTACTGCGACGTTGGAGAATTCGGGAATGTCGCTAACGAACAAGTTGAATAGGCAGGGCGCTAGGATAGAGCCTTGGGGGACTCCTGAGCGTATTGGGTGAGGCGAGGATAAGGCTCCGTCTGCTTTCTAGCAGAAGGAGCGGTCCGATAGATAGGCAAGGATTATGCGGACTAGCCTGTCCGGAACTTGTAAGAGATTGAGTTTAAATATGAGACCTTCGTGCCAGACCTTATCGAAAGCTTTGGGCTATGTCAAAAAATACGGCAAGTGTGCGCCTAGGGCGATGTAACTCCGTGAAATTGGAGAGAATATGCTCCGTGAGGCGGAGAACTTGGTGGGTGCACGAGTGCTTGGGTCGAAAGCCGAATTGCTCGTGTGGTAAAAGACATTTGTCTGAGACAGTTGATTGAAGTCGGTTCAGAAGGAGTCGCTCGTATATTTTACCAATCGTATTGAGGAGGCTTATCGGGCGGTGGCCTAGTGAAGGGGCTGGCTCTCAAGCGCAACTGCCGGAACACACGTGTTTGGGGGCAGATTTTCAACTTGAGGGTGATAGCTAACCAGATGGGCATTAGAAAACCCTACCACTATGATATGATTCCATTACGATGTTTTCGTTCACCGAAAGCTCAAGCTCATTGTAGGTGGATTTGAACTGACGTTCCTTTGATGCGGCATCTGTACACACTACCTGACCTACCTAACTGAGCATAAGATCTTCAAAATACTCCATTACACTTTTATTCCATAAACAATAAAAATAAAAATTGAAGGAAAACATCGTAAGGAGACCATAGCATGGTGGTAGGGTTTTTTCTGATGACTGCCTGGCTAGCTACCACCCTCAAGTTTGAAAATCTGCCACCAAATACCAATAGGTGTGTTCCGGCAGTTACACTTGACAGCCAGTTCCTCCACAGGTTTAGCGTGTCTACCAACTTGGGCCGTATCGTTACTTAAGATCAGATGAGATTATGACCATTACGCTAAGCCTTAACTATAAAAAAAAAAAATGTACAATATTATATAGTTTAACTTAAATATGATGATTAAAACATTCTTGTGTCATAACTATATGAACATTACTAAATTTTAAAAGATTTTCCACTCATCGTCCACAGTGTTCGCTCCATACAACAACTGGACATTAATTGCCGTAGTTCTACATGGATACTCGTTACTTTTGCATTGTTATTACGCAATAACAGAAAGTCAGAAATAAAGAAAAGAATTCATTGTGATCCTTGCCTTTCGTAAATGTAGAACAAAATTATCTGTGTAAGTATTATAATCTTTGTGCCAAAGCAATAACTACTTACCTGTATATAACGAATGTAGTCTGTACACGAGCAGAGATTCTAGCTATAGTTATTTACGTAATCCTTCCTAAATCCACCATAGGTATATAAATATTCGTATAATAGTTTAAATGGTGAGAATTGAAAATAAACTCCTAGCGGTACTTATATGCTGTCTAGTACGAAACATTTATACATTCAACCTACTTGTGTTAGTTCTTATACAAATTGTTCATAAATTTTACTCATTATGTAAAATAATAGTATCAAAAAATATATTTATTATAATGCAATATTAAAAAAAATACATTTCATATTATTGTACCGTAATATACAAACGTAATATTGGATATGGAATTGGAATTTGAGATGGGCTAACGCGCTTATCCTCTATATTTTACAAAACTCGATACAGTTTAAAATAATGTTTGGACTAACTTTTGAAGAATTAGCGGAACCAATGTGGAAAATGCAAGTGTTTAAACCGATAATAAATCTTTAAAATGCAAACTTGTAATACAGTAAAAATCTTTTTTTTTTCAATATCTCTAATTCTACTTATATACATATTTTTTAAATTAGGGTTTATTGAGGTTACTGAATGGCAAAATATTATTGTATTAATAAGAATTTTTCACGTTACAATAATAATCAATAAATAAATAATAATAAACAGTAAATCAAGTTAGGCAAACATTACCATAGCACGCTCTCTTGCAACACGTCACCCTAAAGCTACCTTCCACCTACCATCGACAACAGTCAAAATATGCCTTCAGCCGTTCCACATGTCTACCACGGTTGTTGTGATCGCCACTAACGTCACTAGTGATGTCATCATTTTCCCTAACGCCAAACTCACAAAGACCTATCCGCAAGGATTTTTTTTTTTTTTTCGACCTGACTTACGCTGTTAGCCCCAAGGGCTTTGACAGCTTCACCGGACTTTTATCTGCAAGAATGGGTTGTAGTGAACGTTAAGAAATACGGCGCAATAGAAGCTAAAGATGGCGATGAAAAGAATAACTTTGTATTTTGCCAATAAAGAGTCGGCGAACGGACCACAGGTAAATATAATTATCATAAATAAGTTTAGCAAAATTAACTTTATATTCAACAGTCATTTATACATTTTATTCGCAACTGTCAATAACATACGCTAACTTAATAAATAAAATATTAAATTATATATCTTTTTACATACATAGACCAGTTAAATTTTATTTTTTTATTAACCAATAAAAATTTACGTTTATGGTTAAGATCTTAAATAGTTACTCAGCCTATTTTACCTTTTACATGATCTTTTAAAAATCGCCATTTGTATTATTTACATCAACGCTGGCTTGTACGTTTCAGATAGCGATCACAGCAGGGCCTGCTCTAAGGGAGGGCAAGCCGGACATTTGCCCGGGGCGCGATAATTTAGAGGCGTCGCAGTGTCCGTTGTAAAAATGTATATCGTAAATTTTATTAACGAAGAAAAAATATCGCATATGAATCCCTTTTTCACTAAAAAATTATATTATTTATATAATATACATATATATTGACACAATATTAAAATTTCCAAAGATCACTGCTCGAAATTATTTGAATATTCGGTGCTATGGATATATGGTAATTCTCTGATCTCTGTATAATAAAATTTTGTAAGAAAATGCACATGTTGATTCGGTGTAGCAAATACTATTAGCACGTGAAAAGAAAACTTTATTTTTTATTTGTACATTTTTTGAACTTGTTTATTAAATTCAATTATGTAAAGGCGGTTACAATACAAAATAGCATTTTCTTACTATTTATTTGTTAGTGAAAAGTGTAAATGTATTTGAATTATTATAAAATTATTTACTTTTAACATGGCCATCTTTAACCTATTAAACGTGCTAGACACTTTATGATAATGGAGCCCCTTTATGACCTTGACAGAGAACTATTTTTTTATAATAGACAAAGAATGTAGATAAATGTGGGTCTAGATTTATTTTCATTTCTTTACAGTAACATCAAATAAATGGATACTATATTAATAGGTCAAGGAAAAAGTTTTTTCGCATATAGTATATATATAAACTTTAATAAAATCTTTTTGGCATTTTTTCAAAAGGTAACAAATAAGTAAAATGTTGTCATCAGCTATTTTTCATTCGTTTTTCTCTCTATCTAAATGAGGGAATCTAATGAAGAATTTCCAAACATGTTAAAATTTTATTATAAAAAAGTAAAAAAGTTTGGAAAATTCCAAAAGTGCACGCCTCATAATCAGATTGTCTTTGTATATTTAATAACAATTAAACCACATCGAATCAGACCGTGTAAAGTAAAGGTTCTATTCCTAATTATACTCAAAGGTAAGAAAAAAAGACTCGATTAGTAAAGTTTTTATGTGAATAGGCAGCAAACAGGCAGACGACCTATTTGGTATTAAATGGTTACCGTCGCTTATGAACAACTGCAACACCAGGGGCATTACAGCCGTGTTGCCGACGACGGAGAAAGTGTTTCAATCCCTTTTTGAAGAGCTCCATATGATAACTTTGGGGGAATACCGTACCGGGCAGTCTGTTCCAAAGATCTAATGTGCGCGGCAAGAATGTTCTAGTGAACCTAACTGTTTTCACAACCCGGCCAGGTTTTAAAGTATGTGGATGAGCAGCTAGCCAACGGCGAGAGGTGCGGGCTTGAAACTGTGATGAGGGTACCATATCAAATAGTTCCTTAGACCACTCCCCGTTGTACATGCAGTAGAAAACACAGAGAGATCCTATGTCCCTACGTAGTTCCAAGGATTCTAATCCGCGTGTTAGTGCGGAATCGTTTACAACACGGATGGCTCGCTTTTACACTTAATCCAAAGGGGTAAGCTGGTAAGTCAGGAGCACCGGTCCAGATGAGAGAGCAGTACTCCATGTGAGGCTGTACTTGCGCTTTGTACAGTACAAGCCGTTGCCTCGATGTCAAGTATCGTTTGGACCGATTAAGAATACCAAGTTTTTTGGCTGCCAATTTGGCCTTGCTTTCCAAGTGCATGTGGAATTGTACATCACGAGATATATCGATACCAAGGATCCCGATACTACTAGGTATTTGTAAAGAAATGCGCTGAAACTTAGGTGCTTTGGGGAATAGATTGAGAATAGTTTGATAACATACAGACACACGGACGTCCAAAACAGAACTTATTCAAACAGTTTTTTAACTAGTTTAAATATCAAAAATGGCATCAAAAATATCATGAGTGTTAAAAATAGTGTTTATTCTTGATATGTGTGTATATATATTATTTTACAAGTGCAATATATGATAAATAGAGACATTTTAAGTTTGAAAAATCAGTTATTTTGCGTGAAGTGACAGTAGTACCCACCTCAACGCTTCGCGTTGCGGCGTGCAATGAGGCGTGCAAAATCAAAGCGAGTCGCAAAAAAACATTGTGGCTTTATCGACCTAATGCTAATTTGTCAAAAATGCTATTATTTGTCAAAAAATGAAAAAACCTTACGAACCGTGTACTCATTTGCGATTCTTTATTTAGGCGTAATGAAACGGAATGGAAGAGAATTTAAATTGATAACTGGTAATGAAAAGTAGATTACGTACTACAAGAACGTGCGAAAAAGGTCGGTCACAAATTACAAACTGTGGTGAAACCTGGGTTGACTGTCAATAAGGTAATGCTGTGTGTATGATGGGACTGGAAAGGCATTTATTATGAGCGTTTACCGCCGAACAAAATCATTGATTCGAATCTCTACTGGCCACAAATATTGTGATTGAAGGGAGAAGTTGAGACAAAGCGGCCGAAATTGATCAATAGAAAGAGTATGGTGTTATATCACGATAACAATAGACCACACATATCTTTAGCCACTCAGCAAAATTTAAGAGTTTGGTTTGAAGGCGTTAATGTATCTGCCATATATATATAGCAGTCTGAAGGTCAGGGCTATCCCTCACCTTGCACCTTCAGATTTTCACCTGTTTTGGTCTCTTCAAAATTCTTTAGGTAGTGTCAGGTTAATATTAAGAGAGGAATGCCAAAATTGCTTGTTGCATTTTTTTGATCAGTAGTCCCAAAAATTTTACAATAAAGGGATCAGGGATAATCACGAACAAAATGGCACATATATACTTTAATTAAACGTTCATAAACTTTGGAAAAAAATGTCTTGAGTTTTTAAATAAAATCTTAATTTATAATACAAAGAATTTTTTTCCAACCTCATATAATCCCGTTGATTGAGAATGTACTCTTATAGGTTTGAGATTGGCAAAATCATTAACTATTGAATTTAATAAATATTAATAATTTGATTTTTCCGAAATAAATATGATTCGAAACTAAGGAAAAATAAGGGGACTCTATCAATCAAGGGGCTCTGGGCATGTGCCCAAGGTGCCTAGTGTGAAAGAGGAGCCTGGCTCTTGCGATTTCATAAACTTTTATTTTATTAATTTTCAATGTATATACAAAAGAAAACAATAAATTTAAATATATTAAAAATTTAATGAGCTGTTGTTTTGTTAGTTTGGTAAATACTCAATATAGGTTATGGAATGGAAATAATGAACGCGTTTTGCAATAAAATAAATATTCAAGAACTATAGAATACTGTATCGAATTGGAATAAATTACATAAGTAAAATTATTCATATTTTTGCCCGGGGCGCCGTAATCGCTACAGCGGGCACTGATCGCAGCGCTCATAACATGGCTGCATCCGTACCACAAGTCGACCACGGTCGCTGTGAATGCATCCGAAAACGCCCCATATTCAATTCTACTTTAGTTAAGGATTACAACGCAATCAAATTAAATGGGAAAAGCCCCAAAAAAAAGCGTTGTATAGTCTAAGTAGAACGTATCGAAAAGCAGTTTCGCTCCAGTACCTGAAAAGATTGTAATGAAATTTGACATAGAAGTCGATTTTGTCGTAAAATAGAACTTTGTACAAACTATTATAAATATTACTAGGTTCTATAAATTATGTACTTACTTACTACTTACTATAAACATATATTTACTAGTTCGTGTCTACGACTTATATGGCATTGGCGTTTTAGTTATGAAAGGAATTTCAATGCCAAGCTAAAAGCCTATTAGGCGTTTATTATTAGAGGTGTGATGGTATGAAAGTACCACACGAGAACTGCTATACTGTGTACCCAATATATACGGGGTATTCCATGCCAAATCGACCACTTTTGAACCTTACACCTTTAGATTTTGCTGATTTTTTTTTATCTTTTTCTACTCGATGAAAGACGTTTTTCAGAATTTTTTTATCCAACCCAAAAAAAGTTATGAAGCTTTCAAAAAAATGGCTCTTTTATTTTCAAATAGCCATAACTCTCTCAAAAATTGACCTTTCGGGACATTTTTTTTTTTTAATTTTTGTTTTTAATTGAATTTTTTGAAAACAAATAAAAAAAATTTACATGATCGCTTCTATGAAATAATCGCGTTTTTTGTATAAAATCGTTATTTTTTCGAAGTTCGTCGTTCTAAATTTTTTTTTTCAATCAATTCTACAATTATCCCCGTGTATCCCAGAGGGCCGATTTTTTTTTCTATTTTTTTATTTAGTTGAAAAAAAAAATTTCAACATTTTAAAAATGCAGATTTTTTTTTTTCATAAATATTATTTATATAACATAATTAATGTAATTATATGATTTTAAGGTATTATATTCTCCATATATTGTCCGAATTTACCATTATAATGACTAGGATTAATGATTGATGCAGTTAACAGGTGAGATTGTGGTCAAGCGCTTACTTGTTATTTATAAAAAAAAAAAAACATTTAATGACTCAAAAATAATGCAACAAATTATTTATTAATTTCTTCTTTGGCGTTTAAATATTTTACAAATTCTGTATTCATTCGAGTTAGAAAAGTTTTAAATGTAGATTGGTACAATCAAAATAATAAACACCCTCAAAAAGAATAGATCAGGAAAATGTTCATAAACTAGAGATTTTTTTTACTTAACAAACGTAATGGCAAAAATATTTTATTCAACTCTATGAAGCACAAAAGATTTATAGGTTATGTTTTAGATCTCAATATAAAAGAGCCGTATATACTTTATAAATTAGAACATAGTCTAGTAAACTGCTGTAGGTAAGTCTGTAATTATCATGCCCTAGGTTATCGATCGTATTGACGTATTAAAATTTGAATCTTAATCGTTGTAATGGTAAAATCGGACAATATATGGAGAATATAATACCTTAAAATCATATAATTACATTAATTATGTTATATAAATAATATTTATGAAAAAAAAAAATCTGCATTTTTTAAATGTTGAAATTTTTTTTTCAACTAAATAAAAAAATTAAAAAAAAATCGGCCCTCTCTGGGATACACGGGGATAATTGTAGAATTGATTGAAGTTTTTTTTGAGAAAAAAAAATTTTTGAACGACGAACTTCGAAAAGATAACGATTTTATACAAAAAACGCGATTATTTCATAGAAGCGATCATGTTATATTTTTTTTTATTTTTACAAAAAATTCAATTAAAAACAAAAATTTTGAAAAAAAAACGTCCCGAAAGGTCAATTTTTGATAGAGTTATGGCTATTTGAAAATAAAAGAGCCATTTTTTTAAAGCTTCACAACTTTTTTTGGGTCGGATAAAAAAATTTGAAAAATTCTGAAAAACGTCTTTCATCGAGTAGAAAAAGATAAAAAAAAATCAGCGAAATCTAAAGGGGTAAGGTTTAAAAGTGGTCGATTTGGCATGGAATACCCCATACATATAGCTTCTTCCTCGGACATATAATCAGCATTGCCGTACGTACACGTGCTATTGCTATGACCTTTTGCGCACATTGCACGGTGTCCCAAAGTGGTTACCTCATATTTAAAAGCGTTAAGAAAATGAAGTTAGATATAGTTATAATAATAAACAACTATTAAATACTTCAACTATATATTACTTTATAAAGTATATTAAAGCTGATAAAGGTAATATTATAGTCATTAAATTTTTTACATCTTTCCTGCTGCTTGTATCTAGCTGGATCTATGAGACATTCTTTGAAATACTTCAATGAGTACTAAACATCTGTTTATAGATAAAATCGAAATACAGCACCAACATAATGGGCCCTTGTACGGTAAGCTATGCGGGTTGTTGAAGTTTATTCTCGTACTAAGGAGCCATCAATATCTTTCAGTAGCTGTATCAAGAGGGAACTAATTTTCATTCTAATATTTATAGTTAAGAAAAAGTTATTACTTAAGTACAAATTATTACTAAACCAACTGATTGATTTTAAATCCAATACTTGAATAAAGCATAGTCTTAAATATCGTACTACGTTATGATTTCTTATGTTTACGCGAATATTATTCATTGAACTAAAACTAATTTAAACGGATTTTATCGCGGTTATTTATTGATTTTAATCCCGACGTTTCGAAAGCTTTTCAGCCTTCGTGGTCACGGGGAGGACTGAGGTGTAGGTTGTCCAGAAAAGTTCATGTCAGGTAGACACAGTGAGTCGGGATTAAAATCAATAAATAACCGCGATAAAATCCGTTTAAATTAGTTTTATTTCAATATCCTACTACGTTTTTCAATATTCAATAGTAACTACATTTTTGGTGAATATCTTTATAGTTCTAGTCAACGAGGAAGACTTGAAACCTTTTCTGAACGAACTAGATTATATAATTGCAATCCATTAGAGGAAAGTGTTTCCTAGGATCAGCGAGCTACCATATACTGTCACAAAATGATTTATCATATACAGTTGATTTAAAATGCTACTTTTCTATTCAACTTTGATTTGTTAATTCAGGACTTGCAGGAGCTGAATTTGTTAAAATCCAACAACCTTTTTGGCATTCTGACTTGTAACCTCGGCTACTGTTAGTTTACTAACTTTTCAGTATTCAATGTAAGTTAATGAAAGCAAAGATATTATTTGCTGGGCAGGTTTAATTAACAAGATTACAAGTCTCACTCTAAATATTTTCCGTAAAGTAACTTTTGTAAAGCATTCGCTTTACTATCGTTTCATCATACTAATATTATAAATGCGAAAGTGAGTTTGTTTATTAGGCCTAAACCGCTGAATCGATTGTGATGAATTTTCGTTCAGAGATAGATGGGACTCAGGAGACAGAGGTTGGCTACTTTTTCTCGCGAAATCTTTATTGGAAAAGGGGTAAATAGAGGGACAAACTTTGTATGAAACTTTATATTGCGTCATACAATTTGTTTGACAAAATCAATATTAACGCGAACGAACCCGCACGTAAAATATAATAAAATATATTTTCAAAATTAAAACGAAATACTCATTTTTAGTATCAGAGATATAAATATAATAGCCATCCGGCCACATCGCGTACGTTTTAACAATGTAGCTATTAAACGATTTTGGCTTCACAGTTACGTATGTGACAAATGTAACGAAAAAACAATTCCTTCGGGGAGTTTTTAATATATAATTTATATTGTTTAGTACTGTTATTTACTATATATAATGTAATAAATAGTGACAGGAGCGCGGCGTTTGCGACGTCACGTCGCGTGGCGTGGAATCGGTATATAATATTGTATATATAAGAAGCTATGTTACGTAGGGGCAAAAATTACAGCTAGATAACATTTGTCTCGATTAAACAAATAATTCCGTGGTACATACACAGATTACCTTTCTGAGTATGTCACTAGAATTTCTAACTACCAGAAAGAAGTCACTAGCATAAAGCCAGAACTTAATACTTTCATGAATTTAATGCCAGGAAAATCAGATATTTATTTTTTGTACTATTTAATAATTCATGGTATTGTATAAAAGCGTGAAAATATTTCTCAACATTTGCTTACAATGTTAATAGTATTTTTATAGTATCTTATTTAAAAAGACTGCACAATAGCATATATAAATATGTTGCAGGCCAGAAATAATGTCTATCGACAAATTCATCGGCATGGCGGCCTGTAGACAACTAAGACGGGTAGTTCTAGATATCCATAGCAGGGTAGACATAATAATTAGCTAAATTGAAAAGCAAATTTATAAAAAATATTTAGTACGTGAATGTAATCAAAGCGATGATAGCTCAGTGGTAGTGTGTACGACTTCGTGTCAAGAGACGTGAGTTCGAATCCAAGCACCTACAATGAGCTTGAGCTTTCGGTGAAGGAAAATATCGTGAGGAAACCATAGCATGGTGGTAGGGCTTTTTCAAATGCCCGCCTGGCTAGCTACCACGCCTAAGTTGAAAATCTGCCGCTAAATATCTATATGTGTGTCCCGACAATTGCACTTGAGAGTCAGTTCCTCCACTAAATCAAGATCAGGTGAGATTATGAACAACGCTAAACCTATGAACTATAAAAAAACTAATTTACATTAGAGATTTTCCCGTCTGTTGAAAAATTCACGGGTTTCACATACAAATCAAGTGATTAAGTGCTCCTAAAAATGCCTTCTCGATTCATCCTCCATGTCATAAAAAGAACTTATTAAGTAAATGTACATTTTTTAACTTTAGTAATCACGGCTCACAAGATCTTCTCTCTTCAAATATAACATCTCTTGTTACACAACAAGAGAAAGAAACCTTTATTTCAGTATTTTGAAAATAACATTAATAAAATAATCTGTTTTATAATAACTTTAACGGTATCAGGCCTGATGCCCTGTAATTAATTTAAAAGAAGAAAACAGTCAAGTTTGAACATAATACATTTATACCATTCGTTCATACAGATATAACACCCGAGTATACGTATGCATAAATAGATATATCCTTATATTCTTTTATTTTATTCTTAGCGCTTATTTTCGTTCTCAAGTACAAATTATTATACCTTCAACGTCTTTTATTTCAAGTAGATACCTACATCGCGCCGCCTTCGCTTCATCATTAACAAACACTCACCAGCTCTGGCCTTTCATTCTCTCACTTCCACAGCTTTGATGTTAGATTTACACTAAAATTATTTATGATGAATATTTCTTACATTATTTTCTTGTAAAATCAGAATCTGCCTTTGTAAATAATACATTATTCTTATAAATAATTTAATTGATAATAAAAAACAAGAAAGATAAAGCGAAGCTTTCTAAGCGAGATATAAGGGAGGAATTTCATTTTCAGCTTACTCTTAATTTTCTTCGTTACTTGAAATTACTTTGTAACCTTTTTAACAATTTATTCAATGAATGGTGAAGAAACCTGAAATCTACTTTACTTTTTGTTGTTTCAAGTAAACAACTTATTTTTCATTGCCTGTTTTCGCACCCCTTTTTATTAAAACTGTAAAAATCTTCGGTATTTTCGGAGTGTGTAAAACAAGTACAACACTGTAAATGAACGTTAAGCCTACACTTGGTTTTAATTTCTGGAACAGTAAAATCGTTAACCGCCCGCCGACGTGAAATAGTACTTTGTATTCACGTTGCCTCATTAGACGCACTGTAATTGTTAAGTATGTAATACATTTTGCAAGCTCATTTTTAGTTATCCATATTGTATAATATTATGTTCATATTAAAATAATTTTGGCTAATAATAAAAAACAAATAGTGTCAATGTACTTCATTTCTTAGAAGTCATTGTACCTGGACGCATATATATCATATATCGTTGTGGTAATTCTGCCAATGGTTTCCAATATAAAAAAAATGTTCCATTAAATTTTGTATTATAATCTCGAAAAAAACCTGATCTCGTTTATGTATATTGGTGTGTTGTGCCATAAAAAGCCAGTTGAAGCCTTAAAGTTTATTTAAAAACAGTAAAATCCAGTTATAAATTCCTTAAAAAAGTATCATAAAATTGTTTTTATCAAACATACAGCATAATTACCTTCTCTACAGGTTTACTCTTATTTATTTCGTAATGCCAGGCGTAAATAAAGTGGATATATATTTCTCTATATTCTAGAATTCACTCGCTTAACCATCCTTTCTAAAAACTTTTAATATCATTATTCCTGAACTAGATATCGATACATCGACCTTTTTTTCCAAAAGTTATACCTAATGTCATTACTTAGTTCAACTAAGCGTCCTGAATACTAATTCATAGGTATAGATATGATGTTAAGAAAAGTCTGGAACTAGTTTTTAAGGTCAGTACTAAATAAAACCTATCCGAGAGTGCCAAACTTTGTGCTACTGTCTAGTAAGCGTTTTAAGGGGCGTTGGCTATATATTGCAATATTTTGGTATCCAGAATTACAAACTAACTGACGACTAACGACTAACGACTGAACTCAAGGTTAAAATTAAAGCATAATGTCAGTCATTTTATACATGCAGCTGTATATGCTGTGGCTCAATAATTCGCAAGTAGTATTCCGAAATTTATGCGTATAATACAGTAATGGATTCAGGGCATTGATGGATTACAATGTTTCAAGTATACACGCAGTGGCGAAAGTTGTTGGCTTACACACTATTATGCCCTAGTAATGTACCTCCATCATACGGAATGTATGCGCTAGGCCCACAATTCCGAAAACTATAGGAGTCATGTGGGATGATCCTATTCTGGGACAGAGATACTTCTACATTTAACGGTAGCTTTTAATAAATAGTTTCTTTTATTGTTTTTCTCGTAAATTAATTTCTAAATCTATCTAAGACAGCTGTATCCTTACTAATATTAAAAACACAAAAGTGAGTTTATTTGTTTGTTTGTTTCGGTTTTAAGCCTAAATCGCTGGATCGATTGTGATGAATATTGGCATAGAGATAGATGGGAACCTGCAGACGGTGATAGGTTACTTATTCTCGGGAAAACCTTATGGAAGTGGTGTAAAGAGAGGGACGCAGAGGAGATGAAACTTTTTGTTGGGTCATCCGATTTGTTTGATAAAATCAATATTAACGCGAACGAAGCCGATAAAAACTATTACAGGCAAACAAACCAACTGACTGGTTGTATAGAAATTTTACAGATAGTTGGTCACTGAGTTGTTCAGGATTACTGTCATTCGTGCCGAATAATTTCTTTCTTCGTCTATATACACGCTCGATAACCGACGAGCACATTTAAAAACTTGAATTTGTGACAACACTTTAAAGGTTTAAACGCTTTAAACGACTCTGTTATATGCTTTTTCTCGCTGCTTTATAAAAGCATCACGCAGGTCTTGGATATCAACTTAGTAAACCGCGAAAAAGAATCCCTCACTACGTTGACAAATACTAATAATACTTTCCCCGATTCAGTATCTTTATCGTACCTGTAAAATATAAATCCATTAGTAGCACGCTTAGACGTCTCTTGTTCTGGAAAGTTGATGGGTATAAATTTTAATAGCTGCCGTCCGCGATAACTTCCTATGGACTGCAATCCCTTAGTGTATTCGGAACGTTTTGTGCTTACTATCAGGTTCTGTGCCTTAAATTTATCGCGTTACTAAAAAAATCTTGGGCCTAGGCGAAAAAGATCTGTAGGATAACAACTTGTCTTTATCAGGCAACATGGTTTCTTGAAAAAGCTATATTAGTTAAAAATATTATTTTAGGACAAAAGCAATAATTGCAAAATTGTTTTTGTTCTCTTTTAGTTTTTATGAATTCATGACCGCGTACATATTACATGTTAGCCGCGATCTAATCAAGAACAGATGCCTACCTATTTCTAAAGTACTGGTATCACACTACTTGTCTTAACATAGCAAAAAATACATCTAAGCGTGGTTTATGGCGGGTGAAGTCTAATAAAACTCACTCGTCCTGACCTATCACGCTGAAAATTTTGATTATCACTAACTTTAATTTATTATTATTTAATAAAGCGATTATAAAATAAGGTAGATTATTAAATGTTCCACAGCTTTAATATGTGTTAATGGCAAACTTAGGCTTATGTATAGTATTGACAGTGGAAAGTTGAAGCAATGATAACTCAGTGGTAGTTCAGTGGTAGTGTTAGCGTCAAGTGACGTGAGTTCGAATCCAACCATCTGCAATGGGCTAGAGCTTTCGGTGAAGAAAAACATCGTGAAGAAACGATAGCATGGTGGTAAGGCTTTTTCTAATGCTTTCCTGGCTAGCAACCACCTTCAAGTTGAAAATCTGCCGCCAAATACCAATAGGTGTTTTTCGGCAGCAGCACTTGAGAGCCAGTTCCTCCACAGGTTTAGCGTGTCTACCAGCTTGGGCCGTATCGTCACTTAGAATCAGGTGAGATTATGGCCATAATGATAAACTTTAACTATTAAAACAAAGGATTGATTGACCAACGTGCTTTAGACAATGCACGTAGGTAATTATTATTTCTATCATCAATAAGTGTACATTCTACATAGTACCGACACCATACATCTACATATTTTAAAGGTCGTGGTCAGATAAAACAATTATTGATTCTAGTAAGAAAAAACACATTTAAATTATAGACATTGTGGGGAAAATTCGATACTTTAAACTTCATACAATTATGCTACCACATATCTGCATGAAGCAGGTAGACAACGAACCGTTATTAGAACATCATGTGATGATTAGCTCAACAAAAAGCACCTACCATATTAATCATTGTCACTATTTAATGCATGCAGAGGGGATTGACAACTTAACCAAATAAGGTATTAGTTCTATTTCATTCCAAATCTCATTTGATTGTTCTGACTTGATAAACGCAGTAATGGAATTGCTGTTAGAAATAATAGTTTAACAGAGCACACAAAATATTTGGAATTTACGTCCTTCTAGGAACGAGATTTACTATGATATAAATGACATATCGAGCCTATTCTAGAAAGATATCGTAAGGGTCAAAAATATTAAAAAGCTTTTTTTTTATTGTAACCTAAAAACTATCTTTGTAGATTAGAAGCAGTACGTTACTGTATGTTATGTATGTATGTTAGCCACTATTTTAATAAATGAGTAGTTGGTAGTAAGCAAGAAGTATATAGTTTTTATAATGATATTATACTTTTTAATTAGGAATGAAAAAACTCTCCTGTAAAAAGTGAAAATTGTTGCTTACTATATTTTTTTCTGAAAAGGCTCAATATGTTAGAAATAAATAATAACACTCTCTACCACTAGAGAGAACTCAGTTTAAAAAAAAGTATTTAAACAACTAGTTAAAAAATATCAACTGTTTTGGAGTTTATGCTGTTCTATTGAACTTCTTACGTTCGCCGCCGCCGTCGCCTGGAGCGGCTGGAGCACATTTACAAAGTTTTAGCTAAATTTGTTTAACTTATTTTCTGCGGTGTAACCGTCTAGCATAGGTTACAAGGCGAATAAATTAACATATAAACTTCATCATTACAATTCATATTCAATCACAATGCTTTTTAGACGTTTTAGACTTAGACTTTTTAACCGACCCTAATCGGCAGACGTCTTGAAAAAGATTAATAAATCTATACAAATAAATAAAATTGAAGTGTCTGTTTATAATGTAAAATTAACAGTTTTTCCTAATTGCATACAAAAGTATAATAAGGAATCTATACAGAAAAATCAATTCTTAAAATGTTTGTGGTTCTGTCTTTTTGTCTGTCTGTTTGTTCCGGTTAATCTCTGAAACGGCTGCACCGATTTTGTCGGAACTTCCGCTGGCAATTAGCTAATGTTATAAGCCTTACTACTTACTTTAAGACTTGGGCTACTTTAATCTAAAAAAAAAAATAGGAATATCCGAAAAAAAAATGTAAATTCCACGCGAATGAAGACACGAGAACCGTTAGTTATTAATAAAAAAGATTAAGAAGTAGTTGGATACGGAAAATAAAGTTTTATATGGTTTTATATAATAAATCACAAAACACTATAACAATAAAAATAAATCTTTATGTCGACAGGAGCACCATCTGCTAAGTGCATCTATAGATAAGAACCATCCAGGTGACCTAATAAGTACACGCAACAATTATATCGAAATTAAGACAGCCGTTTAACAGAAGAATCATTTACTGCTCCCAAAAATAATAATAATAGTTTAAGCGATTTTTACTTACTAAAAGCGTGCCTAAAATTATGTTATTAAACAAAAAATATTCAATATAAATAAATCTTTAAGTGGATAATTTAGTTTATCATCTTTTAATGACTTTTTTGTTTCACTATTTACTTTTAGTGAGCTACGAAAAGTTCATCAGTTTTGTAACATACGTTGTCGTAGGTATTGCCTGAAATAAATTTAGTTATTTTCAACTCCGCTTCGACTCGTTTTCCATTTAGTACATTCCTACAAGCAACGAGTTTTCCCGCAGTAACACATTAGGTATTTGCTGTATTTATTTAGTTACAATGTTTTTGAACATTCCTCGAAATTAATGCTTAATGATATATGAATAAATGAATATTTTTTTTTAAATATACATATAAAATAACATTTGCATGTTACAAATGTATTCAAACTTCTTCAGAAGGACCATTTAGTTTTTTTCGATTATGATGATGTATTGCGATGCAATCAACCTTGACTGTACATAATTTCATTCTATAACAAAATCCACTGTATCACGAATAAATAAGTTTGTCTAGCCAGGCAGTACAGCCGCTCCTCCTTTCAGGGCTTCGGGAACTATTTCAGCCTGATACGCCGTTGGAACAGTTCCTGAAGCTGCCCTCAAAGCGCCCTCGGACACGATAAAGGCCAGGTATTCTGTGACTTGTGCAGAAGTACTCTACTGCCATCCTTATCTTATCATGGGATATGATGAAAGAGATAGTCTACAACTCGCTCTACTTTTACCTGCTAAAATTAGGCATTTTAACATAAATCGATGAAAGGCGAACTAGTTGTTGCAGAGATATAAATATATCATAGTAATATTATAAATGTGAAAGTGAGTTTGTTTATTGGTACGCTTTCACGGCTAAACTGCTGAATAGATATGATATATTTTGGTATAGAGACAATGAAAACTTGGATAGGCTACTTTTTCTCGCGAAATCCTTATTAGAAGTGGAGTTAAAACTGGGATAAGCTTAGTATGAAACTTTTTATTGCGTCTTCCGATTGAATATGATGAACGTGCCCTACGCACGAGTCCCACCCATACACGCGTCCCACAACACGCGCCTTCAGCGCACGCCGTGGCAGCACGCCTCACTCCGCCCCCACTCGTGTCAATCCAGGCCTTCCCGAGCCTGCCAGGTACGGTGCGAGTCACTCCCGGACATACACTCTCACAAGCTCCGCCTGTTGCGTGGATCCAATAACACAATCCTCCATTTATCCTTTTTTAACGCGATAGTTGAAAGCGTCAAAAAGACTCGTTCGCCGGCTTTCATAAGGATCGGCAAATAGATCTATTCTTACAACAAGAAACATTCTTCAAACCCAAGGACCGCGATCCCGCGATCGCGAACTATAAGATAGTACGAAATGCCCGTACCGTACAAAAACCTCCTACAATCAGACCTGATTGTAGGAGGTTAGACTCTTCCAACTCGGTGATTCAGTTATAGTGGCCGGTGACCTAAACTCTGAGCACATTCTATACAATAACCCAACCCAACAACCACACGCGATACAGTGACACTACAACACAGAGTACACCATCACACTGCATACCATCCGTAGACACCCACACGTTAAGTACACGGTTTTGTAAAGGACCATTTAGCAGCCCTGCCAGTGGTTTTTGACCTTAATTTTTTTTTCCTTCTCTTTTTATTTTTCTATTCCGTTTGCATAACAACTTCTAGTCCTTAACTTCTTTATTTAATTCTTTTCCGACAGCAGCCCATGCCGAGGGTCGTCCACTATGGCCGTCTTCCACGCTGCCACGGGGCTGTGCCCTCAGCATTCGCCCCAAAATGAAAATAAAACATAGTAAACACATGTAAGGTAACAATATGCAATGTAAGGTAATATAACAAACAGAAAATATTTCCAAAATAAATATTTTCGTCCTTTATATTCATAACAAACTACACCGAAAATACAATTTTCCGAATATATACATTTTTTTAATATATATTTCCATTTGTCTCTGTTACAGTTTTATTGTAAAAAATATTACTTCACACATTGGCAAGAATTATATTATATTTAGTATCCATATATTTCAATTTTAGGCATAAATGAGCAACTATATCTTTTGTATTATGTAATTTAATCTAGCATTAAGACGAAACACAGGAATGTGAACTAATTATTTTCAAACGTTAAACAAGAACATGCTGGCTAGTCATTGTATAATCTTTTAATGCATACATATTTTGTCCGTTAATTAATATATAAAACATAATGCTGGAGAAATAAATACAAAGACCCATACAGTCGTTGAATTCTTGAAAATGGAATAACATATTTTAAGAGATCTTTATTTTATACGTTGCCGATAGATACATGACAATTTTTTTTATTAGTATTGTTAGAAATATAGTTATAGGAAGGTACTTTATACACCGATGAGTATTAAGTGCGGTGCGAGCGCGGCTGTGGGTTCGGGCAGGCTCGCCCACAAAGTCCGGTGAAAGTGTGAAAGCATTTGGAGCTAACAATGCGGGACCATTAAAAAAAAATGGGACTATGGGTTCAGTTTTATCGAGGCACTCGAGGCGTCGGCATCGTACGTAGCTGGAATATCACGGAAGTCACGTACAATTTGTATCATCATTACATAGTATAAAACAAAGTCGCTTCCTGTCTGTCCCTATGTATGCTTAGATCTTTAAAACTACGCAACGTATTTTGATGTGGTTTTTTTATAGATAGTGTAATTCAAGAGGAAGGTTTATATGTATAATACATGCATAATATAGTAGAGAAACACTGATAATTTTAGAGGTTTCTAATGTGATGTCGTAAATAAACAAATTTTTGCACTTACATTTCAAATGCTAGTTAAACCCTACGAGAAAGACTATAACGTACTACAATACGTCGATACGACGAATATAATGTACTACAATATTGTACACCTTAAAATAGTCTACAAAAAAGTCCCGATGGTCTATCTATTAGGGATAACCCACAATAACCATTTTTTATCCTTTACTTTTTACGAGAAATAATGGCTTATTTACGAAGCGATTTTAAGCAATAGAGCATTAATTCTTATCTAATCAAGCACCTTAAATATATTATGCATTTAATATAGATCGAGATGGCCGTTTACAGCAGGTAATTTAAATTAATATTTGCGAAGATATTACAGATTTAAAATAAAGGGACAAAGCGGTTGCGGTGGTACCGGCCTCGGGGCCAGGGGCGCGTGCCTATGAATAACGCGGTGAAATGTAAAAAAAAAAAAACAAATCGCTCAAACCATTTTTGAGTTTTAGCGAGAATAAAGAACATCAATTTTAAGTGATACGAAGTTCATCAGGTCAGCTAGTTTTTTTATATTTTTAAACTACTCCTCGTCTTATTTTTAACAGTATGTTAACTAATATAAACGTCACATATAAACTTACCAATTAATTGGGTGTTGACTTTAGTTATTATAGGAAAAGTGGTAAAACAAACTTTAAAACTTTGTACTTATCCTTATTAAGAGGCGAAGATGGTGGTTGAATTTAGTCTATAATAAATTTAAATTCAAAATGTATATAAAACATGATGTCATGTTGACTTACCTCTACAAAAGTCCTAGACTTAAAATTTTAAAATTTGGGAAGTTAACTTTATTCATTAAACATCGTTTATGTAGGCGTATCTCTGAATTGAACTCGCAAAAGGATGAAAGGGCTATAAAATTGTTTATCGCAAATAATATTTTTCGGGTCAGTTTTTTCTGTGTTATAAACTCGGTTTCAAGAGCAGTCGATGATTTTAGCACCTGCATAAACATGAGCAGTGCGGCACAGTTACAAATAGTTGTTACCCAGTAAAAATTTATATGAACATTCAAACAATCCAGGGATAGGTATTATTTGTTCTTGTATCGCACTAAGTCTGTATTTTTCGTGGTCTCCTTTTTTTACCACCCACAACACGGGGGAATCACAGGTGCTTTGCTGGCCTTTGTAGGAGGGACTCAAGTTCAACTGCAGGAACACATCTATTGGCATTTGGCTGCAGATTTTCAACTTGAGGGTGGTACTTAGCCAGGCAGACATTAGAAACAGCCCTACTACCATGCAATATCCTACTAAAACAAATGGTCGGCTGTTAAATGCACTCACAGAGTCGTGTGCTTAATAAGATTGACCGGTTGTAACTTAAGCATACCCTAACTATACATTATTGGGTTCATGGTGGAAATATGCATCATAGCTAGTTTTAGTTAATATATGCAAAAACCGGTAATAATGGGCTTTATGTAAATACATATAGCCCGGTCTCAATTGATGAACACTTGGTATTGAAGTCGATAATGTTGTAAAGTTGGCCATAGTATATATATTATTTTAATATGAAGATATAGATCCGACTTCCGAACTATATATGCACCAACTTTCGCACAAAGGTTCGCAATAATCCCACTCTATACAGACTAGGCAACAATATTCTAGCAGAAGTTAAATTAACTCGCGATCTAGGAGTTCTATTTGACAGCTCATTCAGTTTCAGAGAACACATCGACAAAATAGTCAAAAGCGCGATTAGAGTTACTGGTTTTGTTAAGCGGTCATGTCGTGAGTTTCGGGGAATAAAGACACTAACGCTACTTTATAACGGTAGGTATTTGGTACATAGTAACCTCGAGTATGCATCAATGGTGTGGAACCCTGCGTATCAAGTGAATGTAAACCGCCTGGAAAAGGTACAAAAAAACTTTACTAGGTTTTTGGCTTATAAGGATACTGGCCTTAGCTACGAGGAACGTCTTGATCACTTTAAAATGTCCTCTTTAAAATCTCGCAGGGATATTGCGGATCTTGTTTACTTATATAAACTCGTGAATGGAATAATTGACTGCCCTGAATTGTTGACTAAAATATTCTTGGTGGCTTCAGGCTTCACACTAGAAACTGAATCTTAAAAACACAGTACAAAACCAACTTAGGTAAAAGTGCGTTTTTGAATCGGACAATTGATCTATATAATAATCTTTATAAAACCAATAATACCATCGACATTTTTGGCAAAACACTCGGTTCATTTAAAAATAAGTTACACAATCTGTTTACTAGGTAAGGTTTTGCATGAATAATTTTGATTTAGATATTATTTTTTTAATTTTACATTACTTTGGAAGTCTCTCATAATACATTATGTGTTTTCCCAATCATGATTTCATTTGTTTGCATATTTATGTTTGTTAAACTTTTAGTCTTAAATTTGTCTCATATATATCTCTGAAAGTTATGTATGTCTATAATTATTGTACCGGCATTGGAATCGTTATTCGTTTTATTTTGTATATTAGCTTTATGTCTGTGCAATGTTGACTTGCTATATATAAATAAATAAACAAATAAATAAACTAAGTCATGCTGTAATGATTTGGATGGAATTTTGTATTTGCAATTTCTTTATGCAATAACTGTGAATTAAAGTTTCTATTATACCTTTTTATACACGTAAATAATATATCTACTTGGCGTAGGCATAGGCTTTTTGTAATTCACTTTATCTACTTAGATATTATTCTGAAATGACTGTATGAAAAACTATTTGTTATTTAATTGAAAGTTTCCCTTAATATATCTAAAGTGAACAATGAAGTTACATTCGGAATTACTGTTTTATAATTTCGGCCATGTTTTCGCTTTATGAATACATTTATTTTTGTTTGTATTTATTTTTGTACAGCGTCTTTATACAAAACGAACCAGATTTGTTCTTATCCTAAGCTTACATAATGAGCTTACTTGTGGCAAACATTAATATGTGACTCCATAACGATGTTGTCTTCATGCAACTCTCGTACAATTGAAAACAAATGGCCCTTTTGTCTTTTCTACGTATATGTATATAGCAATGTTTATTCGTGCACCTTTACTCGGCCTTTTACTTTGTTTGCTTATACGGATCCAGAATAGAGAACATTTCAATCTACCCGACCGGACATGCGACTCAGTCGCCCGTGAAAACGAGGAAAATCTTTCACAATTGTGGGAGGTACCATACTTTCCTTTTTTCAACTACCAAACTATATAAGTATATAAATAAAAAAGTATTCAATACCTTCCGGTATACTATATAAATCAGCAGAATGGTACTGGTGTGAATTTATGTACCTCTATTGATATGTCACGAGTTTAAACTACTTCTAATTTATAACATTTTTCTAACTTATTTGAAAACATAACTTTTACATAACTTTTATGCGATAATTGTTTGTACCATATACCTATACTTACCTTATATACGATATAAAAGGCAACGATTCTCGGCCTCTAGTATGTTATATTTTGGAACTCATTGAACCAATTTACACAATTCTTTCATAAATCATATCCTGTAGTATCCGCTCCGCAAGTCAGATTATAGTATATATTCTGTTTCATACGAACAAGTTGACAGACGTATTCCTGAGAATTAAAGGATAAAATTCCTAGAGAAAATATAATAAATATAGTAATAAAGAGAAACTATAATAAGTTTTACTTTTTTGGTTAGTACTTTTTAAAAATAGTTTTAGGTTCTTATATATATTTAATCGTGTTAGCCATATTTTACACTATCTATTTTACTATCAAATAAGTTAAGATTCTAGCTGGCGAGCCGTACTAGATCATACAATATATTAGGATCATCGTAACAAGGTTCTGCCAAAACACTTCGACAAACAGTAATATTTTCAGAGTTTGTATGTTATAAAAGATTAAATAGCAAACCGTTGTTTATAAATGAAATTTAGAAGAGTATATCTTATAGTACATGGAACTAGAGGCCGAAATGTTTTCCTGCTTTTATTTAAAATTAATATTTTGTACTATTATTTTTAATTACAAAATTGTCTCTGATATTGCATTGAATTTCAGAGGCAATGGGTATACATTTGGTAACTTTAAGACATACCGCAAAAATTCTATTAACGTCTACATTATCCCATTCGCTAAGAGTAAATAACCAAAACATCAGTACCAAATATCAGTAGGTTTTCTGGCGGTAGGTACTGTTTTTTTTTTGTACGCGGGGAAATGCATTTACACATCCCCTCCCAACTAGGTAAGCCATTAGGATGTGTATGTGGATTTCATCCGGCGCGAATCACGGGGATTACACAACAAAACTTCACGGTGTTCTTCTATCACATATTGGACTGGGGACCAGGAGCTGTGTCCTCATAATATTTGCTCACATAGATACTGTATCTAAATTATGGTTTAAACTATGGTCTTAAAATAGCAATAGTAAAATAATTCATTGATAGTAAATAACATTACTGTAATTTTAATACTAACATCCCACTTACAACTTTTGTTTGATAAATACATAAGGTCATACGACCTGCATAAGATTAATTCCAATCCAATTTAAAAATTTCCTTTTACAATAAAATGTAATACGGCTTCCAACTACGTCTTATTGTTTACAAATTAATAGTTCTATACTGTTAACATTACGTTAGCAGCGTCAAGATTTTTTTTTAAACCAAATAATAGTGAAAACATCACAGATTGAAATAACCAGGCTGTTTTAATATTGGATCTGAGCCTGCAAATGAAAAAGGTGAAACTTTTAAAAGTTGTACAGAAGAAGGTAAATAATGTTTTAAAAATAAACTACCTCTATTTTTATTAACATCTAAAAATAACTCTATAACAATAAAAAAAAATTTATAATGTTTAAGGCTTCCGCGTCCGTGATGATCAAATAAAATCTTTTTGGGTAGTATGAAGGCATGATATGATTAGACATGAAGATGATACCTTATATCATTTGATATGATACGATAGACATGAGATGATAACATATTAGTTTAGTGACTTTAGTGAGAGGACTGACTTAAGTGCAACTGCTGGAACCCTCCTAAAGTATTAGATGACAGTTTTTTAATGTTAGGGTTTTTCAACATTTTAACACCGTAGAATTTGGCACTATAAAGTGCTTGATAACCATGTGCCATAAAACATATTTCTCTTATTTGTATGTATTTAGGTATATATAATTAACAAAAAGTTTTCATAGATACTAGATAAAATACTTTACAATATTATAAACAAGGATATTACATCTACGCGACCGGTTAACAAAAAAAAGTGTTATGAATTATCTAGTTAATAAAAGATTAAAAGGTGCATCGTAGAAAGCCGTCGCAAATATTGTGTTTCGATCCAATGCCTATAACCCAAAAAACACTTTTTAGGTCGAACGCAGAAGTTAAGTATATAGTTATATATTTATAAATAAAAGTTTGTTCCGCCACGGTTCCATCAACACTACAAATAAACGAGTTGCACTCGGTGATGCTCATTTTGCTACCCCCAGAAAGTTTACCCTCGTTTGTATATAATTCTTGTGTTGGCATTTTGTTGTATTCTAATGTTACTAGGAACCTTTAACCTTGGATAACTTTTACTCGATCTTCTTATAATTAATTTTTGACATCTGTAGATGGAAAACCAAGTTGATTTCTTAGGAAATTATGAGAAAAAGTATATTGTAATTTCTGAACCGAAGAATACTCTAACCGTAATAATTCCTATACGGTTTATTAATTTTTATAAGAAGCAGGGTCGAATATCGTGAAATTTAAATAATGTTTTTTGCCCTTACTACACCGTCTATGTAATCCAAACTGCATACTTTATATATTTAAATGATATCATAATGAAACTGAACAAGTTTTGAAGGGTCTTGTGGTGGTCAATAAAAATATAGGTTTTTTTATAACAATAGAAAATTTACAAGAATTTGAAAAACACGTTCTTTAATACGCGGACTGTATATGTACCTGTCATTTACCAGGTATATCACACCTCAGAATGACTTTCTTCTGCAAGTTCTATTCCAGGATTAGCCTATGTAGTTTATATGTAAGGATAGAGAGGATTACTGACCGACATTATAAAACAAAACTCACAACGGATTACCGTGCTCATTAAAGGTTGTCGTCATTTGTGGATTGTAGTATACTTAACATTCGGCACAATGACATCACTACCCATACAACTAAAAAAACAATAATAGCTCCCTTAATTTAGAAAAAAAGACTAGAACAACGTTAGACCCCATTCTCATAGCAATATGCAAAAAAGAAAATCCAAATAATTCCCTCTTAAAATATTAAAGTAATCCAACAAGCCACGAGAGTACTAAGTTTATACAGAAATATGCAAAGGTGTATCAGACTGCAAAATTTTCATATGGATAAATTGTTTCGATAGCTTTCGAGTTATAGTCGTTTTTAAACTGAAACCTGTAAGTTTAGCTTCATGATAATGAATAATCTAAAACATAATTGAATCGAAAAGTCTTATGGTTTTTTTTCCATATTATTTATAGGTTTAGCGGTATGTTCATAATCTCAACTGATCTTAAGTGACGATACGGCCCAAGATAGTGGACACGCTAAACTTAGTGGAGGGACTGGCTCTCAAGTGCCATTGCTGGAACACACTTATAGATATTTGGCGGTAAATTTTCAACTTGGGGGTGATAGCTAGCCAGACGGTCGTTAGAAAAGCCCTGCTACCATTTTATAGTTTTCTCACGATGTTTTCTTCACCAAAAGTTCAACTACGTTGTAGGTGGATTCGAACTCACGTCCCTTGATGCGGCGTCCGTACATACCACCAATGAGCTATCATCGCTTTAAATTATATATCGCGGTTATACGCCTATGTAAACAATTCCTATATAATTCATAGACAATTCAGGAAATAATGTTTACAAAGCTAACAAATTCTTTTCGTTAAATCGCTAAGATATATTTACCCACAACTAGTCAACGTGGTCTTAAATCCTTTTCCTTGTAATTTTATTATCGACGATTTTTTCGAAATGATCTTACTGTGATCTTTCTTACTTATTTTGGCGTGAATACAACAAAGAAGGGAAAAATTTTATGAAAAGAAATCGTGCTCTCAAAACGAAGTAAAAGATCGAGTCTCCATATCAAATAAATCTCTTCAGACTCGTTTTTATCAATACGTAATATTTTTCTACAGAAATTATAATAATAATTCTTCCATACTCCATTACACACGAAAACTTTGTGTAGCTTTCTGCCTACTATGAGTATAAGGTATGCTTATTTAGGTATATAACTAAATAATACTTTCTAGGGTTTCAATAGATATGTCAGAAAAATATGACTGTATTGTTTAGAGTTGTAATTTATGATAATTAATTCTCAATATCGCTCTTTTCGAACCACAGAACGTATTCATATATCCCTAAGAATACAATATAACTTGTGAATGAAATATCAAGTTTGTATTGATACAATTGTTTTTACAAAACAATCTGAATCAGAAAACGTTTCCTTTCAGAGAATAAATAATATATACATAGATTAATAGGACTATTTTTACTTAGATAAAGGCTTCCGTCGGAGAATTCCTCGCTGACACTTGATCTCTTCGGACATTGAAACGGTATATCAAAATAAAAAAATATAACATAGTTCTAATACCTATGTTCTGCATTAGTACGAAAAAAGAGAAATGTTATTTATATTTACTCTCTTTATATTATCTCCTTTTTTACTTTTATTGATATTTATGACAAACAGCCCCTTCATCGTGATGCAGCTAAATAATTTATATCCTTTTACCTGCGCAGTATTGACGGTTAATATCTACTCAACCGAAATTTGGTGTACATTTCTGAGTTGGAACTAAAAACTATTCTCTTCTCTTACAAAATGAGTTTCCGATTCGGATAACTCTATAATTGGTTTATTTGTAATCGAACTTGTTTGATTTTGCATTCTATATTCTAGCTTTATTATGGCATAACAAACTAGAACTTTTTTGATATATCTATACTAATATTATAAAGCAGAAAAGTTTGTTTGTTTCAACGCGCTTATCTTAGTAACTGGTAGAGTCGGATTTGAATAATTATTTTTGCATTTGCTAATAGTTACTGAGAAAGCTTATCCAAAGTAATGATATAAATGCAAAAGTAACTCTATCTGTCTACCAGTTCCGTTACCAATTCATGCATAAACCACTGTACCGATTTTATTGTATTTTGATATAGAGATATAAAGGAAGAGAAGAGAAAATAAACATAAGTTATTTTTTTCACGAAAATACAACTTAAAAGTAATAAACACCAGATAAGAGTTTGTATGAGATAAAAATATTTTTGAACTGGCGAAATGCTGAATAATACTATTCTACATAAACCACAATGAAAGATTTTGTGCCAAAAAGTGTTGAAAATTAAAATTCGATATATGGTCATTATTATTATATTTGGCATAGTAAACCTTACGAACCAAAGTAACTTCACAATCAAAATAATTTTATGAAGGCAAATATCGCTCATTATAGCATGTTATATGAACACAAGTTAGCAAATATTGGAAAAAAATAATTAAACATTCGACAAGGTTTACCTTTTTGGGTAGGTTGTCAAGTGAATTTCTGAAAAATTGGAAGAAGTAGGTTTACTGAATATAGTCATTTTATGCAGATGTAGCCGTGGGCACAAGACTGTATATTTGTTAACTGCTCCACTGAACGGTGTGAATCACGTTCTCCAGGGACTCGCGCGATACAGTGACACTCTACATCACTGAGAGTACACCATCATTACCACCACCATCACCATCATTATCATACCATTCGTGCACACTCACACGTTAAGTCCACAGTTCTGTGAGAGACAACCCTCGCGGTCCTTGAGCCGCTTGCCCGATAAGTTTGTTGTTAGGATCACTAAATTAGTAAGACAGGACCTGTTGGTTAGTCAGGATCTTGAATCTTTTTTTATTTACCGGCAGCAGCCCAAGCCGAGGTTCGGCCTCACTGGCACGCTTGTGCCCGCTGCCTCGGATCTGAGTGCCCTCAGCACTCGCCTCAAAAAGTTCGGTGAAATTGTCAAAGCCCTTGGGGCTAACAGCGTATGTCAGTTCGGAAAAAAAATGTTCTCCGGGATAAGAAAATGATACTGCTCAGAAAAGAATAATATTCAGAAAATAAGTACTTAAATTATTTTTAGTTCCACGCGAACGAAGTCGCGGCTACAGCTAGTACATATTTAAATCTCTACGTATAATAAAACTGTTACTGTAACTTCGAGTATGTACATCAAAATGGACGTAAAGTGCTTGTTCGTATATATGATATCGTTAAATTCGAATACTGTTATACCGATTGCCGCAAGAAAGTATATATACATATGTAAATATGATTTTGTTTAGACGATCTTTATACTCTCCACGACGCAGGAGACGATGCTGTAGCCTGGCTGCTATGTGAAAGCGTTTCCTGGTCTCTGACAAATATTAAGAAGGTAGGGACGCTGTGCGGGTTTTTCAGCAGGTACCTGCTGGTTCATATACCCCTAACGCTATCTGCTCTGCATATTTTGTTCGTTAAAAATAAGGGCATATGTGCTTAAGTTATCGATCATTTTAAAGGTCACGAAAACGTCTGCAGAAACAGATAGTATCTCATGTAGCTGATTTAGAGTTTTCGTCATCATTTCCCCATTTCACTAGTTTTAATATCAAATTTTTTTACAAGTTAAATATATTGTTAGAAATAAGAAAAGGATTAATTTAAAAATAATAAGAAAGATATAATCTCACGTCCCTTCGGCTACGTTCCTTCGGTTCGACTCGCCTCGAGTGTCATTTCGACTAAACTCATACCCACGTGTGCGCCGAACTTATATAATAATCGGTGTTATAAACTACCGTCCTTGACGTTACTTCTAACAATAAGTATATACTAGGAAAAATCACCATTTTTGTTATTACTTATGTAGGCAATTTTATCAGGTGGGAAGGACTTTATAAACACAATTAACAGACACAAAGTAACAACTAAAGTCAGAACTATTTGTGAATCACAATGACTGTTCTTTGTGGGACTTGATCCCACAGCATATCTACGTAGCGGTTGCATCGAAGCAACTGCTTTAACCGCTAAACCAACCGAGCAGTCAAAACCTTAACCATAACTTAAAAGTTAAAAACTTAAAACTAATCGTCATTTTATAATTTATCACTTTTTGTTTTTATTTCTTGTATTCTTTCGTAAAGGAAAAGTTCTAAAAATTCAGGTATAAAGAAATTTATCTACAGGCTTTTACTGTGACACAATTCAGTTTGCTGAGTTGTCAAATATCTCGTCGTATTTCCAATATACGCCGTAATTACACAGCAAATGTACATCGTGGCGGCACCCTTTGAATTACATTTCCCCTCTGGAATGTTAAAGAAAACTGTTACATTGCAGTTTTGCCACCACTAGGGTCGTTGTTTTATGCCCCTAAATACCCAATCAACATCAATCAACCAGAGAATATATTTTTTTATTAAATCAACAATACAAATATGATATTACGCTTGTCCACATAACTAATATATTAATTTAATATTTCCCTGTATATTAAACATAGGAAATCAATATGTTATTTGGAATCGTACTTTTCTAAATTTGACGAATATCCAATTGATATAGGTTAAGATTTATTAACCTATCATAAAAAAAATGTGTCAATGAAGTTAATAAAATATATATGATTACATATCAAAGATAGAATACAATAATAAGCGAGTTTAAATTATTACTTGAAATCTTCGTGGAGGCACAATGGAGGTCCCTATAGCGGCAATTCACATATGTATGCCTACGTACATATGTAAATAGAGCAATATTGACGAAACGGTTATTGTCTACCCAGTCCAAAGGGACTCGTATTATCCCTAATAACGCTTTCCTCACCTACCAATGAAAATAGGCCTCTATTTCCCCGTATTTGTCTCTAGCAAATTGTCGCGCCGTTTTGGGGATAGCTTGTGTCTTAGTCTTTCGCACTTTGTATAAGTCAAACTTTATAAAAATCATTATGAAAATTTAATCTTATCAGAATGAATAATACAGAGTGATGTATATACCTATATGGAATATTGGATAAGGTTAGTGAATGATTGCGAAGGGTGAGAATACGTGGGACCGACGTATATTCACACCTTACGTGAAAATTGATGAATTTACAGACGTATAAGAGATTCAATTTGGACAAACGTAACTTCAGCCTTATAAATATTATTACTAAACCTATTTATAGGTTACCTTTTTTAATTATATTATGACGAACGAGTTGCTTTTATATATACAGTATTTCTGTCTTTGTGAACTTATTTTAAATATTTATAGGATAGTCAGAGAAACTTAATTCAAAGTCTCAAAAAGTCTTAATTCAAATATGTTTCGTAGACTTATTCATTCATTGTTATACCTTGGAAACAATATATCGTTATATTCGCCTTATTCTACATTTTCTATTGTTTGATATTTCATTTAATGAATAATGAGCTAGGCAGTAATACTACAGTATATACTGACGGCTTTGTAGTAAGTCTAACACAGTTAGACATATGTCTAGAAATAAATTTTGTTGTAAAAATATTATATAGTATATTTGTTATTTTATGTCGATACTTTTTACTATAGGCTATTATTATATAGTCACAGTCTCGCCTGTTGTTAAGTAACGATGTGGCCCAAGGCGGTGAACACGTTAAGCGTAGTAGTGGGACTGGCTCTCCAGTACAATTGTCGGAACAAACCTAAAGGTAATCGGGGACAGATTTTCAACCTCAGGGCGGTAGCTAGCCAGGTCGGCATTAGGAAAAGCCCTACCACCATGCTATGGTTTCATCATGTTTTCCCTAACCAAGCGTGCTTGGTTGGTGTGCTACTATGTTGAATGTAACACACGATGTATGATGATTGCAGTCTAGTCGAACACAATTCTTTAGCCCTACAATCCATTGAACTAAATATAATTTGAGAGTCATTATAAAATACTTGCAACGTACTACACAATATTCATTAAAGTGAAAATAAAAAAAATTACACTTTCATTAAAAGAATTTATATTTTTAATTATCTATTTTAAATCTAAACCTACCTTTTTGGAATATACCTATACTAGTTTTTTGCTACTTTAATTTACTGAATCACTGAATTGAATCTGTATATTCAATATTAAAAAAAAATCGGGGCGAATATTGTTATTTGGTAGAGGCCAGAAATATATCATTACGAATTTCTAGACGTCTATCCCCTAGTACAAGCATCACTCTAAAACTAATCAACAGATCTTGACAAAATCTGAATAACTAATATGGGATTATACAGGATAGTATATCCCACAAAAAGCGAAAAGTTCCTCCGGGATAACATGTTGTACATGCTTTATATAGGCTATGATATATATTTTTCAGTTTTGCTTATCTTATTTTTTTATATCGCCTGTTCGGTAGTTTCGGTTATAATTATTGAGTTGTATAATATACGGGATTAAAATCAACAACTTCTTAACGTTACAAAAACATATTTCTATATGATTGAGAAAGACATGGTTCATGTCTAATAAAGTATACTAATCTATAACATAATTATATAATTGTATGAAACATGAATATAAAACATAATACGAATGTCTGTTCAGAATTTTACATTACATTTTCAAGCAGAAACTCAAGCTTATTAATTATTATAATTTTTTCAACGATAATTGAATATACAATTTAGAGCTTTGATTAAGTGATAACAGAGTTTAAGAGCATTAATTAGGGAATCTTAAAGCTGTGTTAATAAGGTAATATTAAATATATGTTACTAAGTAGATTCTGCGAAACAAATATTGACGTGAGGCTATTTTGTGGAAATTGAAATTACATTAATACGACTAATTGAAAATCTGTCACTAACCACCTGTTAATAAGTTCCGGCAGATGCACTTGTAACCAGTTTCCTTTCTATGCTTAACGTGTAACCATTTTAAGTCAGTAAGATTGTGGTCAAATCTATGTAATATAAAAAAGTTATTATCAAACTAAGTACTCCACCTTTAAATATAATATTCTATGTAGAGGCGTTAATACTGCTTTTCCACCGCATGACAAAACATTGTCTTGTATTGTATAAATACAGTAAGGTACGAGTACGAGTAACATTGGAATAGTGAAACTGGACTATTTAAAAGCAATTATAAATGTTGTAAACCTGATAATTTAACAACTAACAGAAGAACACACCCAACTAAATAACGTCAAAATAATATAGAGTTGCTATTTCGGTCTCGACGTCATCGCACTGTTTATATATTATATATACATTGGTCTTAATTTATAGATTACATTTGTTAGCTGCTCAAAGTTAAACATTAACGATAGAGAATATGTTTAATATTAGTACTTGCTTTTCATCTTTTTTGTAGTTTTAATGTTTACCGTTATAGCCACAATCTCACCTGATTTTAAGTAACGATGTGACCCAAGATGGCGGACGCTCTAAGCCAAGTGGACGTAACGGCTCTCAATCGCAACTGCCGGAATACATCTATAGGTATTTGGCGGCAGATTTTCAACTTGAGGGTGGTATCTTGTCAGACGGGCATTACAAAAAGCCCTATATTTTTTAATTAAAACTAATATTTTGGTTATATTACATAGCATTCATATACAAACCTAGCATAGCTATAGCAATGTGCCGCCGCGGCCTCCCTCTGCAGACGCTTGAGCCTAGGTTCGATCCTCCGGATAGGAGCCCTCAAGTGACTCTGCTCGCGCGATACAGTGACACTCTACATCACTGAAAGTACATCATCACACCGCATACTATCCATGCACACCTACACGTTAAGGTACACGGTTCTGTAAGGGACTACCCTCACGATCCTTGTTTGTTTTCTGCAGCATCCCAAGCCGAGGTTCGGCCATTCTGGCACCCTTGCGCTCGCTGCCTCGGAGCTGAGTGCCCTCAGCACTCGCCCCAAAAAGTTCGGTGAAGCTGTCAAAGCCCTTACGGTTAACAGCGTATGTCAATTCAAAAAAAAAAATATAGTAATGTAGGTAATTATTTAATAAAAAAGACACCTGACGATTCAACGTAAACAGGATAATAAGGCTACGTTCCAGTTAGCATCCACGCAATATTTTTTTCGTGGTTTGTCCCAATCTATTTTCTTCATCCTCCTATACGTTCAAGTTGGCACTTAGCAGAGTCTAATCATTGGATTAAACTTATCTACACTAATCCATATTTCCGGATAAAAGCTTCCCGTTACCGCCAGTAAAATAGCTTCGTTTGTACGTTTATGATTTCAGTCACATAGTCGTTTGCTATTCGACTTTTGCCGTCCCTACCTACCTCTACTATTAGATTCCAAATAGGACTACAACAATTGTAAAAAAAACAAGAGAGTCTAAAACATATTATCTAGTAATATTTAGGAATATATATATTAGTATGAATAATTTCAGTTTCTAAAAACAGAACAAAATTACCCCAAATTTGCCGCCTCTAAAATCTGCCGCACTAGGCTTCAGCCTTTTCGGTCTATTCGTAAATCCAACAATGAACGTGATGTATATTTTTTTCGTATTCATGAATAATGTTTCTATAGATGCAAAAGTTGCAGATCTCGTTTATCGCAAGGAAGTAATGCACACGCAGCGTCGCCGCCACGATTTAAGTTATTTCGGGTATCGTAATTAAATTATGAGTGTCCCTTTGGCGGGTTCCTGAGCTTAATAAAAGCGTAATAGTTATATTTCAGTATGTCGGAGGAGGGTTGGTGCTTCGTTGCGCAATTACAACGATTATGGGGATCTCGACTGCCAACCGAAAGGGATGGTTATGTGTTTGGTTGATTTATCCCTTATACAGATAATGCTTTGCTATAGAAAAAGTAACTGTGATATTCCGGTGAAAATCATATTTATTTACTTGATTTCTGCCCTAGTCTATCTCAGTAACGTTGGAAAATATTATGTGATATATTTACTTAATATTATTTGAGCAAGCATAGGTACGTTATATCAATTCCGTAGCTACACATTTTAATCAATATTACATAGAACAGCATATTTATGGTATATATTTATAATGTTAATTTTTTTTACTAGTTCTTGGTCATTTTAGACACTATTTTAAAAACTATAAGCCAAAAAACAGAGTTTTTTTAATAATTGAAACAATATAGAGAAATATGAAACCCTTTTATGCTTTCGTATTACACGATGCATTTTTTTGAAACAACAATATTGGCATAGTAACTCTCTGGTCTGGTTAGGGTGATTTATACGAGTATTAAAATGAACGAAATTATTTCCTATATATTTCCTGACAGTCTCTGTTTCCTATAAGGATCATGCCATTGTAACGGAAGTAAAGCTGGAAATGAGTAAAGTTGTTACAATATATTTTTCCATACAATTGAAGGATACATTGTTGTCGACGTATTTTAAAGGACAATAAAAAAAAAACGATGCGGGGCAGTCTTTGGGGACTGCCGATAGAAGTGAAAACTAAGTAACAGAGAGATATGTTCTTTGTATATATATATATAATGCATATTAATAACCCACGGGGGTATATCTATGTACTTATATACATATAGCTCATGGAAAGCGTTCAGTGACGATGACGCGAGTTCTATGATTTTTGTTTACCCAAAAAGTGCTCAGCGCGCCTATAGAACTTTTCACTTCAAAAATCCTTTTTTGTACTAGGTATATCGCCTTATGTTAAGTGACGATGTGGCCTAAGATGGTGGACACCTTAACTCTAAATTATTAATAAATTTTTAACTACCTACTAAGTGACTACAAAACAGTTCCTCGAACATGAAATATTATGAATTATTGAATTGATAAATTATGTAATCATTATTATTACACTTTTCATTCGATATTGATCAATATTTTTAATCGGAGTGCTAGGTAACTACCAGGTTAACATTTAGGCCAACGATGTGATAAATTATTGTGAAGTCATTAAGAAAGTGTTTCATGATTGAATTTCATGTCGTTACGTATCACAGAAAACTGAAATATGAAAGACTATTATTCTTTAATTGCCGGTGTGTATTATAGACTAGGGCTAAAGCCTTTGAAAATGGTAAAAAAGTGAAAAAAATAATAATTGGATAAAACCCAGTGTAAAAGGAAGAGAATATAACAAAAATTATTGGGAAAATAATTTTCGGGCGATCTGAGGTCTGGAAGGTGGAAGGAGGTGAGTTTTCAAGAGTAAAAATGGTTTATCTCGATTTCCGGAAATACATAAGTCCTATTAAAAAAGGTTAAATAGCAAAGTCGTAGGTATTAAAATGATCTACAACTTTTGTATTTACACTTTTTTCACATATCCTCAACATTTATGTGTAAATTCAAAAATTTTCAAATCCGAAAATAACAGGATCATTGGATGTAGTTATGGTTCTATGTTATTCCCACAAAGTATACGCAATAAAATACTGATGTATTTTTTTATATAATGGTGTTACCACAAGGATAGAACATACAGATGTAAAATCAATAGTGTACAGTGGTTAATAGACGCTGTTCCTAATAATTTAATCAGTAACCACCATACATCTAAAGCTATTTGAAGTTCGTCTAAACGTATTATAGCACTTTTGAAATGTGCCTAAACAGCAAGAAGAGATCTTATTAAACATTTGTTGAAGGGTTGCTTTCTTCAAATTATTACAGTACTAACTAATTTATAGTAAAACTTTTTGATAAATTCAATTATCATCTGCTGTCCCGATTTTTTATATGTAATGAATCACGAAATGAACAGCTTACAATGCAACAAAAATTTACTGTGTCAAATTTGCTTTAACTAAAAATCTAGAATTAATAAACATCTAACTGTATATTTCTGTAGAGCAAGTGTGTATCCGCGGGATAAGAACTTTGTTCAGTAATATAAGGGTATTAATAACCTGTCATTATTATTATGATTTAAATAATTAAGACTCAATTCTGGAAAAGAATGAATCATTAAATAACATACATGTTTTTTTATGATTACGGATATTCCAAGCTAAATTCAGGTTGTGAAACGCTTGAATTATTAGTGAATTAGCGTAAATTTAGTAAATACAATTAATTTATAACAAAGAATCAAATGAGAATAGGAAACAGAAAAAGTATGATAATTACAATGATGATTCCCTGACTTTGCGTATTCTATAAGGATAGCGAAAAATAAACTAATTGCTGTATATTCTTACTAATATTATAAATGCGAAAGTGAGTTTGTTTGTTTGTTACGTTTCTACAACTAAACCGCTGAATCGCTTATGATAGGTTTTGGTATAGGGACAGATGAGACCCGATAGGCTACTGTTTCTCGCGAAAAACTTATTGGAAATTAGGTTAAGAGAGGGATAAACATTATATGAAACTTTTTATTGCGTCATCCGATTTGTCCGACACAATCAATATTAACGCGAGCGACGATGGGGGTAAACGCTAGTTGGTATATAAAAATTAAAAGTCAGGGTATGCACCCTCGTAAGCACTCGACTCATCTCCCCTCTGCTGATCTGCGTGCCAAATTGATGAAATTTATGAAACAACCATACTTACACTATGTCCTAAGCACATCGAATGTCATAATTGATGAGGGGTTGCGTCTCTGAATAATAGATTACACTACGTATAAGGGACATAAAAATTAAAATCAGTTGGTACGTCATTATGGCGGACTTCTCGAGCCTTAATTAACGTAATATTTACTCGGAATAAACGTCTGCCTTCGACATTTTCAATATACCATTAAGTTATCTCTTTTATACCTAAAATAGACTTTATAATAAACCTTTTTCATGTACGTGCCAGACTTTTATTCATCAACACGTTTTCAATGCTTCACCTATAGAAACACATCATATGTTTATGATTTCGAACAGACATTTTCATAAAACTAAAAATATATCTTCTACAGTGTATAAACATATACAAGAAATAAGTAAAATTGTTTCTTTTGAAAATAATAATAAATCTCAACACTACTTATAAAAAAAAAAGGAAATCGATTTAGAAACAAAGATGATAAAGTTTTAAAATATTTTATCTTTATCTACATACATAATATATATCCAATATTGAATTTAAAAAACTATAACGACTATGATTATTATTTCGATAATTCATTTTGTATTTATAATTTATTGTAGGATAGCGTTTTGTTCCAATCTACTTAATGTCATGTTCCGCCATTGTGGCTAAAGATGTTCACAGGGTATGCATAGAAATGCTACTACTTAGTTACATGACAACTCTTCAACTTCCGTCTCAAATAGTGTTGAAGGAACATACGCTTCAAGGAGATATTGAGCCAGGCCAGCATTAGAAAATGCCTTATCAGCATTATATGTACTGACAATCGTATTACATTGGAGTAAGTGCTTATTGAAACTTTACTAATTAATATATATTATTTTTATATAATTCAACTCAATACTTTGGCTAGGGCATCGATGTGTTCAAAACATATTTTTGAATTGTATGATATACTCATTTATTTTACTAGCATTCCTTCCTAGATATGATTAAATTAACTTCAGGATGTTGTGGTATCGTACAAAAATGGATGAATAAATAAGACCTCGTTCATTATGCTATTTGTATCGCTTACGACGCTTAAGTTTTAATTCAAATGATTTCGGATTTACCGCATATGCCAAAACCCGTATGAGGAAAATCCTTCGAAATAAAACAGGATTTTACCAAGCCCTTATTCCGTGGCTTCGCGCACAGAAATGAAAATGTAGCGAATAGCGTCTAAGTCGTAAATTTTACAAATCAAGAAACAAATATCGATATACAATTTTCTTTACTGTACAAATAAAGATTTAATTTTTTTGCGAAGCATTCAAATTAATTAATATGTTACATTTTCAGTGCACCTCATAGACATTAAAAACGACATACACTAGCATAAATATATAAATAAAGCGTACCTATATCATTGCTCGCACAATTATTATAATACAGTATTTCTCTGTGTCAACAGGTGAGAAAATAAATGCCAAATATAGCAGTTACTTGAGTTGGTATCTAGTGTAAACTAAAAAACTCGATGTAAGTAATTATCACAGAATAGAGTGCAAAATAAATAAAGCCTTGTACAAAATTGAAAATATAACCTGAATTCTTACTTTCATGCAGTGATTAAATTTTTATTTAGTTATTAGTGATTAGTATTTAATTAACATATAGACAATACCAGCACAACGTTTCGACGGCTTTTTGAAGTTTTATAAACAGAAATTAGTATAGTAGTATTATAGTCCTCGTAAAAATATGAAAAGGTAAACATTAATATACTTAAATTTATATGTAAATACTTCTATAATAACTGTAATTTCCTATTAGAATAATATAATCACATAAAGGTCTATGAATAATACAAGATAATTCATAATTTCAAGTATCTTTTTTTTACAATTGTACAATCTAATATACAGAGAAAATATTATCAATTATATAATCAAATGGCACATATTAAATATTGAAACTAAATAAATATAAATTTTATATTCGTTACGGGTTAAAAGTATATAACGATTGATACCAACGCCGTTCATTTGAATTTTTATATAAATAGATAAATTGTGGAACAATTTACGTGCGTAATTTGTAAAACACAGGCGATCTTACTAAACATCCTTATTTTAATATGGCAACTGCTTATATAAGCAAATTTTCTAATGTCAAGTGTGACATACACATTGACGAAGTCATTCATCAGGTCAGTTATTGTTAAGTGTACTGTGAAATTACCCAAAATCAAAATACATAGTGCCACAACACAAAGCAGTCATAAATTATTGTACTTTGTTGATAAGATTAGCATACAACTACAGACTCAATCAATCACTCACTCAGTCAAGGGTATTACATGAAAACCTGTCTATTAAAATTAAGAAAATCTATGATACGAGGTAATAATAAACGATTTTAACAATACGATACGAACGGGTTATCAAGGTTATTTCTTCTTTATAATTTTACCGTTTAAATACTACCTTACCTGATGTTAAATAAAAAATAAATATAACCGAAGAGCTAAGCTTAGACTGGATGTAAAATACACCGGTCAGAATACACCTCTCGGCAATTAATGGCAGATTTTTAACTTTGAGTGGTAGTTAAGTAGGTGGGCAATAGGAAAGACCCTGTGATCATAAACCAATTTTTCTAAAAATTTAATCTAGAAAGTGCACCAGACACTTATATACTAGTGAAACATAACAAATATTTTGGTTAAGTGTATTGTTTATCAAAAGGGTCGGGAGATGAGAATAAAATTTCGGCTGCTCATCTTTTCCGCGGGCGGCGCGGCGCTCCCTAACGGCCGCGTTTGTGTTCCCCTAAAGTTTTTTTACCCTAATGATTACTCTGAGGTCTTTTCAACCCATTGTTTTTTTTATAGTGAAGATTGCAATTGTTTTTCAAGTACGATGCTCTATTTGCAACTATTATGACTTAAATATTTTCTCATAGAGACCGAATTTAAACAAAAAAAAATATATATTAAAGATATTATTTGTTAAATTTATTATAACCTTATTCAAAACATAATTCTATTATTAGTAAATAATATATATTAAATTAGTAATTTATTACTTTAATATTATATACCACTTATACTATATTCAAAAATATTCCGTAATCTCGTTTAAATGTACAGTTTATCCACATTATTATGCATCCAATAAGCAAACCTACGTATTTTTGATAGTCTAATTATGATTAAAAAATGTGTAAGTACCATGGAACAGACCTGAAATTAATTGTTAAAAGTTGGCGCAATATTTCCATGAAACGACTCCTCTTGTTTCGTATGAACTATACAGACTACGATTTATGTTTAGTGTTTAGTAGTCATAAATATAATTAAAAAGTTTGGAAAATCCTAAAACGTACGCCTAATACCATTTATTTAAAATTTAAGAAAAAAAAACCACCATAACCATTGACTTATTTTAATTATTATTCTATATTTTTTAAGCAAGCATGATTTATTGCTTGCCACACAAGCTCTGTAGATAATTTTATCTAGGAAGTCTCTGTCATGTTGAAGCGCTAACCACATTCGACTCGGCTGTATGGTTTCGGTATCTTAGCCTTTTCCTTAAAAAGAATAAAATTACAATACTCAGAACTTGTAAATGTTAAATGTAATAAATTTTAAAATGAGGCGTGTAAAAACCTATTTTATTATTAAACTACGGGTACTAGACTATTGAAACGAAATAGGTAACTGGTTGATGTTATTCTAAATATAATAAGCGAAACACGGTCTCAATACATCGATTTTTTCAGGAATTGTTTTTGAAGTGAATATTTCTATAGGAATGTTTGGATAGGGAGTAAATTCATGTAAAACGTCATCGACATGGTCACGTGACGTGTTACCGATAATACTATATCTATTCCTAATAGTATAAACTTAATGCGCTGTAAACAGTTTTGATTTACAAATTTCAATTTAAAAACTAACAATTATTTTGGTATCCAAAAATAACAACTATTTGGTTTAGTTTTAAGTTTTCACTTTTGTTAGCAAACTTTATATAACTGCATTTAATTTTTTTTGAAAACCGTTTTTTTTTTCAAAGTAGCAAACTTTTTTCTTTACAATATATGAGATAAATTATATGAAGTATTTTCTTGAAATACACCTACTCATATTATCATATAAATGCAGATCCCCTGTGGTAGATGCAGTTTAAGAGCAAAAAATTGCTTGTTCTTGACGAGTCTAGAGTAGAGCACTACCTCACCCGTTTCGCGGTATGAGGCGTGCAAAAGATAATTAATCGAAAGTCACATATATACATTTTAATAAAGGTATATGGATATAGGTATACGTATAGTATGGAAATTATCTGTAATTACTAAATAATATGTTTGAAATACATTTAAATAGAAGTTGTTACTTCCAAAAAACTTACTAACAGTGAATATATCATATAAATTCTTCCCCCTATAACTAGAGCTTACGTTTAGAGGAATCAATGAAGTAAAGTAATGGTCGTTGTTCCCACAGAGCGTAAGCAATAGAATAACCGACGGCCCACTGATCCCGAGAGTACAAGCACATTCTATAAAACACAGAGCAGTCTAAATTGCCTCAGGCGACGCCTAAAAAGCAATGAAAGCGTTTTCACATGACCAGTTTTCATTTTACCGACACCCTCGGTCCCTAAGGAATTCCAAATAGTATATGCAGTCTCTAATAATGCCGGAGGGAAAGACGACCTACGCGATGCGTTCTCTCGATGAAGCTTATTTATGTGTTTTAGTAGAACCCTTAATACAATATTTTATCTCAGCAAACATGTATATTCAGTAATATATGAATAGTGTTATGCAATAATATGTTGGTCAACGAAAATGGCTAACGTCATTTAGGCCTTAAATAGAGCCTAAATGATGGCATTAACCAATTTCTTTTACTTTAACACATAACTGTTAACGTCTCATGCTATAATCTTTACAATACACAGATGGATTATAAAAGCACATACTACAATAATAAATACCGATATGTCTATTTACATTGGTTATTTGTAAAAAACATGTGTTAGCTTGGTCAGCTCTTTATAGTAAATATAAAATAAAAGGGTTCAAATGTTCACACGTTTGATTCAAATAACTTAATGGATTGAAACTGATATTTATATGTTTGGTTAAAAATAACTTTATAAATTGAAATTGAAATGACGCGATTAAAAAAAGAATTAATCTATTTCAAGTATTAGCTTTATTGTTGGTCGTATCTTTATATTAATTATCTATCATATTATAGCGATTTAAATATTTACACGTTTGATTAAAAATAACTTTATGGATTGAAATCGATATCTACATGTTTAGTTAAAAATAACTTTATAAATTCAAATTGAAATGACGAGATTAAAAAAAGAATTAATCTATTTCAAGTATTAGCTTTATTGTTGGTCGTATCTTTATATTAATTATCATATTACAGGGGTTTAAATATTTACACGTTTGATTAAAAATAACTTTATGTATTGAAATTGATTTTTACATGTTTCTTGATTTTGATTTTGAAGATTTTATAAAACTTGTTTTAATAGTCTATTTCAAGTAGTTCCCTTTTAGCGCTTGAGGTTCCGGTTGTGGCAATATAAATACGTCTTATAAGGAGTTCGATTTCAACCGCGGTCGTGTACGGACGTGTCCGTGAGCTCTCTTTGATTGTTCTCGAAACCGATCGCGCTGCGTCTTACCGCGCCGCCTATTGTTTCTTTGTGCTGTTCTTACGTCTTATCGGCAATAATCCGTCTATTGTTGCCGACATTCCAGTTCGTGTTACCGATAGTCCTTTGTTAATGGAGTTCGATTCCAACCGCGGTCGCGAACGGACGTATCCGTGAGCTCTCGCTGATTGTTTTCGAAATCGATTGCTGCGCCTTGCCGCGCCGCCTATTGTTCCTTTGTAGTACGTCTCGTCGGCAATAATCCGTCTATTGTTGCCAGTTCGTGCTACAGATAATTAGTTCTTGTTAATCTTAATCTACTGTTTGGTTATCGTGTCAAGTTTACATTGTGAAAATTCTCTTAGTTTTTATTGTGAATTCCAAGTATTGCTTTTTGTTATTGTGAATTAGTGCAGTGATTAAAGTACCGCCACTGTAAGTACGCCAGTCACCGGCTGCCAACAAAGGTAAAACTTATTTTACCTTAAGCCTTTTATTACAGGCCAGACTTCAGATATTGTTTTTTATTTCTTTTCTCTTTCCAAATTTGCACGTGCAGTAGATAGTATTTAAATGTTATTTCGCCGAACTCGGGATAGTTTTTAGTTTTTGCTAGCCGCACCCCCCTGCCCTTCCGGCAGGGAGGTTTTATTTTTACATCGGCTACTTCCTTATAACCTTACCCACCCCAAGCCCGCCACCCGATATGGCGCATCGTAGCGAGCTACTGCTCAATAGGTTACGCGCTTTCATCGAAAAGGAACAGCCGGACCTGTTCCAGAAATTCCTTTCCACCCAAACCCACCAACACCCACACGCACAACATGTTCGCGCTCCACCCGCCGGAGCAAACGCGCCGGCGCACCGCCCACCAACCCCAGCCGCGACCACTTCCCTACCCATCCGCACTCCCGCAGCCGCGGTGACCGCACCGGCACGCCGTCTAGCATCTCCACCGTCACCTCCGCGTACGCGCTCCCGTTCCCGCTCGCCTGTCACTCGCCAGGCACAAGTATCCGACGCTCCCGCGAACTGTTCCTCGCGCACCCAGTCGCCTTCAGCGATTCCTACCCCTTCACCTGCATCTCAACCGTTTGCAGAAATGATTTCCTATATGCCACGTCCAATTCCCACGGCGAATTCCTTCTCGCCGCTCTTGTCTGAGTCAACCCCTGAAACAGAGACCGAAATGGAAGCCATAGATTCAGAGACTAATCCCGAAACTGGCTTCACAGTCGTTACCAGGACGAAACCTAAAAACAAGCGGGTGCTATCACCCGAGACAGTTGAAACTGCTGCCTCTAAAGCCAGACGCGCTAATAACTCTCGTGTCCCTCAGCTATCTGCAACTCCCTCAAGCTCCGCGATTCCTGCAACACCAGCTGTACACGCGCAACCCAAAATTCGTGCACCTCCCCCGGTTACGATCAAAGATAAAACCAAGTGGCTGAATATCTCTACTCAGCTAAACACACAAAAAATACGCTATACTAGCGCTCTGAGCACCCCTTCAGGGATTCAAGTTAAAGTCCCAACAATAGAGGACTACAAAAATCTTACTGCCTTCCTCAGAGGAGGCAAACACGAATTCTACACCTACACTCTAGAGGAAGAACGCCTTCTGCGCGTAGTTCTGAGACGCGTCCCAAAGGAAATACCCGTCGAAGAGGTATTCGCGTCCATCAAAGAACAGAACTTCCCTGTCCGTGAAGTACATCGTATGTACCATACCTTCACTAAACAAAATTACGATATGGTTCTTGTTGTCCTTGATCGCACCCGGGAAGGTAAAGAAATCTTCGCGCTCACCTCAGTCTGCGGTCTCTCCGGTGTCACAGTCGAGATCCCACATAAAAAACACGCCCCGACTCAGTGCCACAACTGCCAGGCATACGGTCATTCGGCTAGGAATTGCCACATAAGGCCCCGATGCGTCAAATGTCTAGGTGATCACTCCACTAGGGAGTGCCCACGCATGCCCGAAGCAGTCGAACCTCCCAGTTGCGTCTTATGCGGCAAGGCCGGGCACCCTGCGAATTATCGCGGCTGTGAACGTGCCCCACGCACGAGACACGCTCGTGGCCCTCATCGAGCGCCCTCAACGTACACCGCGGCAGCACGTCCCGCTCCACCACCGCTTATTTCTAACCAGGCCTTCCCGAGCCTCCCTGGTCCTGCGCGGGTTACTCCTGCACACACATCCGCACATGCCCCAACCACTGCGTGGGCCGTTAAACCGCAACCTGCCAAACCAATACCTGCAAATTCCACCACGTCCGCGTCGTCATCCGCCTTCCATGGCCTCGATTGGCTCGCAGGCCTTCTCAAAGAACACCTTGTCGACGACCTCATCGCGTTTGACGATATGATTAGCTCGAGTCGCGACTTCGACCGCCTCAAGGCCATTAAGGCCTTCCCTGACATTGCGCGCTCCATGCAACGCCTCATTCGCGCTTCCCCGTAATTAGTTTGCAATGGAGGATAGAATTAGACCCCGTGGCCTTTCTTTATCCTTTTTTAACGCGCGTAATTTAAAACCTCAACGTGACTTAGTAGCTAGCTTCCTTAAGGAGCGGCAAATAGACGTGTTTCTCATACAAGAGACACTTCTTAAACCGAACGTTCGAAATCCCGCGATTGCTAACTACAAAATAGTAAGAAATGATCGTACCGGCGTAAGAGGCGGCGGCACGCTCATATACTATAGAAACTCACTATATTGCATGCCAATAGATCCTCCCGAACTCACCAACTTAGAAGTGTCGGTGTGCAGAGTGGGCATGACCGGTCATGCTACTATTCTTATTGTTTCCGCGTACCTCTCGCCTAATAAAACTCTCCTTCAGTCGGATCTGGAGGCACTTTTCGCGCTCGGCGACTCGGTTATAGTGGCCGGTGATCTAAATAGCGGGCATATTCAATATAACAACCCGCGTACCACCGCTAATGGTAGGATACTTTATTTATTAGAAAATGCGCTTAACTTCGACGTGATTGCTCCCTCAGAGCCAACTCATTACCAAGCTAACTGCCGCCCCTCAGTATTAGACGTAGCCATATTAAAAGGGGTCGCGCTTCAGGTACGGCAAATCGAAGTCGTACATGAACTAGACTCCGACCACCGGCCAGTAGTTCTGCAACTCGGTCACCCGGGTGACCACACTCCCGGTTCAGTAAAAGTAGCTGACTATCCAAAGCTCAGACAGTATCTCTTTAATAACCTCGCCTCATCTCACTTAGATAGGATCCCCAACGAAATAAAGTCTGAGGCCGATACTGATCTGGCAGTTGAATCTCTAGTCGGTCACCTCCAGAATGCCATCAGGGTAACCTCGAAAGAGGTAAGGGCGGTAAACGATCGCCGTTTCATACTCCCTGATGACATTCGAAGATTGATCACGCAGAAAAACGCGGCAACACGCGCGCACGATTCCTATCCGACGGAAGAAAATCGCATAAGGCTACGTAACCTACAAAGATCAGTTAAATCTCGTATCTCTGAACTCCGTGGTCAAAGATGGGACAGCCTCTTAGCGGAAATCAAACCGTCTCATCTCGCCTTCTGGGATCTCGTTCGTAAACAGAAGAGCAGCTATTCGTCCGCGATGCCCCCGTTAGATAGAGGCCCCGGCAATTCGCCCGCCTTCGAAAGTATAGATAAGGCAGAGTATCTCGCTGCTACTCTCGAACAACAGTGTTCTCCCAATCCCTATAAATATCATACTAGAGATCCCGAACACGTCGGCAGGGTCGATCAAACAATACAAGCAATAAGAGAGACCCCCCCGATCGAAAACTTAGACCCGGTTACAACTGACGAAGTCCTCGCGATCATAAAAGCCCTTAAGCCAAGGAAAGCCCCCGGTCCTGACGGGATTAGGAACGAAGTCCTCAAACTTCTCCCTGATAAACTCATAGCCCTTCTAGTCTGCATCTTCAATGCGGCCATAAATCACTGCCATTTTCCAACTGCTTGGAAAAAGGCAACGGTAGTAGGTATCCGTAAACCCGGAAAAAAGGCATCTCTTCCGGAAAGCTACCGCCCGATAAGCCTCCTCAATACGATAGGTAAAATATACGAGCGGATTCTGTTAAACCGACTACAAGCCTTTGCCGCAGATAAATGTCTTTTACCACACGAGCAATTTGGCTTTCGACCGAAGCACTCGTGCACTCACCAAGTGCTCCGCCTCACGGAGCATATTCTCTCCAATTTCACGGAGCTACGCCGTCCAAGGCGCACGCTTGCTGTATTTTTCGACATAGCCAAAGCCTTCGATAAGGTCTGGCACGAAGGCCTCATATATAAACTCAATCACTTTCAAGTTCCGGACAGACTAGTCCGCATAATCCTTGCTTACTTATCGGACCGCTCCTTCTGCTATAAAGCGGACGGAGCCCTATCTTCACCTCACCCAATACGTTCAGGAGTCCCACAAGGCTCCATACTAGCGCCTTGCCTGTTCAATTTGTTCGTTAGCGATATACCCGAATTCCCCGACGTCGCAGTAGGGTCCTACGCAGACGACACAGTTATCTTCAGCTCGGACAGGAATAGGATTCACGTATACTACCGCGTCCAAAGAGCTGTCTCTAATTTCGGGTCCTGGTGTCTTAAGTGGCGCATAGGAATTAATCCAGACAAAAGTGCGGCTATCATGTTCGATCCTCACGCGAGAAAGAACATAAAAAAAACATTACACCTTTTCGGCGTCAATATCCCTTGGACTAACCAAACTAAATACCTTGGTGTAGTATTAGACAGGCACCTTACCTTTAACAAACATATAGATTACGTACAGAAAAAAGCCTCCCGGGCTATGGTTCTACTACGCAATCTAACTTCCTCCAAGAGCAAAATGTCACTCAGGCATAAGCTCATAATATACAAAGTATGTATCCGTCCCATACTTACATATAGCTGTCCCGTATTCGCTCACGCTTCGCGAACCACCCTTCGCAAACTACAAGTGTTGCAAAATAGATTCATGCGTATAGCCGTCCAAGCCCCGTTCTATGTCCGTAATGTAGATCTCCATAAAGATATGGAACTTCCGTCCATGTATGCATATATTAAACACCTTACAAAGATATTTTTTGAAAATGCTGAACTTCATCCTAACCCCAAAATAGTACACGCAGTTAGCTATACTTCCGATCCGCACGCTAAAGGCTTTGCGCGCCGGCCACGCAATTGCTTCTCCGACCCCGTCGACAAAATAACGAGATTAAACGCGCTTCTCCCTGCTGTCTCCAGCAATCGCTCGTGTCCGCGCACACGCCCGCGCAACCGCCGTCCTCGCCGCCGAGGCCGAGCGGATAATTTCGCTCCCGCACACCCGCCGCGGCCTCCCTCCGCAGACGCCTGAGCCTAGGTTCGATCCTCCGGATAGGAGCCCTCGAGTGACTCTGCTCGCGCGATACAGTGACACTCTACATCACTGAGAGTACACCATGACACCGCATACCATTCGTGCACACTCACACGTTAAGTACACGGTTCTGTAAGGGACTACCCTCGCGGCCCTGAGCTGCTTACCTAATAAGGTCGTTGTTAGGATCACTAAATTTGTAAGACAAGACCTGTTGGTTAGTCAGGATCGTGAATCTTTTTCACTTACCAGCAGCAACCCAAGCCGAGGTTCGGCCGTTTTGGCACCCTCATGCCCGCTGCTTCGAGGCTGAGTGCCTTCAGCACTTGCCCCAAAAAGTTCGGTGAAGCTGTCAAAGCCCCTGGGGCTAACAGCGCATGTCAGTTCGAAAAAAAAAAAAAAAAAAAAATCCTTTGTTAATTTCAACCTATTGTTTGGTTATCGTGTCAAGTTTATATTGAGAGATATCTTAGTTTATTATTGCGAATTCCAGGTATTGCTTTTCGTCATTGTGAATTTAGTGCAGTGATTAAAGTGCCGACACTGTAAGTACGCCGGTCACCGGCTACCAACAAAGGTAAAACTTACTTTCCCTTAAGCCTTTTATTACAGGGCAGGCCATAGATATTATTATTGTTTTTTTTTCTATTATTTCCTTTTCTTTCTGATTTTGCACGTGCAGTAGATTGTATTAAATGTTATTTCTCCGAACTTGGGATAGTTTGTTAGTTTTTTGCTAACCGCGCCCCCCTGCCCTTCCGGCAGGGAGGTTTCACCTAGGCTTACGAGCAAATTTTCTCACCCCAAGCTCTACATCCGGACCATGGCCAATCGTCCGGAAGATTTATATTTAAGGCTACGTGCCTTCATAGGTAGAGAGCAACCAGACTTGCTCAAGGCGTTCTTCGCCTCCCAACCAGTCCAACGCGTTCGCACCCCACCGACCGCGGCGAATACACCAACCCGTGCTTGACCAGTGTCCCCCCCATTCACATTACTACCCCTCCGCACCCCATCTACCGCAGCGACAGCACCGGTGCGTCGCCCAGCATCTCCACACTCGCGCTCCCGATCCCGCTCGCCTGTGTTAATTCACTCACAGGCACCTGCTGACAATATAACAAGTACACACTCGCCTTCAGCGACCCCCGCCCCCACGCTTGCGCCTCGTCCTTTCGAGGAGCAATTATCGTACGCACCACGGCCAATACCCACGGCGAACTCTTTCTCGCTATTATCCTCCGACCCGACCCCCGAAAACGAGGCTGAAATGAGGGACCTCGATTTGGAAGCTGAAAGTAATCCTGAAGCCGACTTTATAATAGTCACCAAGGCCAAGAACAAGAGGGTGCTATCACCCTCAACAGTTGAAACTGCTGCTGCAAAAACAAGGCGCGTCCCTACTGCATCCGAGAATGCTAATACCCCAATGACCCAACCTCCCACATCCGCTAGCTCGACTGAGAAAGCGGTACGCCCACCACCCCCCGTTACGATCTGCGATAAGGCTTCCGGGGTAAGCATCTCGGCCCAGCTCAACTCAAGCAAAATTGCATACACTAGGGCCACCAGCACCCCTTCAGGGATATAGGTTAAAGTCCCGTCTATTACAGATTATAAAAATTTAACGGCCTTTCTCCGTGAAAGAAAACACCAGTTTTATACCTATACAACTGAAGAAGAGCGCCTTCTACGCGTCGTTCTTAGGCGCTTTCATATAGAGCTCCCCGAGGAGCTAATCCTAGCCTCCCTTAAGGAGCAAAACTTACCGGTCCACGAGGTACATCGAATGTACCATAATATAACAAAAAAAATTTACGACCTAGTTCTAGTCACCTTGGACCGATCCAAGGAAGGGAAAGAAATTTTCTCCCTCCAATCCGCCTGCGGCCTCTCCGGCATAGTTGTAGAGATCCCCCATAAGAGGCATACTCCCACTCAATGCCATAACTGTCAAGCATACGGCCACTCCGCTCGCAACTGCTTTATCAACCCGCGTTGCGTCAAATGTTTAGAAAACCACTCCACTAAGGAGTGCTCTCGTACCCGTGACTCTCCAAGTCCACCGAGCTGCGTCTTATGCGATAAAGCCGGGCACCCCGCGAACTATCGCGGGTGTGAACGCGCTCCACGTACAAAACCCACGCGTTTCTTCAATCAGGCGCCCTCAGCGCAAACAACGGCCACACATCCTGCCCCACCACCACTCAAGTCAATTCAGGCTTTCCCGAGCCTGCCTAAACCCGTGCGAGTCACTTCCGTGAATACATCTCCGTCCCAGAATCCCACATTAGCTCCAACCACCTCATGGGCGCCCCAACCGCAGCCTCCAAAGGCCAAACCCTCACATTCCACTACGTCCGGCCCGTCCATTGGTCTAATAGGGATCGACTGGCTCGCTGAACTTCTTGACCAACATTCAGTAGAGGACATCATCTCATTCGACGAAATGCTCAGTGCTAGTCAGGATCTAGGCCGTCTTAAAGCTATTAGGTGCTTCCCAGGCATTGCAAAGACCGTGCAACGCCTCATCCGCGCTTCCCCTAAATAAATTCGCAATGGAGGATAAGATCAGACCCCGTGGCCTTTTTATATCCTTTTTTAACGCACGTAACCTGAAACCCCAATGAGACTTAGTAGCTAGCTTCCTTAAGGAGCGACAAATAGACGTGTTTCGTGTACAAGAAACACTACTAAAACCGAGCGTTCGTAATCCCGCGATTGCGAACTACAAGATAGTAAGAAATGATCGTACCGGTGTAAGAGGCGGCGGCACGCTCATATACTACAGAAAGTCACTATATTGCATGCCAATAGATCCTCCCGAACTTACAAATTTAGAAGTCTCGGTATGTAGAGTGGGTATGACCGGTCATCCCACTATCTTTATCGTTTCCGCGTACCTTTCGCCTAATAAAACTCTCCTCCAGTCGGATCTGGAGACGCTTTTCGCGCTCGGTGACTCTGTTATAGTGGCTGGCGATCTAAACAGCGGGCACATCCAATACAACAACCCGCGTAGTACCACTAATGGTAGGACCCTATACTGGCTAGAAAATACGCTTACGTTCGACGTAATTGCTCCTTCTGAGCCAACTCATTATCAAGCTAACTGCCGCCCTTCAGTTTTAGACATAGCTATTTTAAAAGGGATCGCGCTTCAGGTACGACAAATCGATGTCGTACATGAACTAGATTCCGATCACCACCCAGTAGTTTTGCAACTAGGTCACCCGGGTGACCATACACCTGCTTCAGTCAAAGTGGCTGACTATCCAAAGCTCAAACACTATCTTTCAAATAATCTCTCCTCCCCTTTCTTAGATAGGATCCCCGACGAGATAAAGTCTGTGACCGATGCCGATGTGGCAATTGACTCCCTGCTCGGTCACCTCCAGAATGCCATCAGCGAAACCTCGAAAGAGGTAAAGGTGGCAAACGATCGCCGCTTCATACTCCCTGATGACATTCGAAGACTGATCACGGAAAAAAACGCCGCGACTCGCGTCCATGATTCTTATCCGACGGAGGAACATCGTGTACGGCTACGTAACTTACAACGATTAGTTAAAACTCGTATCTCCGAACTCCGCGGTCAAAGATGGGACAGTCTTTTAGAGGAAATCAAACCATCTCATCTTGCCTTCTGGGATCTTGTCCGTAAACAAAAGAGCAGCTACTCGTCCTCAATGCCACCGCTGGATAGAGGCCCCGGCAATCTGCCCGCCTTCGAAAGTATAGACAAGGCAGAGTATCTTGCTACCACCTCCGAACAACAGTGTTCTCCCAATTCCTATGAATATCATACCATAGATCCCGGACACATCGGGAGGGTCAATCGAACAATTCAATCAATAAAAGAGACCCCACCAGTTGAAAATTTAGACCAGGTCACAAATGACGAAGTTGTCGCGATCATAAAACGCCTTAAGCCAAGGAAAGCCCCTGGTCCTGATGGAATCAGGAACGAAGCCCTAAAACTTCTCCCTGATAAACTTATAGCTCTTCTGGTCTGTATCTTCAATGCGGCAATAATTCACTGCCATTCTCCAGCCGCCTGGAAAAAGGCAACGGTAATAGGTATCCGTAAACCCGGAAAAAGGGCATCTCTCCCAGAAAGCTACCGCCCAATTAGCCTCCTCAATACGTTAGGTAAAATATACGAGCGGCTCCTTCTGAACCGACTTCAATCCATTGTCTCAGAGAAATGTCTCTTACCACACGAGCAATTCGGCTTTCGACCGAAGCACTCGTGTACCCACCAAGTGCTCCGCCTCACGGAGCATATTCTCTCAAATTTCACGGAGCCACGCCGTCCTAGGCGCACGCTTGCCGTATTTTTCGACATAGCCAAAGCTTTCGATAAGGTCTGGCATGAAGGCCTCATATTTAAACTCAATCTCTTTCAAGTCCCGGACAGACTTGTCCGCATAATCCTCGCTTATCTATCAGACCGTACCTTCTGCTATAAAGCGGACGGAACTCTATCCTCACCACATTCAATAAGATCAGGAGTCCCGCAAGGTTCTATCCTAGCGCCTAGCCTCTTCAACCTGTTTGTTAATGACATCCCCGAATTCCCTGACGCCGCAGTAGGCTCTTACGCAGACGACACGGTCATCTTCAGCTCAGACAGGAATAGGTTTAACTTATACTACCGCGTCCAAAGGGCCGTGTCTACGTTCGGGTCCTGGTGCCTCAAATGGCGCATAGGAATAAACCCAGACAAAAGCGCGGCTATTATGTTCGATCCTCACGCGAGGAAGAATATAAAAAGAACAATACATCTTTTTGGTGTCAATATCCCCTGGGCTAACCAAACTAAATACCTTGGTGTAGTTTTAGATAAACATCTCACCTTTAACAAACATATAGATTATGTACAGAAAAAAGCCACCACAGCTATGGCTCTACTACGAAATCTAACCTCCTCTAAGAGCAAAATGTCACTCAGACATAAGCTCACAATATACAAAGTATGCATCCGTCCCATACTTACCTACAGTTGCCCCGTATTCGCTCACGCTTCGCAAACTACAAGTTCTGCAAATTAGATTCATGCGTATAGCCGTGCAAGCCCCTCCGTACGTCCGTAATGTAGATCTCCATAAAGATATGGATATTCCGTCCATATATACATATATCAAAGACCTCACAAAGCAATTCTTCGAAAAAGCCGAAGTTCATCCCAACAGCAAAATAGTACACGCAGTGAGCTACAATGCTAATCCGCACGCCAAAGGTTTCGCGTGCTGGCCACGTAATTGCTTCACTGATCCCGTCGATAAAATAACGAGATTGAACGCACTTCTTCCTACCGTCTCCACCAATCGTACGTGTCCGCGTACACGCCCGCGTAACCGCCGCCCTCGCCGCCGAGGCCGAGCGGTTAATTTCGCTCCCGCACACCCGCCGCGGCCTCCCTCTGTAGACGCTTCAGCCTAGGTTCGATCCTCCGGATAGGAGCCCTCAAGTGACTCTGCTCCCGCGATACAGTGACACTCTACATCACTGAAAGTACATCATCACACCGCATTCCATCCATGCACACCTACACGTTAAGTACACGGTTCTGTAAGGGACTACCCCCACGATCCTTTTTTGTTTTTCCGGCAGCAGCCCAAGCCAAGGTTCGGCCATTCTGGCACCCTTGCGCTCGCTGCCTCGGAGCTGAGTGCCCTCAGCACTCGCCCCAAAAAGTTCGGTGAAGCTGTCAAAGCCCTTACGGCTAACAGCGTATGTCAATTCAAAAAAAAAAAACGTCTTATAATACTGAAGCAGTCATAGTGGACCTCCAGAACGAATCAGTGGACTGAAGTATTAGTGATATGAAGAACCAAATAGTACGAGCAGAATATTAAAAAAGACGGTTAAGATATAAGGATTTTTATACATGTTTGTGTATATTGTGAAATGCTTTCTCCTTATTAGTGCTCCAATCCCAGGAAACGAACCCTATCGTTATAAAACCAAAACGATGAGTAATATTCGCGTTAACATAAGAAATCATGATACCCTCCTATTACTACATTCCTAACCAATGATATCTTTTTTCCTAGATGACCAGCTACGTTTACTGCACAATTATTTCATTGATCGCAACGAAAGTTATTAGATAAGTGTATTTTATATTCAGGTTTTTATGATATCTTTGAACATGATCTCTGGTAGTATGGTCTACTTATTGACTCATGGAAACGACAAAATAACGTCTGTGGATTAGCTAGTATAACATGTATGAGAAATATCTTAAAATAATAAAACATAAACCATATAAGAGTTGGTAATTTGCGGCCCCTATTTTCAATTATTAGTCAAAGGGGCAGATTGAATGACTGAACCATAGAGGTTCATACTTTTCATATGTTATATAAAGTTGCGTGAAAATATGAAAAATTAATGAGGTTAAAGTAGAACGTCTTGCGATGTTGTGAGCGAAACACCGTTGATATAAATATTGAACAAGAAATGGCATAACACCCCGTGCCTGAATTTACCCATATCATTTTATTACTATTACAAAATATATCTATATTCTATTGCGTGTGTAGCGCATGTATTATATTTCTTGATATAGACATAATAATTATTAATCTATACATATCCATATTGATGTTATGAAATGCAAAGGTTTGTTAGCTAGTTCAAATTTCAAAAATTATTCTCGTCTTTGATAAAGCAATCATTGAAGAATGTTTTAGGCTATTGTACACTACGCTACGCTGTATTGAGAAAAGTTACAAAAACGGCCATAAGTATTGAATAATTTTTAGTTCCACGCAAACGAAGTCACGGATACAGGACTAGTTTTTACGTTATTTATAACGTTTTTATAAAAATAAACCAAATAATTCAAAGGGCAAGAATCCGTCTAATAAAATTTCATCTAAATCGTTAGAGCAGTTTCCGAAATATGCGAAATTTATATGTATACAAGAATTGTTCACTTTCTTGTTTTTTTATGGTTTATAGGTTTAGCGTTATGGCCACAATCTCTCACCTGATGTTAAGTGACGATGTGGCCAAAGATGATGGACAAGCTAAGCCTAATGAAGGAACTGGCTCTCATTAATAATTAATACAGATAGATGTAATAATCGTTTATTGATGACAACAATATCTAAATAGTACAGATCGTATTATGGGAATAATATTATAGTCTTGTTACTATTGTTGTAAATAAATAAGTAACACATCAACCTTTTACCTACAGAATACGTTGTATAAAAACTTAGTTGAAACATAAATGCTAATATGTACCTATTGGTAATGACTTCGTAATTACCGTTTGTTGAGAGCACACCATAATAAGTCTGTCTTATATAATTCTGTTATAATATGAAATTCATTGTGTTGAAGTTGAATAATGTTTTTTTTAATAATTTTATATTTTTACATATTGTGTTAATCGAACATTAAAGGTGAGATTGATTTTCTTAATAACTCGAATCTAATTACAATATTTAAATATATAAATTAAAAAAAAATCTAAGTTTTAACATGAATGATGTTTCTATTATCGGATAAGAATAGACGGAGCTTCAATTTTAAAATTTAAAGTACTTACTATCACATGTGATATTAAAAATTAAACACTGAGACATTCGTTTCTGTAACGATTCTTTCTACTTTTGCGGTTTTGTGATTGCAGCGGTTTATGTCCGTAACTATTGATCTGATTCAAAAAATTGTTGTACAAAAAGGAAGCTTATATAGCTTATGTGATACTAAATTTGTTAATTGATAATGTTGCAGACTATCAGTAGCCGGTCTATAAAATCGCTTTTCAGGCAAATTTTACTAATGTTTGTGTTAGTATTAATCCGGAGATCACTGGCGTGTAAGGAAATCCACGATTAAACCTGGCGAAGTTGTATTAATTTTTAAACGAAAATTTATGGACACGCCATTAAGAAACAAGCAATAATATAAGTTAAAATATAAAAATACAGTCGTGGAATGTTTTATTTAAATTAAACATTGACTTAACTAAATTCTGTTAACATTTTGAATTTAGGATTATTGTGTCTCGTTGGACAATTCAGTCGCAAATTATGACCGCAGCTACTGTCCCGAGGTTTATTTATTATTAAAACTGTGAGCATCTGAATTATGTTAATTATAATAGCACTTGGTTTACAATGTAAAGTGAATTTAGGTTAAAATCTAATTTCATATTCATCGTACGCACAAAGATTAAACCATATAGAGTTTATAAACTTTAAATATCACTGAAACTTAAGATGTTCCACTCAAATATTTCAATGTATTATTTACTAAAGCCAAAATATGTACTTATTTCAGTTATTTATCATTCGATCTTACAAAGATTTATAGAAAAAATTAAGTGACTGTAACTTATTTATATTAAACCAAAGAAAATAAAGAGACAATTGACAAGACCTGTGGCTTCAAATGAATATTAAGATTATCCTACTTCAAAATGTCTTAAATATATATAGGAATTATAATAGCAGAAAAATAAAAGGCATATATTCATAACAATAACAGTAAAAGACATCAGTTGGCGCTTCCCTAAATTTTATTTCTAAGTCAAAAAGACGAGCCGCTCTTTGGAATCTCAAGAGCGGATTCAGCTACACTGAAGGGTGGCTTTTGACATTAGTTGCGTGGTGTCCTCCCAATATTACATAATAATATATACATTATCATAGATAGTTATCTGTGACAATTGTGACAACATATACCTCATTAAATATATATGACAGTAAAAATTAAATTTTCTAAAAATAATTATTTTCAATAATCAATATTATATTTTAAAAGTCTCGCAGCAATGGATATATTAATTTATTTAATAGAAAACGTTTTATGAATTACACATGTAACAAACTAAATATGCAAGGCGTTGTTTATAGGTGATAAAAAGGGCGGAATCATTGCCTTTAAACTATCAATGTAAATACAAACAAAGTCAACATGTAGGCAGGTATCTTATAAGTCAGTGCACTACCGTTTGTATAAGTGGTAAATCAACAAACACAATTAGGAGCATACGCATTTAGTACAGAATAGAAAAAGGAGAAAATAATTAAAGAGTTATATAAACAGAATTGTAGCTGACTGAATCACAACCACCATGCCTCGATGCATGTACACACATGTTAAAAACTGTATACAAGTGAGATAATCTAGTGTACGTCTTTTGATTTGTCGTGTTTCGGGGTCCGCCAGAGTAGTATATCCAGCAGAGTGTAGTACATGCAAGCATATAATAAATAAAAACCACTTTAACCCTATGGATGCAAGCTTATATAACAGCGGCGTCTGTCAATATATTACTGTTCTCTATTGATGTAGAGCTTTTGAATTATACTGTTTACTATATTAGGCACCGAGCTATCACTATGCTATACTTACTAATGTTAAAAATACAAACGACTAAAAAATAAGTAGATACAGAGAAAGAAACAATGACCATCAATACACAAACAACTTATGAATGGTTTATCAGCAATTTCTGTTTAGTCGTAGAATAATTCACAAAAACAATATAGGTGTCTTTGTTTTTACTGTATATGTATTCAAATTGTAGATTGTGGGAAACCATTACTTTATTAGATAAGCGAGCACTGGTAGAGTGAAATTTTTATAACGCCTAAACTTTATAGTGGATACCTAAAAGGTTTTAGGTAATCATGTCTTGAATGTTAGTACATTGTATCTCAGGTCAAAGGATTCTGAATTCAACAGAGAGTCCGAATGATTGGCGGAAGATTATATCCTAATTATTCTTCTTCGCATTTATGTCGGCAAAATCGTAACTATAGTTTGTTCATTTTTGTACCGCTTTATACTAAGAAACAGCCCGGTCGATTTTTATAAAATGTTGTACACAAGAACCTTTAGTCATAAATAATTTAATAGGCTATAAGAATACTTTTAAATAATACTTTGAAATATCATAAAACAACAATTCCAATATATGTACATTTAATAAATATTTTTTATTAATTCTGAACTAACTTTAGTAAAATCTTGGTGCATGTGAAAGTGGTCTACGCTTGAAGCTACAGTTCGTCTTAGATGTAGAGGTCTGTCGTCAGACCAATCTTGGTAATGCCTCAGGGTGTTTACGATTTGGTAAAGTAACGAAGGCTATTCCCGATAGCCTTTCTATATTTACAATTAAGAAATCTGAATTATATTCCAGAATAATAACAGTCCAGTTATTTGATCCAAAATAACATTCGGTTATCTACATAATGCTGTATGATACTATAATTAAGAAGAGTAAAGAGTTTCTTCTAAGAAATACCTATGTCCCTAGATAAGTTGTATTTTTCTACAATCGATAGCGTAAAAACTATTTAAAAAATGTTAAAAGCATGGGGCCTTATTATCAGCGGTGTATATAATAAATATTATTGTTGTATCAAATGTATGTGAATTTTAAAGCTAGCATATGTTGTAGCGTCTAAAATGCCATTCCATTCTCTTTTTACACTAAAAAAACAACTTGGCTTGAGTCACTATTTTTATCTCTTTTTATATGATATGAGAACAGCCAAACAAGCATCGTACACAAATACCCAGACTCAGAACAATTATTTTCAAATAAATAATAATTGTTCGTCCGGGGATCGAACGTACGACACGCGTCAGCGAGGCGACCGCCTTAGCCGTCTGTACGTTTGAATAAAAAAGACTTACAAACTGAGACTACATAATTTTGTATCACACACTAAGTCTGTGGAAAACCGTAAGCTGTAACTTGTAAATACTCGTTCATTTAATCTAGTGCGATAATAACACCTGACTCCAACTTATTGTGTTCGATTATGTAAAATAAGACTAGTATAAGTAAAACGCTATCTTGAAATTTTGTAAGAATAAGACCCGGTGAACGACATATAACAACGACAAACTAAAATTGTTGCGGTAATAATACTTGAAACCAAAAGATATTTCCTCAAAGGATCCCTTAATTTTATTGCAGGGATGAGGGTGGAGCATAACTTAAGATTAGAATAGACGACGTAAGACCATTAAATATATTCGAGAAGATCCTAAACACGTAGGTATACAATTAGGTCAACGAAATGACTTTTATGGAGCAGTGATGGCGCTCTGTACAAGAGAAAACCGGTATTAAAAACAAAATCAATTTTTTACATCGAATATAGACCTTGACAGTGCGTTTATGAATATCAAAAAATTATTGGTGGTAGAAATATTTATTGTATTATTTAGACGTTCATGCGTTATAACTGCTTCATAAGAGTAATTTCACCAAACGAATTGTATAACCAACTGAAACATGTAAATATTAGTTTTAACTTTTTACATAATCATGTTAAACTGCAGTACTATGATGTGATACATGATTGTATTATTTATCGCTTAATTACTCAGGTATTTAATTATTCAATTTATTTTCAAAATAAAGTCGGTGAGTTGCCTACATTTACCACTTCATTATTTATTATTACTTAATCTTTTCGTTCTGAATTACTGTTAAGGTAAAGTAAATTGTATTTTCTATAGAACAACGGTAAATCACAGCTGTGCATGTGCCTGTTGGTAATAGAAAAACAATCCAAAAACTACAATGATCCTCGAGACATCAGCAAGCTATCGATGTTTACCGTTGCCAGTCTCCAAGTCTTCCGAAGACTGATTGATATCCACTGACTTTTTGTCGAAACGCCACAATCCCAGTTAACAATTGGATATGATCGGGCTGATCCCGGAACGCGACTTGAATAATGATGACCTATATGATCCTATGGCGGATATTGAACTTGGTGTGTTATAGACACTATTCAGTCAGACATAATTATCGTATATCTCGCAACAAATATGGTCCCTTCTATTAATAGTAATAATTTTGGTTATATAGGTAGTATAAAATGTATATTTTAAAGTTAAACTTAGAAATTAAATTACGCAGACCGGAGATTCAAGGATCACCTTAAAGATTTATACAGATTTTGCATTTATAATGAACTATTTAAGACTACTGTCCTAATCCTATCCAACACCGAGGAAATTACGGCTGAGTAATAACAACAAACTGTTACCAAGCTATTATGTTTCCTTCCGAGATTGGAAAAGATATCTTCGTGACATCCTCACGCTGGTTCCATTCATTGTTTTTTGTTATTTGTAACCAGCACGCAACACACACCACTATTTCAGGTCCACTGCAGACGTACATAATATGATCTTATGTCCCGCTTTAAATGAAAATATTTGTTTTATTATCTCAAACAACTGTTACTGTATCTAGTCTGTGTACTGCACTCACGCAATTTATTATTTTTTGGGTTAACATACAATCGCCGCCAATGACCCTTACAAATCTCTTCAATTATTATTGTGCGTCGACTCGGAAGACAAACTTCAGCTACTTTACCACCATGTCTATAATTTATTGATATTTAACATAGTCATAGAATTATAGACAGCCGGCCCTTGCATGTTATGTGAAGTTCGGACAGTTCTCCATCGCTTTGCAGGTGATTCAGCACATGGTCTATAGTTTATATAGTTCAAAATACCTAACACTAAAAGTTACAAATTTATATACATTACTCTTACTACATCTACAATTGTTATTAAAATTAGTTTTCTTTTAATTTGCCAACGATGAGAACAAGACAAATTCATTTGTGTCAAATTTTGTTAAAAGAGGGTAATTAACAAGTTTAAGGCTAGAAAACTATAGCATCTGATTTTAGGTGACGATGTAAGCTACGTTCACTTGATGGTAACATGCTAAGCCTAAAGGGTCCGGCTCAAGTGCAGCTACGAGAAAGCAAATTTTTGATAACAAATTTTCTACTTGCCGGTCACCTAACCAGATGAATATTATTAAATGCTCTATCGTATGGTTTCATTACTACGTTCACATTTATCAAAAATTTAAGCTAAATGTTAAATGCCCTATATCATGGCATGGTTTCATTCCGATGTTTGTAGGTACATACCGAAAATGTAGGCTAATTTTAATAATTCAACAACTTCGACCGACGCGATATTTCAACGCCTAGCCCCCACCCAATCATCACTTCAGAATGCTTGATACAAAAAGCCGCCTGTAAGACTTTTTAATTTTCTATTCACCTTACAAGCCGGCATACCCATAAAGATCTACAGCTTGATCCGCTTACCAGTTGGATAAACTTCGAGCGCAGAGCATCAATCAAAGTCACTCTGCATGCATCTATCACAATAGGTATAAAATCTATTTATATGAAAATATGCTCTCCTTATATTAAAAAACACTATCGATAGTGCATAGCATACAAGAAACTGTCCGACAACTTAGTTAAGGTTGGCACCACGATGATTTTGTTCATCACTTTAATTTTGACAGGATATCGAATTCAAATTATAATTATATTAACTCAGGAATAATACAATTTGTAAAACATAGTTAATATATTTTTATCGATCGCCTGCTGCCAGACTAATAAAGTATCAAGAAAGGAGGGACTGTATTTTCTGCTTATCCTCGCATATAAATAGGCGGTTAAAATATTTCTTTCTCTAACGTACAGGAATACAGATATTTATTCTCATCTAGATATCATATCTTCTTATGTATTTTCTCTAGATTATCTTTACAACTCCAGATCATACATTTTACTTTAACTCTGACGTAATTTTACTGTAGCTTATCTTATATTTCAAGCGATTTATTTTGAAGCGATGATAGCTCAGTGGTAGTGTGCACGACTTCGCGTCAAGGGATGTGGGTTCGAACCCAAGCACCTACAATGAGCTTGAGCTTTCGGTGAAGGAAAACATCGTGAGGAAACCATAGCATGGTGGTAGGGCCTTTTCTAATGCCCGCCTGCGTAGCTACCACCCTCAAGTTGTAAACCTGCCGCCAAATACCAATAGGTGTGTTCCGGCAGCAGCACTTGAGAGCCAGTTTCTCCACAGGTTTAGCGTGTCTACCAACTTGCGCCGTATCTTCACTTAAGATCAGGTGAGATTATGGCCATAACGCTAAACCTTAAGTATAAAAAAAAAAAAAAAAAAAACAACTCTTACATAATAGCAGTCATACTACTATTACAACCAAATGAAAAAGAAAACGTTTGTAACGGTATGCATGTCATTCTATCTCCCCGAAATAAGTTGGTCGAAAGATCCCGCATAATTTCAACACGCTATGCTCCGAATCCTAAAATTATATAGATTAAATAAAAGAGAAATGAACGCAAAGTTTTCCTCCATTTAATTAGTTATGAATGTAGGTTAAGTAGATATGTAGGAATCCTCGTTTATTTTTAAATTTCATCATAGAAATTTATAGGTTGTGGATACTTATAAATATTTATATTTAGAAAAAAAAACTTAATGAGGAGTGAATTTAACAATAGTAATGCAATTTAATGCTAATAATAAACCTTCAATGTTATACAATGTTAATGAGAAAATAATTTCAAGTATTATTTAAAGTAAAAATAACAATTATTAACGGGATTTAGATGATGAAATATTTTTTTTACTTTTATGGATAAGTTTAAATGATGATGATGTTATTGTTTTAATAAATTTTGCTTGCGACTTCTATTTCTATAAAACTTTCGCTCTGAATGGTTTTTTGTATTCTTTTCCAGTGTACATGGATTAAACATTTTAACACAAGCTATAATAAATAAATGAGGTTTACATTTTTATAACTACATAACTCTAAACTAGACCTATATTATTTAACCCACTTCGGACATAATTTATAAGCATACCATAAGCTGATTAATACAAGGAATTTTTACGTCAGAGATTTAGACGTAAATGAGGACGGATTGCCGTTATAAACGGTTTTAGGCCGAGAAACATTAAGTTAGTGTAAATGTTGGCCTAAAAGACAAACTGAAAAACAAAGACTAATACTTAATTAAATATATGATTCCAATATAGCTTTTATACTGTACTACCTGAGAATTATATGAAACCTCCAACCCGTTAGATTTAGAGAGTTTTAACCCTTTTAGGAGATCAATTTTCAATATTTCATTTTAGTATTCATCTACGTCACATAAACTCTTTGAATAAAAACCATAATCAGAAACTAACCGTTTAAAATGTTGCGTTGTCCGTCAGTTTATGTTAAAATGATAATAGTTTGTGTTATAAATTTTGAATTGCATTTATTAATGTATTTATATTATTTTTTATTTGATGAGTTCAATGTTTGTTGTCTGTGTGATGTCTCTGGCAACGAATCTGATACTAAATTGTAAATTTACTAGATTGTACATTTACCAAATCCGATAATTGCTTAACAACAACTTTTCAACTCGAGGGAATGCTTCAAAGCAGACACGAAATAGACTTCAACTTCTATAAAATGGGGCTGTAAAACGATGTGTTTCTACACATTAAACTGGAACTTATTGTAGGATTTATATTCAATAGGATTAAGGTCAGAGGGTCATTCTTGTGTTAATCTGTCCGGTTGCCACATAGAATGATCGGGTACGCGACCCTGGCCCCTCGAGCCTCCATCGCCGCATACCTTTTACTCTCTCCGCGGTCATGGTGTCCTTGTCCCTACCTTTCACTCCCGTCACTGGTGGTAGGGCTCAACTCCGAGTGGATGTTTTTCTGCTCGGCGTTCGGCCCAATCGGATTGTTACCACCGTCCAGCCTATTTCTACAGCTAAGTAGCAATGCGTTCCTGTGGAAGGGCTGGATAGCCGTTCCCGTCCTCTACTCTCCTCTCCGTGTCGGTGGTTTCGGATGGTGCCCGGAACATGCGGTGCTAAAGTCCCGGTTGCCGCGATGGGCGTGAGGGGCTGACTCGGGGCACAGGTAGACCCGATGGAGACGGTCCCCGCTGGCCGCCTGCCGGTCAGTTGGGGACCTGAACCCAAGGATTCTCTTTTAAAATTCCCTCTTTGAGAAGCTGTCGTACCAACCGGCGAAAATCCCATTGTACAGTCGCCGTGCCAGAGTGGGAGACTGGAGTGGATCCCGGCGTCTGTACATGGGGGGGCATCGGGGGCCCTTCCGTGCTTCGTGCCAGCTCCTCAAATAACCCACGTGCCCACCTCGCACCACGCTCCGCCTTTTATTCGGTAATCATTCTGAGCCCACTGACATCCTTCACCCTTCCTACTCTAATAAAATAAAAAAAATGATATGAAGAAGGCCAACAAAAAGAACAGGAATTACTCGGCGGAGACTGCATCCACTTTTCAAGTGGACTTCTGCAATGTCAGGGGTCAACATAGTAACCTCGACGCCGTCCATCACCACCTCGAGACGTCGCGGCCCGCTCTGCTCTTTTTAACGGAGACTCAAATATCTACCCCTGACGATACTTCGTACTTAAACTACCCCGGCTACGTACTAGAGCACTAATTCTTTCGTAAGGCCGGGGTGTGCATTTTCGTTAGGGGTGATATCTGTTGTCGCCGCCTTCGGGGCCTCGAGCATCGGGACCTGTCGATCTTGTGGCTATGCGTAGATTATGGAGGTCGTACTCGAATCTACGCATGCCTTTACAGGTCTCATGCCAGTGAAGTGGGGTCTACTCACCTATTTGAGAACGTGCAAGTGGGGACTGACCAAATTCTTAAGCAGTACCCTTCTGCGGAGGTGGTGGTCGATGCCCTTCTAGGGTCATCTGACCACTGCCTAGTGCGTTCGTCGGCCCCTGGTACTTTTCACGATCGCTCGTCACCGACTGGATCTCGCAGGGTCTGGCGTTATGGGTCAGCAGATTGGGATGGACTTCGTGAATTCTTTGCGTCCTACCCATGGAGGCAGCTCTGTTTCTCTTCCGAAAATCCTGACGCTTGTGCGGACTGCATCAAGGACGTGGTGCTTTTGGGGATGGACTTGTTCATCCCCAATACCAAAATACCAGTAGGGCGTCGTAGCCGGCCTTGGTATAACAATGCCTGCGCCGAAGCTGCGCGCCTTAAGCAGACCGCATACGTGGCGTGGAATGACGCCAGAAAGCGTCAGGATCCAAACGCCAAGGAAGAGAGGCGGAACTTTAATGCTGCTTCCAGGTCCAGCAAGAAGGCTATAGCCACGACCAAGGCGGAGCACATTGGCAGAATTGGCGAGCGACTAAAGAGTTATCCCTCTGGGAGCCGTGCTTTTTGGTCGCTTGCCAAGGCTGTCCAAGGCAACTTCTGCCAGTTTAGCCGAAAAACTTCTGCTGGCGGGAGCCACTGCGTAAGACTGATGACAGTTTTGCCCATAGTGCAAAGGAGAAGGCGGATCTTTTAGCTCAATCCTTTGCCTCGAACTCGACTCTAGATGATGGAGAAACCACACCGCCGAAGATCTCCCGGTGCGAGTTTACTCTGCCTGAAATACGCATCAACCAGCGTGCGGTCAGGAGGGAACTAAGGCGTCTCGACATCCGTAAGTCGAGTGGGCCAAACTGTGTCCCCGCGGTGGTTCTTAAAACGTGCGCCCCTGAGTTGACCCCCGTAATTACGTGACTTTACCGTCTTTTCTATAATACTAACAGGGTTCCCACTTCATGGAAGGTGTCTCGTGTCCATCCGACCCCTAAAAAAGGTAACCGGTCGGACGCTTCGAGTTATAGGCCGATAGCGGTCACATCTTTGCTCTCCAAAGTTATGGAACGAATCATAAATGCCCAGCTGATGCAGTACCATGAGGAGCACCAGCTGATCAGTGATCGTCAGTACGGTTTCCGTCATGGTCGATCGGCTGGTAATCTTCTTGTTTACCTCACACATTGCTGGGGAGAAGCTTTGGAGGGCAAGGATGAGGTTATGGCTGTCGGCCTTGACATCGCCAAGGCCTTCGATCGGGTATGGCATATAGCCCTTCTATCGAAGCTACCATCCTACGGAATCCCCGAGGAACTTTGCAAGTGGATCGCTAGTTACCTGGAGGGCCGGAGCATTAAAATCATCGTTGACGGCTGTTGCTCCGAGACTCTATCAGTCAATGCTGGTGTTCCACAGGGCTCGGTGTTGTCGCTTACACTCTTCATCTTGCAGATGACAGCACGAGTGATGCGCGATACATCGGCCACCAGAATGTTCCTCGGTGCACCGTAGAGGAAAGACGGTCTCAACTTGTGTCTGAAATCGAGAGCTCTTTGGGGCGGGCCTCCAAATGGGGTGAAATGAACTTAATTCAGTTCAACCCCACGAAGACACAAGTTTGCGCGTTCACTGCGAAGAAGGACCCATTTGTTATAGCGCCTCAGTTCCAAGGAGTACCTCTTCAGGTTTCGAGAGTATTGGGATTCTCGGCGTCGAAATCTTGAGCACAGTCCAGATCAGGAGTCATTTGGAGGACAAAGCCAAATTGGCTAGTAAAAAGCTGGGTATCCTGAACAGAGCGGGGCGGTACTGCACGCTGGGCCACAGATTGATGCTCTATAAAGTACGGCCCCACGTGGAGTACTGCTCCCACCTATGGGCAGGAGCCCCCAAATACCTGCTTAACCCACTTGACTCCTTGCAAAGACGAGCTGATCGAATCGTCGATGATCCTGATCTCACGGATAGCCTGGAACCGTTAGGAATACGGAGAGACTTTGGTTCTCTCTGCGTGTTCTATCGGCTGTTCCATGGGGAGTGCTCTGAGGAACTGTTTAAGATGGTGCCAACGTCACCATTCTACCATCGCACCACCCGACACCGCAGTAGAGTTCATCCATACCACCTGGAAACAATACGGTCTAGTACCGTACGTTTCCAGCGTTCATTTATTCCACGCACGTGTAAGCTCTGGAATGAACTCCCTGCCTCAGTGTTTTCCGAGCGCTAAGACATGTCCTTCTTCAAACGAGGCTTGAAAGGAGTATCCCTTCAGAGGTAGGCAGCGGCTTGGCTGTGCCCCTGGCATTGCCGAAGTCCATGAGCGGCGGTAACCGCTTACCATCAAGCGGGCCACTTGCTCGTCTGCCTATCAAGGCAATAAAAGAAAAACCTATTATTCGACCAAACTACGTCATCAGCTTATAGTAAGACCGGTGCCAGAATTCATATCATCCACCACACACACAATAGAAAACTCAACAAAGTAACTATTATTTCGGCTTTTACTGTGGTATTTGAAGACGAAAATTCCAACGGCGATTGTAAAAGGATAGCCGATTTACAACCGTGGTCATTGCTCTCGTAGGGTAATTTACAATTAGCACTGTAGATATTTCACTGCACCAATATGAAATAGCTTAATAGTAAGCAGAGGTAACGTGAGTATAATTTCTAATAATCCATTTAGTACCTACTTTCGATTCATAAGCACGGCATTATGAAACGGTTATTAAAATGTATACTCAGTAAGATCTGAAAAGTAATTTCGTATATGCACGCTTACCAGCAGACATCCTTATTAATATTATAAATGCGAAAGTGAGTTTATTTGTTTGTTTTCACACATAAACCGCTGCATCGATTATGATGAATTTTGGTATAGAGATAAATGAAAACCTGGAGACGGTTACTTTTTCTCCCAAAAACTTTATTGGAAGTGGCGTAAAGAGAGGGATAGAGTTTGTATTAAACTGCTTCTTGAGTCATCCGATTTATTTCACAAAATCAATATTAACGCAAGCGAAACCGCACGTAAAAGCTAGTCAAATTATAAATACGTAAATTTACTAAATATATCAGCTCCGACCAATTAAAAGGTTTATTTCATGAATTTAGGTAGATCTGTAGTATTTTTGTCGTCGGTTCAAACCTAACAATGAGCACGAGTTTTTCGTTAAAAAGAAAATAAGGTGACCAATTATATTAAGTTATTTTCAAAGGGTGGCTGTGTATATATACTACCCTTAAATTGAAGTTTCAAAAGCTTTACATTGAATCCACCAAATTGAGCGTGTTACCACTTTGGGCCACATCGTTCCATAACATCAAATAAGATTGTGCGCCAAACATAAAATATGAAAGCAGCGAAAATGCAAGTAGTCATCAGCGTGTAATTAATGACGACATAATATATACACTACATTCCGCACACTGCATGAAATATTCATTTCTATGCCTCTAGCAAATCCTGCATGTTCACAATACATGAATAAGAAATGATAAGTTTGTCATGATGACAGAATACCAAATATAAGTTGTGATAATAAGATTTAATGTAACAACAAATCGACCTTAATCTGGTAAGTCAATCTTTGATGTTGGCTAATAGAAAAATCAATATCCCAATCTATAGTAATATTATTAAGTGAAAAAGTTTGTTTGAAAGCGCTAATATTAGGATCTATCAGTCGTATTTCAAAAAATCATTTTATATTTCATAGAGCAATCATTGAGGGCTGTAGGCTATTTCACATCAGGCTACTACCAATAAGAGCAAATCTGTACCTATTCAAAAAGTTACAGAAACAGGTAAAACTGATTAATTATAAATAGCATATTGTTTAAATGAATTGTAACCAAGGCTGGCAATCTTTTGAGGTATAAAAAATTTTATACAAGTAAAATCTTTGGTGTTTAGGTTGAAAAAGGTATAAAATTTTTGCGACCTTTGTCCGGACTGTTGTTATATGAGGATCATAAAATATCATAACGTAAATACTCCCGCCAATTATAGATAACTTATCTGTATAATGGCACTATCGTGATAAAGCCGTTCACAGTCTGTTTTAATTACTTATGGTTGTAACATTCATTTACGCAAACCTCTTTACTCGCGTACCTTTACGTTTAAACTTACTTGTTCATGAATTCACGGTCGATATGTTGTGCTTTTTGTTTTACCAGCAAAACAAACAAAGTCAACAGAATGTGAGTGTTGTTTAATATTTCCTACAATATGGTGATGTACTAATTTTTTTTTCACTTTCATACAGAAAATATTGTTATACAAGCTACAACTCAGCTCATAAAAGTCGGAACGGGTTCTCATTACTTAGATAATATAATAAATTATAAGTTCTGTTATTTTTTCTTTTAAATAATAATGAACGTTATTTAAAATTGTACCTGTCCTTAGACTTGAAGACCTATATTTAATGCAACAACGGCTTGACCCTGATTTATGAAATTTTATACTCATGATGTTTGTCATGCCACTATTGAAAATGCTGTAGAAACTTGTCTTCGAACTGCCTTTCAAAATAAAAATGAGGTACATGTTTATAATCCTCAACAGATTTTGTTTTATGCAGACTTTTTCTAATGCCTTTCTACCTAGCTACCACATTCAAGTTGAAAATCTGCCATCAAATACCTATAGGTGTGGTCCAGCAATTACACTTGAGAGCCAGTCCTTCCACTAGGCTTAGTGTATCCACCATCGTGGGCCACATCATCACTTAACATCAGGTGAAACTGTGGCCATAAAAACCTTAACTATAAAAAAAAGAAAAAAACATTTTCAAAATAAACCGCAAATAGACATAGAGTAACATAGCTGTGAGCGGTCCGTAGAGAGTGAAAAATCGGTTTTAAGTATTAGTCCGGGAGGTAGCGTCAAATTAACACGGACCATTTGAGCATAACTTATGAAAATTAATGTCCGAAACCGTGGGGTTTGAGTGTGCAAGATCGGAAAACTCTTAAGAAAAACTTGTTTTTCTGATAATTTCAGCAAAGCTGAAACTTCGTACATTATATATTCATATTATTTCTAACATGAAAAAATGTGTCAACTGCACGGGGTAGGTGGAAAACTTTGTTAGCTTCCCATGTAAAAATATATTTTGCTGAAATTATTTTGTTAGAATAGTTTACGACCTAAGTATTGTATTTAAAAGTGTCAGCTGGTATTAAAATATGGCAAAACATGTTAACTACCGTTTCAAAGTGCAGCGTGGCGTACATTACAGCTAACATTATACGCACGTAACATTGCAGCTAAGACAATTTTTCCGCTCTTTCTTGGTAGCTCACAAATCATTTTGTATTCTTTACTAAATTACTAAAATAATGTGATTGAAATCATATGAATCAGTAAAACGCCATGAAACATGATATTATAATGTTACCAATAATAGATAACTGCATTATCTATAGTTTGAACATTCATGTAATATGAAGATATTATTTCAAGTAGCAAAGACAATGAACTGAATGATTATATAAATTTAATCATATTTAAATATATATAAGACTATAAACGTTCAATAAACATCTGTCGCCTGCAAACATGTGGTTCAGTTTCTTGACTATTCCTATAAGCGAATGACGTGTTATATACGAAAATAATGTTGCCTTATTTTTGTATTTCTTTATAAAGTACGCAGTCATATGAAAGTGTTCCTATCGCAATGGGTATTATTTCAAAAAAACTATTCCAAATATTTGCAATGGATGCTACAGCACTAATAATTATATTTGATTGATGTGTTTTCCCGTCAATAAAAGACTCTGGAGCATTTATTGAGAAAAAGAGTGCGAAGGGATACATTTTATGTCAGCGAACCAGAATAGAAACGTCCTTCTAATTTTACTAATGAATTAAAAACATTTACTTCAAGGAAGCATTAGTAGAATTTGTTTGGGCGAATGATTGTATAGCGCCTTTTTCTGAGGAAAAACTTTTTAAATTAATTACGATTTATGCTATAATTTTGAAGTAATCAATAAAAAAGTTCCAAAATGTTGCAGAAAGTTTATCTTGTCCTTCATACGAAGAAGCTGACACAAAATCTGTTTACCACATTTGTTATTTAGATTTTATTCTCGTGTAACAATAAGATGTTCGGACACAAATATTTTGATAATAATGCTTGGGAATATGAGTGTCATTAAAAGTAATCTCCAAATATTTTTTTAGCTGGTACAGGTAATAATCAATATAAATTGATATAAATGCATTGTTCGCGAAATTGGGTGAAAAATTATGTTTAGCACTTCCAGCATCTCACGCTCTAACAGGCTACGACTACAATTCCGCCTTTTATAGAAAAGCCAGAAAAAACCTCTACAAATATTACGATAATCTCCAAAATATATAGAAGCACTGATCAATATTTCAAATTTAACATCTGAAAACTTGGAAGAAAAAAGCTACAGTTTTAGAGGAATTTATTTGGCAAATGGTCATAACAAGATTAATAATATTAATTTAAAGCAAGTAGAAACATTTATAAAGGCATAAAAATCCAGTGAAAAAGAAGCAATTTTAAATATTAAATGGCGTTTTGAAGGAGCCATCCTGTCTTACAAGAGGAAGACAGAATTGCGACAATATTTTGGAGTCATGCATTTCTTTCTCTGCCAACTGTCTCAACCAACTGATTTTGGATGAGAAAAACAAGATGGTAAATAAACAAACAAATATCATTACGAATGTAGAAGTAACAGGTAGTCGATAATATATTATTTATCTTAATGATTGTAAGCTGCCAAGAAAAAGTGGAAAAATGTGTTAGCGCCGATGTTGCATTATGCATTGTACCGAGAGCGCCTGAAAGCTTCGCTGCGTTTTGAAACGGTAGCTAACAGGTTTTGCTACATTTTTACCAGCTGACACTTATAAGTAAAATACTTAGCTCGTTAATTATTATAAGAAAAAAATTCAGCTTTGCTGAAATCACCCTATTTTTCTTATATCTCATATATTTTAATAAATGAAGCTAACATAGTTATTCACCTACCATTTTTTCATGATAGATGAAATATAAATAAAGAATTTACGAAGTTCCAGCTTTGCTGAAATTATTACAAAAAGTGTTTTTTAAGAGTTTTCGATCTTAAACACTCAAACGCCACAGACTCGCGTCAGCTGAGAATTAATTACATCGTTTATTAAGTACTAAGTAAAAACTAACCTAATCAATAAAAGTAAGTTATGGTGAAATTACTCATGAAAATTTGACGGTACCTCCCGGACTATATAGAAATAATACGATTCGGTTGCGCGGGTGAACGGCGTGGCGAGGGGATGGTGAAGGGTTCGTCCATTATTTGTAAAGTGATGTGCATGCGGACAGCTGCTACGGGCACCGTATCGACATTTTGATTATGTTCAAAGAATTTCGACAAAAAATGATTCATTTTTTTATTATAATAATAATATCAGCTTAATCTTAATCACTGAAAAACTTTATAAAATTATATGAAATCAAAACTTACACAGTTAATAACCTTCAAAAAAAATAAGTTTATTGTAAATCTGCTTTTTTGAATTTACTTTATCTTTAACATTTTAACAATGCAGTAAAGTCTGATGTTTACATATATTTCAATAACAGCTTTAATTAGGTAAAGCATGTTGACCAAATTGAACATACAAAGACATAACAAAACGCATTAGAGAAACAACAAATTCGTATGAGCTAGTCATTCGCTTCACATCGAGGCCATCGTTACTAAATAAATTTATTCGTTTTTCTTTTATCTTCAGGTTCCTGGAAAAACTGTAACATTGCGATATTTGTAATTGAATATATCTTGAAAAATATATAAGTCAACAATTATTTCATAGTTCAAATGACAAATAAAATATTTCACTACAATAATCAAAAATGTATGCCAATCCCTCCAATAAAGGCCAGCAAGGCAGCTGCATTTCCCCTGGTGTTGTGGGTATCCAGTGGCGGTGGTGATCACTTACCATCAGGTGACACGCTTGCTCGTTTGCCCCATATATAATATATAAATTAATAATAAATAAAATTATTATTGCATATAATATTTTTTTGAAAGTACATATAAATACTAATATGCTCAGAAATAATATTAAGCAAATAAGGTATCTACTAAAATCATATAAACTCATTTATAGATACTCGACGCAATCAGAGTAGGCGCAATACTACTGCGCCTTTAACTTATGATACACTGTCATGACAGTTTAGTTTAATTAATATTTTATTTTACATATAATGAAAGTCAATCAGTACTTATACATCCAAAGAGATATCATTGGATTTTAGGTTTTTCTTTCTGTAATGATTTTAACAAGTTTTCACTGCAAAATTAGACATTTATACCATGTAAAAATATTATTTTAACGAAGACAAGCGCTGACAGAAACGCGCGACCAGTATGATTGTAGATATGGGAGTTAAGAAGGACATACATGAAAAATTAATTTATGAATGGTAAGGCAGGCACGACGCTTATTCACCTTCTATTATAAGTGTAAGCCGGTTCATAATTCTATGTAAATACATATATTTTATTTGTCAATTGATAGAATGTAAATATTATATGTAATTCTTAAAGACAACGGAGAAACAACAACGAAATGTACACCTTACATATTCTCAATCGATTAGGAGGACAGAAGTAATTCCTTAATTGACAGGTTATGTGAATTGTCAGTAACACATTTATGAATAATAAAATATAAGCAAACATAAGAATACCAATACGAGAATCACCTACTAAGTACGTAACAAACGCGTGTACAGCTCTGAATGTAACCTAGTAGGTACTATACATTTATCTTTACACTAGCTGTACCAGCGACTTCGTTCGCTTTGAACTATTATTTAATCTCGCGTCGTTATTCAAATTACAGTCATTTTAGATTAAAATTAAACGATTTTAATGAAACAAAGACTAAATGGTACTCGAAGGTATCGTTTATGATTTCCTTAGTGACGTTTTATCATAAACCTTTACTTTAGCAGTGGTGCGTGCACAAACAAACATACAGACTTGTCTAAAAATGATGTAAATGTATTCTTAGTCACTTGACTTTATTTTTGTCACATTTATGTAAAAAGTACAGACACGTTAAATTTACATTCTTATTATATGTATAGATATTATGTACTATATATTCAATTTTATTTTTGTTACAGTAGGCAACATGTAATTTGTGTTGAATATTATATTGTATTTATTTGTGTACGTTACTTGAGTTTTTATCTTATTAACATATCACACGTGAACACATATTGAACATCTTATAACATCGGAACCAATAAATTTAATAGTAAAAACAAATAGTATAAGAAGTATACATTTATTTTAGTATATCACTATTTTTCCGTCTACCAAATCGAATAATAGAATGTAGGACATATCTTTTAACCTTAGCAATATTTGGGCCCTTTGCTTCTAGTTCTCTCTTGTTATTATGTTCAATTCATAAGTTTTATAACATATAATAAGTAAGTAATTAAGTAAAAGTACTTGTAATAATTAATTACATGAGGAATACTTGACTTATATAGGTGAGCAAACAGCTAATGATAGAACTAATTTTGGCAATTAACCAATCACCCTCGCTTGTCAACTAATAGTAATACGAAGTGCGATGTGTTCAAATTACAGTAAGTGCTGTAACAGTTTTCAATAAGCATTACCATTGAAATAAGAAAATATTTACCTACAGAGATAACGACATGCCTATATTGAATACAGAACACGGAGCTCTACGGGGACGGGTGTGTGACAACGGAGTTGGAAAATACTTGGCGTTCAAAGGTATTCCTTACGCCAAGCCGCCGCTCGGTGAATTAAGATTCAAAGTGAGTAGCAAATGAAGACATACCGATAGAGTACGTTACTTAACATTTTTTATTCCATACGAAAGTCCACCATTAGTATTCAGAAAGAGAACAGTAGGCCGTAGTAACGTGTGAGCATTTTAAAATAACACATCGATATACATACCAAACACTAACAAATACATATTATAATAAATAAATCGTTTTAGGCACCAGAACCACTCGAACCGTGGGATGGAGTAAGGGACGCTACAGATCATGGACCAGTATGCCCTCAGTATAATGAACGCATGCAACGCATAGAAATCGGCAGCGAGGATTGTCTATATCTGAACGTTTATACAAAAACTGTTACACCAAGGGAACCACTACCAGTTATGGTATGGGTACATGGTGGCGGGTTTTACACCGGTTCCGGAAACTCCGATTTCTACGGACCAGAATTTATCGTCAATCATGATTGCATTCTTGTAACATTTAACTATAGATTAGAAGTTTTTGGCTTTTTGTGTTTGGATAACGACGATGTTCCGGGAAACGCCGGTTTAAAAGATCAAGTGGCGGCCCTGAAATGGGTGAAGAAAAACATAAGGGCATTTGGCGGTGATTCAAATAACATAACAATATTCGGTTCTAGTGCTGGGGCTGCTTCGACCTCGTATCATTTAGTATCGGATATGAGTAAGAATTTATTCGATAAAGCCATATGTCAAAGCGGCGTCTGTCTCAATGAATGGAGTTACAACCTATACTCTCGTGGAAGAGCTTTTCAATTGGGAAAACTACTTGGTAAAGATACTAAAGACGAAAAGGAGTTATTAGATTTCTTAAGAAGTGTTCCAGCACTATCCCTAGTTAACATCCAGTTACCAAAACTGCAGGTTGAACATTTAGATTTAACCGATAATATTGTATTTGGACCCGTTATAGAAAAAAAAGATCTAAAAATTGATAAATTTATTTCTGAACCTCCGCCAGAATTAGTACGTAAAGGCTATATGAAAAATGTTCCTATAATTTTAGGGTACACCTCTGGCGAAGGTATAGAAATAGCAAGGAATCTTTCTCGCATGATTGGCTATTATTCAACAATCGGAAGTGTTGTTCCGCGAGAATTAAAACTTAAATGGACTTCAGAAAAAGTACGACAAATTGATGCAGTAGTTCGAAAACACTATTTTGGTGGCGAAAATATTACCAAAGAAACGTACCAAGGTGTCGTTAATATGGAAACAGACCGGCTTTTCGTGTATAACACTATAAGATATGCACGTTATCACGCTCATAATAATTCGGAACCCGTATATGTGTATAAATTCACTGCGGAGACTGAAAGGAATTACACTAAAAGACATTATAACATGAACTTTGTGGATGGTGTATGTCATTCTGACGAAATAATGTATTTATTCAATGTAACATGCCTTGATATTCCGTTGACAGAGCAATTGCGAAGTGTTATAGACAAAATAGTGAAGCTTTGGACCAATTTTGCTAAAACAGGGTAAGTTAATTGTGTAAGCATATAATGGAAAATTCCTTAGGTACTTACTAAATAAGTCACGACAGCAAATCTCCATTCATAGGTCCTTAGGAGAAATATAAAGGTTATGCGCGGTAATAATTTACAGCCACTGTACTTACCTTAATATTCATGTTTCACTAGCATTGTTAATTATTATTCTATTGTAATTTATTACAGATGTCCTACATCACCGAGTGATATAGAACAATGGAAACCATTCACTGAGAGGGACAGGAACATTTATACTATTGGAAACGAGTTTAAATGTATCGAGAACCTTGATTTGAACAATATATTGTTCTGGGAAAAGGTTTATAGTGAAACAAAAATTAACATTTCCAATCGCAATTGTTAATAAATTCGTTTTGTCTCTACACTCTTTATAACAGATAAAATTATATAATTTTTGCACCGCTCGCTATTTTTTTATTGTGTGACGAAAGACGAAATATAACTCAAGTAATTTTATTCGGCTTAATGCTTTTACATTGAAGAACTTTGACAGCTTTACCTACTTTGTGAGACACATGGCACTCAGCCACATAACTTATGTAATTAATATTGTTTACGAGCACTTCTTTTTACGTGTGATAGCATGCGTATGTATTAACGTATAGGATAAGGTAAATAGTATAGTAACATTTTTTACAATTTGTATACGTGCATAATAATTTTTTTTTCGTATATAACTAAAATATCCTCGTAATTGTATTCTACGCAAAGAATCTAAATAACAGTCACCTTGCCAGAAGTAAAGAATATACACCATAAGTGAAGGTTTTTTTGTTATACTCCCCTTTTTCATTCAAAGCTCGATATTATAGGTCAATGGTGTTTTAAATTAGACATCCAAAAAATGAAAGTAGAAATCACTTATAATCTATTATATCATTCTGTTCCTCGGGTATTAGTTAGTCATAAAATGAATAAGTGGAATGATTTATTTAAAAAAATCACTCCACTTCATATATCACACATTATACAGTAGCTATGCCTGCCTGCACCTTCCACAACGAATGCTCTATGAAATAGAAAAATAATTATTGAAATCCATCTGGTAGATCCTAAGATTAACGCATGCAAACAAACAAACCTGTCTGCTTTATAATATTAATTAGTATAGATATCTGAACATGCAAACCCAATTTTTCTTTTATGTTTGAATATAAAACGGTCCAAGTACTAAAATTATTTATAATTTATTTAATATTGTAGCTTATCAATCTTCGATTTAAGCCTTGTAGAAATTCGATATTTATTGTCAATCAAAGAACAACTTAGATGTTTTGTTAGCAAGTCAATTTGTTCTTAGTTTGTGTAGCAAGATGGCGAATTATTATGTAAAAATGAGAATAACTACTGGAATAAGTACGTGGATGCATTAACCCGGTCCCGAATGTACGATTCTTTCGAGCCGGAACAAAAACTTGATAGTGGCGTTCTCTCAAGTGTGTGAGGTCAATTGTTTATTTGTATATAATTATAATTATTATTATATTATATTATTATATTTGTGATCGGGACACTAAGAATACTATAATAAATTTACGCTCTGTATTACCTATTAACTAAGGTAAAATTTATTTAGTTACGCTATGCGATGAATGAGGCTGGGCTGTCAAGCTAGACTGTGTAACACATTGTGTTTAGACGATTTCTGGTTTGACTATTTCCTTTTAAGATTAGTTTTGTACACTTTTGTTTACAATAATTACAAAAATTATGATTTTGTCGACCCCTGAAACTGCCGCCCGGATAGGTGCCATGGTTATATTCCCGCCGCCTTGCCGAACCAAATGGTGCGGCGGGATAGGCAACAAAGAGCCGGTTCGGCTGGGCTTACACCACTGGTTCCCTCTTACCAATACCGAGGAAAAGAAAAGTCTCAATTACCTGGTGATGGTTTGAGGTCTCAAGAGATGAAGTCAACGCCAATATAGTTCAGCTCAGCGCTTTCCGCAACCCATACGTATAAGATTCGGCTGGTTATCTAGATATAGGCGAGTAACTCCCAAGAAAACAGTTGGACGAGCCCCGCATAAAATATGTATATACTAAATTTATTGAAAATAATTGAAATTGAAAAAAATTGAAATCCAATTGTTAGTTCCTAAGATTAGCGCATGCTAACAAACAAACTTTTCCGCTTTATAATCTTTATGTTTAAAAATCGCGTATCACGATATTTATCCGGTCTAATTTCCGAAAGTACTGCATAGATTTTAATAAAATTTCGCACAGATATGTTACTTTATCCAACTTAATATATAAGATATTTTATATATCGATAAGTAATCATAACGTGATAGATGACGCTGTAGTTGATGTGATCGACTGTCAAAAATGTAGAACAAAGCCTGTCAGGTCAGCTGGGATTGATATAGATACTTTCTACTTGTCTACAAAATGTGCACAAAATTTGTCTAAAAACGGGTATAACTTGTGGGATCTCCTATTTACGTGATTGACGATAAGAGATCCAGCGGTACAATTGGCCCAAACACAAATATTGAATCGGTTACCTATTTATTTCAAATTTTCATCAGAATTTATGAAGCGATGATAGCTCAGTTGGTAATGTGTACTGACGCCACATCAAAGAACGCGACTTCGAATCCACCTACAATGCTTGAGCTTTCGGTAAAAGAACACATCCTGATGAAACCATGGTTAAAGGGCTTTTTCTAATGACCGCCTGACTAGCTACCACCCACAAGTTGAACATTTGTCGCCAAATATCTATAGGTGTGTTCAGGTAGTTGCAATTTAAAGCCAGTCCCTCCAATAGCATTAGCGTGTCCACCATCCTGGGCGACATTGTTACCTACATCAGGTGAAATTGTGGCCATTACGCTAAACGTTAACTATTAAAAAAGGTTTTAACAGAGATAAATAAAAAACCGAAATGAAAAGGAGAAACTTATAATGATCGTTTTATTGTACACATCAATATTCTTACAGACACATATGTAATTGCTGCAATACCAAAATACCCAACTTTAGTTTATAAACAATCTCTTGTACAATGCAAAAGATAACATCACATTTGATACTAAATAAAATATTATTTCACCTTTGTACTGGATTCTATGTTATTGCAGCATAGACAACTAGTCTAAGGAATTATGTACCTCCCCATAGACACAGTTCGACACATCGGACAAGAATACAACGCCATCAAAGGTTTTTGAATTCCCAATTTATCTTTTTGGAATACTGCACTGTCGGTCATTTGCAATATACTTCAAAGAAACATATTTGCTCATGGTTATATAGCGTTCATTTCATTTTAAAAAAATAATTTGATATGCATAACTTAATGCATAATTGTTTAATTATTATAATTTTTTCTCATATTCTACATAGATACGACTATAAAATTTCGGCAGGTAAACAAACTACATGAATGAAATCTATACATATAATAATAATTACACAAAAAGAGACAAACGAATTTAAAAAATGGCGACTCAGTTGCAGCGAGATCTTAGTGAAAGGAATAATCTTAATCAATCCATAATATGATAAAGCATTTTGTAATGCTGTCTCTTAGATACCCGCATCAAACTGAAATATGCTTCTCAAACAAATCGGTTTGATAACGATAATCGCTTCTGAAAACCAGGTCCATTTCTAATACAGTAACAGAAATAACCTAAATTTGATATCACACATATTACGTGGCATAAATAATATACATAATACTAATAATATGTTTGATATCTAATTACAATATGTTTACTGAGTTGCTCATTGTGTTATCATATTTCAGCCAATTTGTCAGTTAAAAAAAGATTAGATTATGGTCAAATGCTAAGCTCATAAAGTCAAATGTACTGTCAAATAAAATTATTAATTTAACATTATATCAATATATTATCATTCAAGACGTATTTAGTGTATGAACTTATAGATATGCATGTGTCCCGTCGTATTGCTGCCACGTATCCATTACCTGCAAATATAAAAAACCAATAAAGATTGCATTAATGTTTATTTTATATAATGCTTATATCTTGTGACTACCGTGCGCGCGACTCCGTTCGCGTGGAACTAAAAATTATTTAATAATGTATACCCGTTCTTGTTTTTTTTTTTTTCAATATAGCTTTGCTCCTATTACTGGTAGCGTGCTGTTAAATAAATAGCTCAAAGATTCCTCAATGATTGCTTTATCAAATACAAACAGAATGTTTGAAACCCTAATGATAATTCCTGACATTAGCGCGTTCAAACAAACGAACAAACAAACATTTCACGTCACCTATGTAAATGGATACATATTTTTTACTGAAACCCATATAAAACTATGATGTGGTTTTCTTGTATTTTAATAAATACTGCGTGTACACTAACTTATTATTCTTTAAACCATGAACATATTCAGTTTGATTTTCAGTTGTACATGTTTTTATATATCATTTTCACTGACATCAAGCTCACAACGATCCATCTTCAAGGGTCATATAAGTAAGATCCAGAGTGCGAATGTGGCGGCGGCATACACACCACGTCTTAGAGGAGTAAGAAGGTTTGGCAGCACGATTGCCATATATACTGATATTTTAGTAGCCAACTTAAGATCATGCGAGCAAAAGACCTTGGAACATAGCCTGGCGAATGCCACAGCTGCGGTACCCACCCTGCTATTTCTCTCAGCATCAAGATCACACTTAGATGTTACGGTATTTCCCAGTTAACGAAATTTATCCACCTGTTTCAGCATATCGTCACCAACTTTTATGGTCAGTGTCTCGCGACCGTGTATGCCCAAGGACATCACCTCCGTCTTATTGACTCTGATCTTCAGGCCAAACTTACGGCAGGCTTGATGGAATGCGGTCATCAGCTGTTGCAGGCCGCCTAGGGATTCTGCTAGGAAGCACAAGTCATCAGCATACATGATCTCCGTGATCAGTGTGTATGAGACTTTAGTGCGAGCCTTAAGTCTTGCCAAATTGAAAAGGCTGCCGTCTGTGCGGACGCGGATCCGGACTACATGAGAAACAGTTTGTAAGACTTCTCTAACTATTACTGCAAAGTATAAGGCGAACAGAGTAGGCGCTAAAACGCATCCTTGCTTCACTCCACCTGTAAAGGAGAAGCAGTCTGTCTGTTCACCGTCTACGGCAACACAGCATTTCATGTTATCACGCAGGAGTCTGAGATGTCTCACGAACTTTTCCGTGCACCCAAGCTTACCTAGTACCAACCATAAAGCTTCCCGAGGCAAACTGTCAAAATCCTTCTTCAGGTCAACAAAGCAAAGGTACAGCTGAAGACCGTTCTCTGCTCTTTTCTTGTAGTTGACGCACAGTGAATATAGCTTCGCATGTGCCTCGGTCCGGTCGGAAGCCATACTGGGTTTGTGGCAGGATCTTTTCAGACAAGTTCTATAGGCGGTTTAAGAGAACTGTAGCAAAGACCTTTCTGGGGGCTGTAAAAAGCGAAATACCGTGGTAAGAGTTGCAGTCAGTTGGATCACCTTTGTTTTTGTAGAGAGCACTTATGCGCGATATTTTAAAGGTATCCGGAACGTGCTCTTTCTTCCACATGCGAACAAATAGTTCCCACACTAACTTGTGCAATTCCTCTCCGTCGTATTTTATCAGTTCTCCCGGTATGATGTCAATGCCAACCGCTCGTTTATTTTGTTGCTGTCTGATGGCAATAACAACCTCGTTATGTGATAGAGGCTCGTCTAGCTCAAAGGCAAGAGGGAGCTGAGGCATTAAGATACTTTGCAGATCAGCTGATCGATCCACATTTAGCAGAGTATTGAAGTGCTCCGCCCAGCGCTTGCTTTAGTACCTCCTCCTTACTCGTCAACAGGTGACTACCGTCTAGAGACTTTAAAGGCGTCCTTGCGTGGTTAGATGTACCAATCAGCTTACGTACCTCACCGTAGAACTGTCCTAACTGGTTTGTGTCATTGCATGTGTCCAGCTTTGGCCTGCCACCACTTGTATTTCAATACCTGACTGAAATCTTTTCGCCTCACGACTGCATAGTCAATCATATGCCAATGCTTGGACCTTAGGTGCACCTATGTTGTCTTATACTTGGTGGCAAATCTAAACATAGTGTTCGTAATTGCGAGACCGTATATAGCACAAAGAGTGAGCAGCAACTGACCGTTGCTTTTCACGTTGCCAAATTCATGTCTAACCAGAATTCCAGGGCAAACCTCATAGTCCCTGTCAACTCTGGCATTGAAATCACCCAGCAAAAAAACCTGCTCTTTTTATGCTATCGTGGTAATAAGTCACTTCCTCATAGAACTTATCCTTGATATCATCAGACTTGTCTAGCGTTGGAGCATAAACATTGATGGCATTAAGTTTTATTTGTCCAGGTGAAGGCGCAATGTGGTAACGCGGTTTGAGATAAGAACAGGGTATTCCTCTAAACGCTTTGCTAAGTGATTCTTAACGGCAAATGCGACACTTGATTGTCGAGTATCCAGAAGAAAGTGTAGCCGCCACCTACTTCCACCAGCTCTCCTTCATCGGAGAAATGTGTTTGGCTGAGAGCAGCCACATCCACGTTATAGCGATAAAGTTCCCGAGCTACTATGGCGATTTTATGTTCAGGGCAGGCGTTGCAATCTCGATCAAGAAGCGTTCTCACGTTCCACATACCGAACGTCATATTAGGTGTTCTATTAAAGTTATCTTTGCAACTTCGAGCACGATTTGAATGATGCGATGATAACCGCGGTTACTACCATCTACCAAGTTGGGACGAGCATATTTATAGGACACCTTTTCTAGCCCCCTTTCCGGCTGAGCGGTGAAAGCAGTGCCTCCCTAAACAGGGCGCTTTATCATCCCGAGTGCTGCCAAGCTCGCGCCGTCGCCCCAACGTGCAACGCGGAAACGACCACGGCGTGTACTCACGCCCCCGGGACCGCTTGTGTGCAGATATCAGCTTGCATTAGGCTAGACCTCTCTACCTTTACCTATCGCCATAGGACTTTTATGTACTCGCAGTCCTGTAACGGAAGCGGTTAGATGCGCAGGATATATTTAGGTACACAAGTGTACGCGCACGACACAGGTGCACATACTCATCCTTGTCCTCCTAGACCCAGTTGAACGGGGACCGTTACGACCGGAGTAGGACTCAGACAGATGGAACAGTATCACGGTAAGTTACAAAAGTTCAGCACTATCTCACACTCCCTTAATTGCCTTTTACGATACCCACAGGAAGATATGGGGTGGTGCTATTCTACTCTGCGTACGTATTTCTTCAGTAAATGTTCAGCGAACAGACACAGGTATTTATATTTATGATAAATAACTATAGTAAAAATCTCTATTCAACAGTAATTTATAAAACTTGTCTCAACTGTTAATAATATAACCTAACTTTATAAATAAAAAAATAAATTGTACATTTTTTAAATATGCACCTATATGTCAGTTCATAGCCAAAATTTGAAATTGTAACTAAACTTCTTTTAGCTTCTACTTTATTCTTTCAGTCACCATTTTTGTTGTTTACATTAACACTTATACCTACCCGTACTCCATTCCACTTGAGTTAATGATTACAATGCTGGCAAGCAAGTCGAACGAAAAATACAAGGTTGTGAGCGTTGTGAACGCTAAGTGGAACATTCATAAATAAATATGCCATTCAAAAACAAAAACAACCACCAAGAAGTTGGTAATTCATCCAGGGTCTTAACTTTAATCTCGGACAACGTGGCATTGAGCAGCTTTTATACTGGCTGATGGTAAAACATATTAATATGGTTCTTATTGTCTGCCGATACTGGTTGGCTATACCTATTTTTGGTAACTAAATCGATAAAATGTCCAGGAATCGGCAAGTATATTGTTCGAAATTCACTAACTCTACCGTTAGCGGTGCGTGCGTTCTGATGTGTGTGCATAGCGTGTGCGTACGCAATAAAATATGAAAAGGAAGAGAATGGTAGTGCAAACGGGGGCGAGGTTGGAAAAAAGGGATGGGACACATTGGCATCGATTAAGTGTACTGAGGCGCTACCACACACCTAAAAAAAAAAGAGTTACCATAGGGATGTGTTGCGCTGGGCCGCACGTGACGTGGAGGGCGGAGGCACGGGGGGTCAGTAGCGGCCGGAGCGCGAGTTGCGCGGCGGCTCGCGGCGGCGGTCGCGCGACCTCGAGCGGCGGCGGCGCTCGCGCTCCCGCGACCGACTGCGTGACCGGCGCCCGCCCTTGCGACGCGAATACAAATACCTGACGAACATTTGCAAAAAATGCGTGTCTATCGTGGAACTCTCGATACAAATTTCCTTACGTAGTATATTATTATTGGTAAACATATTAAATTATTAATTAACAAATAAATTAATTACTAGAGTATGAGAGGAATTAAATGAATCGCAGAGATAACTAATGAATGGAAGGAATAGTAGGAAATTTAGTAATTAATATATTTTTTCTAGTTGTGAAAATTAACCTTTTATTGTATATCATTCAATTCTTCTAATTCATTATAATAATACATATAATATGCTACGAAACAGCTATCGCGTATGACGTGTATAAACTATATCTGCGCAGCCGATGAGAACTTATTGGCTGTCTTGAACCAATAAGCGCGTACGTATGTCTGTGTACAGCCAATCACGAACGCGCTATGGATAACTGTTTACATTATAGTGCAATATACAATACACTAAAGAAATTGCCACAACGGAAAAAAATTACGTTTTGATTTGTCTAGCCACCATTCATACAATACTATAAGGAACTTCGTTCCAATAATAACTACTACGCAATGATTTTTTAAGTAAAAATGCGTGGATACGATATATACGCTTCAAAGTCGCACGCTAATTTTGTTTTGGCACACTCAAACCTCAGTATCGCATCGGCGTTCAACAAAGTATGTTCTGTACCGATACATATATTAAATGTCCTAAAACAACAGAAAATGCCGCCGTGTGCAGTGCGAAATTGTACAAACTATACCAGAGGTTCCAAAAGAGTGAAAATGGGCACCGCGAAACGATTCTCTTTATCATTCACTGAAACCTCAACTTCTTCGTGTTCGTGGGTACAAAATAAAGAATTAAATTTCAATATTATTCATAAAAATAAACAGTTTAGATTCGTAATGTGGATGTTTTAATTTTTGTGCCCATCTACTTAACTAGTATCATCGTACCTATCTATTTCGACAAGCTAGATATATAGTTTAGGGCGCGGCGACAAAATAGTAAACATGTATATGAGCCGCGGATTGAAAAAGATTGGGAAATCTGAATTATAGAGACAATTTTTTAAAGTCATGTGATCATATTTTATTCGTAATTATTACTATTACCATTGATAATTCGGTATTTTTATTTAAAAAAAACCACACGTAATCCTTTCTGTTACAAAAAGAAACCTTTACGAATTTTAATGTAAATATCTTTGGATAATAGCTAGTATAATAACTACACATTTAAGCTCTGTGTTATTGCAGTACTAAAAATTAACATGTAAAATATTAACATTTTTTAGAAAGACAGAAACTATGTAATGTTACTTAGTATATTGGTTCAAAACACAACCAGTTATTAATTACACAATTGGAAAGCACATTTGCCTATCGAGCTAGTATATCAGTTATGTCATGACATAAGACATAAATTACCTTTTACCTTTATTATATATTTTTATAATGTAGAACTTGGTATAAAACAGGTATTGTATTGTCTTGAATAGCTGACCTAATAATTAAATAAATAAAAGATCAAATTATTGGCAACTTTTATAAACAAAAAAACTTTTATAGAAGATCTGATTAGTAATACTATGAAAAACATCACAATTATGTAAAAACTAAATTTATAGCAGTACTTTCACTTCATGGGAGGAGGTGATTTAATAGAACCTACTCTTACCTTCTTAGTTCTCTTGAAATAGGTTTCAAGTGCATGAAATTGCAAAAGCCACTGCGAGTGCATTCACCCATTTCATACTGCCGGCAACAAGCTTCACGGAAATCCGTGACAGGCGACAACTCTGCATAGACTGGACGTCCACCAAACCAACGATTATTAAGGTCATTGACTGCTTTCTCTGCATCTTCTTCACGTCGAAACTGAAATATTTTATAACAAATCAATTAATTTTTAAACAATTCTTTATTATTATAGCTTAATTCTTTGACTGCAATTTCACCTGATGTCTAGTGATGATATGGCTGTTTATATTAACCATGTTAAGTGTAAAGAGGTTGGTGCCTCACCACAGCTTCCAGAAGACACCTATCATTACTTTCCAATGGATATTTAACATAAGAGTACTGACTAACCAGATGGGCATTAGAAAACTACTGGCAATGAAGTATTCTGTTGCTAGTTTTTGATTATCAATCTAAGACCACAAAATCTAACAGAAGTTGGTCCTTCATTTGGTAAACTTATTATATAAAGTACCTATATTAATAACTAACTTTTAAACAGGGCTTCCTCACTTGCATGTGTAACAAATATAAAATGATAAATAAATAACTTGATCAAGATAATCTGGAGGCGTTACTGCATAAATTTTAAATAAAATTGTGTTTGTTGAATAGTTTCAACTACATTTTGTCAACAAGTGTTGCATACTTTCAATTTTCCACACATTTCAGTATGCTGAATACATTTACTATTCAAATTATAACTAATCAGAACATAAAATTTTGTTATTGAAATTTGAAATTATGGTTTAAACCAAACTGTCTAATGAATGACAATGAACTAATTATTTATATAATGATTTTTATATTATTTTTTGTGTAATTCTGTCTATACATGTAATTTTCTTTCAAATATAATGTTAGTATTATGAAGGTAGTTATTATAAATGAAAATATGGCATTAAATATTTTTATTTGTTTATTTGTCTGGATTTAACTAAAAATTGGTTTAACTAATTAAAATAAAATGTATAATTATATAATAACATAAAATGTATGGAGAAAATTCATATAACTTCTTAATTAATAAACAAGCCATAAGAATTTTCAATACACCTTCTAGATATCTTAAAAAGTGCACTTTGTGTGCCTGTAACCAACAACACTCTGTAGACTGTAATGAAGTGAGTATTGCTGCTTTGCAATAAAACCAAGCTTTCTTAATTGTTTCTACATGATGATCAAAATACAGTGATAATTAACAACCATATTTGGTATTGTTGTTAAACAGTGGATGTTCAGGTTTCAATTTAATCAAATAGACTCAAATTAAAAATGAGTTAAAGTGTTTCAAGAAGGATATTGAGATGAAGACAGCATGGTAGTAGGATTTTTTGTAATGATTGCTTATAAGCAACCACAATATGAAAAAATGCATCCCTAAGCTGCTATACACAAGTTTTGGCAGCTGTACATATAAACTAGCCCTCTAGGCTTAGCATATTACTAAATTAGCATACATAATTATTTCACATAAGGAGAGAATGTAGTAAAATGACAAATAAGCCTATATGACAAATAAGATATTTTACTTTTTAAGAGTCAAACAAAATCTAATTTAATTAACTTAAATGACAATATAAACAAACCCAGGTTTACTGATCACTTATATTACTTGTTCTTAGCTAAACAAGATACTACAGATAATATCCACAAATTACTACATACACATGCTACATATAAAAATATATATTAACAAATATATATGTGTTACTTTTTTTTTAATCTACATATTTAAGCAACACTTACTTTAATATAAACATTCCCCACTAAATGGTCACCAAGGTTGTCACACACATTCATCTCTTCAATTTCTCCATATTTATCCTCACACTCAACAAAAACATCTTCAAAGAAGTTATCATAATGCTCTTGCATCTCCTCATCAGATACATTAGCCACAACCACTGAAAACAATATGTTTTTAATAACTCAAGAAGGCTTATTCTTGAAAAATAATAACATGTATTCTGAAGTATGAAATATATAATATATGAAATACATTATACTCTTCAATACTCCAGCTATGATAGCTAAGATTTACTATCCCATATTTAAAATAAGGCTAGATGAACTCAACAGATAATTTTTTCTTGCTATCCATGTGAACAAATTGTTATAGCTATTTTGCTACAAGGCCTTAATATATGTCTCAATCAGACCTCTATAAACATACCATAAAGTTGCCTATATTATCTCACTTGTTAGGAACAGCATTAAAACAATCAAATGGTCATAATTGCCGTCTGGATACTCATAACTATGGTTACTACTGGTTCTCATATTTCAAACTAAATTGTTACATTTACTAACACAGATTATTGTATGAAATACTATTATAATTAAATATTAAACTATAAAACTGTATGGAACTTATAACAATCAATATTACAAACTTTTAATACATCTAGTGATTTAATCTGCATAAAATAAAAATAAAGAAATAATACAATGACTTAAAAAAATGTGATTTGTAATTGTCAGACACTTACAGTGGCTGCCGTCAGCAGATTTGGCTGAATTCTGGGGGTTTACATACAGATTCTGCAATAACACCGTTTGAGAAAATGTTGGCTTATTGTGGATGCGAGAACAGCGATCTCCATGTCGGCAAGCTCCAATTTTAAAATAAAAGGAACAGTTTACTCTGCAAATTACATATTTTTAAAATGTTATTATGATACAATAAGATTTTATATACCAAACACCAGTGCTTACATTTCTCATTATATATAATTTTGATAAAATAAAATAAAAATGTAATGGTATTTACAGTATATGAATGCTTATAACATAAATTCATTTAATTTAACAAACCCTGAGTTAATTACTAAGCATAAAGTACAATACAACCCTGTAACAGCTAAAATATTGGTACAAACAATTCAGTAGAAGTATACTGTATACAGATGTACTACATATTTGTTTGACAGCAACATTATGCATTCAGGACTCAGAAAGTTTGTGAATTTGTGTTCCTCCTTTCAATATCGCGTCATGATGAACACGAAACAACGGTTCCTTACTGCACATTACAATATAACCTAACAATCATAACATATAATTGTATTATAACAACAAATAATTTTCTACTTTCAATATAAAAATATACCCAAAATACACTTACTTATCCTTCTCTGTCCCGAATATAGCAGCTAAATACTCTGCCATCCTTAAATGCCGACTTGAGCGGCCCGCTAGCTTCCGTCAGTAATCTTAGATGAAAAGATTTAGAATTTCACAATAAGATAAATATATCGATCGTACGGATGTATACTATAATAAATATCGGCATATGAATTCACGCTATCATATTTGTTAAAACTTAATTTCCAAGAGCAATAAAATATCCAAATATTCCAACCCAAGCCAAAGCCAACATCACTAATGTCACAAACTAGACATGTAACATTGTGGTATGCCGCGAAATTTCACAGACTCAACTCACTAAGCCCAATGTGTCAGCTCACTTATTTCCAATGTGCACATAAGGCACTTCAGCACAACTTCTAAAAACATTGATAACTCAAGATTTTTCTTTGTATGCTAGATGCAGGAATATTATTATTAAATTAAGTTATTGATCATTTAATTTCTTATTTATTTTTGCCCATTGCAGTACCTAGTACAAAAGCATTATTGACTTATTATTGTAATTCTTAATACATGTACTAATCTTATATTTTAACAACTGTGATTTAATTAACATTTGAAAATTGAAATCTTACGAATATTTACTCTCATTACAATATAGGTTTATACATACTACTAAGCTGATTGTTTTATCGTAAATATTTTAAAAAGTTAGGTTTTTGTTGATAGTCATTTAATATATTTTATTATTATTGCGTTTAATAAAATAATTCACTTGTATTAAGTTACGGGTGGCTTATTATGCGGTGGAATATTTTAAAACTGATGGTTACGATCGCTTCTTCTGTTCTTAGGGATTTATTCTTTGCTGATCTTTTACTCTTTCACAATAAACAACACTGCTATTTTATGTAATATCATTTGCCATGCCTTCAATTTTTTCAATGAAGCAAACAGTTGTTGGCTGATCAAATATGTTTTATAAATGATTAATATGTGTCATAACATACTTAAAAGAATTACTAAGCAAACATGGTCGTATCTATAAGCTTGATGCAAAAATATATTGTAAATCACATGGTTTGAGGAATTCTTATTTAATGTGGGATATGAACAAATACCAAGAAATATCCTATAGAATCATTTCTATTTGTTATATGAAATGAAAAAAACGTACAATGAAATATTATTAATCAGTTATATGTCACTGTTACTTTTATTTGTGAAAATGAAAGCAGATTTTTTTATCAGACATAGTTGTGAATGTATTATAATGTATTAAAAATTCTTCAGCTGGTAGATTTTGTCATATACAACTCTACTTTAGACATTCAAAAAAACTCAAGATGCAAATTGTGGATTCACGCGCTTACTCTTGCATTTAAAAGTATTGAATAGGCATATGTAAATGATTGTAGTTAATATCATATTTTCATCCAAAATATATGTTACTGCTAGTTTATATTAGTTAATAAAGAATTAGAAATAACTGTATTAAAAATATATATCACTGCTATACAATATAAAATTGTAAAACTAGCTATAGTGCACGCCTAGTGCCTACTCTGAATCAGTGATAGTTGTATGCACAGCAGAGTTGCCATAAGTACAGTAATTACCATTTCGTACGGTAATACAGCTTTCAAATTGCACAATGTACGCCATACGGCTCAGTGGTTACTACCGTACGTTAAAATACGTGAATTTTATCACATCAGATAAAAGCACATCTTTCACACATTGAAAAATAGAACGCAACTTGAATATTGAGATTGTTGCTTATTATTGTTAGCTGTCAACTGTGTAAAGCTGCCAGTGGCCTAATTGCCTATACTATCGTCTAGTGCGTGTGTTTGCAGTATTATGAGTGCTTTTTTGCATCATTTTACTGTCTATGGGCGCCACAGACAATATGGTGCTACAAACATCGGTGAAAACCCCAGATTTATGTAATACACGAGAACACTTACGAAATATTACCCTATTGTGCTTCCACTCGCATCACATATTTTGAAAAGAATTACTTCGTAGTTATTCTGAAAAACAGGTTATTGATGACAAATGTCATGCATGGTGGTAGGGCTCTTTCTGATACTCGCCTGGCTAACTACCACACTCAAGTTGAAAATCTGCCGCCAAATACCAATAGGTGTGTTCCAGCGGTTGCACTTGAGAGCCAGTTCCTCCAAAGATTTAGCGTGTCTACCAACTTAGGCTGTATCGTTACTTAAGATCAGGTGAGATTATAGCTATAATGCTAAGTGTTATCCATAAAAAAAAAAATGTCGTCTTCTTCCAATACAAATTTTCCTGAAGACACGTTTTGCGTTCCAGAATCAATGCCACCAGAGATTTTTGGGATAAAATACCGTGACCACGAAGGCTGAAAAGCTTTCGAAACGTCGGGATCAAAATTTAATAAATAACCGCGATAAAATCCGTTTAAATTAGTTTTATTTCAATGAATAATATTCGCGTAAACCTAAGAAATCATTACAAAATACTATGTTACACAGAACCACTGTTTACTAATTTGGCAAAATTTGTTCTCGAAATTCTTTCTTTACAATATTAAAAGCCAATTCGGAGAGAATCTATAGCGCCGTTGGTTTTTTGTCAAAGACGGTAATTTTCGCACTAGTGTACAGTAACCCCAAATGTAGCCAGCGGCAACACTGTTCACAGTTCGTTCATTCGTGGTGTTGATTCCAAGCGGGCTGCGTATGTGGATTCTATGTTTCTATCAGGTTTAGTTGTGTTGTGTTTGAATGAGTGCTAAATTGATTTCAAGTAATATTGCGGTACGTTGAAGTGAACAAAACATTACATTAGTGATATTTTGTTTTTACAGTTTATGGCAAATTACATCGTAGTTATAATAACTACGATTTGTGACAATGTCCTATAAATCCACGCTTGACAGCTTCTGTGGAACACCGTTTTGGGTAAGTGGGCCTTTGACCATGTTGTATCATTTCATGAACAAACGCTCTAAATAAAAATATAATTCTTGAGAATTTTATAGGTGCGTAAGTACCTATTTCAAGTTGACCAATTTCACTAGCCAAGTAGATAGGCTGTTTCTGGGGTCAGTTCAGTGGAGGTCAAGTGTCAAATAAAATTTTATAAAGAAGTTTTTGGTTATTTCAACTAACCCTAAAGTTCACACTTTTATTATATAAACAACATTAAACGAGAGGAAAGCAAACTTTTACCGTAAAAATAGGTTAAATATAAAGGAATGAACATGTACATAAAAAATCACGAATAGTGTAACATGATAATTTATTTTATCATTATAATTTTGTGTTTTCAATGTATTTGTAGTTTAACCACATGGAATAACTATCTCCAGTTTTAGTAATCTTCAAATACTTTTTTTTTTCAGTGAATACATAAATAATAATTTCATCTTTGACTTCATTAACATAATTTGATTACAGCAGCTTTTTAATGATATTATAAACTTTCAGAATCATAAATCTTTTTTATTATACCAGTAATTTATGCCTTATACTGTTTTTTTTTTACTAAAGTGATCTCATCCCAACTCTTGATAATCATGTTATAACAATTGATGTTTTGTTGATTGTTACAATATATTATTTTGATTATTGTATGTTTTTCATATTTGAAGTTCCTAATAGGTAGTCACAATTTATGCTTTGCAATGCCTTTGGTTATTGTGAGACCCCAAAGCTTGGTCTTCTTAACAATAGACCTCACCACATCTGTAAAGCTGGGATGGTCAAATGGGCAGAATCACTAAAATTTTTGATGAAAATTTAGTGCTTTTTAAGCTCTAATTTAGTAAAAATTATAAAACTGCTAGCTTATACATAAGCTGGCATTGTACTGCTAGTTATAACGCTCATTGTGTTAAGCAAAACTACATGATAGCCATCATAATTTAGTGCATATTGAGTGCTCTCAATATATGTCAGAAAAATGTATTTTTTATTTTTTTGTGTTTTATGATTTTGTTGTTTTTGAGTTTGAAAATGTTTGGACATATATTGGAAGCACTCAATGAGCACTAAATTATGAATGCTAACACTTAGTTCTGCTTAGCACTATGAGCATTGTAACTGGCTGGTCAATGCTAGCTTAATTAGAAGCAGCTTTCTAAAATGTGTAACAAATTCAAAAAAAAAAATTATCTATATTTCTTTGACATATATTAGAAGCACTCAATGAGCACTAAATTATGATGGCTATCATGTAGTTGTGCTTAACATAATGAGCGTTATAACTAGCAGTACAATGCTAGCTGACGTATAAGCTAGCAGTTTTATAATTTTTAATCATCCTGTTTGGGCGTAAAATATGATTATGCAGCACTAAATTAGTGCTTAAAAAGCACTAAATTTTCATCTAATATTTTAGTGATTCTGCCCATTTGACCATTCCAGCTTTACAGTTGTGATCTCACCTCTAAAGCCAATGTTTAATTATGGTAAAAGCTGTTGACAATCAAAGATTAAAGAGTATTTCTCTTTGTGATAATATAAATAGGTTATTGGGTCCTTCAAAAGAGGTATCTAAACAGGCCAGCATGACAGCCGTGACTGACTACACGTGACTACTACTTTAAATATACATAGAGATTTAACTTTTTAATTAATTAAAATGTAACTGAAATAGAATAAGTAAGGGCTTGGTCTTTTTAATAATTAATGTATATCATCAAAAACAAGTAAATGCTCATTTGTTAATCATTATTCTTTCATGCATCATTTCAACCATTTATTTTTTCATTAGTGGTATTAACTTTACTACACATGTTTTTTTAAGTATAATTAATTATTTCCAATGTAATAGTATTTAGAAAGGGTCATTGATATATGACGAAAGAAATATTACACATTAGTGACTTACATGACTATATTAATTTATTATAATAATAACTCTATTGTTATATTACTTAAAAAGAAAACCATTTTAATGATTATACTTGCTACTAATTTACATATTTTACTGAAGTACTTTGAAGAAGTTAATCAATCTACATAAAGCATTATTGTTTTAGTGTACAGCATTGTATTATAAGGGTCTTTCAGATTAATCGAAAAACATATTATAAGAAGTGGAGGCTTTAGAAGTACTTAAAATATTCCTTCGGCTACTATAGGGGTATGCAGTTGGTTCATTTGTGTAAACTATAAAATGTGTTGGTATCTAAGTAAAATAATATCTTTCCTCTAAGCAGCCTGACTGTTGAAATACCTTTATCCTGCAAAATTTTGCAGTCAATTAATCTTGTCTTCAGTAGCTGCGGTGCATAGAGAGTTGCCATAGCTTTTTCGAGGAAATAATTTCAAGTCAACAATGCAGTAGTGAAACCTCAGTTGTTGCAAGAGTCTATAAGCTACAGTAATTGCTTATCATCAGGCATGCCATGCTTTTGCTTGACGTCTTACCTGTTACTAAAATAATATGGTCTTCTAATTTAATTTTAGTACAATATAGTTATCATATAATACAATGTGACAATATATTATCATAATTATGCACGTTAATTGACTTAAGGAACTCTCGAAAAAAAATTCCTTTGCGCTTAAAAAATAATCGGGAATTTACGTGACACTTAAGTTTGAGAGATAAAGGTAATAGAATAGGAGGTTCAATGACATTAGGAAATTCATCCCTTGGGGATGTTGCGGTAGATTAAGTATAAGAAAATACAATTTACAACCCAGAGTATTGTTAGGGATGTGTAAGACTCAACCGATGCTAGTTCCGAGAATACCCACTAAAAGCCCACTGCCATCTGTCGCCTTCCTGGGGTTATTCGGGTTCGATCTAGCAATTACCTAGTTAATCCCGTCCTGATGTTAAGACAATCCCAACCAGGTAGCCTGGAAAGCTGCCCTGACAGACGGTCGGACTTGTGCAATGAAAAGCTGGTCTCCTGACCCGTCCCTCTCTGTCCGGTTTTAAATACTGGGACCCGGCATCATCTATCATGATTTACTTATTTTTGTAGGATCATAATGAAAAACGATTATGCAATTATGGTTTTGAGTTCTGAAACATTAACTTTTGGGGGGCTAAGCTATATAATAATCTGCGGAAAGAACATAGAGAAACTGAACGATTTAATATATTTAAGGCTAAGTTAAACTAATATTCCAATGATCATAGGATATTATGAGATCAATGAAATGAAACGAATGTTATTTTCATTAGGTGAACTATCTTGTTTTGACTAATAAATTATTTAAACCGAAAAATTTGCATGGTGGTAGGGCTTTTTCTAATGCCCCCCTTATGTTGAAAATCTCCTTCCAAATGTCAATAGGTGTCTTCCGGCAGTTCCACTTGAGAGCCAGTTCCTCTTAAGGTATAGCGTGTCTACCAACTTGAGCCTTATCATCACTTAAGATTAGGTGAGATTATGGCCATAACGCTAAGCTTTAACTATTAAAAAAAATCCAATAGAAAAATACAGTCTCGGATCCGTTTCCAAGTTCAACAGATGCGATATTAACCAGCGAGGAGCATTTAGCTTTATATATATAACGTCAAGACAACTAGCATCTTCTAAATAGACATGTAACCGGTTTTATAAACCGTTTTTAGAAAACACTGATCAAACTAGTGGTATAAACTTATGTTCATCTCAATTCAAAGTAAATAATGCTAGCAGAAAAATATATTTTTAATAGATTCATCAAGGCTATTTAAATATTAACACTTCGTCTGTAAACGTTTTTTTCGCACCTTCCGTCTGTAAACGGGGGTCTTTCGCGTCCGACCACTATTTCACCTCCTTCATACATTCAAAAAAATCTGAAAAAATTCATGGGATTACATGAAACATTCATTTCAAAGAATAAATGTTAAAAATATCGAAAATTTAATTTATTCATAATTTTTTTGTTAAATAAACAAAGAAAAACAGAAAAAAAATTCAATTTACAAAAAAATTTGTAATTCAAAGAGAAATAAAGATATTTAAATTTTTCAAATTGGAAATTGAAGGTGAATAGATTACCTTCAAGAAAAAAATCATTTTGTCCCGATAATTTTAAGTGAAATGCTTTAGTTTTATAGATGAAAACAGGCAATAAATAAGGTACGATGCATTGCTATAAAAATACATTATATTTAATTAATATCTTTTTCTTCACAATAAAAATCATATTAAACTTATATTATGTTATTACTATTATTATTATTATTACTACTACTATTATTATTATTATCACTATAATTGTTCACTTAATAATAATAATTATTCAATGCAATGTGCACAACACACGATGCGATGCTCTTCGCACACTGGCCTTTTACACTTCGCGCAACAGTATTGCGTTTTACGATCGCTATCGTGTTTGCAATAATAGCAACGTTTCCTTTTTTCCAATCTATCGGATCCCAGAAGTTGCCTATCTTCGATTTCGGTTCCCGACAGGATCTCATTGATGCCGGTTGTCAATGATCGATGCAATCCGGGTTGCATTACACGGTCTTGCAAATGTGGCTTTATCAGCGACAGAGCCAGATCACCTCACTTTCGCTATCCGTCGACTCCAAATCAGAGACACTAATCTCACTTGCTTCACTATCAGCCTCTTCGACCGCGTCTATCTCCTCTTCACTTTCATCGCCTCCAAAATGAATTGTTTCATCGCGTTTACGTAGTACGCGCGTGACTTCGGCTGCCGATCGCTGCTCCATTTTCAAAAAAAGCTAACGAAAAAAAATTCCAGAAAATTCCTGATGAATGCTGATGCCAAAAAGACAAGAAAGCAGAAAAAAAAGGTTTTTTCAACTTACCTATTTACTACACGCCGTCTGTAAACGGGGGTCGTTCGTGTCCACTCCAAAATTTGTGCGCTTATCACAACTATTTGGAAGGTACTGGAAATTTGAAACTTTGGTATCAGTTCCCCCTCCTATATAACTTTTTTTAGGGGTAGAAAGGGAAGCCATCCCTACCCCCAATTTTCCAGTACGAACTAGTTTTAGTTTTGCTCGGACACGAACGACCCCGGTTTACAGACGAAGTGTTAAGTATTTGTTGTTTATTGCGTAAACAAACTGTTTTTACTCATCCAATATTTATAAGAAAAGCGAATGAAAAGGCATAGGTAATTATGCACTTGAAAGTATTTTTACATTCCAGTTTTATTGTCGATGACCATGACTTAAGACATTTTTTAATATATTATAACCTTCAAGAAACTTGTTCGTTAAAGTACAAATTAATTTTACAAGTATCAGAAACAAATGTGGTAGATAAGCGAGAACAGTTCTTTAGTTAACGTTCGAAGGTATTTTCTATCTATTGTTGATATAGATTATTGTACTAATATTAGCACATGTCAACAATTATATGATTCTAAGAATGATTACAGTGATTACTATTGTATTTTGTCGAGGGTATTGGGAATCGAACTTAAGTTTCATGTTATAAAAAGTTGACCATTTGAAGGCTACTATGTTTACTTAATGTACTGACTAATAATACCTGAACATCGTCCAGCGCGATGTGGAGCAGCTATAGGTATTTGATATGACACCAAATTTCGAATAACTAATTTTATTATAAGTAATAAACATCAAAAAACAGAAATATATTGTCTTATAAAAAAATGCTATACTTTATTCAGATTCTATGTGTAAGCATCATTACTGTATAACACCGAAATGTACATACAAGAATACAAATAAATATAAAACAAATCATTCCCGTTGTTCTAGAAAACGTATCTATAGATACGAACAATCCATGTATTTTAATTAAACGGAGTGACGCAATAGCCTTTGATCAGGGATCTGAGTAATCTGCAAGACCCCAGTTAATATGAGTTCTTATCATAATTTTAAAACTAATCTAGTAAATAGAATAGGTCTAGTAATCTAAGTATAGTAATGTCTAATATATTTTATAAATGTGAAAATACGTTCCTAAAAACTGTTTATTTATCAGTCAGCGAGTACCGGGGCTTTGATTAAACAGATGACGTCTCGTACAATGATTGCGATAGACAAAGATAACGCTATGTGAAACTGACTATATAGGTCCTGTTCTCGATGTTATAAATTAAAAACCGGGTATTATAAAACTTTGGATGTTTTGTAATATTCGTTATTGGCTGAGTGCCTTCTACATTTGCCCCACAAGCCTCGTGAAGCTGTTAAAAATCATCAAGCTAGTAGCATTAGTACGGTCGAAAAAAAAGAAATGTTTATTATTCGACTAAGTGCTTTGTATGTTTGCCACCAGGCCTGGCGAAGCCTAGCCTAGACCGTTAGTCAGGTCTGAAAATAGAAATATATTTCATGTAGGTTTAGTATTTTGATTACAATTTCCCCTCATGTCAGGTGATGATGTACCTTAAGGTGATAAGACGCAAAGTTTAGGACACTTATAAATGCTTGGCAACAGATTTCCAAATTGAAAATGATAACTAACGTGCGCATTAGCAAATGTTCTACTTCCATAATATGATTTGTTTCACCGAAAGCACAGCCTCGTTGTAGGGATTGAACTCGTGTCGGTCAACGCGGTGTGAGACACCTTAGTACAGAGCTAGCAAACAAATCTTGCAATAAAAAATTCTTAACTAATATTTACTTCGTTTTAGGAATAGATTCAGAACGCGATCGTAAAATAATGAAACTTTATATTCAATGTTCATAATGGATATCATAGAATTTTCATAGCCTAATTGATTTTGATAATTGTAGCTTGTTTAAGGGTATGTAAATTATATTTGAAGGATTATTTTAATAAGGGTGATGAAATCATGAAATATAACGAGTATCTAAATTTGTTTAGTTGTTAACAGGATTTTTTTTTGTCTTAACAAGCTCAATTAGTACAAATACAATTCACAAATGATAACATTTGACAGTCGCGGGACGATTTTTATACGCCGCGAATTGAATTATTGACTTCGAAACAACTTCAATATATACTGGAACCACCACTATGCTTGGTATCACCACGCAATCTGATATCAGCTTTTATTTAGTTTTACGCCGAATGTAAATCTTTTTAGATCAAATATTTTCAATTTCGATTTGAAAGTTTATATTTTTTTTATTTTACGTTTTAATAATGATGGTTAAGGCCTTATTACATTCCGTTACCTTATGATTTTTACACGATAAAGCTTCCTAAAATTTTTAGCTTTCTTTACCCACTTTATCATTGTACCAAGACACACAAATCCATTCAAGTTTTATTCACATTGTCATCCTGTTTTTAACGCGTATAGTCGTCTGTTCCAAACAAAACTATGAAATTGTCGTCAAACTAAGTTCTCACTATTGGCCTTCATGAACTTGATCGATCACGCTTATTGCATATTTATGTGTCTCTAATAGTAGTTTTACGTACACTACTCTTGTCCTAAATAATTGAAGTTATTGGTAACTTACGTTAGCATTTCTAAAAACTTAATTTGGAAGTAAATTTTTGGTACATTTGCAGTAGGCGATAATATTACGCTGCTAGAGGTTGCAATTCGATCGCTTTACTTAAATTGAGTTTAAGAAACTAGAACAACCACAAATTTCAGCAAAATAATAGGCTTTTTTATATTATTAATGTCTGTACCTTAATGAGCACTGCTCAGCACTTCATAATATGTTATTTTGCGTTTAAGTAAAATGTACAAAAAAAAACGTTTTAAATATTCCATAGTGAAAATATAATTCCCGTCATAAATACTTTTGTGTACCTAATTAGTGATTACCGAAGTTATTGACAAGTGAGTGACAAACCTAAGTTGACAGTATATATTGGCAAAGCGCTGACAGTTCTAACGAATTGACCTTAGATTGTCAAACGTAGTCTTGTAACTGTTCTGTTTATATGAAACTTCTTTTATAAATTTTCAAGTATCAAATAGTTGAATACCTAATATACAACAGGTAACAACAATGTCCTTTTAAGCTCTATTGGGCGTTAAAATAATATCAATTTATGCCACAATAAAATACAAAGCACTTTTCCCCGCTTCTATAACAATGTTATGGTGTAAATGAATATGGTCAAAAAATATTGATGATATTAGATTTATTCTTGTAGCTGTCAAATGTACTGGTTTTCTGATATTATACACTAGTGTTTAATTTTTATAACTGTCTAAATATATAATAATAATTATTAATGATACCAAAAGTTTTATGTGTGCAATTCTGCTTAATTTATCTCATTTATATTTTTACATATTACTATTATTAATTATTTATTAATTTTATAGTCCTTAATATTGTAAATAAAAAAATAGTGTGAGTGTAGTATTTATGTTAAAAAAAAGTCGCCAACCAAAAGTTGCCAAAAATTTACCCGGCTTTGAGCTAGAATTACTATTTTATTGAGTACTTTTATTGCTAGAGTTTATTGAATATGTCACACATAATAAATTCCGACTCGAAAAATCTTTCATACTAACTTGGACTGTCACATCATAAAACTTGAATTGTAAGAAATACCTTCTTACAAAACAAACTTATCAACCCGCAAATTAACACGAGTGTTGATGAGGCGATCATGTGTAACTACCTAAATATAGATTCAGCAATCTACAACCACAAAAATAATAACAAACTGTTTTATCAAAAACATAAAATTACTTTTCAAATAACGTGTACCTACGGATGTCGACATGAAAACCAGAGGTGAACATTCAACTCATTAATTCGTTTGAATCGTAAAGCAATGTGCATACATCAGCTCGGATCGAAGTAACTATGAGATTTAGTGTATCAGTATTTATAAGCATTTAGCGCTTTTACATAAAATCAGCAGGAATGTAATAAAAATTATCACTAATATTACCATAACATAGTAGTTCAAGGTTCCAAAAATAAAAACTTTGTTTTATTACAAATTAAACAACCGATAAATCTCTTTATTAAAATGTATAAAGATATAGAAAACCAAACATGGTGCAAAAAGATGCATTCAAAAACTAAGAAAACTATAAAAAAATAGAAGAGTGATGGATCCATAGATCAGTAAAACAGCATAACATCTACAACTGTACTTTATGCAAATCGGCACTGATCGTAATGCTGTTTTACTTCTTTGACTATATGCACCGTGATAAGTTGCATTTCAACTACATTCCAGTCTTGTTATTTTAGATCTGATGGATCTAACAATTTTTTAGTTTGTTCGGTCCATTTTTTAATTTTAGAGCGTAACGCAAAATAGTTCGTATTTTAGTATTAATTTTTGGATTGAAACCATTTTAAACCATAGTTCACATTTAAACTGACCTTAACTTAGACAGAAAGTAGTGAAAGTGCTAATTATTAGAAACTTAACTTTACCAATCGTTTATCTTTATTAATCTAATTCCATTCGCAGAACCGGCACAAACAGAGCTGACTTTAGGGATTTTGATATATGAATTGAATACAATCTCGCATTTTTATACTATTCTTACTTATTTTGATCTGGTAACGCTGCTCCTATTCCTTAGAAGCAGCAAACTAATAATAACTGGCTTTGAGAACTGCGATCCTTTTTCAAATTAGTCAAAAATAGTAATAGGTTGCAATTACCATTGTATATTCGTGTTTTTTATTTAATACTGTTAAAATATAATTGATATAGTAAAATACATTATAGATGCTTTTTTACTTATTTGGTAATTTATACACGGTACATTAAAGGAAAACTTAATTCAAACAGCTTTCTCAACAAGTTATCTAGTGGTGACTAGGAAAGCTGTTCGTTAAGTGCATAGGAATAACAGGAAAGTTAATGGGTGCCTTGTGACGGTCTAATTTGAATAATAATTTCTATAGCATATACTTGGAGTTTTAGGAAAATCCTCTTTGCCTGTACTCATACGATGTGTATATTCTTTCATCTACCATTTTGTTTTAAACGTATATAGTTCTTCGTTGATTTATCGTTTATAACAAAAGAAAATCTTTTAATCTAAAAGAAATTCTTGACTTACAAGACATAGGTATATCTAGTTTGTACGTCAAAAACTCCAACTTTTGTAATATCTAAAAATATCCGTGACTCAGTTTTAATCTCGACTATTTCATTTCTTACTAAACAATGCTTATAATTTTAGTAGCTACATAACTGATATAAATATACATGTATAGCAGTAATTCTGACTTATATACAGTGATATAAAAGATGTCTAATATCTCAATCACGCAGTGTACAATTATTCTCATTCTACAAAAATCACTCACAAGTGAACAGCGAACCAGTGATCTTTCGATTCATGAGGACTTATTACCAATGAATCTCCCTATAACCACGCCATGTAACTTTTTGTTTGGTTTATAAATTTCATTTGTAAATGGGTTTTTTCCTATCCAAATAAATTTATTTATACATCTATTTATCCATCTTTTTTTATATTTGCATATATTTTTAATTTGTTTTTAACTGTGTATTAATTTTCAGAATAGCACTGCCACGTGGTATACGGACAACCCGGAGTTGACACCATGCTTCCAAAATACCGTTCTTGTTTGGATCCCATGCTTATATCTTTGGGTTTTTGCGTTACTTGACATCTACTATATTATACACAGCAAAGAGAGAAATATACCATGGAACATATTAAACATAACGAAATTGATCATAACATGCCTTTTGATAGTGTTAAAATTTGTCGATCTGGGTGTAACCGTTCACACGTCATCAAATGGAGAACAGGAAGTCTATAATGCCGATTACTATAGCCCAATCATCAAAATATTAACATTCGTAAGTATGCTAATTTATATTTTCAGACCATAACTTTTTTTATTTTATTATTCCAGTTTTATGGTTGTAGTTATAACTAATATCATCTAATTTCGTTTAAAAAAACAACAAAAATTATTTAAAAATTACTTGTATGAGTTTCACTTATTTATAAACAGCGATGAGTATTATGGCGTGTAATTTTACTATAGAATCCTGAACTAAGTATTGCCGGTCGTGTTTGATTTATGTGTTCCTTAAAAAAATATAATTTACGTTTTTAGTTTAATTCACTTGCTAGCATAATCGTTGTAGAATCCCAAGTGTATGCGAAAACATCTTGCTTTTTACATTATTCCAAAAATCAATCCCATATTTCGTTATAGGTACAGTTATTAATGCAATTTCTAGTATCTGGAAAAACTATCAATTTAGGTAACTAGGTAAACTTACGCGTAAAAAACATTATCTCAATTCAAAATGACGTCTAAATTATTAGAGCTATTTGCGATAACCAGTGACATATATACAAGAATTTCTCATTTAATTTATTATTAGAGATTATGGGTCCTGCATAATTCCATATGCGGGCCTGTATTAAATCGAAAACTAAAAACGTAGCACTCCTGCTGCCATCAACTATTTAATCATTTTAATGTATCTTGGATGCAATTATTAAGACCCAAACAAGTATGATATGTAATTAAGTATACCTACAATAATCTCCCTGTAATACACTAGGCAATGCATTATAAATTCTAAACAAATCATACAAGTTTTGTATTTTCATCCTTTGCATAAAGGTACTAGGAGAGCACCTTTCTAACATTTTGATTATTTATCAATGCCAACAATCCTCATGCTAATTATAGTGATATTATTAAATTTCAGTGAATTACAAAACATTTGTTGGTGTAATGGACAATACAAATGCGTTAATGTAAATTATAATGGGGTATATATTATAATAACGCCCACAGACGAGTAAAGGCTTTACAATATGCGGTAGAGTGTAGAGTAGAGAGCTTAGTACTGGAAATGTAATTTGGACGAAATTTGAAGGGTTTCACTGTTGTATTATTTACGAGGGACTTCGATAAAGTCGAGTTTCAACGTTACTTCTCGCACTCATATAATCACACGAACGGTGTCCGCGACTCTGTTCGCGTGGAATTAAAAACTATTTATAATTTTTGTCTGTTTTTTTACTTTTATCAATACAGCCTTGCTCTTATTGATGATAGTGTTTTTTTTTTTCGACCTGACATACGCTGTTAGCCGTAAGGGCTTTGACAGCTTCACCAAACTTTTCGGCGGCGATGACGGCGGTTACGCGAGCGTTACGCGGACACGTGCGATTGGTTGAGACAGCAGGGAGAAGCGCGAGAATCTTGTTATTTTGTCGACGGGATCGGTGAAGTAGTTACGTGGCCGGCGCGTAAAGCGTTTAGCATACGGATTGGGAGTGTAGCTAACTAACTATTTTGGGGTTGGGATGAACTTCGGCCTTTTCGAAAAATTTCTTTGTGACATCTTTAATATATGCATATATGGACGAAAGGTCCATATCTTTATGTAAATCTACAATATGGACATAAGGTGGGGCTTGGACGGCTATGCGCATGAATCTGTTTTGCAATACTTGTAGTTTGCGAAGGGCGGTGCGCGAAGCGTGAGCGAATACGGGACAACTGTAAGTAAGTAAGTGGACGAATACATACTTTGTATATTGTGAGTTTATGTCTGAGTGACATTTTGCTCTTAGAGGTGGTTAGATTGCGTAGCAGATCCAGCCGTGTAGGCTTTTTTCTGCACGTAATCTATATGTTTGTTGTAGGTTAGGCGCATATCTAAAACTACACCAAGATATTTAGTTTGACTAGCCAAGGGGTTATTGATAATAGCGTGATGTTAAATAATTCAGCGCCTTCCACAATGATTGCTCTATTTTTAAAATCCGACTGGTAGTTCCTAAGATTAGCGCGTTCAAACAAACAACCAAACAAACCTTTTCGCTTTACAATTTTAATTACCTTTTATCCGCGGCTTTGCTCACGTTAATATTGATTATGTCAAACAATTCTAATTCCGGTACCCACTATTTTAAATAAATTATATCAAAGGAGACTAATATAAGAACAATTGTGCTTGTAGTCATTTATACTCGGCCGCTCACGATTTTGGCGATACTGGCTTACACATAATAAAGAGATATATGCTGTCGCGGGCTTTTTTTGTACGACTGTTTAAGATAAACATTTCCATTAAACATTATGTTCGTGTAACTCTAACGGTTTTTGCAGCGCACACTAGAATAGCTCGCAGATGGCAGAAGTTTTTCCTACTCACTGGACACTTATCGTTATATCTTGGACAATTCACATATATAGCATAAGCTATATAATTGTAAAGTTTCATTAAATTCCATTCAGTAGTTTTTACGTGACAGAGTAACAAACATACATACCTCCATACTTACAAACTTTCGCGTTTATAATATTAGTAATATAGATTAGTAACTATATATATGAAAGATGTAATAACATGTCTCCAGAGTAACTGTACACTTTTATCCGCAATAAATATTATATCTAAGAAGCTTAAGAAATTAAAAAAAACAATATCGGTCGTTACCTCGATGATTGGTTATTTGCAATACAATTTAAAGCATGTATTTTTTTTTATCAAAGACTATCAACCGCCCGCGGCTTTATTATCACTATATACATGTTAATTACTATTATCTCTTTGTAATATTAATATTATTGTAATATTAATGTATAGATAAACTATAATAAGTAGATACATATTATATCAGATTACGGAATGTGTATTTTTTGTTGTGATATCGTCATTGTCATGAATCTCGTGACAGAAAAAACCTTTCTTGTTATTAACATACCAATAAATATTTAAAGTAAAGGCAATTAACTATCTTTAACATTGTTTCTTAAATTACATAATTATATGTTGGAGACTGTTAGAATACACCAGAAGTAAAATAACAGTATATAGATTTTGTATGGTGTGAAATTATAGTTACACCTGGGACTTCATCCCCGTGGTCTTCTGTCATAAAATTGTAGGATTTATTTTATAACTGTGTGTGCATGGTGTTACTATGCTAATTTAACTGTTACAAGCATAGGCTTTTTATATGAATATTGTAGTCTCCTTCATATTGCTATAATTATAATACCAAAATCCATCAAGACGTTCATTACTACATAATTTTTATTTTCTATATAAAATGGTTTTGCCATCACTATCGATATCGATAACAAGCTGCGCCCTGATGAAAATATATTTATTATAGAGTGTTGGTCCGTGTCACAGTTTTCTTTTATGCATAGATAAGCGTTATTTGCATACTTTGGATTGATCTTTTATGTGAAAACAGTAATTATAGTTACAAACATTGCAAAACAAATTAGTCCACACATTGTTTTTTACTTTGTTCTACATTTATTTTTTGCTTAGATTAGAGTATATATGCATTTTACATACCACTCATGTGTAAACATTTCTATCGACACATACTTGCTAAAATTTAGTTGAATAATGTTAGGTTGAAGCATTTTATTATTCACCGAATCTTAGAACCATTAAGGACAATGACGTTGCGGGATTTATACAATGACGCTTACAAAGTACAAATATATCAAGATTACGTCATCAATGTTTGAAATTGAAATTGCGGTTTAAGTACTGTTTGTCACGCTACGCTATATATAAAACGGATATATCATGTCAAATAACCTTGTGAAGATAATTCTATTATAAAAACTACATAAAAATCAGATGTTTCCTTTAATATTATTACATATATATATTCTTAGTTCGTATACGGATAGAATATTGCATGAAATATTAAGCTTAATGCTTTTAGTGAAGAATTTTTATGTTATAAGCTAGAATTATTTTTTATTACTTTTATAGAATATTTGAGTCTCGGTTTTTGCTTTTGACGTTTCTAAGATGAATAGTAGACATCATATGTATAAATGTGTTATACAATTGAAAAATTGTTCATAAACTTAACGTGTATTACATTAGACAGTTACTGGACTTTATTAAGTTTATTCTAACAATTAACATTCATTGTAATTTAGTTTATTTTCTAATAAGATCACAATTTTTCTGAAAAAAAAAATATTATTCATGGTTGAACAGGCAATATTTGACTTACTTTATGCACCAGTGATAGAGTATTACAACAAAGTAGTAATATCCTTAAATAAGTAAACTTTATAAAATATCTGCATATTTTAAAATTCACTGTGCGGCGCTTGGCCTCAGTTGCATCTGATGGAAAGTGAAGAAGCCGAAGGTGTAGCGCGTTAATATAATATAATAAAATAGCCTCAATAACTTAATTAGTAGTAGTAATAAGTAATAATTCTTCTTAGTTATAGTCGTTTAAAAAAAAAGAACACTTTTTTGTAGAGATATTTTCAAGATTTAGGTCTTTAAATTGTTTTTTTTTTTATTATTAGCAACCAATTAAATTATTACTGTTATGATAGCCATTTTCCTCTATGATTTTTAAGTATATTTTCATAATTAGTTGGGCGGTGACTTCTACATGGGTGACATTGTATAGATTACGAATATAAAACACAGTTCATTTATCTTTCAGTCGTAGTCGTTTTCAAACTAGACCTTATCAAATTGTTTTATCTGGATATACGAAGTTATTCTTATATTCGGTTACATATTAAATCCACTTGAGTCTTATCATTGATGTTCGACTACCGTCTTCCTGGTTAGTGTTTCACGTAGGCAGTAGGACTTAACAATTATGTTCAATAAAATCGCAATTACCATGCACACATCAGCTACGTTGACACGGTTAGGCGAGTTGTGTTCCAAGTTTCAAGTCAAGTGTTCATTGATCTCTTGGTTTATTGTGTAACAAGAACAGCCAGGTTATATATAGGTACGGGTAGGCTCGCAGGCATTGCTGTTTTCTTGATGGTCACGTTGTCTTTCACAGTGCCGACATGCCTAGTCATGGTGCTAGAAGAAAAGGAAATTGAGGCTCTCTCACATATACTTCGCGCAATACCTTTAGACAATGATGTTTGAACCCTGTTATACAATACTAACAGACTTATTTCGTCTCCAAATTTCGCAGTACAAATAAAAATGGAAACTGTAACGTTTAATACTATTTAATTATGCCAACATTCAAGATAATTTGTAATAAAATGTTTCTTATTAGTTGCGTACAATATTAAACATTGAGTTAAATATATTTTTCACTGTTTAATTACATACTATGTAAATAAACAATGGTACAGTGAGAATTAGGATAATTGTTTGACCTTGAAGTCTTAAAAAATGTTTCAGGGTCTGTCAGCAACGTTATTATATTATAACAGAAAATATGGTATGCGGGCTTCAGGTGTACTATTCTTCTTTTGGCTTCTTTTAATTTTGGCGGGATTACCTGAACTCAGATCTCGAATCATCACGCACTACAATTTAAAGGACGATGAAAACGTGCAATATAATTTCGTCAGTTACATGGTATACTATCCTCTCATAGTACTTATGTTTATACTCAATTGTTTCGCCGATTTACCGCCAAATGATTCGCCTTATAAGTATGAAAAGGTAAGTTTATGTTCTTAACCGAGGATAAAATTATTTCTTTCTCGATAAAAAAATCATTATCAGTTTCAACAATGTTTTATAGAATCAATGTCCTGAAAACGGTGCAGGATTCCCTAGTAGACTGACGTTCGGTTGGTTTGATCCATTGGCTCTAACAGGATTTCGTAGAAGCTTAACTGAGTCGGACCTATGGGCATTGAATCCACCTGATTCTTCGAAAGAAGCCGTACCTAGATTCGAAAAATTCTGGGCGAAGACCTTAAAAAAACAAGAACTGTAAGTGTATTATTAAAAATGTGTTTTACTTAATATCTATTGTAATAATAACCTTGCTTTTAACCAAATGCTATTTTAGTTCCAGTGGCACTAAAGCCACGTACCGTAAAACATCGGCCAGCGTCAATTTTAAACCTGAAAATGAAAGGAAACCAGCGTCTATTCTCCCAGCTCTTTGTCTTGCATTTGGAGGGCAATTTTTGTTCGGAGCTCTTCTTAAATTGTTCAACGATACGCTTATGTTTGTATCACCGCAACTATTAAAGTAAGTATGGCATGATGTAATAATGTTATTAATTTTAATTTAATATACATCAGCTCTAGAAAATAAATATAGGAGAAAAATTTTAGTGGACCATCTCTTTCTTTTAAATTTTGTATTTAAAAAAATTGCTAGGTTTGTTAGTATTTATATATCACCCTAAAATATTTTTACTTCATGAAGTTTTTAATAAGAATCTCTCTGAATATTGATATATAGATAAATGGGAACCTGGAGACGGTGATAGGCTACTTTTATTCACCAAAAACTTAGAATTGAGGTAAAAAGAAGGATAAGCTTTGTATGAAACTTTTTATTGCGTCTTCCGATTTGTATAATACAATCAATATTACCGCGAGAGAAGCCGCAAAGGTGTGATGTCAATGTAAAAGCTAGTACCAATAAAATTATGATAAACATTTTCGGGTTCTAAAAATCACAAAAATTTAATAATGGTTTTTTTTCACATTTAAATCTATACAAATGTAAATATAAATTAACACTTGTTTACCATTGGATAATATTTCAAGTACGTTGTGAAATATTGATAAATGTGTTTAACTGTTGATTATACTATGACAATATAAAATCTTTATTACAACCTTCGTTATAACGAAAAACTTCATACAACGTAGATGTTAGTTCATTTAGTATTGAGTGTTACTTTAAATGGCATATTATATTGCTATTCAAAGAACCCTATAATGATCAATACTTTGGCTTTTAGACGGCAATAAACGTTTGTTAATGGTATATTTTACTCTTTAATTTACAAATGCCTGCATCTTAAGTCTTAAAGGAGTAAAATTCCGCTGTCTTTATTTTGTTTTCCTCATGAAACGAAAATTTTCTAATGTGCAAAAATTTGAGTCTTCTTCTTCTTAGCCCTTATCCCACCTAGGTAGGGTCGGCACAACATGTTTTCTTCTTCCACTGAACTCTATCAGCCGTCATCTTAGAATTTACTCTATTTAAACACATATCATCTCTCACACAGAAATTCATATCTTCTTCGGCTTTCCTATTCTCTTACATACCTTCATACTTAACATGAAAAAAATGCAGAAATGTGCAAAAATTTGGGTATAAACAATTTTTGAAACGGTGATATGTTAAAAAGCAATGTTAACTAAAATATATTATTAATCATGGTTTAAGTAAACAACTTATCGCAAAGATGCGAACTACAGCTTTCTCTTGCTCTTCGTTTTGTAATATGGAACCGGTTTGGACTAACTGTAAGATATTTTCCACGCAAAGATTTTATAATCGAATGCAAACCGATAAAAATGTGACAAGTAATAGAGCTGTTATCGACGCTACTACTATCAATTATATTAGGGAATATTATCGTGGTTTTGTTAATCACATACATTAACTAAAATGTACGAAAAGTTATTTGTCAGGTAGTCATTATTTTGCTCCCGTGATTTTATTTTTAACTAGCTGTGTCTGCGTCTTCATTTGCGTAGAACTAAAAATATTTTTACCCGTTTTTGTAACTTGTTCCAATACAGCTTTACTCCTATTGGTATTAGCGTACTCTTAAATAGCCTTCCGTAATGACTGCTCTATGAAAGACAAAAATATTTTTTGAAATCCGACTGGCGGTTCCAAGATTAGCTCGTTCAAACAAGCAAACCTTGTCGCTTTATTATATCAATAAAGATACGATACGTTTCCGAAAAATATTAATGACAATTCATAAAAATAATCATATATACGTTTACATCATTTATACAATTATCGGTGACATCGTTTTGAGTTCAATTTCGATATACAAACAGAGAAAATTTTGATTTCATGTTCGGAATGGTACTTTTTATCAATAAATTTGAAAAAAAAAAAGAAACAAATTGTAGACAGAACTACACAATTATATTATAAATTATGCTGTGTACGTCCATTGTTTATAGATTTAAAATTTAAAACAAGTTAAATGTAAACGTTTATGTAGGTAGATAATTTTGTTGTTACCATAAACAGGTTCACACCCATTACCGCATACACAAGGTTTTTGTGTTGTATCTGCCAGAAAAAAGTTTGAATTAGAAGCGACGATGGTTCAGTGGCAGTGAATTGGAATCGTACAATTAACTTTCAGCCTTTGGTGAAAGAAAACATCGCGATGGTACCAAAATATGGCGACAGGGCTATTATACATAACCCGTCTGTTTAACTGCCACTGTCAAATACCTATCATTATAATAGCACGACTAAATCCTCATATAGACTTGTAACTGTAATTCCATAATCTTAGGTCACGTTTGAAATCCAACACTAAACTTACAAATTAGAAATAAAACTAAACAAAATAAGCAATCCTGAAATTCAAGACAACCATTTTGGAATTGTGAAAAGTTCTTTGAGTAGTATTAATAGTCCTAATATAGAAATACTACATATACTTAACATACAGTTTCATTGTTAGTCCTTACGTATCAAGTTAAACGGATGGAATTTCCGGACTTATTGCTTATTGAATCATTGACTATCACTCAACCAAAATTTTTGATCAATTTTGTAAATTCATACATATATAAAATATATACTACTTTTTTACGCGCTATAAGTTTAGCGTTATACGATGAAACCCAAGATGGTGAATTTGCCAGAACATACCAATAGATTTTTGGCAGTAGATATTCAACTTGAGAGTGGTAGCTAGCCAGGTGGATATTCGAAAAAATCCTACCGCCATGGTAAACTTATCACTATATCTCTAAAACTACCATACCCATAGATTTGAAATTGAATATGGATTGTTCTTTTATGACGTAGACGTCGTAGTGAGTATTAAGAACAGATTTTACGATTGCACTCGATTGACGAGAACATCTCGAACGAAGTCGAAGGCACCATCATGGTGTGTATCTACTTATGACACCTAAAACGAAACAAAATGTCAGTTCTAGTCAAAAATATGTACATGGTTCTATTTCTATAATATGATATATTCTAATATAGTATACCGTTGCCTATGGTATCCCATGGTATAATTTGTGAGAAGGTGATTCGGAAAGAAACGTCAATGCAAATCCAGATGTAAAAAGGTTTATCGGCATGGCTGTGACGACCGCCGATAACTTACCGATCAATCAGTGATCGTCATTTTTATTAATTGTGCTGTGTCATAGCTTTGCCGTACTACGATAAAAAATGTTCGTCTTCACCTTGTACAAATAACAAATTCCTGATTGTTAAAGATAACATTAGGAAATTTCAATAAAACTTATAAAAGTACAAATCAATACATAATATCCACGTCATTGTACAAATAGAAAAAGTATATAATCATTTAATTAGTTATTATTTTCTTATGTACGAGATACTATAATTGTTCTTTAAACTGGATCGCTTTTAAATTCGTTATATTATTTCGAGTGTTAGTTTTCTCCTTGTCAAGAAATAAATGCCAAGACAATATTTCTATTTTTAAATTAATATGTGTCCAATAAAGCTTACTCTGTGCGTGTTTAGGGAAAGAAAAAATAGACCTAAGTATGATATTTTCTAAAGTAGAAGCATAAAGTAAACCAACTCACTAACATAAAGTTCCAAAGGTTAAGATTTAGTTAGTTAGTAAATTAAAATACCATTACGATATTGAAAATTCAAATAAATATATGAAGTATTGAATGTCGCTTATATTCCAATTTGGGAAGAAGCCGACGAGTGAGATATATTTATGTATGCTGTCATAGCAATTTGATGATGGGCCTAAGTAGTTTAAATCACAACAGCAAGTCTACAGTTCAGATTTCCGCTAGTACCAAATACTTAAAGCCCGCTTATGCAGAACGGATTTCATAATTCTCGAGGACCTGTGTTGTCTTGTGGGCCGTAGATTAGACACCTTTGCTGTAGGTCAAAATCACCATTTGGAAACGAAAATAAACCTATTTTTTATTGCATTAAAGTTCCATAAAATGCCTTATGTATTTTATTTAATCGTTCAGTTTATAAAACAAATGATATAGGTACATACTACGAGTACGTTGTACGACAACCGAGTGTTATAGTCTCACATTAATAACATACAAGACTTCTGTACTTGCAGGCTTCTTATAGGTTTTGTTCAGGGAGGAGAACCCGACTGGAAGGGCTACATTTATGCTGTAGCGCTGCTAGTATGCGCCACGGTTCAAACGATGCTGCTATCACATTATTTCACCAGAATGTATCTGGTCGGTATGAGGATAAGAACCGCCTTGACAAGTGCTATCTATAGGAAATCGTTACGTATGTCGAACGCGGCTCGGAAGGAGTCTACAGTTGGTGAAATTGTTAACTTGATGTCCGTGGATGCGCAAAGGTAAGTCGGTTTATATATTTATTTTTTTATTTTTCAATAACTTTGTTAGATTCAGCACTTTCAGGAGATATAAAAATGTTATCTTATCGTATGTGTGTGTTATTATTTCGTAATAGCCAATAAAGTAATACAAAAATTTAATGAAAATTAAAAAAAAAACAAACTTTGCTACTTTTAGCAAAATGGGATCATGTCAGTGATCTACTTATTTGAGAAATCTGTAAATGAATAAATTCTTTGGAAGGAATTAACAATTATTTCCTTGTAGTTATCCTATCAAATATAAGGGCCTATGTAATCTTAATACCTTTTTGAAATATTACTTTAATTGGTAATAAAAATTGATCTTCATAAAACCAGTTTTAAATCATTTCGTAATGTGTCGTGTAATTGTGAAGTATGATTACATTACTGCTAATTATCTCACTTTAGAACATATACATTTATGTACGCTTACATAGATAATAAAATTAAATATTTTCAGCGACCTTACACTTATTAAAATATATATTTTAGTGAAGTTTAAAATCATGCTAACATCCTGTTCAAGTTTATATGGGTTGAATTCATGATGAAATGTAAATTTATTTTAGAAATTGTTTTTTTTTACTCTTTAATGTTATGTTATATATGTTATGACCACAGTTTCACCTGATTTCAAATTACGATGTGACCTAAAATGATGGACATGCTATACCTAGTCGAGGGACTGGCTCTCAAGTGCATATTTGGCGACAGATTTTTAACTTGAGGGTAGTAGCTAGCCATGGCATAGCTAGGGCATTAGCAAAATATCTACCACCATAATTTGGTTCCTTCACGGTGTTTTTCTTGAACGAAAGTTCAGACTCATTGCAGGGGTTCGAATTCGTGTCCTCTGACGTGGCATCCATACACACTACCAACTCTGCTATCATCGCTTCAAATTGATTATAATGATTGTAATTCCAATATTCTCTAAATTATGAATAAAAGATAAAACAAAGCTATAATACTGCAAATATTTATTATTCATGTAACAGTAGTACATTTCAGTAGTACAAATATAACTAATAATGTGTAAGCAATACGTGGTTATTTTAGGATTTTAGGATGCATGATAACTAGAATTAATTACGACTAGATAAAAATTTACTATTTTATGCAATGTTGTGCAATATTATAACTTTGAACTTATGAAACCGTAAAATTATTTTGCGGTTCTAAAGTTAGGCGGACATATTTGTTTGCGAAGTAATCTTGTGGTTTTCGTAAAACGAGAATCAACCTTGTAGTTTATTATTGGAATAATAATAAATGAATAGTGTTAATGAATGTATTAATATTATAAAGCGAAAAAGTTTGTTTGTTTGAACGCACTAATCTTAGTAACTAAAAGTCGGATTGCAAAAAATATTTTTGTTTTTGCAAACGCTATTATTGAGAAAGGTTGTATGCTATTTAACATCACGCTACCACCATGTTAGGACACGATAACTGTCCAACTGGATTTTAAACTCTATATACTAGTGTGTAACATCTGTCATAGTGACATGTTTAGGTGTGTCGCATTCCGGAATCAACTGGCGTATATCCAGTAATTCAGCGACTTGGTAGTTATCTGTGATCACTTCCAAACGAAGACTAGATGAAGTCTGAAAGCTTTTTCTAGCAATGTGCAGATCCCTCCGATAAGTTTCTCGTTACAAACTTCTCCCCTTGGTCTTAGCGCGGATAATGCTTTGTACATTGCGAAAGGAAGTCCATAATGTAAATTTTTATTTACCACGCCATAAAAGAAAAGGATATCTGTAACCGACTGGGAATCTTTCACCGTGTAGGTACATAATAGTGATAAATCGGTCAGTGTCAGGTTTGTAGGCTGGCATTACGCAAAGACTCGATGTATATGTGATTGTTTTTGTTTGTGGGTAGTACTGTGCTTACCATCCGGTACTATTGTCACTTTACTTCCATTAAGAAAAAAGAATTTTAGTCATTTGTTTAATACTTCTTTCTAGATTTATTGAACTAACCGCATATCTAAATATGATTTGGTCAGCACCGCTACAGATAGCTCTTGCCCTATATTTCTTGTGGGGGATCCTGGGACCGTCTGTTCTCGCTGGACTCGCAGTGATGATCATACTTATACCAGTGAACGGACTGATCGCGAACCGTGTGAAGACCCTCCAAATCAAACAGATGAAATACAAAGACGAAAGAGTTAAACTAATGAATGAAGTCCTTAACGGCATCAAGGTAATTCAAAAAAACTTATAAAAAAACTGTGCGTTTATCCAGAAACTTTCCAACTAGAACCAAGTTATTACGCTGTTACGTTCTTTGTCTATAATATTGTTAAAAAATAAAATGAAAACGTTATTTAATTATAACTACACGATAACTTACACGAACTATAAGAATTAATAATAGAAGTTAAACGTAATTGGTATAAAAACCTTGAAAAATTGTATATATAAGCAAATAATCATTCGTGTATTGAAAAATGTGTAGACCATGTCTATTTGTTTGATGTGTTTTCCCATGGTTGTAAAACGTACTGTTGAGCGTACGTACGTACAAACGATCTGTGTGAACCAACTACAAATGCTGTTAACGTGTTTTTTAACATGAAGTGTTGACCTTGCCGGTTTTCACGATGCGGCGCTGCGACTTGAACAGCATCACCTAAGAAATCTTAACCATGTAATCCATATCACAAGATAGATTAGTGTAGAAGGAAGACTCATGTCGATCTTGTATTTATTTATTTATGCTAGACCATAACGCTAGGGCTGACATATAAAAATCAGTTGCCGTTCAAACATGATTGGAGATCATCCTATGTTTTTTTTAATGCTAATCTTTTGTGCTATCCTACGTACGCATTTATAGGTGCATGCGCCCCTCTGTTATCACTTATTGTGTAAAGCTAACTTTCTGTATCTATTTATTGTATGCTCATGTTCTAAACAATATAATTATGACATCACATTTAATGATGGTCCAAAGTCACCATTGAGTAGATATGTAATTTACGTTCAAAACCTCTGTACATTAATTATTTGACATTACTAACAGTATTATATAAGCAATTAGTCGTAAGCTCATTCTCGTATTGAGATACGTTTCTTCTATAAAACTAAAGTTTTTTTTAATTGTATATGAAAATAATTATAACGGTAATATCTTTTATTTAGGTAGGTAAAAATATTACTTACTTGCGTAAGTCGCGTCGTGATTTCGAATTGTTGAGTAATACTATAGATAAATATTCGAGGCCATTCCGCTATCAATTCATATAACACTATCTTGTTTGATCTTATTGATATCTTATCGTAGTGAGAATTCTAGTTATGGAAGTCATTATCATCGGTTTTCTTTTTTACTATTTGAAAAGTATTGTTGAAAAATGCTTCACAGGTCACATCGAATTTTATTAATTGTCTCAGATAATAACCGCCTGGTCTAGCTCCTTCAGAAATTGTCTACGAACAAATTAAATAACTCGGATGTTACGACTCGCCAATTGTATCTAAAGCCCCTGACGGACTAGTATTTTTCTATATTTGCCTTGCATAAAGAATAATAAAAATGTATGGGATGACATTCTTGTGTAGTATATCGACTACATCTCAAAACTAAATTTCGTGTTCAGAGCGTTTTAAAAATATATAGTCGTTTTTATCCGCTGTGAAATCAATATGTTTTATGTACATTTATGTTGTGTTTCAAATATATGTGATTTCTAAAGTTTTTAATAAACTCTAATCACGGAATTTAGTTTTGAGATTTGTCATTGATATTCTAAATAGAATGTATTACCACACATTATTTCATTACTCTTTGCGAAAGTGAACGTAAAAATAAAGAACTCGGCTAGGAACTCAGGTCTAACATCTTTTATAGTGGCATGCTTAGACAGATCGCCATCAGGGATCTTCAGATTTCATGTATCCAGCACTTAAATGGTGTGGTAGGGATTTGTAAGTAACAGTCGGAATCATAATGACTCTATTACCACCCTTAAGTTGAAAATCTCTCGCCAAATACCTATAGCTGAGCTCCGGCAATTGTACTTGAGAGTCTGCCCCTCCACTACTAGACTTTGCGTGTCTACCATCTTGGTCCAAACTTCACTTAACATCCGGTTCATTGTGGCCATAACGTTAAACCTATTAAGTATAAAAAAGTCATCAAAGGGCTTACGATTCAACATAATCATGAAAGAGCATCAATGTTTTTAGCAACAATAAAGAAATCACCTTGACATTTTTCAGTATACTACCATAATTATTGACTGTAATTAGTATCAGTATACTATTGAACGCGCTTTACATATATTTTCTTAGAATCTGAAGGGCATCGGAATTGGAGACAAAAAAATCTATTTGTGTAATGACCTTGTCCGAAGGTCGACGGCTTCCTCAATAAAATTACATAACATAATATACCACAGAAAACGACATTTGTAACTTGTTATTTTATTAAATCGAATATATTATGACGTCTTTCAGTTTTAAAAATTACCGTTATGAACAATATATTTTTCGTTTTGAACAGAAAATTATCTAAATATAAGATCCAAGTATTATAGATTTAAACGCTGGTTTTATTTATATTATAGTTGCACTATAAATGTTTTTGTGGTAATTATGACTGCATAGTTTTTCTCTAGGGAACTATATATCTAATAGAATATACAATTTAGACATTCCAATTTGGGCGAGTTACATTTTCGTGCACAGAATATTTTTTTATGTTTGAAAATTCATTCGCTTGATTATTCGATAAAGTATTTATAATATTAAAGTGAAACGTTTTTACATCGCCTAAAATTTTTTCGTCCATCTGTAGCATGTCGTATTACAACCGGCCGCGGAGTAGGGTTAAAGTGGGCGGCACTCGGTAGAGCAGCCAAGGCCAATATGGCGGCGCCCATGGCTCGCATCAGCTAACCGTGTAGCATTGATTTTCCATTATCATTCCCATTTTCTAATTAATAAGTTAGGTTAAAAAAATTCCAATTTTAATACGCTAAATCGAATAAATTTCCGAAAATTTATATGCTTACGCTTACGCTTATTTTTATGCTTAATACTTAATTTATATGCTTATGCTTACGCTTAAAAAAGTTTCACTTGCAACGTAAACCCTAGAATTCAATTTTTATATTTTATTAAAGTCTTTTTATTGCATTTATGTCCTAAGTCTTAGACGTTTACAAAAGATTAAACATCTTAGCTACCGAGAAGAACCATTAAGAAAAACCATTTTTTTCTGTGTAATTAGTGTTTATAATTAATGACTATATAATTTTAGTGAAATTGCAGCACAAGACTTACTTGTATATACCAACATACAATACAATCATTTAATCGTAAGAACTGCTTGTCATTGCCCTTGAACCTCTTCTACTGATATAGTAGTGCATTGAATCATTATTGATTAGTATTATTTACAACTTTATATCAAAACTCAATAAAATTAGAAATGATCGATGCACGTTATCATAATGACAAACGATAAGCGAAGTCATACAGCAATTTGCTTGCAGGTTCTTAAAATGTACGCCTGGGAGCCGAGTTTCGAGGATCAAATACTTAAAATAAGGAATAAAGAGATGAACGTGTTAAAACAAACGGCATATTTAAACTCAGCTACGTCGTTTATATGGTCTTGTGCACCGTTCTTGGTAAGTCGTATGTTTTCTTTAATGTTTTTAAACCGTGGTAATATTTAGCCAACGAAAAAATATAATGATAACCCAGTGATGTTGAATAGTCATCATAGGCTACGTTCCACTAATAGTGGCACGTGTATTCGTGTGGCATTCCAGGATCAGCTAATGTACCGATATCTAGTAATCCAACGAGGGGAGGAATCCTATACCATGGCATACATATGGTAATATCAAGTCATGGTGACTCATTTGATGACGAACGCAGTTTGCTTAAACTACACTTACAATATTTACATATATCTAGTAATCAAGCGAAGTAGCAGGAATCTGTACCATGAAACACACGTTATGACAACTGTAGTATTCCTGACTCGGGGAATAGGAAAATTCTAATAAAATAGACATGAGATATATTACTTCGACTATTACGTAATATATTTATTGGAGAACTTATTGACATATTTTATCTTCGTAAATAATTTCGTAGCCAGACATATGTTACAATAACAAGTTATGGTGACCCCCTTTCGATGACGGACTCTGTTTGAACTGTACTTCTATCTGCCATTGCGCCGTCATTTTCCAAGTACTAGCGAGTTTTCCAAGTATTAAAGTGATTATAGCTTAGATGGTAGTCTGTACGAGCGACGCGACAATGGGCGTGAGTTCAAATTTACCTGCAATGCACTTGAGCTTTCGGTGAAAGAAAACATCGTGATGAGACTATAACCTGTTAGTAGGGCTTTTTCCAATGTCCGCCTGACTAGCTACCACCCTCAAATTAAAAATCTGCCACCAAATACTTATAGGTGTGTTCCGGCAGTTGCACTTGAAAGTCGATCCATCCACCAGGCTTAGCGTGCTCACCATCTTGGGCCACATCGTCACCTAACATCAGGTTAAACTATTAAGTGTATAAAAAAATCTATAAATCATGTTAAATCTAAATGAAATGTGGTGTTTATTTAATAGAACACACCAAACACATTTATAAACGGATTAGAACTTGACCGAGATAGTACATTTTTAACAGTCAAAAAGTCTACCGATAATATCGTAATATTTTATTTTTATAAACAATCTCCGCATATCGTCAAAACGATAGATTAACATTTATTGATCGTGATGATAATTATTTACATTGTTAATTATGCTTATCACTATTTAGGTATAATAAATATAATGACATTATTAATATTGATTACCGTTTATTATATTATCGAATTTCATAAGATGCCTCAATAACACTGTATGTAATAGTGATACAATCTATTACGATTGTTTGTTATCATTCTTTTTCAGAAGAAAATCAATTAGTTTAATTTTTCTTATTGTAATCCTATTTTAATTATTTTTATTCATGTCCAGTCCTATTTTAATCATCTATAAATATAACGGCATTTTAATTTTATATTAAATCAGCTTATGTTTGAATGTATAATGTTATGTCGGTGTCCATAAATAAATAAATAGTTCAATCAAATCCCTTGGCTGTCGTCCCGACATCTAAGCCTCTCGGCAGTTGTATGTACATTGGCTGATTTTGAAACTCCACAAACTTAAAGGTTTGGACAAGAGGTGCCACAATCTCACCGGACATTAAGTAACGAAGTGCTTCAAGATGATGGACACGCTTCTCTAGTGGAGGGACTGACTCTCAAGTGCAACTCCCAGAACACACCTATGGGCATTATTCGGTAGATTTTTAACTTGAGTGAGGCAGCTAGCTAGGCGATCATTAGAAAAAGTCCTACCACCATACTATGGTTTCATCACAATGTTTTCCTTCACAGAAAACTCAAGCTCATTACAGGTGGATTCGAAATCACGTCTATTGACGCGGGTCCGTACACAGTACCAAATAAGTTATTATCGTTTCAATATGTATAATGTGTTTTCTATCACCACTTTCTATTTAAAAACCATTAATATTTATACGGTGGCAGTATCCTGAAGTGAAAAATTTAATTCAGAAATAATTTTTTCAGGACAGTTTTTTTATGTTGAAAATGTGTACGTAGAATTGGTTTTATTTTATACATATTTCTACATACGTCAAGTTGATGTACGTTAAAGAAGTAAAAAGTGTTTTCTACATAGACGATGCCTGTTTATGCTATGAGCTTGAAAATATCAACGTAATACAGATTTTATACGAGTCGACTGTACATTTATTATTATCGTATCGTCAGTAGTTGCCCTAAATTCTTATTGCCTCTGGAAAATAATTACTGTTTAGCGATTTATGTACGTGAGGCAGTCCGACTGGTGAAATACAAAATCGCAGCTTAGTAATTTTGTATTTCTAGGGTGAGTAGGGTTTTTACAGAGCTCGTTGGTGAAGTAGTTTCTAAGTTGGCGATAGAGATAGCGATACTTTTGGTGGTACAAGGGTTTGCAGACGACGATAACGGTTTACCATCAAAAAGGCTGTACGCTTGTTTGCCGCTTTAGTTGCATAAAAAAAAATATTTCGATAGCTGGGATCCAGCAGACCTTACGACTTACATGCCTCTATTGCCTATTAAAATAATCGTTGATCTGTTCAAGGCAAAAAATTAAATAAATGATTAAATACCAATCTTTTTAGCTATAGTTAATTATTGATAATTAAATTCGTGTTGTTATGTCGACTTGTGCAACTTATTCATATTTTTTAGTCTAACCACCATTCAAAGTCAATTAAAGAAATGAAATTAACTAAATAAAGAAATAAATAAAGAAACTCTACAGTTAAAAATGACTTAATGCAATGCCTTGACAGGTTTTATCTCGGTCATAGCGGTAACTAAATAATAATGAGGGAAGGTTAAATGCAATAGATATCCAAAATTCCATGTAATATTTTTACTAAACTGATTTTTCAGTAATGTCATTTTGAAGTAACCGCTATTTTTAATGTGTGTAAGTGCCTTATACGGATGTCCATCTGCCTGGGTGGCTCAAATAAGTATGGGATTTGAAACTGGGGAAGATCATCAATACATTGTAAAACTCCATCTCTACATCCACTCTTATAGAAGTTCCAAAACTACTTTCTATAATTTCCAGTTGCCCGTCGACAGCTTGAAGTCACGGTTCATTTACATAATTTATCGCATTTACTTGTATTTTAAATGAAACAAAATAAAATGATATATTAAATCTACCAGGACCTTGTTAGTTACACAGGCCCTGCCCAAGCTGCGACTTGTTGAGATACTATGTTTTTATTATATTTCATGAGTCGTCACTTTTCAAACAGTACAGCTGTATTTGATTAGTCATGATGAATCGCTCACATTTGTTGAGGTTAATCGATAATTATTGAAATAGAAACAAGGAATGGACAGTGAACTAGTATTGAATGAAGTTGTTATGAATTCGATCACTTATTGCGACAAGATATACCCAAGGATTGGCAGCTACTTGAAATAATCTCTCTAATTAAAGAGTACTAATGATTAGTATTATCGATACTAATCTAAGCAATATCGGGCAGATAGTATAAAAAGTGTTTTAAACATCAATCTACGTACAGAGTGTGCATTTTAATATATTATTTTGTGTTAAAGGTGACCTTCTTAACGTTCTTCACGTTTGTGATTTCCAATCAAGACAATATATTGACAGCTGAAAAGATATTCGTTTCGATGTCACTGTTTTTCACAATGAATTTGCCGTTAGGTTTGTTGCCTCTCATCGTGGTCTCCGCGATAGAGGTAGAACCTTCAATATACACAACTATTTACCTACATAAAAGGCTATGGTACTTTCTCGCTGGATTCACTAACACGCATACACACTTAATGTTCTTCAAAATATACGACAAAGCCCATGACTGAGTTTACGTTGCATCTTAAGTTACTCATTATAAAAAGGATATATATATATACAAAATTCAAACTGGTTTGAGATACAACGTAAGCGCCGATGGCTTAAAGTCCAGCTACTAATGCATGAGCAAACCTAAATTGGTCGCTAATTTCTGGAATGGTCGTAGGTATCGCTGATGTCGTTCGGATGCTTTGTTTTGGTAAACGATACCGAAGTGCTGGACTCTAAGAGGGCTTTCGTAGCATTGTCTCTTTTCAACATACTACGTTTCCCACTATCAATGCTGCCTAATGTTATATCGAATGTAGTACAAGTAAGTCGTCTGTGAAAATTTTTAGTTTGTGTTGCGTTCGTGCTTTATGATCATTGTATGTTAACGACAAAGTAGACTATTATTTTTTATCGATTATTTTTTTACTGAAATTGTAATAACATATATTTAATGTTAAAATCACTTCTGATCTTATATAAAGTTATTATTTTTTACTAGAATTTGTATTTACTGAATTATTTCTGTGAATATTATGACATTGGAGTAATTATAGACATTTATGAGACAATGATACTCATTCTGAACATAAAATCTAAATGTGTTTTCATATGAATTTTAAAATCATACTTATTAATACTAATAACATTGGAAACTCTCATCTTGATTTTTCTTTTTGACAACACTAATACCTGCATGTTTAATTTATACAAATATATATTATTACTATGAAAGCTACGCATATAAAAATGAGACATGGCTTTGATTGCTTTATTAATTTTCTTATCTGTTCATCGGATATACCTAAATGTGAACGCGTTTTAAATTGTTAACGCTTTTTTAAATACAATGAAACATTTGTGTTTTGTCGAATTATTATTATTTTTGACATAATTGTTTCATCTAATCTCCTTAAATTATTTTCACAATTTTTAGACTTCAGTCGGAATAAAGAGATTGAACAAGTTTATGAATTGTGACGAACTAGACGAAAGTTCTATCGAGCATGATCCTAAAGAACGTAAGTATATTTTTTTGTACGATGATTTAAAGTACTATCTATCTGTGTACATATATTTGATAAATTAATTAGACCCTATTGGACAGCGAAGTAACATCAACATGCATCTAATTTTAATTCATTACAGTTAATTTCTCGGAGAGCAAGACACGCTTTCGTATCTATAGTGTAGAACATCATTCAGCTTTATTTATATTGAATCTATAGTATTTTTATAGTTTCGATTAGAAAAAATGCAGTAACTTTAACGTATAGTGGTCTTAAGTGTGACAATTTTTTTTTGCTAACTTTTACGGCTTACGTTTTTGGCAGCTACTTGAGCGTATCACTTTCTTCACTAAAACGGTTTGAAAAACCCAAGTTCAGAAGAAAATAAATATTTATATATATCAAATTATGGTTACTTGTAGAAAATTATCGTAATTAATCTATAACATACGGTAGGGCATTTTCTAATTGATTAACTAGTGCCTTCAAGTTGGTAATCTGTAGTCGAGCAGCTATGTTCCAGCAGTTACACCTGAGAACCATTTACCCCACTAGGCCTAGCGTGTTACGATCTGGGGCCACATCGTAACTTCATAACAGATGATATTGTGATCAAACGCAGCATCTAAAAAAACTTATTTCCTAAGTATAATACTAACGGAAATAAGTTTTATTTTTTATGTACCAGAATATATTTGTTTACTTTAAATACTTATGACGGTGGAATTATTTATTCTGATTAAGGATTAATATTGTACAGGTTATAAGTACATTTAAGGAGGCGTCCATTAATTATTTTACGACCCAAATTTCACGTGAGATTTTTTTTTATAGTTTATAGGTTTAGCGTTATGATCATAATCTCACCTGATCTTAGGTGACGATGTCACCCAAGATGTTGGATACGCAAAGCCTACTGGAGGGCCTGGCTCTCAAGTGCAACTGCCGGAACACACCTAGAGGTATTTAGCGGCAGCTCAAGGTCATTGTAGATGGATTCGAACTCACGTCCCTTGAAGCGGCGTCCGTACACACTGCCACTGAGCTGTCATCACTTCATAAATAAATTCTAAATAAATATAAATAAGTTAATATGTGCTTAATTACATTAAATTTAATTTAAAAAAAAAAACATTTTTTTTATATATATTTTACCAGTAGTAGTAGTAGTAGTAGTTAATACCAGTATTTTTATATACTTTAACCCAGTTTCCTCGAAATTATAAACTGTTTCTTGCGTAATAACATTACATGATATTTTCCAAAACCACCCTCGCCCCCGGGCCACGTGAGATTGAGTGAAGTTTGGCTCGACCCCTCTACTCCCTAAACGCTTCACGTGACTAATGGATACCGTTTTAACAACATATGTAAAATAAAAGTAGACATTGTTACTTAAATTCATATTTAGAAGCGATGATGGCTCTGTTGGTAATTGTGTACGGACGCCGCGTCAATGGACGTGAGTTCGAACCTCTGCCATGAACTTGAGCTTTTGGTGAAGAAAAACATCGTGATGAAACCATAGCGCGGTGGTAAGGCTTTTTCTAATGACTTTCTGGTTAGATACCACCCTCAAGTTGAATATCTGCTGGCAAATACCTATAGGTGTGTTCCGGCAGATACACTTGAGAGTCAGTTCCTCCACTAGGCTTAGTCTTCATTATTCTCAGCTACATCGTCACTTAACATCGCTTGCGATTGTGGCCATAACGCTAAACTTATTTATTATGAAAAATATATTTATCATATCTTACATTTTTTTATGTATCATTATAGCTGTTAGCGGGTTTGTCACCTAATTAATTAGCAATTACTATTGCATTTTGTTCGTCTTAACTTTCATTATTATCTAAGATAACAAAATATATTGTAAAACTAAACTCGAAATACTAACGGACAAACAAAATAAAAGATAAATATTGCTTTTTATAATTAGTACGTATAAAAAATTATGTTTAACCTTCAGACGTCGTATATCTATTATTATAATATATCATGCAGTATTATTTATAATCATTAAAAATAACATTGACGTGCAATGCAAGTGCAAAGTACCAATATTTTGTTGGATAGGAAACGGCTTTTGTTTATACCAAAAAATGCTGTATGTTAAGGACATTACATTCACCTCGAAACCTCATGCCTTGCTTATTCTTGCAAAACCCCAACTTGATTTGCCGTGGCAAGATTTATATCAATTTTGGAATGAAAATATTGTAAAAAAAATCAAACCTATAATTCCTGGTACACTTAAAGTAATCGTTTTAAATAAATTGCCTTTACTAGTCTCCGTATAAGTTCCTATATTTCTTGGTACGTGAACATTCTTTGTCTGAGTATGATTTGTATGGCCGATATATGGGCTATGTATTACTGCCCCAAATTATACTGTCCTGTATGTGATCTACTTAGTATTATTACCTAATATCAATAACTTTACTTAGCTATATATATTCTACTTTAATTTACTTTTTGCTTGTATCTATATAAACTATGTTTATTATCTGTGTCAAACATAATGCTTCAATATTTTTGTAGCATTTATGACAATATATTATTTGTACAGTGACTGCTTTATGTTCTAGTATTGTTTTGTTCTTAGGTTATTGTACATTACAGTGAACACTTGGGTATTCAAAGCTAAAAGGATTTACCTTTTTGTAATATTAATATTAAATCTTTTCAATAAGATGCAGTTCGACCGTGGCACTAACTCTTTAGAGACTTTTTTATATAATTCAACAAATGTTATTGGCACATGGGTAATATAGGCTTAAAAATATATATTTTTACAATGTATATTATGATGTTTATAGCAAATCCGATAGTGATCGAAAATGGCCACTTTTCCTGGGGTGACCAGGACTCAGACCAAGTACTTAGGAATATAAACTTGCGCATACCTCGTGGATCTCTCGTGGCAATAGTTGGCGCTGTCGGTTCGGGCAAGAGCTCATTACTTTCGGCTTTGCTCGGTGAAATGAATAAAGTCTCCGGACGGGTCAACACTAACGGTAAGATTTTAAAGATCGATTTAGTGACATATTTTTTACTTTAAAATGTATATCACGTTAGTACATTAACCCTTTCGAAACTCCCGCGACACCGTATATACCAGTAAACGTTTTACCACAGTATGTACTTTTAATCAGGTTTAATTTAGCTCACATCGATACAACGTAGTTCTATTTTCAGAGACGTACAAATATAATATATCAAGAATGTGACGTTCCACTTTATTCTAAATGTTTACAGCTTATCATACCTAAAATATATTCTAATTATAGGTGATATCTATTACAAATAAAAAATCGTCTTGAAAGGGTTAAGTTTAATTATGATAAAGGTATGATAACGTAGAGATGTGATTCAAATGCATGAAAAATAAATAAAAGCCATCATTGTGAAAATTGTTTTTATACTAATATACAAAACATAGACGTTGAATCAATTTATATCTATATAAGTTGAGTGACAGATAGTAGAGCAACTTATACAAGATTAATTGCAGAAAGTACCAACTACCGCTATAATTTTTTTTACCGTAATGCACGACACACCTTTCGCTCATAATAGTTTGATTGGCAACTCACATTGACACACAAGTACTGTTTCATAAAAGTTGGCCATTCATCTATGACTGATCTTTATAAGAGCAACTTTTAAATACAGATATTTATGGGAAAAAAAGAACGAAACTTTAAATCGAAATGTCAGACAGATTAATTTGTCTATTATGTCAACAATGTAAGTGAATTACTTTGAAGTACTGAGATCTGTAAAAATTGTTCCGCAGGCAGTATTGCGTACGTGCCACAACAGGCGTGGATTCAAAACGCTACTCTCGAAGACAATATTTTGTTCGGCAAAGCACTCGATAAGCAGAAATACAACAATGTGATCAACGTCTGCGCGTTGAAGACCGACTTTGACGTATTGCCCGGTGGTGACCAGACCGAAATCGGCGAGAAGGGTAATTAATTTCTCTATGAGTTTTTTTTTATTTATTACATTACAAAATTAAGAACAGAATAAGAACTTATATATTCGGCACTAACATCAGCCGGAGCACTGCAATCTGTTTAGTTTTAATTACACATTCTAAATTGCTAGTCCATAGACTATCATATATTATCGAGTATGTGTTGTATTTTATTCCGTCTATACACATGCATATTTATTTAATATTATAAATGTTTGATATTGACAATAAATAATCATATTGTTCTTTAGGTATAAACCTTTCGGGTGGCCAGAAGCAGCGAGTTTCATTAGCTCGTGCAGTTTACAATGACGCCGATAACTTCTTCTTAGACGACCCATTAAGTGCGGTCGATTCACACGTCGGCAAACACATATTCGATAAGGTAAATCTTTTAATCGTATTGAAATTTCATTACTAACTGTAACTAAGTTGTAAATTTTTGGCAAGATCTGTTTTCATAATTTTGTGGACTTTACTTTAATTTATAAACATACATTTTGTATTGTCATATTAGTTACACTTTGCGTGAGATATAATAAATCAGGGCAAGATTTGGTAATTACCACATATTTTTTTATACTTACGTTTAGCGTTATGGCCATAATCTCACCTCATCGTAAGTGACGCTACGGCCAAGTTGATAGACACCCTAAACCTGTGGAGGAAATGGCTCTCAAGTGCAGCTGCTGGAACACACCTATTGGTATTTGGCGTCAGGTTTACAACTTGAGGGTGGTAGCTAGCCAAGCGGGCATTAAAATAAGCCCTACCACCATTCTATTGTTTCCTCACGATGTTTTCCTTCACCGGAAGCTCAAGCTCATTGTAGGTGCTTGAATTCGAACTCACGTCTCTTGACGCGAAGTTGTGCACACTACCACTGAGCTATCATCGCTTCAAAATGCCCTTAATAGTTTAAACAAGAGAGTCACCATTATGCTAAAGCAATGTATGAACCCTGAAGATTTTCAAAATACTCTACCAGTTTTCCTAACATTAGCATATTTGTGTACAAACAGGTTGCCATTAAATTAAAAGAAGAGCTGTAGGTAAGCTAAAAATATACAAACAAAGTAATCTAATTTCAAATAAAGCCAGCCAATAAAGCCAGGTATACATCCGTAATATAACTTCAACCATACAATGCGGATGCTATCACTTTTTATAACTGCAGAGGATAGTGCATTTGTTTCGACTCATATTGGTTCTTGGATCCTCGTGACAAAGTAAATATCCTGTGCGAAAAAAAGTATCCTTAAGAAGACTGTGTTCCAAAAGGGAACAGTTTATACTTGTTTGCCAGATACACAGTTTGTTTACCAGAGAAGCAGATTACCAGTCAAGGAATTTCTTGTTTGACTAGATGTCCCAAATACGAATTTGGATACCTAAACAGATATTTTTTAATAGAGTATAACTAATTTTATTCTATATAGTTCCGTTAACCATAAGGAACCACCGTTAATGAATAAATTTATGAAATATGAATTACATACAATTATGTAATTAAAAAAATATATAATCACAATAATATGAAGTTTAGTGAATACATATGCCCGCGAATACGTACGCAAAAATGAGGTTATATGTTTACAGGTTATCGGTCCGAACGGCTTGCTGAAAAACAAGACTCGTGTGTGGGTAACACACAACGTGTCCTATCTTGCACAAACCGACCTTGTAGTAGTGCTACGCGATGGAGAAGTCTCCGAAGCTGGTACATACCAACAACTAATCGAAAAGAAAGGCGCTTTCGCAGAATTCCTTTTACATCATCTGAGCGACGCCGAACGGACGTCGCCTGAAGGTAACATACCTCTACATTTTTTATTGCACTTTTATTATTTCGGACCTTTGACATCTCTCATCTGGGCATATGTATGTTTTTGAGACCCATTGTATACTGACCACTTTTACGTTTTATGGGAAAGTAAGCTGTTTAGCTAGACCAAAACTGCAATACACAAGGTGTTGGCGCCCTTCCCGCCGGACACCACAAGAAGTGTGGGCGCTGTAATTATTGGCTTTAATTTGTTTTTATCCAAATAGTTTATTATCTTTTTTATTATTATTTATATATTATTGTTTCATTATTATGTTTGTTTCATAAGGAAAACCCGATGGTTGTCCTACTTAGTATGTCGATGTCAAGTGTCATAGAATTTTATAGAATATTTTAACGCATGTGCTTTGCATATAGAATGTTTTAATATAATATTTCGAACGACGAAGACATCAAATCGAATGAACAAAAGAATTTGCTGGCAATTAAAATTGGGTGTCCTAGATGGACGGACATGTAAAAATTTTTAGTATCGTGCACTCTTAGAATACCAGAGAACACTACAGTATACCTTATTATTATATATATCCCAGAGGTCGAGGATCAAAGTTATTAAAAAAATGCAGATTACAATACCAATTGGGCTTGGTGAATCGAAAGGAGGGGTTCGGAGACAGAAGACGTAAAAAGAAAACGTCAGTCTGGAACCATACTGATATGATATCTTAATAGTGGGAGCTAATTACACGAAGGCCTCTCTAATTGTACCCGATACACAAAGGCTACTTTGAATAGTACCCGATACCAGACGAGCGTCTTGCCAGAGATAACCTTACCTACGTTACTTGGACTAAAATACCCGGTTTATAGTCGTCGTAGCTTTTATATTAATTTTTGCAAAGGAAACATTCGGTAATATATGTAATTTATTGTCATATCTTATTTTCATATAAGTACGTTCTATCTAAATTAAATTAATTGTCCACATAACAGCGCTGTCCCTGATCTCTGTCAGTACGGAACTTTGAGTACCGCCGTTGTGTTTTTCTTGTGGGTATTTGATAGTGCTTGTTACCTGATGAGTCTTGGCATGTCCCTCTCGCCTTGGCTAGGGATTTTTCCGCACGTTAATAAAAAATACGTTGACACTGTGTATGCGGATCAAGCTACGGTTGTTCCAAAAATCGATAAACAATACTGCATAGGATATTGTAAAATATAGAAGCTTTTAATACCTTTGTCTTCGTTGAGATGTTCCCCTTCCAGTATCTCGTTCAATATTCACACCAAAGCAAACAAAACTATATTTTCTATTATAGCGAAATGCGCGACGTAATGCGCAGCCACGGATATGATTTTGAGTACAGACACAGCGCTATCTGACGTCAGATATGTGCTGCAAAGGGGGGGGGGGGTGAGGAATGCACCAACCAATAGCGTAATTAATGTACAGGGATCGAGTGCTTCTATTTGATGAATTCCATACTAATGTCTCACGGCGTGTCTACTACATTGCAAGAGGTAGTACGTCAATGTACGTTTTCACCATAAAACAAACAAAATAAAGATGTTAAAGCCTTTAGACTTGCATGCTTTAGAAATGTCACGTGTCGGTGTATATTCGATAAACAAGCTGAGCCATTCACAACCATCGTGCCCATGGTAGAAAACTATTCATGGTGGAAAGAGGTAACCGCCGATGACATTGATTTCTCAGTGATCGTGTTTGTTTTGGGATTGTGTTGTGCTGTCCATCAGTTACAGTGTCGTCACTTTTCCGTGCTATTATAAAAAATAGATAACAAGGAAGCATATGTACAAGTTTGTTTGATAAAGTGCTTACTGATTTGTTTTTAGAATTGGACGAGATCAAGCAGGAGCTTGAAAGCACGCTGGGTTCGGAATTCCAGAACAAATTGCAGCGAGCTCGATCGCTGTCTGAGAGCGCATCCGAATCCGAACAGACAGCTGCAGGTATATTATTATAACTTTGTAATTACTACTTTATTAACTACTAGCTGCTCCCGCGACTTCGTTCGCGTGGAACTAAGAAATATTTAATAATTTTTAGTCGTTTTTCTAACAATAAATGTTACATGTTAATATAAATTTTATCAATACAGCTTTGCTGCTATGGTAGCGTGATGTTAAATAATAGCCTAAAGTCGCCCGCAATGATTGATCTATCAAATACAAAAAAAAATTGAAATCCGACTGGTAGTTCCTAAGATTAGCGCGTTCAAACAAACAAACTTTTCCGCTTTACAATATTAATATAAAAATAATTGTTATTTTTATATTATAACTTATGATTATATGGGTAATTGTCAAATATTTTTAATATAATTATTACGAAATTCCAGGTGATCGTTCAGGAAGTGTCAAAAGAAAGACTCCCGATGGAGTCACAGCGAACGAGCTAAAGGAAAAAAATAAGCTCATAGAAACTGAGAAAACTGAAACTGGAAGTGTAAGTTAAACAAAGTCATTATACTAATTAGTTATATAATCAAGAACATGAGCTGGTGGCTTCGCCAACCTAAATTACAAACCATAATCAATGATTTAAATACAGTTTTGTTCACAAACGTACTGATTTATATATATTTTTATCGTGTTAATTTACTATTTTCCCTCATAACTTGATCAATATTATAATATAGCTTTCGGAATGAAAAGTATTTTATGTCGTTTTCCATACTCTCGATAATACGTATGCAAGATATTATCATGATCGCTTGAGTTGTTAAGGCCTGAAAATGTAATATACAAATTTGCATTTATAATAAAAATTAGGACTAGACATTATTCTCGCCTCTCCAGCAGTTAACAATACAACCACAGGGTCTCCTATTACATAAAAGCCTCCTTCAAAAAATATGTATATAGTTAATATACCAATTTTCATAATATTGAACTTTTAACTTTTACTCTCTGTCCCGGAGAAGCTCTTTCCTTGTATGGCATAAAATTACCCTATATGTTGATCCCTAATATAAGTAGTTATCACTGCATCAATATTATCATAATCTGTCTGTTAAATGAGACTGTTAACGTCACAGTTATAAAAAAAAGTTAGTCACTATATCGATAACTCCGTTACAGTTTTATTATATGTAGTACCTGAGTAACCGACCTTGGATCGGTATTTCTTTTTCTTAATTGTGTTTATTTCAAAATATATATTAAGATACGAATAACATATTGATTAAACAACTACATTTTATGATTTACATACGTATTGACTGAAACTGACTATTTAAATTGCGTTAAAAAAAAGTGCACTTTTACTAAAAATACAACTATATCGGTGAATTCAGAAAGCAAGAATCTGTCTAATTACAACATTTCATCCATATACTGGGAGCGGTTATCGAGATACGCGAAATGTATATACATATACAAGAATTGCTTATTTCAGAGTTTTAGATTAATATACATTATATTATTGGAAAATATTATATTCACTTAAAATTATTATAGATAGACTAGCCGATCCCACCCGTTTCGCCGGGCGAATAACATATTCAAATAAAATTTTTGTCTTTTGTTTTTATTTGCGGGAAAAATATTCATAAAATAACAATAAAATAGCAATACAATGATGAAGGATCATTGGAATTCAATAATGAGTAGCCGTGAGCCATCTACTAATATGAATGAATACTACGAATGATCATGCTCCCATGTCGTTACGATCGGTAGTTTTGACGTGATCGCGCCTCAAACAAACATCATTTTCATTATATATACACAGTCAAACCTGGATAAGCGAGAGTTCAAGGAACCCTAATATCTTTCATGCATATAGAGGTTTCTAGGTAACCAGGTTTTTCGCTTACAGAGATATGGGAGTCGCTTTTCTCACTTGTAGAGGTTTGAGGTGAGAATGAGTCATAAATAAATAAATATATAATAGATATTAAATACACTCGACTGTCGCTTATAGAGGCACACAACAAGTATTATCAGTTATAGAAGTCCACGAGGGATAACCGACCTTCTCTTATAGAGGTTTCTGTTTTTCACTTATAGAAGGCTAAAATGACGGGACCTGACACTTATTTTCACTATAGAGTTTTCTTGCAAATTTATTTCTCAGTCACTCTGATTAGACAGTATTTATATAGATTATTACAACCGGTGAAAGTTTGTATGAATTGCTAAAGTAAGACGATAAATTGCAATACATTTTTAAAGTTTAAATAAATTGAAGTATGTATTATTGTTATTTTAGATGTTTTTCGAGTTAATAGCCCCCGTGTATTATTTATGACGTATTATTTGTTCAGGTGAAATGGAGTATATACAAACATTACCTCATGAGTGTCGGCGTACTCGCTTCCGTTATCACGATACTGATGAATCTGATCCTTCAAGTATTCCAAGTTGGTTCCAACTACTGGCTTGCGGAGTGGTCCAATAACAAAAATATGGTTAGTTTTTTTTTCTTCCATCTATAACGTGTTAAAGCCATTGATGTCACACATTGTTATTATATTTTTTTATACCCTTATAGCGTTGTGGCCACAATCTTACCTGAAGTTAAATGACGATGTGGCTTAACATCGTGAACACATCTGTAGGTATTTGGCCCAAAATACCATTAGGTGTGTTCCTGCAGTTACACTTGAGAGCCTGTCCCTCCAATAAAGGCCGACAACGCACCTGCTATTTCCCTGGCGTTTTGGGTGTCCATGGGTGGCGGTGATCATTTACCTTCAGGGACACACTTGCTCGATTGCCCCCTGTTTTCCATTAAAAAAAATCAACTCTGCGGTGTTAGCTAGCCAGGCGGGAGTTATAAAAAGCCCTACCACCGTGCTATGCTTTTCCCCACAGGCTTGTGCGCCCTCCGCGCTCCCCCTTCTAGGAAGACAGTGTAGGTGCCTTAAAAAAAAAGCTATGCTTTCGTCACGATGTTTTTCTTTACCGAAAGCTGAAGCTCATTGCAGGAATCGAACTCACGTCCATTGTCGCGGTGTCTGTATACATAACCAACTGAATATTCATTAATTAAAAAAAAAAAAAAATTAAAGGTTACCGTATTTTTCCTCACATGATCAAAATAATGTTGTTGTTATTTTACCTTTGAGAGATTTCGTAATATGACTTCTATAATTTCCGTAATTGTGTGTAATATAAAAAAAATATTATTCTTCGAGTATTTGTAATTTTGGGAGTCAAGCATGAAGTGAGTTCGTGTTGATGGTACAAGATAGGGTTGAGAGACATTTAGACCTCGATTGATAAACATCGATACACAATTAATATCGAAATAAAACCGATATTTTTGAGCTTTCCAAGCAACCTTTATTGGTTATATTTTTAATATTAATTATTAATTCATAATTTTATATAATAATAATTATTTTTTATATTTCTTACATCGTTGAGTACTTTTTCCTCGACAATTTAAGATATATTGCATGGGTTTAAAAGAACACATTGGTCAACCTTGCTATACAGATATTTACAAGTTTAATCAAAACCAAAATTATCATTAATACCAATAAATACTTTAAACCATTTTTTTTCTTTCATAATATAGGTGGTTAACGGTACGGTAGATACGAAATTAAGGGACATGTACCTTGGTGTATACGGCGGACTCGGTGTTGGACAAGGTAAGTAAATAAATATAAATAATTCCCACAAGTACTAAAATTATTATAAACTTTAATAGCTCATTATAATTAATACATCTGTCAATCAAATTTTATAGATGTCTATACCCAGCAGTGAGCCATTTACATGTTAGTATTATGTTACTATTATAATAATGGAGTTCATTTAATAAATAAAAAATATATATACATATATAATAATGAATACATTCTTTACGCATAAATATTTTAACGGATCAATTAATATTTTATTATTCTCATATATTTATTGTGATCATTTAGCTTTTACGTGTTTACAATTAGAATCTGCATGATTAACTCTGGCAGATTAAACTGCATGACTTTTTGTTTCCATAGTACCTAGAGATATGAATCACAAAAAGTTATAGCGTTATTTCAAAACACTTTTTCATTTTTATATTACATTTTAATGGTATTTACAAATTTCAATATTATAAAAAAACATTATGCATGATTTACTTAATAATTTAATTTGTTATTATTATGATATTCATACGACAGCGCTGAATAGCGTGCGCTCTCTAGTTTTCTTGCGACATTTACACCGGCTATACACTCTCGACGTATATTCCGATAGCGTATCTACGAATTAAAAAATATGCTGGAAAGATATCTTATTGCGTTCAAATCGAAGCGTTTATTTATGTCTTTCTACTCAGTTAGAAACGCAAATCTAGAAACAGTTTCTTCAGTTGTGTGTTTTGATCCAGCTAACGATTAGTATGTCAAGCAATTTGCATATAAGTAAAAATGATGTATATTTACTGCTTGAATAAAACTAATTACCTATTAATTACTTATTATGATTTACTTGTAAAGTAAGCGGCCATAGCAAGTGCTTATGTTTGTATAATATTTATAGAACTTTTGTATCCTTATACACTTGCTATGTATTAAGGATTTTTAAATAATAACGAAATAATAATCTATTTATTTATAAGGTTAACATAACTGAAATTCATTAACTTACAACAATACATGAATGTTTGATTTGACTTACTATATTTGTACATACGTACATGAAACAGAAGCAAGTATATTCGGTTTTATACCAAAACCCAATACTCACTAAATAAGACAAATATAAATTAAACTTTTAAATAGAATATAATCAACACACAAGTAGTTCTCTGTTTTTTACTTTTACTACATGTGAAAGAGATAAACGACTGTATTTTTCGATTAGTGGCCAAAAACTATTACTGTGAAATATTAAGATGTGCATACATTAGTTTACTTTAAAAGGAGTGATATTCGCACTTCTTGTACTGATTGCATCAGTGTAAGAAATCGTATGAAAGTTGCATTTTCATTAAATTAATATTATTATTACACACGTAGGTATGTAAGTAAATTTTAAAATGACAAGAGATCAATTTCTATAGCGAAATTGCGATAGAAGGAGACTAGTATTCTGCCGCTATGTGAACATTTCGTTACCCCAACCAATCTTATATATTGTGATTTTCTGGTATTTTTAATATAAATAGGTAAAGATAAAACAGTTCAGATCTTTTTTCTTCTCTGTTTGTTAAGCGTTATTTTTTAATAAGTAGACAACTGTAATACTATAAGAAAAAATCGAACATTGTTTTTACCACCTTCAAAAAAGTTTCTCAAATTTTCAATAAAGAATATTGTCGAATCTTATCGTTGAGTTAACACTAGTTAACTTAATTTCCTGACAGGAGATCTATTTTTAACTTATTACGTGATTATTTAGTTTTTGTTTCATCGCAATCGGTTCACTCTATCAAGAGATATTAGATAATATGAATTTAAAGTGTTGTCACGCACGCAATTCAATTACATGTCACGTCAAAATAGAACTAATGTTGACAGTTGAACTCCAGATTCGATAGATGGCGGTGTACATATGACGTCATCATTCACGCGGATATTGACTGTACACTTATCTAAACGACGCATTTTAGTTTTCGACAAGCACGCGAACGGGCACAGCTAGTTTAACATAAAAAAGCTATGAAAGTGTTATAACGCGTGAATGCAGTTGAGACTGGTCGGTAGGGTGTGTCAGCGTCCGCTCTAGCAATTACGTTGCCCAGACAAAAAGACAAATTGTCGCCCCTTAGGAAATATATAATTTTCATTGATCAGAGAAGTACCATATATGCTTAGCACTGAATGTTCAAATCAGTTCAAGCAGCGTTCTTTAGAAATTTGAATATAGTTTAAATATATAAACAATATAAAATAAATAAACAATATAATTTTTTAGCAAACTAGGAGACTGATATTCGAGAGTTTGTCTTTGTTGGTAAAAATTACCATATCAATTTTTACAACCAATCGGCCACCGCGGTGCCCCGTCTTTTTGGCGCCCCGGGCAAATACTCGGCTTGTCCCCTCCTAGAGCGGGCCCTGGGTGTGTGTAGCGAGTGTATAGAGGGTGTAAGTGCGCATGTAGAGGCGTGGTAGCGGTGGGGTGAGTGAGTGGTGATGCGATGCGCAGTGCTGTCCGTGTCGGTGTCATCGCTGGCGCTGTACCTGGGCTCGCTGGCGGCGGCGCGAGCGCTGCACTCGGCGCTGCTGGCGGGGGTGCTGCACGCACCCTCCATCGGCTTCTTCGACTGCACGCCCGTCGGCCGGGTGCTCAACCGCTTCAGCAAGGACGTCGACGTGCTCGACAATGTGCTCCCAATGACGCTCAGGGGCTGGACGTCATGCTTCTTCTCGGTATGCGACAAACCGTTGCTGTCACCGCGATCGCTGCTTCTCTTTGCAAAACTCTACAATTCTATCTCGAGCCTTTTACTCTTATTTACTGTTATAACTTTATGTTCAACCCTTTCTCCTTTACTGCACCTACTTACTCTAAGCCACGCACACAGTATGCCAAAAAACAAGAATAAGAAAACATGCTGTGTAATGTGTATCGGCCAAAAACAAGAAGTTATAAAATCATAGTATTTAATTATACTTTACAGGATTTTTTTTATAATAAAAGGTTATACAATAGACTGCTTTATAAAAATAATCACGCTAAGGGATCAGTTTATAAATCAGCAACGTTGGAGTAATCTCTGCAATATAACTTTTTTCTTATTTAAATAGATAATGCTTAATTATAGACAAATCTATGCATGTTTCCTATCTGTTATAGTGTAGAGAGAGATACCTGTCACTAATCTAGCGTTGCACAGTTAATAATTATTTCGTTCACCAATCCAGTATTAATTAGGAAGTATTCGTTTTTAAAATGCCACACAGTTTATATAAGAGTACAGTAAATTATGTATTCATTATTATTAGGTTGAATTATGGCTTAATAATGATGCCACTTAGATACTAAACGGCGTCGTTGGACATTGTTACAGCGATATCCTCATTTTTCGCGGATTTAATGCCATATCTGGCGTGTTGGCGCGCGGCGAAACTCATCCACGCACTCTTGTTGGACAATGTACTTAAGGCACCGTTGCAATTCTTCGAAGTGACACCAACCGGTCGAATACTATCTAGATTTTCTAAAGACGTTGATATTCTGGACACGTCTCTCCCCTCGCAGGCTTCCGACGTAATATATTGTGCCTTTGAGGTAAACACTCCATTGACTCCTCTATTTGCCATGGTTTGATTTGTTTGGCGATTTTTCTATGTTAATGGTGGGTATTTTAATACGGTAAAAATGGGTACATTGAAATAAAGTTGTTGGCGGTTCAGTGCTATCGATTTCTCAATTCGTTTATCTGCATTAATCTTTTTTTTTGTTCTATACGTAGTTTAAGTACCATAATCAACTTTTATATTTGATTATTACTATAAAATATAAACCGATAATTCTTACACAAGACTTGTATTTAAAACGTTGGTATTGATATATTTAAATATTTTGCGTGAAAAGAACAACTACCGCTTTATATGTTAATGTCTAAGAAAATATTCTCTTTTTCATGTCTTGGGTTTTTGCTACGACCACAAAGCTTTTATCGTGAAATCGGTAATTCTAATGTTCAGTGTTTATTGGGAAAAAATATTTGCCATAACATCATTGCCAATAAAATAAATCATTGAAAAGTGATATTTCAACCAATTTGAATATGAATTCAAACACTCATTTCTTTGTGGTACGCTTCTCAACGCATTTGTTTATTTTTAATTCTTAGCTTATTGTGTTCGTCTCTATGCTTTTAATGTTGCGACTTGACATAAGTTTGTTAAATTATTGCAAATTTTTAACACATTTGCCATAAGGAACTTTAAAGCGATTTAAATTTGTAAACTGATCCCAACGCTAATAACTGCGTATTTAAAAGGTTTCTAGTTCTTTTTTCACGTATTTATGAACTAAGCCATGAGTATAAGGTATTAATTCCATAAAATATACAGGTATTGGGTACTCTGTTCGTGATAAGCGTGTCGACGCCAATATTCATGGCAGTGATCCTGCCGATCGGATTCGTGTACTATGTAATCCAACGATTCTACGTAGCGACCTCGAGACAACTGAAACGGCTCGAATCTGTTTCGCGTTCTCCCATTTATTCCCACTTCGGAGAGAGTATCTCGGGCGCGTCGTCCATTCGCGCTTACGGTGTCACAGAGAGGTGTGTATCTTAATTCATGCTACGGTAAGCATAAATATTTTTGTTTACAAGAGCCGCAATTATGTTTATCACCGGAAAACTTTTACCAATAATACATATTTGTAAAGCTGTAGTTCAATGTACTTTGTACATTTATAAACACATTTAATTTAATTTACATACAATTTGTAAGTGTGTGTTAATAATCAAATTTAGTACCACAATTCGACTTGAGCACCAGTAATAAATTGTTTTTCCGTATTACTAAAATGCACGCAAATATATCGAGAAAGTAAAACACTAAAAGACATCTTACACATATTTTGGTTTCCAAATATACATTTGGTTTAACCGTTTGGTCTTAAGATTATCAACTTAGTAAACATTATAAATAACCTTTAATTTTAATTGATTAGGTTTGTAGAAGAATCGGAGCGTAGGGTCGATCACAATCAGTCGTGCTACTATCCCAGCTGCATCGCAAACCGATGGTTAGCTGTCCGTCTCGAAATGATCGGCAATTTGATCATATTCTTCTCGGCTATATTCGTTGTACTCGGCCGGGAAAAGGTCAACCCAGGACTGGTCGGACTCTCTGTCAGTTACGCGTTACAGGTACTTTACTGATATTTTTAACACTTTTACTTTTTACTTTAATTTAAATGCTCTATTACTGTATTAAAGAACATTATTCCCATTTCCAGATAACACAAACACTGAATTGGCTAGTCAGAATGACTTCGGAAGTAGAAACTAATATCGTAGCTGTCGAGAGAATTAAAGAATATGCTGAAACAAAACAAGTAAGTCTCCATTACTTTTCAATGTAGTTGTGGCTGATACCTCACAATATACAAAGTATGCATCCGTTCCATACTTACCTACAGTTGCCCCGTATTCGCTCACGCTTCGCAAACTACAAGTTCTGCAAAATAGATTCATGCGTATAGCCGTCCAAGCGCCTCCCTATGTCCGTGATGTAGATCTCCATAAAGATATGGATATTCCGTCCATATATGCATATGAGCAAGATCACGTCAAGTGGACCCCCCCTTTTCCACTTTATTATTAAATTCAGGTATGAATATTTCTACATGAAGTATTTACTATGAACAATTAATCCCCTGAACAGTTTTTGAAAATTTTTATTATAACATTTTTTTATAAATGAAAATTTTTATGACTTTTAATTAAAAAATCAATAAATAAAAAGCTATTAAAGATATTTTAATGAAACTTTCAGGATTTATAGTTGAATAGTTGTACTTTGATGAGATATACAAAAGTTTAAATTTTAATGACTCCTGCCTCAAAAAAAAAATTTTTTTTTTCTCGATATTATGCATTAAACATTTAAGTAATAGAATCCGCAAAAAAATTTGAATGCTCGCGATTAGATTGAACAAAAAAAAATTATTTATCACGGGCGGTGAGCGCTGTCGGTACGGCGCGCTACCGCGCGTCATTCACTTACCTTTTAATTTACTCAGTAATTGTAAGTAAAAAGCAACTCTTTATTTTTTTAATAAAAAAAAGTTATTTAATGGATAATTTTACTGAAACTCATTACATACAATTAATTAATAAAATAAAAAAATAAAATAAAATAAAAAAATAATAGAATACTGCTAAAATTTAGATATCTTCGTTTATTCAATAATAAAAAAAACATTTTATTAATTAATTTTATGTAATGAGTTTCAGTAAAATTATCCATTAAATAACATTTTTTTTTACCGACAGCGCTCACCGCCCGTGATAAATAATTTTTTTTTTGTTCAATCTAATCGCGAGCATTCAAATTTTTTTGCGGATCCTATTATTTAAATGTTTAATGCATAATATCGAGAAAAAAAAATTTTGTTTTTTGAGGGAGAAGTCATTAAAATTTTCTTTTGTTAACTAAAAAGATAATTAACAATATGAAAATCAATAAATAATTTAAACTTTTGTGTATCTTATCAAAGTACTACTATTGAACTATAAATCCTGAAAGTTTCATTAAAATATCTTTTATAGCTTTTTATTTATTGATTTTTTAATTAAAAGTCATAAAAATTTTCATTAAAAAAAAATTTTTGTTAAAATGAAAATTTTCAAAAACTGTTCTGGGGATTAGTTGTTCATAGTAAATACTTCATGTAGAAATATTCATACCTAAATTTAATAATCAAGTGGAAAAGGGGGGGTCCACTTGACGTGATCTTGCTCATATATCAAAGACCTTACAAAGCAATTCTTCGCAAAAACCGAAGTTCATCCCAACCCCAAAATAGTACACGCAGTTAGCTACAATGCCAATCCGCACGCCAAAGGTTTCGCGCGCCGGCCACGTAATTGCTTCAGTGATCCCGTCGATAACATAACGAGATTGAACGCACTTCTCCCTACCATCTGCACCAATAGTACGTGTCCGCGTACACGCCCGCGTAACCGCCGCCCTCGCCGCCGAGGCCGAGCGGTTAATTTCGCTCCCGCACACCCGCCGCGGCCTCTCTCTGCAGATGCTTGAGCCTAGGTTCGATCCTCCGGATAGGAACCCTCAAGTAGCTCTGCTCGCGCGATACAGTGACTCTCTACATCACTGAAAGTACACCATCACACCGCATACCATCCATGCACACCTACACGTTAAGTACACGATTGTGTAAGGGACTACCCCCGCGACCGTTACGCGGTTTGCGCGATAAGGTCGTGTTAGGTTCACGAAATTAGTAAGTTAGGACGTGTTGATTAGTTAGCCTTGCAAATCCTTGTTTGTTTTTCCGGCAGCAGCCCAAGCCGAGGTTCGGCCATTCTGGCACTCTTGCGCTCGCTACCTTGGAGCTGAGTGCCCTCAGCACTTGCCCCAAAAAGTTCGGTGAAGCTGTCAAAGCCCTTAGGACTAACAGCGTATGACAGTTCAAAAAAAAAAAGTGGCAGATACGATTTAATTGTTCTCTTTAGTGATGTCGGTAAAATAATAAATGACATCTGTTATATAACATATATCATGAGTTTTATAAGCTTAAAGTTACATAGTTTAGATTCAGAAAGTCGATCAGTTCTACAATCATGGGAAACTATTTATATGGCTATTTCCATAAAGCTAACCGTCTCCGATGACAGTAGGTTTCTTGGAGCCATCCCTGTTACTTTAAAGATCAAGCGATAATAGAAACGGTTAGATTTCGGTTTGAAATGCAAATTTTTTATTATACTTACGTATACTTTGCTTCGTACATAATATGAATTTGTATTTCTGCGATGTTGTTGCTGTTGTGACGAATAATTGAGTGTCAATCGAAATGTTTGTTGGCGCCTTTGGGTGATACGAATGTTTTACGACCTGTCGATTATTCTGACGTTAGTGTTTACCTTATTATTGTGTCTGACTGGATCCCGACCATCATATACTATGCGTAACCTCCACCATAATGGCCAACTTAAGCGATTAGTATTACCTAATGCAAATCTAGTTGCCAAGAGGTACATGTCGCCGTGGCAACGTCGATCGGCACTGGATTCCTGATCTGTCATTGGTCTTTGTCAGAATATATTAAATTTGTTATACGGACAGGGTCGGATTTTCCTATAGGCTAACGAGGTTCAGTCTAGGGCCTGAAAATCAAGATGGGCCTATATTCATGTTGTTAGCGTTAGCAAAATTAACATTACACTATTCTAGAAATTGAACACGGAGCCGAAATTCTGCGTATTTTTATTTTATATAGTTAAGGTTTAGCGTTATGACCACAATCTCACCTGATATTAAGTGACGATGTGGCTTAAGATGGTGGACACGCTTACCCTGCTGGAGGGTCTGACTTCCAAGTGCAACTACCGGAACATGCCTATAGGTATTTGGCGGCAGATTTTGAACTTGAGGGTGGTAGTTAGCCAGACGGGCATTAGAAAAACCTTACCACCATGCTATGGTTTCATCACGATGTTTTCCTTCACCACCGATAGCTCAAGCTCACTGTAGGTGGATTCGAACTCACATTGCTTAACGCGGTGTCCGTACACACCACCAACTGAGCTATCATCGCTTCAATGCGAATATGAGTAATAAACAAACTTAAAAATTTATTGGTTTAGATCAAGGCAAGAGGTGAAAATGCCTTATAAGCTTAATAGTGTAAGTCATATTTTCATGTAAATTCGGCAATGTATACGGATAGATAAGAATTATTATGAATGTTATGTGAGGAAGCGGCGTGGAACACGGAGCAAGGGCCGGGCGCGACGTGGCCGGAGACTGGCGCGCTGCAGCTGGAGCGGCTGACACTGGGGTACCGGCCGGGCGAGCCGGCGCTGCGCGACCTCACCTGCGCCGTGGCGCCGCGCGACAAGCTCGGCATCGTCGGCCGCACCGGCGCCGGCAAGTCCACGCTCACGCTCGGACTCTTCAGGTACAAGCGCACACACACACACACACACACGTTCGCAGTCACACACAATGGAAACAATGCGGAACCGAAGAGACGGTACCGGCATTGCCCAGTCTAGGGGGCGGCATTTGCCCGCGGTGCCAAAACGTAGGGACACTGGCGCCCGTTTTTTGCAAAAATTTATAATTTATAGGGTAAATTTAAGTAACAAAAAGAGAAAATTCATATATTAACGCGGAAGGGTCCTCGTTAAAAAATTACAATAGTTATGTAATATATTTGTGTATTGATACTATATTCAAGTTTCAAGGGGGCGGCAATTTGTCTTTTTGTTCTGGGCGCCGTAATCGGAACTGCCGGAACACATCTACAAGTATTTGATGGCAGATTTTCAAATTGGTTGTAGTAGCTAGCCAGATGGGCATTAGAAAAAGCGTTATAATTTCATCACGATGTTTTCCTCAAGCTCATTGCAGGTGGATTCGAACTCACGTCCATTGACACCGCGTCCGTACACATTACCAACTGAGCTAAAACGGTTAAAAGTGGAGCATACCTTTGTTTACCAACAGAACTATTTAAAAAAGACTACAAACATCCCACTCATTAAGAAGAGGTAGCATAAAACTCAACCTACATAGATGCTTTTGACTCTAATTTTGTAAATAAATAATTATTTAATTATTTGTAACATTTAATAATTTAATTACTTCATAGAGAAAAAATGGTCGGCGCGTTCTTGCAATAGCAAACTATATTTTGTATTATTTTACTCGTTTCACAGGATAGTGGAAGCGATGGACGGTAAAATAATGATAGACGGTGTAGACATATCGACTATCGGGCTGCACCAATTGCGGTCGCGTATCACGATTATACCGCAAGACCCGGTGCTGTTCTCGGGCACGCTGCGCATGAACCTCGACCCCTTCGAGGTCTACACTGATGAAGACATCTGGCGGTCATTGGAACATGCTCATCTTAAAACATTTGTGCAAGGTAACATTATTTTTAACTAAAATAATCAATTGAATTATTTGGACTGCTAAATTAAGCATTTTTAATCTTTTTTTACTATATATCTTCATGGTCAATTAACTGCTAGAGTCAAGTAACTTGACAGTTATCACACAATCTAGCATATGAACAAAATAGAACATTACTTATAATTATTTAAAAACCAATTATACAATAAACACACATACATACATACATCCATCACGCCTCTCTCCTATAAGGGTAGGCAGAGACCACATCCTTCCACTTGCTACGATCCTGACATACTTTCGCTTCTTCTACTTTGATAAGCAACTTCATACATGCTCTTCGGTTACGGGTACTTTTGACCTGGCCTTTCTCCAGAACGTCCTCGACCTGATCGAGATATGTTCGCCTAGGTCGACCCTTACCAGCTTGCCCATTCACACTCGCCTTGTAAATGTGGTCCCACGAGTAGCCAGGGAAGATATTGTCTACCCAAGCAGAGCCCCGCTTACTTGGGTAAGGCTACACCTATTTCTGGGTTCGCCCAGTCCCAGGGTAATTTCGCACGCTAGCGACTAGGCTTGCAGCTAGCCATGCAGCCATCGGCACGGCAACCATTGGCTTGGCGGAGGTGAAAGGAAAACGGATTAGGCAGGAACGTGTTGAGTGTATAGGAAATTTAGGTTAAAAAGGATGATATAGGGTAAAAGGATACCACTGTTTCGGAGGGATTAGGAGGAGACAGTGGTAGCTCGGGAGGCCGGGGTCACTTATCCGTGTATCCAAACTATATGGAGTACCCTTGACCTTACAATAAACAATATAACAATAATTTCAATCCGAAAGGTTCATTGGCATTAAATTCACAGTAACAGAACCGAATAAAAGGACAAAAATATTTATTATTCCTGCTACTCGCTTATTGTATTTTTTTATTTTGTATATTCCATATATACTTGTCATCGTCTAACTAAAGAGATCAGAGATCACCGTATACATGATCTACGTGTTGATCATAGTTTTCAAGTAAAGTGATCGAAATAAATTTAATTGTTGCTCACTGTATTCAGATTTTGTAATACATTTAATTATAACTGTGATCACATAACGAAATACAAATAATCGCAATGATTACTCAATGTACTCATATACCAGGATATAAATAATTTTATCTTTGCTCTCTGTACTCACTCACCGTGATATAAATCATTGTTCACTGTACTCTCATACCGTGATATAAATAATTTCTTCTTTGTTCTTACACACATATTGTGATCGAAATAAATTCAATCTTTGAACACTGTATTCATATAACATTATGTAAACAAATTTGATTATTAATGTGTTAACATAAGGTAATATAGATAAATTTGGTAATGGATAAGGTCTGCAAGCGGGTCTACGTCACGAGATCTCAGAAGGGGGAGAGAACCTGTCGGTGGGACAGCGGCAGCTGGTGTGCCTGGCGCGGGCGCTGCTCCGCAAGACTCCATTGTTGGTGCTTGACGAGGCCACGGCCGCCGTCGACCTGGAGACCGACGAACTTATACAGGTTCATACAAACTCTTTTCGAACGGAGTTCCTTATCGCGCGTTTTCTCCTTTTTTTTATTCTTCCTGGCAACTCCGTTTAGAGTCTCAGTCTAGTCTACTTAGAAAAGCTAGATTTCGTTCAAGACCAGCATGGTTTGAATACTATTTTACCCCCTACTTTAGACTTAGTAAGACCAGTATCAGTTTTTAGGTAATAGTGTTAATTTTTACAATAAAGCCCCAAAGCACATTACTGAATGGCCAGACAGAAAGGTCCATAAACCATGTCAAACAGGTTTTGATGTCAAAATGCCATTAAAGAAAGAAAAGATATACAGAAAGGGGTGTCAATTCCAGACATCACAATCGCTCACATATTGATCCACCCTATAATAGACTTTTGACATCAAAACGCGTTTGACATGGGTCTTGAAAGCACTGTCCGGCAATTCAGTAATGTGCTTTAGAACTTTATTGTAAAACTTAAACACTATTATAGGTTTCAATCGACGGTCACCGTTCCTAACTGATCCTGTGTTTGTTTAATAGAAAACGATTCGTTCTGAGTTCGCATCGTGCACGGTGCTGACCATCGCCCACCGCCTGAACACCATCATGGACTCGACGAAGGTGATGGTGCTGGACCGGGGCCAGCTCGTCGAGTACGCGCCTCCTGAACAACTCCTACAGGATAAGAACTCAATATTTTACAGTATGGCTAAAGATGCCGGTCTCGTTAATTAATACCCTCGATTAATTTCCATTCAATTCGAGAAAGTTCCATTCTATTTGTTTTTTCCGCTCGCGAACAGTGCGAAAGTCAGATTCATATCATTTTACTGTTAATAATGGTGGTGCTGTACTCTAATGACACTAATGGAAATAAACGGGAATAAATATTTCAAACGTTAATGTATCAGTGAAACGATTATATGGATCTGTAAAGTCATTCGTTAAGTAGACGAGTTCTAGTAATGTTTCTATATTGTAACTCACATCCCGAAGTATCGAATAAAAAAAACATTTCCCAGTGGTAATATGTACTTAACTACAGTGGCGTCACTATACACTTTGAGGCCCGTGGAAAATTCATTAGATGGGACCCCAGTAAAAAATCATCCGTTGTAATTTGATTTTAAGATATTACTGAAGTACTTACCCAACAGTATTACTGATATTACGTGTATTTTAGTTAAAAATCTAATCAATTTAATTTTCAAAATGATAGGTTCATACTTCTAATAAAATATCAATTTAAACTTAACAATACATTCCTTAAACAAATTATTTTCACCGAGCTTTCTGTTTCTCTAAAGTATAAATAACGTCAACAAAATTTAAATATCGTGCCATATAATTTTCAATAGACATAATAATGAATGCGTGCTAAAATTGATCCTTTGTTGAACGCTGGAAACCATATTTTTCGTATTTCGCAAAATTGAACTTTACAGGGGAGCCAGAAATCGTTTTTAAGAATTTGTGTTATAAAAAATAAACTGATTTTATTTATGTTGGATCGTTTGATCCACTTTTTTTCTATTTTGTCTCAGAAGAACGAGAGTAAATTCCTTCGATGCGGTTTTTTTTATTGAATTGATGTATATAACCTGTAATTGCATTTTGGGAGATAGAACGTTTATGGTTTCTAGCGTCGATATGGTCTTTAGTTACGTCTAAGTTTTATTTTTTTAAGTACTTGCTTAAAATGTATTATTTTTACTTAATTTTGATAAAAAAAAGTTCGATTACTTTTGGGCCCAGGATCCCATGGGGGCAAGGGCTATGGTATTTTACCAGCTCTACCACCATATAGTTACGCCACTGCTTAACTAAAAATGTTATTTACTCCGGATTATATATTTGAAAAAGTGTACAAGCGCTTGTTTAATTCTACCCTCGCGTTTTTATAGATATACATTAGAAAGGACATAGACGATAATGCCAATATATATTGTAAACTCTAAATATAATAACTTTAAGAGATCTGCGCATTTTATGGTGTAATTGAGAGTTGTCGTTAAACGGAGAGAAGAATTTATTGTAGATTGAACCAACCAAGTCAAGTAAATTCGAAATATTAGGTAATTGGTATTTAAATTGAGTAACGTTAAATAGAGTTGACAGTGTATATAGTTTCGCACTTGTTTTTTAATATGACGTAATAATACTAGTTCTTGTTTACATTTCAAGTGACATTTAGTTTATTCTACATGGAACTTTCTCTCATATTTTTATTATCGAACGCAAACAGGATGAACAGCCATGCCATGTAATAAAATTTACTTAATATATAAAGTTACTTAATATTTTACAACTGTAATCATTTATGTATAAACTCAATTATACACATATTTGATTATTGTTATATAATTTTATTGATTTTCGAGTATTCTTCAATTGATTTTGATTCATATCAATGATTACCTCACAAATCATCTAATTAAATGCTAATTGTAAGACATTATCTCTTTACTTGTAGACGGTGCTTCGTTTCAGAAAAAAAAAAATTAACATTTTGTCATCGTAAAAGTTATAGTTGTCAGATTATTTAAATAAACTAATTGTCTACAATTTGTCGAATTAACCACGATTGCCTTAAAATCTTTCATATGAATTAATTAAAGTTTAATAAATAAATCTGTCAATTAACTTTGTCTCAAGCGCGTGTTAATTTCAGTGCGAACTCGTAAGATGATATTTATAAAACAATACTAAACTTAAAGAAATGTCTCTTTAGATGTTTGAATTTTATTAACACATATTATAATGGTAAAATCTAATCAAGAAGTCAGTTTATGTTGTTGACCTTGATTGCTTATAAGTAAGTTGCTAAAGTTATAATTAAGTACTCTAAACATCACCAATACATACATCATAACGTATCTATTGTAGTACTTAGTATTAATTATCCATAAAAGACAGGGTCAAGTGTGAATAATAATGGATTATCTGCAATAAAATAATTTTTAAAAGTGAAACTGTTTTCATAAAACAAGTTTTTTTTATGTCTTATGTAAAACAATTTTTAATTTGTTGTGGAAAATGTTATAATTGGCACACGAGTAAGGTTAATAAATGTATCAGGCAGCTGCAGTTACATAATTAAAATAATAATAATAAAAAACTAAACATAGGGATGCAAATTGAAGTGTTAATTTTCAGTCAAGTGTTGTTGGAGAAATGATATTGCATGTTATATACTGGTATCTGTATAAACATTGTACACTGCCATGTTAAAACAGCAGACTAATAGCAGTTAAATTAGTATTTGCATTTATTTATACATTTATTATTGTTTTTTTACTATTTTTATTAGGGTAATATAATTTTTGTTGTGTTAGTGAATTATCTGTGAAAGTTACCACATGCAGATACTGCCTCTCAAATATACAACACATTTGTTATAAATTCTATAATAATATTTAGAACTCGCACCTAACTTTATGGCTGGTATCAACCCACATCGAGGCGATAGTTACACCTTTCCTGATACAGTCGAATTAAGTATATTTACAAAAAGGACTTAATAGTCTTGTTTTCAAGATAATTATTAGAGTTTATAATTAACTAAAACAGTTGTTATAAGTCCTTAAAATATATACATGCTTTCTATAATACCTACTTTTAATTAAATACTATTGTAAAACAGGTAATTTATATAAGAATTTATATAAACAATTTCATAATATCAGCGGAAATGGGACTTGATTGATTAATTCGACTGTATTTCCCATGTCACATATCCCCAAATAGATACAGAAGGACAGCTACAGCTGTTCACGAATTTAGTTATCTACTTTTAACGGTACCACTATAAACCATAATCTATGGAAATTTCTATTTGAGAATTTCAATACAAACTTATTATTATTAGTTTTATTTAATAGTGTTTATTTGTAATATATATATATTCTTATTATTTGACATATTTTATTAACATCAAACTTAAAACTATAAATATTTTTTCGTTTAATGTAGTATTTATCGTTGTACTAGCTTTTACCTACTTGTTCGCTTGCGTTAATATTGATTTTGTCAAACGCATCGGGTGACGTAATAAAAAGGGTCATACAAAGTTTATCCCTGTCTTTACCCCACTTCCAAAAAGATTTTTGTGAAAAAAGTATCCTATCACTCTCTCCATGTTTCCATCTATCTCTATACCAAAATTTATCTCAATCGATTCAGTGGTTTAGGCATGAAAGCGTAACAATTAAACACTAATTTTGGCATTTGTAATATTAGTAAGGATGAAGTTGTATTTTGTACGTATCTATTTTGTGGACTTAGTACTTCATTCAACTTTTAGCATGCTCATGTGGAAATTGACCCCTAAGATTTTCAATTATACCAATGCTTTGGGTTCTGCAGAACCTAATGTACCTATGTTTCCAGTGGTGATAAAGTTGGGCGCGAGGGGTACTTATGTAACCATACTTAATTAGTATCTAGGTAAATTTAATGTCTACTTAGTAACGTGTAGGTAACAATTAAATTGTGCTTAATTGAGATTTTAATATAAGTACTTATAAGCATTAAAGTTGCCGTTGTTTTATAAGTTTAACCCTACATTCTATGATTGCAGTTATGTACATACAATACCATATTCATTTTAATATTTCTTTTAAATATTTTGTGAATAGTAAAAGTATATTAAGTTTTAGTACATTGTAAACTTTCAAATTGCAATAATGTAGAAATATAACATATGATAAATAGAAACAAATTACAAATTATTGTTTTTTATTCAAAAGATTATATAAGTAAAATTTATAGTCTGTAAACCGTTATAGTATACAAATTGTTTGTTTTATCGACATTTCACGACTCAGCTATTAGTATATTAGTTAGAAGTATATGGTATAAGTGTTTTTCGTTGGAATGAGTACTCCAGATCATATATTTTTATCAAGAATTTGGTATAGATCCAATGCCATAAATTACTTTTATAAGAAATGACTCAAAATGCTTAGGATATTGGTTTTATTGGCATCATAGTGTGTAGTTTTCTGTTATAATTATAGTTTGTAGTCTGTGTGAATGATTAACACTTGTTATGAACAAAACATTGCCTAATTAAAATCTTCAGTGTTTAATATGTTTAATATTTACAGTAAGCATTTACTTGGTTTTTGTTACTTGCCTTTATTTTTGCCAAGTGAAAGTATACTTTTATAAGAACGTATGTTTTTTATTGAACGAACTTATTATTTTCTTATTCTTACTTCTACAGATATACAGATTTGCCAGGACTGTCAGAACCCTGAACTTTTGTGCCTTCTTTAAAGAAACAATATTCACGGTCCAATTTACTTGTTCTATTTACTGGCATATGAAACATATAAGAAGTTTTATGTGACCTTGAATTGTTTTTACATAATATACATATACTAGCTGTGCCTGCAACATCACGTGGAACACAAAATTATTTTAATTTTGCCCGTTTTGTAATTTTTTTCGATACAACTTTGCTCCTATTGGTGGTAGCGTGATGTTAAATAACTTAAAGCCTTCCTGAATTATTGTACTATCAAATCCAAAAATTAATTTTGGAAATCCGACTAGTAGTTCCTAAGATTAGAAAACATCCAAACTTTTCCGCTTTATAATATTAGTATTGATTCAAACATTGTGACAAGAAAGTATATGTACAGTAAGAAATTGTACTTTGACGTTTACATATAAATAAATACATATAGTATACTTATTTCGTCAAAAGTATTATAAAAATCTCTTAAGGGAGTTAAACGTTTTAGGATGTAGATACCTATATATAGGCTTACCATAATTACGAAGAGCCAAACCGGGACGCAGAAGAGAAAGAGGCTCATTTTCATTTTGCTTTTCGCTTAATTTGTGTTTTTCATATTTGAAATGCAATCAAAATTATTATGAATTGAAAACATATTAATAAATGTGAATATATTTTTTATTAAAAAGAAAAAGAGACAAAGTTCAAGTAATACAAACAACACAAAAAATTTGGACAGGGATCTCAAACCGGGACTATCCCGGTCAAACCGGGACGTATGGTAAGCCTACCTATATATTAGTCTAGTCGACAAGTTTAAAATGGCCTAAAATAGAGATACTGCTCTTCAAATTGTGTGATAACTCATTGGATCCGGAATGACACCTGGAAAAATGTGCCAAAAGCTACACGCTTAGCTAGCTTAACACATAGTATTAGTGTTTTTTTTTGTGAAAGTAACAACAAAGCGACTTGGTACTTTTCAGGGGACGAACTATGGTAGGTAAGCTACTGTTTTAAGTAAATCAAACATATATTTCATAGACCTGGTGTATGAGAAATAAACGGTAATGAAATATATAGTACTAAATCATTTGCATACATTGAACATTCCACAAAAATATTGAGATCAGCAGTATGTATATTATGTAAAGTAAACGTATACAATATTTTGTAAACAAGGAGCTAAGGATTTCCCTTCCAAGTATTGATATAAACAGCTCTTTCTATCAGAACGAAATCTAATTAAGTAGTTGGTTATTCTCCCTGAGACACCTATGTAAAGAAACTTTTTCTTAATTACCGAAAGAAAAAATTGTTATAAGTAGTCGCCACATCCAGAAATACACCCATTAATTCTTTTTTGAGGTGAAACATTTAGGGGTGCGTCTTATCAGTAAAGTTAATCCGATGTGCGTACTACTATTATTTTATTCCATACTATCTGTGCCTGCGACTTTACTCGCATGGAGCTAAAAAATATTTAATCATTTTTGTCCGTTTTTGTAATTTTTGTCTATTTAGTTATGCTCCTATTGATGGCAGTGTGATGTTAAATAACCTAAAACCTTTCTGAATGATTTCTCTATGAAATATAAAATAATTTTTTGATATCTGACTGGTAGTTCCTAAAATGAGCACGTAAAAACAGACTTTTCCACTTTATAATATTAATATGAATTATGCTTATTGGTTTTCATTATTTATAAATTTTAATATTTACTCCAATGTTTCGCAGCTGCTGGGCTTTCCGTGAAGGCTAACTATTATTTAAGGCACAACAATATCTGTTATTATTCTCCTGAGGACGGAGATGTCTAGATTTTTTTAAATGCAGATTTAGATTTAGCTAAACTGCAACAATACGTTATTACTTATTTGAAGATCACCGGCTTCAGGATAATCAGTTACAGTCGTTCACTCAAATGTAGCACTACGGTTTGCATCTACATTATATGGTTATATTACTCTGGGAATTCTATTAATAAAGTTGGGTTCTTATGTTAGAAATTTTATTACTTGACGTGCTCGATACAGAAAAGACTAAAAACAAATTAGTATTTTTTCAGGAACGAAAACGTAACCTTTGAATCTATAAAGGAACATGTTAATAAAAAATACTTAAATAATTGTTAAGGATAGTTCTTATATTAAGTATAATTTTTAAAAAGCTGAATCCATTATTTTGATAGAAAAAAAACTATATTTTCTTACGTTAACTATAACAATAGACTAAACAATATATATGAAATTACATAAGCAAAACACAAAGTAAAATTAGGTTTTACCCATTTCAAGTATCGCAGACAAAGCGTTGAATTTCATAGTGTTAATAATACATTGATTTAGTTAACACATTATATTTTCAATTAATTATATCGATTAACATCGTCTATCCCTATTTTATACTCTCGTTTGTTATTATTTTATGTGTATTCTCTATTCAAACTTTGATTTAGAGATTTGAGTAAGTTTTATATACTGGAAGATTAATAAAAAACTGTACAGTAATTATGATATAAGTACAAAGTGATTACCTAGTAAAACGGTGAACTCATTAAATTTTATAAGTGGTATTTAACAACAATACAATATATTACAAGAAGCTACTTTGTTTTAATTGTTCACTAAATATTTATCAAAAACCATTATCAAAATATAGACATTGTTGTTGATAGTCGTTTTTACATTTAAAATGGATAAAATTTTCCAAATAGAACGTCTTGAAGAGTTTTCTAGTGTAAGTAGATTGATACAAAGTTTTTATTGATATAAGTTTTTATTTTACATTATTGCTAAGAAATTATAAATCATGGATTGCTCAGTTTAACTTATATTTTTCCGCTTACTAAACCACTTTAAAATTTTGAAAGTCTTTAACAGTATCTACTTCAAAGTGTTTAGATAAGATACCCTGAAAACAGCCAACCTAAAGAGGCTTCAAATATTGTCTTGTTTTTACCCTTATGCCCAAATAAATGAAGTGTGCTAGAAACATGTAAACAAGAAAATACAAATACCGGGACACTCATGCGTAACACGGAAAATTCCATTACCATATTGACATATTTTAAAAATCAACAAACTAATTTTAATATATTGCACATGTTCCTAAATAATTGTTTTAAAATACACCACTTCTATTGAAGTGGTAAAAACTACATTATATTTGAAACACATTCTATGCAGTATCACATAGGATCAGCACTCACTCTAACAATTACAAGTCCACAGACAAAAAGATAAATTGTCAGCCCTTAAGAATATATATATAATTTTTATTGTTTAAAGAAGTACCCCATATATCCATAGCACTGAATGTTCAAATTACCCTTTAGAAATTTGAATATAATGTCAATATATATATTACATAAACAATATAAATGTTTAGTGGTGAAGGAATTGATATTCTAAATTGTCTAAATTGGTAAAATTTACCATAATTTTTAAAACCGAATGGCCACTGCGGCACGTCTTCAATTTGCACCCGAGGAAATGCCTAGCTTGCTCCCCCCACTCCTACAGTAGGCTATGATAGGATGTCTGGTTTGTTTTAGGTGACTAACGAAGTATTAAATGGTTTATATCGTCCAAACTGTGATTCAGTTACTGATGTTAGATCCAGTATTGTTAAATCAGCAAAGGAGAATTTAAAAGACATTCTGGTTCAGTGTGATTTCAACATGAATAAAGTAAAAGAAACTCTGCAGAACAATCCCTGGAACAAAGATAAGATAGAGGATTTCATAAATTTGCTAGAAGAGAAACAATCCAAACTACTTTATTCAGCACTCAATCACCACAACTGTTTTTATGGAGAAACTGTGATCAACTTAGATTGGATTGTAAAGTTAGTGCTTGGTACAAATGATCTAAAATCGATGAGATTCCCTTTACTTCAGCTAATATTTTTGACATCAAATTGTAAGAGAGACGAAGTAAAAAGCTATGATTTAACCAAGGAAATGGTACTTAGAATGATTAATGTTTTGGAAGATATAAGTAAAAATTGAAATTGTGCATTTCATCAAATCATGGTATATGTTATGTATTAAGATCTTATAGTAATAAATAAAAAAAACACATGATACTGTTTAAAATTTATTGATCAGAGACATTCACACATCAACATTTAGGTTCAATAATTGGAATAACATAATTACCTAGTTTAATTAGTAATAAAATTATCATACAAATTCCACATGGCCTTAAAGAGTAAAATTACATAAAAACAGTAATTTTGAGAAATATTTACTCTTTATAAATATACCTACTACATTACTAAATATATAATCAGCAAATTAGATAAGATTTTTAATGTGAATACATCACAGTAATTATTAATCAATTTTACATATAAAAAAATATACCAGACTTATTGAGCAAAGAAAAAATATGTTTTGCAACTTTACTATTTTAAATCGAACACAAATATTTGAAAACCCGAAATCATAATTGGATGTAAGATCTGTTCTTTGAAAATTTTATACCATAATATTTCATAACAACTAGATGGAATATTGGAAGTAAGAGACTTATGGACTAAATTACTGTTGACTGAATAAACAATTAACCATGTTATCATATAAAAATAGCTGTCATTTTTCTTTTTGATACATGGTCAGCTTCAACACTAAAATGTTATGATGCTAATTAGAAAGTATTGAATGCATAAATTAACAAAGATTGTTAAATATTAGGAAGTCAGATAAAATTATTTATATATAAGATATGATTTAAAACTTTTGAATATAAGTAAAAGACTGTAGTCTGTTACTGGAATTACTTATGAATAAGGGACATAGTTTTATGATAATCATGCAATTGGTGGTTGTATTAAACCACACATGTATCACCAGACAAGTTTGTAGATTTAACTAATCTGAAGATAATGATATGCCAATTATAATCTGCATCTGTATTTCTTACATTCATTCTCAGCATGACACATATGTGACTTGTAGATACTTTCACAAAAGAATTTAATGGCACGATTTGTGGATAGGTGGGACATATTCTTGTAAAAGATCTTTACAACATAGAACAGATTGTGAAGCTATTACTCATGTATCAAATGCCTTTTATGTAATCCAAAATTTTTGTTTTGTCATTAATGTTAGTAACAACATATATTGAGATGAAGCAGTCTAGGTAGCACTTGATATGGAATGTCTCGCTCAGTTTACTGCTACTTGGACATACTCCCAATAATGCAGCTGTTATATTAAATTTCATAAAAAATGTATAAAATTACAAAAAATGATTTTGAAACTATAATTTACTGGATATAGACTACATTAGATATACATAATATTAAATATAGTAATATCAAACCTTATGAGCCTTCTAAATGTTTCATGTATGAGATAAAAAAATGTTCTAATGATAGTGTGATCACACCATCATACTAAATTGTTACACATACTACATTTCTAGATATTACATTTATATTTTTTCTGTATATGCATAAAAATTGTATATGATTTACAAAAATTGGCCATTGAATACCATTTTAAAATAAACCAATAATATATCTTCATTAATCTCTAATTATGATTCAATACAGACCATGCAGTCACAAATTTTGCAATAAGTAATCTACTTCAAAATTTCACATTTCTAATAATCATACAATACATATATTTGATAATGAAATGCTTTTAAAAAGATTAATTTGAAGAGTGTTTGCATATCAGAGAGCAGAATAACTATATTTATACAACTTAATATAAATTAGGATCAGAATATTAATGTATAGTAAAATGATAATATACTAATGAAATAATAAGAAATTTCATATCTTTTTCTTAACAATTTACACGCATTTATCGATTTGACGTACACTCATCGTAGAAGTCTTTTAGAAAATGCATAATTTCATTGGAAATTTGAATTCATACATATATACACAATAGTATGCCACAAAACTAATTTCTAAGATAATCTGCAGTCATAATATGAGCAATTTGTTTTTGAATCACGTCTGAAAGTTCTTTGCTTTTATTAAATGTACCTTTTAATTGATACATGAAACAAAACATTAAATAATAAAATAACTATCCACTCGGGCTACTGTTTCTGGCAGATTTCTACATTCAAAATCCATATTTTTCAATAATAAACTTTGAACATTCATTGATTGGGCATTAAACTTGTAATTTTACTACCCAAAAATTGTTACAGAAAGTATTTGTTTTACGTTTCGGTAAATTTATATGAATATTTATAGAAATACTAGCTGTTGTAACTTCATAGCTCTTTTACAGTATATGCAATATTCTGATTACATAAGTACTGGTTTGTTATGAGAAATCCTAAATATCTCATAAATAAAATGCTACATGAGTCTGTATATAACAATGTCTGTTAAGTCTGAATATCATAAAATTTTAACCACAAACTAAATTCTTTATAGTAAAAATGATTTGTATTGTATTTTTCCCCTTGTAAAAAGTTCAAAAGAGTAGAATTAGCTAATTGTTTAATATGTCAATCTTGCAAGCGATACGAGAGAATTTGACACGTGACGACGTCAAAACTAATACCCCTGTAATAATGGCACCAACTTATCGCACCGTATACTGCCTATATAACTTTGTTATTATGGTAATATAATCATAAAACTCGTTCCTACTGAATAAAATATATAAAATCTTAATTATACAGAAGCAAAGCAGCACGCTAAACTTATAGTGTAATCGTTTAATACGTAAAGGGTTTTCAGATGAACGGGAAATCCACATTATTGACGACGCAAATTATCGATCGAACTTAGTTCGATATTACACCGCAGTATAGAATCGTAATAAATAAAGGGCTCTCTATCTGCACACTGTCGCGCGTGCCAGATCATGTATGTTTTTTCTGTACAGTTTAGTTAGCCACCACGACATCGTTGGACGTTTCCTGCAACTATAGAAAAAAAGATTACTAATAACCAATGCAAATACAATAAAAAAAAAAACTTGTTTACACTACAAATAAAACTACTGAGTAATTCTTTAAAATGTTGATAGACTTTACAAAACTACTTTTCTAAGTTATTATGAAACTACTACTTATTGAACATAAAGATACTAACCACTTCAGTTTTCAGTTCTGGTACTGTGGGAACTTCAGGAATCAAATCAACCATTTTCTCACATATGGGATCCTGTAAACATTACAACAATCGATTAAAGGTAGTATATTTATTTATATTAGCGTCGGGTTAATAAGAAATTATATAATTGTTACATATGATGCTTTTTTGTACAAGTAATAATGAAAAAATTAAAATGTGTCTGAGGTTCTTCCAACTAAATATTGTCTATTCTACATGATAAAATGATTCTTAATAATGAAGACATTTAAATTTGTTAGCACTGAAGCGATATATGTAAATCATGCTAGTGTATTAATGATTTCTAAATCAAGCTAAAGGAAAAGGAAGGGAGAGAGGAGAGTGACCACTAGCTGCAATGTAAATGTTGAGATCATCGATCGGTTGAATACACAACTGGTTCTTCTGGTTATTGACGATCCACACATGCTTATAGAATGCACAAAGAACTAAAAAACGACATTGTTAACGGGATATTAAAAACGTTGATTAAATTACTGTACTAATCCACTACAAGAGCAAGAGTCCGTCGGTATTCACCTGTGGCGTGTGTGAGGGAAGCTCTTCTGTTTGGCACGCATCCGCGCCCGGCGTAGTTTCCATTTCCGAATAAGGCGAAGGCATCGATTCCTCCGCTATCAATGTTGAATTTTCATCTACTTTCGGCGTATCTGCTTTTTTCATTGAAGACAGTTCTGCAATTACTACATCTCTCACGAGTTCAACATGCGACTCTTTATATTGGACAGGCTCATTTGCATGATTCACGTCTTTAGGTGTCTCAGAAATTTCCTCCTGTAGGTCCTCAGTTTTGTTGATCACATCAGTGCTCTTGGCTTCGTTTGTACGGAGAATAATTTCAGGGATAATTGCACTGCTTTCTTTTGGGATTGTAATGCCATTTTCATCGGTATCAATGTCTTCTATTGGAGGAGGTGGTGGAGGTAAATCATCGATATCATTGAGAACTGGTTCTACAGAAGCCACAGGTTCAACAATACTTTCGGGATCAGTACTACAGGGGGCCTCTATTTCGACTACGTTTGCTACACAGTTATCATCTTCATTAGTATCTACGTTATTAACTGCCATATTTTCCTCAACATCAGTAGTATAGATTTGTTCAGCAGGATTATTCAACTCAGCATTTTGTACAATTTCGTCAAAATCAGCAGCTGATGCAGTAATTGTGTTCTCCATTTTTACTACTGCTGGAGCCTCCTCTTGAACAGTATTTTTTTCGGGAACATCTACATCGCTTATAACTTTTATTTCATTCTCTTCGAGACCTGTGTTTACTATATCGTCTAGTACATCATCCACTGTAACTTTTATTGCATCAATTTCATTCGTTGTAGCAACCTCTGCTTTTTTTTCAGATTCTTCTTCTACGCTCTTCTTCTGATTCACCTCAGCTGCTTCAATCATAATCATATTATTTGTAGCCTCTTCACAATCATTACTAACAGCATCGGTTTTTGAATGAATGGTTATAGATTCTTCCGCAGGTAAACAAATTTCCGGCACTCCTGGTTGTATATTCTCTACTTCATCTTTCAATTTTTTGGATAAAATCTCACATATGGGAACTATAGTTTCATTATCGGGTAATGTAACAGTTTCATTAATCGATTTATTTATAATGGGGATAGGGTCATTTGTAACTGTTTGAATATTAGTAATATCCATTTGTGAATCTGGACAGGGGTCATTTTGTGTAACTTTAATGTCCAAATTGGATAACGGTGTTGTAATTGCAGTTTCAGTGTTAGATAGCGAAGCAGCTGTCAGTTCTGGTGCCATAGTGGTTGCGGCAAAGGATACAACACAGGAGGGAGGCGGGTTAGCAGGAAGCGGTGGAGGCGAAGGTTCTATCAAAGGTAGTTGCGTAACACAAACCTCCTTTATGACAGGGATTTCAGGAACAGAAACAACCTCTGTCGTTTCAGTTTTATTTTCGATAATTTCTTCGATTTTACTCTCGACTTTGGATGTCTCCAGAATGGGTTCTTCTAAAGAGAGTCCATTAATGGGCAGCTTTTCAGGTTCGGTTTCAGCTTTGGGTTCCGGCCTATCAATTTCAGGACTAGCAACAACCGACTCCTCAACAATAGGTGTTTCAACCTTAGGGGATTCGGGTGTACTGCTGCCGTTTGTAATTGGTTCTGTTACAGGTGTCTCAGGGGTTTTCTCTTCTTTAGATTCAGACGAAGGTTTCACTTCTTCAGCCACTTCATTAACAGGAGATTCAGGTGAGGTATCGCCAGTCTATAAAGAAACAATATTTTTATTAAATTTCATATAACTTACAATTACATTTAAATTATAAACAGATACTAAATGCAGTGCCAAAGAGTCCCAAAAAATCATTATTTGTCTCACAGGTGTATTAATTTTTATTTCTTAAATATTAGTTATCCTTAATAAATTTCATTATATTAACGATTATAATATAAATTCACATTAATATCCATTCACACGTATCTAATTTTAAAAAAGCTAGTTCATGAATATTAAAATTATACATTTTGTTAACGTTAAATATAAGTATGTAACATTGGAATTAATGTTAAAATTACCTTAATGTTTGCCATAGTAGTTTAACCAAAGAAAACTTTATTAAGACTGAAGGGAGACGTAAGCATGCGAGATAATTTATACTGGTTTAGTAATATATCAACGAAGTTAATTTTTAAACTAAATACAATCCTTGAGTGATTATGATCGCATATCATATTGCAAACATGCTAGGGTCGATAAAAAATTACAGTTGAGAATATTATTTTTATTTATATCAAATATGTTCTAGTAAATTACTTACCAAATTATAACACAAAAAGTTAAATAATAAAAATAAGTATTAAATTTTGCTTTATTTAATTTTTTCGGTTATTTTATTTCTATTTTTTACAGGTTTAGTTAGCGTTTCGCCAGAATCTAAGGTAATCTTAAGCGCAATACGATCAACCAGCCTTCGCCTTGTGGAGACTGGCTATCAAGTGCAATTGTCTGAATACACCTTTGACTTTGTGCTTCGTGACAAAGTTGCAAGTCTACGTTTGTTTTAGGTCTAACCAGCCAGGAAGACATTGGAAAATACCTTAATAACATGACACCTGTATACTACAGTAATTTAAGCCCACGTTGCTGATTCTGAAGTCCGCACAAGCTACTGCTGACTCTTTGTTGATTTTGGAAAAATCCTTATTCATGTGTAAATTTCTAAAATTGCCACGGTTCGAAAACGTATTACCTTTCAAATAGTTGGTTTTGATATTATGACTGGAATAGTCTTATTTATTAAAAAAAATATTGTTCATATTTTATTAAAGTATCACTCTTACATTATATTGGCTGCCTGGCAGATATTATCCTACCCTTTCAAGCACCCAATAAGTCTACTAATGCACCACGTAACGTAACACGTTGAGGAATAGCACAAAAACCTACATGAAACTATACACACACGTGCTAATTTTGTTGAAATTTTACCGTTATCCAGAAGAAATCTCTTCGCTTTGTACATTAAAAAGTATCCTAAACGTTGACTTATTATAATATCAATAGTCATGTCAAGATTTATCAAAGTGATGCGCGTACAACAGGACCGACAAACAAAAATGGAAAAATATAAGTATATTTGGATCCGTTACAGTTTTATTATTACAGGTATAGATAGATATACTAGCAGTTGCCTGCAACATCGTAACATCGCGCGTAACAGCATCTACGAACAAATTAAGAATAACACAGCTTCTTCTCATCACCATGGATTCACTCTCTAGCAGTGGTATAATTTATAGAATCGAATAGTAGTTTCAAAAATAATGTACAAATACGTTCACAAACCTTACGTCTTAATAGTAATAATAAGACGAAACATTTGCTCAGTGAAAATGTCAAATAATTTAAATTTAAATATTGAAATAATTAAAGCCAGTTTTAAGCATAAGTTACTTATAATGTATATTAAAAGTAAATTATTTCAATAATATTATAAAAGACACGCAACCTCAGGATTGTGGTAAACAATAAAATGATACTATGCGACAAGGCCGTCTTTGTTTACTGCTACAATAGTCAGTTGCTGTTGCGTTTACTTGTAGTATGTGTACCGCGTCGAAAAAAATATATATTTATTAAATCAATTTTAAAACTGCAAATACTTTACTTCTAAGATCAATTTCTCGATTTTTTTTTTTTTCAAATTATAGAAAAGAAACTCAGTTTAAATTCGTGACATGCAAATATCAATAAATAAAATACCTATGCGTAAAAGAAATTATACATTTCATAACTTCATAACATAAATTCAAAATATATTCTTATTATGCAGTTTTATACGAACAATTTGGATGGAATTACCTGCTTTTGAAAATAAAACTAAACAATGCTATACGGGGGTAATAGTCAAACGCAAAAGCAGGTAGGGAATGTACTTTCTATGTGTCTCAAGAGTAGAAAGACAATAATTTATTTAACGTTTATTTCTTCCGTGGACAATTCTAACCTATTTAACGGTAAAACATTTCGAATACAATTTTTATGGATTATATTTAGGCACGACCTGCAGACGTTTAAATGCTGTTACAATTGTAAATCATACGATGCCATTTCCTGATCCCAACGAAGAGAATATCTCACCATCTATTTCTTTTCATAACGCATTATTTTATCGGCAGATTGATTCCACTAGGTCTCGCTAATACATAAAAATGTTATTGAAATACTACATACTTATATTACGGCCCAAAATTTCCAGACGTGGTTGCCTAGATTATGTTACGATAAAACAGAATAACTGCTGATAACTCATGAGCGTTCTGTGCATATTATTTCTGTTTTTACTGATTTTTCCTTTTACTATTATTTTTCTATATTTTGTCACCTAACTTTTTATTGTGTTTTGATTCCCTAATGTATATGTTTCTTAGCCACTTAATTAATTTACAAGACACAGCTGCATACAAAGTTTGTACCTAGGTCCGAGACTCCACCTTTCGCGTACTCTAGAACCTAGCCATGTATAAGAAAAATAAAAAACTACCACACCAAAGCATTCGTGTCAGTAGTATTGCAAGTGTGTATTTTTTTTTGTGTACATGTAAAAAGCCTCTTCGAGTGACGGTACCCGAGTTCGTACGCCGCACCCTGGGCAATCTGTCCCGATTCCAACTTTACTAACTAGCCAACCTTTTCACCACAACACAGTATTTATTTAATACAATTTGAGCCGATACGATTAAGCAATCAAGAATTAGTTTTAAATGTTAATCACTTACTCGAAATTTTTAATCGAACTAATTGCTGAATTAATGTGTTGCTTTTATAGAATCTAAAAGGCGTTATAGTGTTTTAACGTATGGCTAAATAGAATATGCTATATATAAAAAAGTTGAAACGTTAAACTCTACTATATTTTAAGCCTAAAATTATTACAGAATACATAAGAATATTAAAATAAATATAAATAATTTATTTTACTTAAATTATACTAAATCCAGTATCATTGTTCGGCTATTTTTAAATTTACATTTGTTTTACAAGACTTGAAATTATTAATTAAGTGAATAATCCATTTTGCATTATTTTAGAAAATAACATTTCTCTAAACAGGAATGCCAGTAAATGAACATTTAATATTGTAAAACGTTGTTCTAAAATGATTTTCATATACTAACGCACTTTTAAACCAAGGAAAGCATCAATATATTACACACGATATGTCAAAATTTATTTTAAGGGAGGCCCTTTTTAAAATTCCGTCCCATATCTGGCTGGTCTGTACGTGAAAGAAATAATTAATATGTTTACTTCCCATCAATTCCACCACGATAAACGTTTCATTGGCTGTATAACGAGGCGAAACCATTGTCTAATCAAGACGTTTTAAAACGTATAATGAACGTATTAAACACTTACCCGTTGTTATGATTATAAAACGTTTGTTAAGAATACAGTCCAACGACCCGACTCGGTGATCACTTGAAATAAGTTGAGGAATATTATGGTCCAGTTGACTCTGTTCTAATCAATAACATCGGTTGCGGGCATGACCGAGTCGTGACCACCGCACACATAGTGATAATAGTGAAATTGGTATATGTTGTTGTTCTTTTACTTATATTGTAACTAAAAACTAAACTGAAATTAAAAAATATTCAATAATTTTTGCCCGTTTTTATAACTTTTTTTAATAGAGCTTAGTTTTGGCTCTAGGCGATTTTAAATATAGCCTTGCTCAATGATCGCTCTATCAAGAACAAAAGATTTTTTTGAGATCTGACCGGTAATTTCTAAGATTAGCACGTCCAACCAAACAAGCAAAGTTTTCCGTATTATAATATTTATATAGGTATTCCTGTTTGCGTACTGTCTCATACATAGACGAGATCGTGGTGCTGTAAACAACTACACAACTGCCGCCATCGTGGGTTTACAAGCCAAGACTGTTAATTTAAAACGCCTCGAATTCCCGCTAGAGTTAAGTAACTAAGAAAAACTAATTGATTCCCTGTACAAATTAGATCAACCAGCATTGTTATATCGGTTCAGGAAAATGAATAAAATGCATTAACGCGAATAGAATACACGAATAATGCCCAGCGATTGTTATGTGCATGTCATATTGTTCAGTAATATACGTTGGCTTCTCTCGAAAGAACTAAAATTAAAGATACCCACCCACCTAGACCAGATAAATTTAATGCACAAAGGTTACCTCAAATCTGCCATGAACTAGTGTCTTTTGAATACTTTTCGTCAGTGAAAATTCTGTGTTTCATGGTCTTTAATATATTTTTTTAATCTCAAAATATTTTTTTTTTAAATATATTTTAAAAATATTTCATAATACGTTAGGGTAGGTACGATCCTTGTATATATTATACCCCTCTCGCGTTTGCCTGGGCAACCAACGATGAGAGAGGGGTACTGGAACTGACTAGGTACAAATGGGAAAAGTATAGGAAACAGATAAATTATAATCGTGCGAATCTAGCTGGAATGTGTTTACGGATACGGCACAAACTTTCCAAGTGAATTTCTTTCGACAAATATTGAATGATCAATAATGTCATTGTTATTATTTCATTCAAGTAAACACGAGGAAATAATATTAAAATATTTTGTTCGTTCTCGTAGTTGGAGAGTCATAACATACAGTCATTGTGAATTATTTTTATTTTTATCTGTGTAATTACTTAATGAGTCATCAACAACAGACTACTACACAAAGCCGTAGATGTTGTATTATGGAAGCGATTTTCCGCTCTAAAACTTCTCCGAGCACCTATTTAATTTTAAAACAACTAACTGTATAATTTTTCGTTTCAATTTTTTTACAGTTTATTTTTTTGTGTTACTTATGTTAATATGGTGTAGATAGTGACGAAGAAAAATGTATTTCATATTGTTCTATATTAAGCGAGGCTTAATGTGGCAGGTGAAACAAAAGGTGTGTTGTGATTTCACCTGCCTTTTAAAGTTAATTGACAAAATCGTAAAATAGGCCATCAGCCTATAAATATACTTCACGTATTTCAATGACATAAGTGTCTCAAAACAGTCGACCACTATCGTGTGACTGATGGACGAAGTGTCGGTCGTAATTTGCATTGACAATAAATAACGTATGAGATAGCATCGTACACTCTCTGTAAGTAGATGCAGTCGTATCATACAAGTTATTCTCATGATAGCTGATATCGGCGGTTGAACGCTTCGTCTTGTTAACCAACGTTCACATTATAGTTGAGACTGTTTACCATAATTTTTAATGAATTAGTAACATAGTTAATTCCCTATATACATATTCAAGAAATAATCTATATTAATATTATAAAGCGGAATAGTTTCATTGTTTGAACGGGCTAATATTACGAACTACCAGTCGGTTTCAAAAAAATATTAAATTTATTTTAGTTCCACGCGAAGGAATTTGCGAGCACGACTAGTGTATATTTTATTAATAAAATCATTTTCAATGCCCATAAACAAAACGAAACTCATGATTTTTTTTTGTAATTCAACGTTGACCAATATATTAATTCGGAGATCTGATCTCAACGTAAATGTTTTATGAACGGGATGTAAGTAAGCCCTTTTCTGTCTGAAACAAATTGAAGCAATTAAGGTCGTGACTAAAATTCTTCATATCTTATAACTTGCATTGCGTTCCTCTATTAATTAATAAATATTCCCGCCTCGGTACTCATAACAAACTAGAACCTATTTAACACAATGGACTCGAGGCAATAATTTTAGTTAATCGCGAATTGTGAACTAACGGAAAGTAATGTTAATATTCTTTAATTGTATTTTGAAAATAGCATGAATAGGTATTGTGTAAGTCTGCCCATAGCCGGTAGAACGGTATAGTATTACCGTCGCATCCGTGTGGTCGACATGACACCGCAACTTGTAATAATTTAGTAAACATGCAATCTTGGGCATTGTTACCTTTTAGCCTAAAGTTTCATGTCAACAAGTTTACTTTAAAGATTTGAACACTTAAACTAGGCGTTATATTTCATAATAAACCGAACCCACTTTTAACTGTTCGTAACATTTAATTAGGTTTCATATAATCAATCATATTATTTTTATATTCGAAACAGGACTAGCAGTCAAAGATTTCAACGTTATAGAAATTACGGATTGTTATTTTAAACTAACTATAACTAAATGAAAGTTAACGTTCCTGGAAAGACGTTTTATTATAGTCGTGTTTATCTGTTGTAAATTGTAAGGCACATCTAGGGTTGTCAATTTTTTTTTCACCGGGTTTAATATTTTTTAGGTTAGCTCTAAAAATATTATAATATATCGCCATCTAATATACATATGTGTAGAGTAGACTTTTACACTTAAAAGTTTGTGCGAGCTGAAAACAAACCGAAGATACTATAGATTTTATACAAACAAACGTTTAAATTCGAATATTTTTTATTAGCAATTTAATGTTGATTTTTTTATATAGTACAGGCATGTTTTCAAAAAACTACCATTATACATTTCTTGTGTTGACAATATAGAGCCAGAAACTTTATGTAAGAACAAACATCAAAAGTGCGAAGTTTCAACTGAAGCCAATAACCGATCCGTAAATACAGAGTACATACATATAATCATATTTTTATAAAAAAGACTGTGTGCCATGCCGTGTCAGATTACTTGCCTAATAATAAGGTTTAGTGAAATTATTTTTCGAATGCGTTTTACGATATACTGAGATTTAACTAACGATCTCTAGCAAGTGGAAAGCAGTTGCTATTTAGTTATAAAAAATAGTATATTTTGGAAACAGTTATGTGGTTACAATAAAAGTAAATCCAAATATCCATCAAAGTGAAATATAGTATTATTATTCTTCATGAATATATAGCAAACCTGTGCCCGCGACTTCATTTCTGAGCAATTAAGAATTATTTAATAATTTTTGGCCGTTCTTGTAATTTTTTTCAAAACAGCTTTGCTCGTATTGTTCATATCGTGATATTAAATAGCCTAAAGCCTTCCTCGACGATTGCTCTATCACATACAAAAATATTTTTTGAAATCCGACTAGTAATTCATAAGATTAGCGGGTTCGAACAAACTTTCTGGTTTATAATATTAATATAAACAGAAAGATAAAATATGAGACAGATTGGCAACCCTAGGCACACCCTATGACGTGCGCCGAGACGAGCCGGCTGCGGAGGGAGCGAGGTGACGGCGTGGGGGGAGTAGCGGTTTGCTGACCCACGTATCACAGGACTGTTCGGCGGGCGAAGTCCTGCAACTTGATCGAGCTTCGGATCTACCCACCCACCGTACACTATTTGCAAAACCTGCCAGCGACTAATCATTTTATTTTTCACCCATCAAACTTGTTTTCTAATGGCGGCGCTACTTGGTTTTTAAAACGATAAAGTGTGAAATGAACCTTAGTACTAAATCATTGTACTAAAGATAAAAATTACTAGATAATTCACACATCAACTACTACAAACATTACATTACACAATAAGTGATGTAAAATATACGATAGCAACAACAATATAGGAGAAAAAAGCGGGGGAAATGAATGCAATCATTATCATAATAATTACGATATGGCTGTCTATTATGAGTATGCAACCGGATGGAGGCCATCCATGTGATAAACACACTGTAGACAAGAGATCCGAACGGAAATATCAGTGTGTCAGCATATTTAAATATAAACAACAGTAGAACAGGTGTTAAGACGCATTCAACCAAAAAAATCAATTGCTTCGGTTTGGCGTTCCAACTGAACGTCATCCCAAACTTAAAATCGAATGCTAACTAAAAATACAGCCCTAATATAAGTTAACGACAATTTCATACATTTATTTAAAATCTAAATTTTATCAAAAGCAAATAGACTTGATATAAATGATCGTTAAGGCGTAGATGGCGTTAAAACAAAATTTATTTGTTTTAATGGTTAACGCATATTTATATAAACGTGCGAAATAGTTTAAATGACGTTCGGGAATATAAACTTATGCACAAATCATTCAGACCTTGCAGCTAAATTATAATAGAGAAGTAACCTGCAATAATTAAGTCCTAACAAAGTAATAATCGAAAAAAGACGTTTATTATTCGATATATAAACATAGCTTGATTTAATTATATACATATATATCTTAACACAAATACAAAGGCGAGTAAAAGATAAGGTACACGCAAACGATATCATGTAAACATAAAATTTATACCAAATAATGTCGTAGTTTATAAATGTATAGTTTATGCTACAGGCATTACGAACAAATCGGCAACTCATTCTGAACTTGTATCAGCCGTTCGTCGAGTGATGCTTGACACTTCATCTATTCAATGGATAAATAGAAATGGCAGGGGGGTTTTTTTGCAGGAAAATATACGAAAGTAACACTACTTTCTAATAACGGTCAACATATTTTTTTAAAGTAAAGTTCGTGACTACACGGTGCATAGTTATCAATAATACTTTAAAATATCAATTTAAGTTACAAAAAAGTATGGCAAATTTCGTCGACATCACTTCGGCTTTTGTCATTACAAACGCCTAATAGGTTCGATGACTAAACAAGTTTTGTTGTTTTTTTTTTTTTTCTTTGATTATAATAAACATTATACAGTATCCTATGGAGGGCTATAGGTTTACTCGGCATGGAAAAAATATTATTATAGTCCACAAGTCAGGAGGTATCACGTGTCCATAGATCAATGAGCGAAGTGTCAGTAATAGTGGGGTATCGTCGTTGACAATGTCGGCTCACGTTTGGATAGCACGGATATAGCACTACATTGAATTATAATGCGCATTGTTCCTCGCACTGCGCTGGTTTGGGTGCAATGCACTACGTCGCAATTGCTTATTTGTCATAGAAATCGTTGATTTCTAGTCGGTCTAGCTGGCCACAAGGTCGCATCGTACACCGTTCATTGCAATATCGATTAAAGGAACAAATTAAGCTCTGAAATACTAAAAGTGTATTTAACTCAAGATAATAAAATTATAATACAATTGAAACCAGATATAGCGACATTGAAGGGACCATATTAGTACCGTAACTTATAACGCTATATCTGATAGTCGTTATAAGCCATACACATTTTTTATAAAATTATTATTAGATTTTAAAATATGTAATCCGTCATTATTTTAGATGTTTCGCATTTTACGTCTCATTTCCCGCAAAAATTCTTTTAAAACATCAGAATTTCATTCTTTGTTACAAACGACAAATTTTTGTAGAGTTATTACCGGGTCAACAGGCTCGAATAGTGACGTTGGTTGAAACTGTTCTTCTTAGTCTTCTTACCTGTAAACTGTCGTTCGCTATACGTACTAGCTCAAGCCGAAATGGTAAAAAAATAAAGTCCAGGCGAAGAAGGAGAAAGAGCATAAACTGATAACGAAACATGATATCACAATAAGAGTAGTAATTGTAGTGTTTTGTTATAGTTAATAAGATTACAGTTGGTTGTTATAGTCTAGTGGTCGGCAAATCGCGGCTCGCGAACCACTTGCGGCTCTTTGACTCCTCGGCTGCGGCTCTTCCACGTAATGTTTAGTGCAGGCACGGACTATTATTTATTATCTTACCTTGTAAGAGTAGAGTAAAAATTTTACGTTACCTACTTAATTTTCAAGGAAATGCAAGCCCAATGTTCACATTAGTGGAATATTTGTAGTTACTTTTAAGAATACCTTTTATATTTATTTAACTAGTTATATTTTAAGTAAATATTACCTTTTTTAAGTATGATACGAACTTTTATTTAATTTACTGTTAGTTAAAGTAAGACTTATTTGACAAAAGCAACCTGGAGAGTGTACTTTTAATACTAGTTATTTCCGTAATAATGTCTTCTACTAAAGCAAATCTTAAGTTAAAAAAAATGGCTCTTTGAATAGATTTTAATTATGTATTGTTTATATTTGGCTCTTTTTCATGAGAAGTTTGCCGACCACTGTTATAGTCAATACTTTCCGATGGCAGTTTGTCGATTTGACCGATAAATCGCTTTATCAGATATTGTTACAAGCGATATGGTTACATAGCTAATTAAACAGCGATTCGTCCGGGACCTTCCTATTTAGTCATTATAAACAATGTTCTTACATCCGTTTGCGACTGTACTATCCTAACAGGAACAAAAGGAAAACGATAATAATAAAAATTAAACATAGTGTTCTCTTGTGGCAAGTCAGCGAGATCGTGCCAATGTTACGAGAGCGGCATTAAACGAGACGCGGGTCTCGCCCTCGCGTCGTACCGGTTTGGACTACACACACGTGCGCTAGATTTTACATCTCTTCAAATTTTCGCACGAAAAAGGGCAACGACTTCAACGAACGTGTCAGCATACTTTATATATTAACCCATGTGGCATTAACACACAGGGTGAGAGCGAATAATAAGCGCCACAAAAAGTAGGCCAAATATTCCGTAGGCGAAGAGTTTCGCCAACTATGTCAACGAATTTATAATTTACTAGCTCTGCCCGCGATTTCGTTCGCGTGGAACTAAAAATGATTTACATTTTTTTTTTCAATAGAGCTTTGCTCTTATTTGTCGTAGCGTGATGTTAAATAGCCCAAAGCCGTCCTCAAAAATTTCTCTATCAAATACAAAAAAAAATTCGAAATACTACTGGTAGTTACTAAGATGAGCGCGTTCAAACAACCAAAATTTTTCGCTTGATAATGGTAATATACATGTATAATATAGTCGACGATAGTTAACGTATTTGCGAGGAATACAAACCCCAGTGTAGTTACACTCGTAACACTAGAATCATATTATGGTCGCTGCAAATTCCGTCTTGAATATTAAACGTGAAAACGAAATAACAGAAGTACTCACTTCCTCCGGCACCTTTTCTGGGTCACCATTAGCTTTGGGTTCTTCGTCCTTTTGCTTTTTTTCCTGTTTCGGTTTGTCTTTTCGGCTGAAACTGATCGACCTGAGTGACCATTTCTTCTTTACCTGTACGCCACATGCTTTAGGTTAATAACATCAATTTAAACATGCACACGCATGTGTTAACGGACACTAAGTTAGGATACTCATCAACCATCAAATTCATCTATGTTACTTTCATTAATGAATATTATTATATCACAATGTTTAGAAAAAAAAAAGACTTTCTTAAAGCAGGAATGGCCTACCTTTTCCTTCTTAGGTTTCTTTCCCTCTTCAGCGGTTGTAGATTCGCTAATTTCTGTCTTCTGATCACCTTCACCGTTAGTCACAGGTGTGGATTCTTTTTCGCCTTCTGATTCTTTCCCTTCCTTCTCTGTTGTAGTGTCTTTCTCGTTTTCCGGGGTTCCGCAATCGAGTTCTTTTTCTTTGTCCTTGGAAATAAAGCATTACCTCAGTTAATTATACTTTTATTGGAAACTGGTTCAGCGTGTTATATAGTTTAAAGTATAGTAAGTATAGTCACGTGCAAACACCCTATTTCCTTACATGTCGCATAAAATCGATAAGTGCATAGAAAGTAAGCCGTACAAGTTGGCTGTGGCACGAACTGGCAACAAAATGTTTATCACTTATTTTAAATCATAATATCACAAGATCATACAGATTTAAAGTAACAAATTAATCATTTGAAATTATGTTAACATAAACCGTTAGTAAATTACTACAATTACATAATGTATTGACAAACAATAATTTAGGGTTTTCAAAACATATTTATTGAAAATTTTGTTCAACATAAGATGATTAATAACAATGATATATTTTTGTTATGGTTCATTTTAACTAGCTTAATTAAGTACTAAGTAACTTCCGCACACTATTAGTTTACATGTTTTAAATACGACATATAAATTGTCAAGCAAGTTTCTATAGTGATTAAATTTCAATCTTTACCTAAATGGAAAACTGGTATATGATATTTTGAATCTTGAAATATAAATGACTATCCCATTTTCTTGCTCGGTCAACTTAAAATTAACAATAGTATATAAGTTATGGTTATATGACTTCATATACTTGCATGTGAAAAATAAACATGGAGGACAAATCAGTATTATGAACAATCCTGTATGCAATTTCAAACGCTTATTTTATATAACATATTTCCTCAAAAATAGATCCTACAGCTGCCTAATACGACTGTAAAAAATATACGCATATACAGGGAGTAATCTTACACATCAACTTAATAAGTAGTATACATTAAGAAGCGGGAACTTCCCTTTTTTTGACTAAAATACTTTAAATCCTTAAAAAATAATGTCACGCGTTACCATGTATTTGACACACACGCATATATATACTCTTTTATTTATTGTTAAAGCCTGTGGTCAAATTGGGAAAAGATTTATAGATTAAAGATTAATATTGTTTATCTTTACTGAATGTCAAACATAACCATAATAAATTCATATATATGGTCGAATTTCGACCACTGGGCGACCACTAGTAGTAATAAATGCCTATTTCTAAACCCATTTAAGTCTTAAGAGTATTACAAAAATGTCCTTAATACAACATGTATAATTGACATCTATATGATTCATGTTATTCCCAGCAAAAACAATAATCACTCTTATATATAAATAGTTATATATAAACACACAAATTTCAATTACAAAATTCCCCCTTGTTCATGGCTTAAACATATGAACATTTATTAAATAGTAGAATTACCCATACCCTTTTCCTCTGAGAATTCTATAGAATTTACCTATTAATGAGATTTTAATTAACTGCATTGTTATACTAATGTTTGGATATTTGTGAAATTACTTTAAATGGACAAAGTCTTTTAGTAATCTGTAAAAAAAAAATAAGCAATAACCACTATCGATAGGTAAACGTTAGTTTTCTCTTCAAATACAATTTCACGAATGTACTAACTGGTTGCCTTCGACTTCGTTCACGTTTTTACTTTCAACTGATTATAATCGTAAACTCCCTTTTTAGTTGATATCTTCTAATTGTATCTTGTGAAAGGAATACGCATGCAACATTTCATGAAATACTATTGAGTTATTCAGCGACAAATCTATACGGAAATTTTGATACGAAAAACATTTGTTTGTTTGAATACGCTTATCTTAGGAACTGCCAGTCGTATTACAAAAATTGTTTTTGTATTTCATAGAGCAACCACAGAGGAAGACTTAAGGCTATTTAACATCTCGCTACCACCAATAGGTATAAAACTGTATTGAAAAAAGTTACAAAAACGAGTAAACTATATTAAATAATTTTTAAGCTCCAAGCGAACGAAAACGCGAGCACTGCTACTTACTTATATACCGACAACTGTATCTCAAATATGAAGCTATTTAAGAACGTAAAAAAAATATTTATTGGGTTGTCGATAATGCAAACAAATTTATATGTACAAAATCAAGGAATTCTACCATTAGTGATTGCAGTTAAAACAATTGCATTTCAAATCCGAGCTTATCTTATGTTTATAAGAGTACAATATTACAAATTTGTGCCTCGTTTAATATAAAATACAATAAACTGCCATAGCACTAGTATTCAATTGGATACTAACCTCATTACACTAATACTACACTAAGCACATCAAAATTCACAATTTGATTAGTAATGAAAAGAAAATTTGCAATTGTTTATATGCAAAGCTTTGATGTGAATTTCTTAAGTGTTATTTATTACTAGCTGTGCCTGCGTCTTCGTTCGCGTGGAACTAAGACCTATTTAATCATTTTGCCCGTTTTTATAACTATTTCCTATATAGCTTTGCTCCTTTTGGTGGTAGCGTGATGTTAAACAGCCTAAAACCTTCCTCAATGATTGCTTTATCAAATACAAAAATAATTTTTGACATCCGTCTGGTAGTTCCTAAGATTCGCGCGTTCAAACAAACTTTTCCGCTTTATGGTGCACGGTGCAATTTATAGCATGGTGGTAGGGCATTTTTATAATAGCCGCCTGGCTAGCTACCACCCTCAAGTTAAAAATCTGCCACTAAATACCTATAGGTGTGTTCCGGTAGTTGCACTTAAGAGCAAGTTCCTCTACTAGGCTTAGCGTATTCACCATATTTGGCTATAAAGCTAAATCTTAACTTAAAAAATAATAATATTAAAAACATGGTCATATTTACTGAAGGTTCGTGAATATGAGCATCGCCGTTAATCTGCGCCTTGAGTGCATCGGGGTCTGCCAGCTGTTCAACGCGCCCTTCGCCGCCTGCACCCGCTGCAGCCACTTCACCAGCACCGTCAGCTTCCTTGCCACTTATATCCACAGATCGTTTGCTCTGCTTGGCACCCATACTTGTTGTTGTCCCGACTGTAGCAGATTATTCTATATATTATAATTTATATTCTTAAATACCTAATAATAAAAACAGTTCAAAAATAACAATGAAATATTTTGATTTTAGAGATTTTAGAGGCCATAATAGCAACTTGCTGTGTACCGATACCGCGTCAATACACGTGAGCACGAATCTACTTACAATGAGCTTGAGCTTACGGTAAAAGAAACCATAGCATGGCGATAGGATTTTTTGTATACCTGCCTAGCTACCAGCCACAAATTTAAAATCTGTTGTCAAATACCTATAGGTGTTTTCTGGCAGTTGCACCTAAGAGTCAGTTCTCTACTAGGCTTAGCGTGTTACCATCTTGGGTGACTTCGTCACTAAACATCAGGTGAGATTGTGGCCTTAACGCTAAACCTATAAACTATACAAAATAAAAGTCAGCTTTCAATACGAAGTTATTATGTTCATGATGGTTACGATTAAGATTTAAACCGGTAAAATGTATCGCCATGAACACAATTAAAATTATTAACTTCTTAATTAAAAAAATTAATTCGCAAACATCCTTCATCGAATAGATAGTAAATACAGAGACGTGGATGTTTGTAGTTAAATGCAATTTTATATCCGTAATAAGTACATTAAAATGTACTACACTACAGTTATTCTAACTAGTCAGCTAGTGAACAGATACAATTGTGTCAAAATCCGTCAAAAAGTCGATTTATTACAAATTTTAACCTGTATATTCCGGAGGAACAATTTTATTTTACTGTATAAAAGGTATTCTAGATGCTAATCTATAATCTCTTTATATAAATAATATGTGCCAAGTATTTTCCCCCTGCTATATACTCTGTGTATATATTTATCAACTTACAATAGCGGAAATGACGGTATGTCTAGAATAAATCACGACAACTAAACTGTTATTAACATTTGGTTCGTAAATGGAATAACAAACTTATACAAATGCAATTTAAAACGTAACGAATCGGCAGAAACGAACCGTCTAACAAGTTTGAAATTATAAAAATGCTAATGAAATCAGAGTCGTATAGATATTATTCGAGATAAAAATAACAACTCAGGTACAAGAAGGAACCGTTTTGGAATACAAAGCACGCCAGTGTGTCACGGTGCAGGGAACACATCCGAAATAAATGTTCACTATCGACCAAAATAGTGTCTCTCAACGAAAGTGCATCGGGATCATTGCTTCCAGATTCACTGTAATTACAGTATGTATTTTATATCCAATAATACAAATTTATCAAATCTAATAAAAATTGAAAATCTATTATATTGTGTTTAGAAACTTCTGGATTTTTAGGTGTAACCCCTGTAATTTTACCCTTGGGATCTGGTAGCACTGATCGGGATTGAAAACAACAGCTTGTTAAACACGTATCGCGTTGACAAACGTTACGCATGGAACACTTACATGGCTAAAACAAGTATAAATATATTAAATTAAGAAACGAAAGCGTTCAAAGAAGATAAACAAAGAAAGTTAATTTCGAAATAACAAATTCGGTATCGACCACAAAAGGAGCATAACTTTAATTAGCTCATGAAATATGAATTACTTAATTTATAAAAATATCAAATAATAAATTACAAGCCTTAGAAATGAAGTACACAGCAATTTTTTATTTGAAATACAACAGCGTGACTTCTTACACGGTTTTCAATTATTACACGGATTATTATTTAAATATGAACCGTTTAACGCTACTTTACTCACAAGTCACAACAATGAATAACTTGAAAAAACACGTGGCTCCCGCCGAGTTGCAAACGAAACTGAGAGTAAAATACTGTATAAATTTAATATTCACATTGGTCATTAGCAAAGGACAATTTCTATGGGCATCACGGTATCATTTGTCTTTCATTATCCACTCGTTACTCTCTATACACATACAAATAGCTGGGACATTAGTCATGGAAGTCTCAGGCCTTATCGCTAGGTAAACATTCACTGTAGACGGGTAGACAATAATATCTGGGTAAGCGGAATACCTAAGAATTCCTTAGAGTAATGGAGTAAATCCATAAAGATCAATTATATTTACATTGGTATTAATTTTGCAAAATTATATTTAGTTTAAATAACTATACATACGAAGAAGACAGGAATTACTATGATGGCTTTAATATCTAAAGCACAAAGTAACTAGCTGTTATATTTTCCTAAAAGTAGGAGTAAATTCTGACCATGTCTTCACATACTTAATATAAACATAACATAATATATAATACAAAACAGCTAGGTAATGAATAAAATAGTAAGTTAACAATATTAATAAAGCGTTTAATGTTTGTCAATATCCAATGATTCATGAAATAAACCACATTAATGTTTTAGTCATTCGTGTATAATAATAAAATGATAATTCAACACTTTTAATAACATAAATAATGAAAATTATTTATAGATTCAAATCTGTTCTGTTCCCGCTTTAATTGCGTCTGTAGGACGAAGATAGTGGCCTACTTCCTTTATCATATTGTAAATATTTACCCGCGAAGTGAATTCTCGGTTTCCAATTTGTCTTTGTTTCAATATCAATAAACTTTTAAACGTGACTGTATATTATATCACCAATACATCTTCCAAAAATAATTTAAAACGCTTTTGCTTTAATCAAAATTGGTTTTACAAGTGATAATAACTTTTCTCAATTCATTAAACGCGGCTTTATTATTAGCATCTGGTATCTACGCTGCCTGCACGGAGAGCGTCCGTCATCGTGCTGGGTTATTTCAAATTTGGGGTGACTGACCTGGTTTATGCCCCCCTACGTGAAGTTTTTAGGGCCAAGCAGTCAACCCGAACTTATTGTCGCCAGTGATACAATGGGAGGCACTATTACACCGGGTATGTTCAATTTAAACGAGGATATATGGTACATCGGCGACCTTGACTTGGAAGCTTTCAAGGTCGACGACTCGGGGAGTAGGTATCGAATGGTTATTTTGTGAACGTTACGTACGTTGGAAACGGTTGCATTCAAAAACTTTATAAACACGTGTATATATAAAAACGCTGTTTTCCTTGCAAATATAGTATATATTTGTTTACTTTTAAATTATATAAATGCTGATATAATATTTTTTAAAGAAAATTGTGATATATGCTTGTATAATAGAATATGCATATTGGTAGAGTATATATCTACTTATATGCGATATATTTATACGTTAGAGGTCTCCAGTGTGCACAAGCGACTAGTGAAACGAAGTATTTGCATTTGCAGTGTCCGTGCCTACTAGATTCATCTACGATTTCTAACATAAATATAAATGTGCATAAATAATCATAAATCATTTCAGTCTATGAAAAGTTTGTATACCGTTTACTTTTTTTGCAGTTTTGCTTGTTTAAATTATTCGTATTTTTTTGGACAAGGAATTTGAAAAATAGCAAAATTTAAAAATATGTAAAATTTTGTAATATAATTTTCTGTGAACTCTTCTAGATGTAGACGCATCTATGTGAAATATATATAACAATGTAAATCGACGATACTCCGTTAAGAAAAATAATAAAATAATTCATAATATAAATAACAAAAAATGTTAAACACACATGAAACTAAAGACTTATACTTTAGAATTACAAGAATTTAAAATTAATAACAGAAATTGATTTAAATAACACGATGAATTAATCCCAACATTACATTTCATATTTCCAATACACTGGTTTTAAATAAGGCTAAGGTACCACCCATGAAACAAGTCCTATATCTTTGAAGATTGTTTAGTGTTTTAATATAATAATAATAGTGTTAATAAATAATTATTTTTTACCAAAATTATAATATATTTCCAAATAACATCTACATTTTAACTACTTATCTTCGTGCGGGATCAGAAAAGACGTTTTATCAGGATTTAATTGAATTTAGTAAATAGACTAATTAAAGATTTTGATACAAGAAGAAAATCGAAGATCGAAAAATAAAAGTGTTCTATTTTCAAACCGATTTAATATTCTTTTGTAGTTTCAAATAATTATATTTTCCATGACTCGTAATCTTATTTAATCTATATGTCAAAAATGGAAACTATTGTGTAAATTTATAGATTTCATTGTGAAATTATTCTTAGTTATGTTAGCTTTATTACGAGTATTAGACTTATTTAGACCCTACAAGTAGCTATATATTGTTTTATTTCTTAAATATCCTTAATATTACTAATATTATAAATGCGAAGGTGAGTTTGTTTCTGTGTTACGCTTTCACACCTAAACCGCTGAATCGAGTATGATGAATTTTGGTATAGAGATACATGGGACCTTGGAGACGGTGAAGGGCTACTTTATCTCATAAAAAACTTATTGAAAGTGGGATAAAGAGAAGAATAAACTTTGAAACTTTTTATTGCGTCATCTGATTTGTTTGACAAAATCAATATTAATGCGAGCGAAGCCACGGATAGAATTTAGTATATTTTAAAATGGTTCTTCAATTCTATACTCTTTTTGAAAATACAACAATAATCTTATCCTTAATAACATTATAACAATCTTCCAATATCTAACACGGAAAATGTCCAGTATTTACTATGCTTACAACAGAATGGGCACCTTGTGAAATAAATAAAAATGCAAGTTATTACTAATATCAATATACTCGTATATAAACGAACGTAAACACAATAGTATGTTCAGTACATGCGCACGTACACAAATAACGTCAGTGGAAAATCGATAGTGTTAGACAATCGCGTATATAAACCGCAAGTAATTTTGCACCGCTTACGCTAACAGGGAAAACAGCGCTATAAATAAAACAATAGTACTTACATCGAATCCATGTTTTAGAAATCAAAGTATAATAAAGGAAATCTAAAGGAAAGGAAATAACTGATGATACTAAAAAATAATGTATTAATTTACCGTGTAGCCAATACGCCTATAACTAATCATTTGTAAAAAACCAGCCATTATTCAATAAGCCAGATCATGTTTTATTGCATGATTTTTAATGGTCTTTGTTTCCACCACCATGATTTATTACGACGTCAGGAATATGGTTTTTTTTTAACATACATATCTACTACTACATGAACTTAGATAAAATAATGAACAGAATCAATTTGTAAAGCAAGTTTAATTAATATATATAAATTTATAAATATAAAAATGCTATGTAAATGCCTTTAGACTAATTATATCCTATACATATTATCTGCATGTAAAGTTTGTCATAAAATAGTTTAAAAGAGACGATATTAAAAGGTTATCATTTAACATGTACTATTACATAGAAAAGTCGCAGCCTCTCCTATCTATACTTTCGTGTAAAACACGAGTTCTTTTATTTATTTCTTTAATATAGATTAATACGCCTATTTTAATGAAGATAGGCACTGAACAATCCATAAATAATGGCTGAAAACTAGATATCAGTAAATCATCAACGAAAATTGTTGTTACGGTTGCCTAAAACCCTTTTAGCAACTGGAAATACTCTGGTTGGTTCCGAAACGTGTCATATAAATGAGTCACTTTGAGTTTATCATCGTGTGCATGACAATCCCGTTCTAGTTGTGTCTAGACATCTATCACCTCTGATTACTAGGTGTACACCTACTGATTTCGAAAGGCGAATTTGCCTAATAGGGGTGGCCGTGACCAAGTCAAGAGCAATTATTATATCTTTCTAAGGAGTATACACTCTTCGGCAAGTTTTAATCAGAACAGAAAGACGTCCAATTTAGATTTCAATTAGAATCTTTTGTAGTACACGTTGCCTTTGACAAAACTACCAACGCGTTTACATACTATCTCATATTGAAAAACTTTACTACTTAATGAAATGATGAATGAATGTAATTGGTTATGACTATTATTATACATTCCGGTATAAACAGTATATCCATGTTATAAGCCTTGGTCTCAGCTTAACGTTAGGTTTAGCATATTACCCCGGTTGTGGCTCTGTAATGTAGAGACATGTCCGTCCCACCCACAGTCAACAGTTCTAGTTTAAACAATGAAGCTAAACTTGAAGCGACAACCAGACGAAATCTACGAGGAAAGGGAACTACTACGTTTGCAACTAGCAACCATTCTAAAGTATTTTTTATTATTGCTTTCGCGTGGAAAAGTAAATTCTTTGAACGTACTACACAACATTTATGTTAGAAATCTTTCAATATACTTTTTTACTCTCATATAGTACAATTATAGATTTTTTTAATACTCCGCTCTTGTTTCAGTTTAAAACTTCATGGTTATGATAAACCTAATTATACATTACATTATGAAGTAATTTAGTCCATAAGCGAACATTCCTAACCCACATCCAGTTGCTAATTAAGAATTGTTCAAACTAGTCATAGATCATTTCGCGATGAAAACGAAGAAAAGTCCCAAGTATATATTAGATTACGTAAATATAGGTCAACTAGGGCAAGCGAGCCTAATGTGTTTTTCGTACACATTTCCTTTTAAAATGAATTCGAGTTACACAATTTTAATTCAAGTAATTTAGAATAGTTGACTGGAAATCTTATTACTAGCCTCTCTTGTCTAAAAAGTGGAGTGTAATGCCCAGCAGCGGGTTCTTTTCGTTCAGTGGGTTCAGTTATTTCTTATATTGTGAGTTGTTTAATAAAAAGAGTTTACTCGAAACCTAATGTTATACAAAACATAATATCTAGGCAAGTAATTATTGATCTGGCTTATTGACCTTAGATAGATATTATTCTATCATGTTGTTACAATACGGTTGTCTTCTATGGAGTTGCTACGTTTATTGAAATAGTATTGTCTAAAAAGTAAATATGCAAAAAAATCTTTTAAAAATAAGTTTCATTAAAAACGGAATATTTAATAATAGCAAGAAATTTTCTGTGTAAGTTGTACATTAACAACACCAGTGATTATTGGAGTAAATAATTAAAAATATATATTAAGCATTACAGATTTTCTTAGTATACTTCTTTATAATTTAATATAGTTCGTTCTTTGCGTTAAATAATTTTTATAGACTAAATACGAACTTGTTAAAAATAAAACTTTAAGATAAGGCCGATGAAGATAAATATGAAATATTTCATATTTAATTCGTGTTAACTAAATTAACAAAATACACGTAACGATTGATCAAAAACAGATAACCGCCCGGATCCGGGTTATAGATACAACTACTACTAACTTTAATATTATAAACCAGAAGCTATGAATGAGGCGTTTTGAATTTGACATCGTTTCCTATTGCTATTACACAAAATCTACCATCATATTACGTAGGAACATGACTAGAGAATTATATTTATACATAAAGAAACTTTTGTTTATTTGAATAATCTTTCTGATAATGTAAGACCAATGGTACTTTCTAGGAGTGAAATACATATAAAAAATCTGTTACGAGCTAGTCGAGGGAAACTAGGAATCTTCATTGCACTTATTAATAGTTTTTCGCTCAAACTATCTTACATTTATTAACATTTCGAGATCCCACTTCTCAGGATATATAAAAATACTTTTTAATCATCTGCTTATAACATAATTCGATTTATTTTAAAAAAGTAACGAATATACTTAATTTAATATGATATATTTTAAAAGTAACGTACTTCATAGTTGTCCAAAAGACAGAACCTCATAAACACAACGTGGCCTCAAATACATATATCAGGAGACTCACTACTACCTCCGTTATTTAGTGTATTATTATGCTTAAAAATTTCGTAGCTTTAGGCTAATCAAATTCCTCGAATCATCAAAATGCGAAAAATGTTGTAGTTCGAGCATATGAAAAAATATTCACGTCGTAAGAGAGACAAAAGTCTCGAAATAGGTTCAGACCTGCATCAGCCTCATGCTGGTTCAAGGACAGCTTCAAGAAGTAAACTTTCAAGTTAACTTCAAAAGTCAAGTCAACTTTCAAGAAGTAAAGTTATTATGAATTCCCAAAGAAAAAAAGAATAAGTATTTATTTACAAAGTGATGTAAATTTAAGATATATTTTCCAGCACTTACAAAAATATATACATACGTAGGTACATAACAACAATTACTATCAAATCTACCCTCCATTACTACTTGTAAAAAATTGGAGACAATTTAAAACTACTAAGAAATATTAAGTGTATAACACTTGGTGCATTATATTGTTACATACTGCACCCTCTTTTATACTTTTGTCTCCCTCAATTACTCAACGATGATTCATCGTCCCTTGTTAATCACAAAGAATGTACTTCTCGGAAACTTACTATATCAAATTGAATAAAGACTTAAAATACAAAATATTATATTAAGTTGTATGTAATACTTCCGTTGTGAAAATCAACTTTCAATCCTGTACGATACAGGCCGGTTGGCTGGCACTGGTAGACGTAGCCCTACCTATAAAACCTACATAATGTCCGATATATGCACTTTTAAATTTACAATTCGCAATATGTGAACACAATCACATTACCGTTATGTATAGAAAAAGTTATGACTGTGCAGCTTTACTAATACGTTAAATAGATATTTAAATTTGTCCCGTTTTCGAAAGCGCTTTTTAATTGTACTTTTACCGATTCCGATGCCAAATAGACACAAACTGCCGGCATAATTTCTACAATATGTAAATATACTAAAATTTAAATAATCGTGACAAAAACCTATGTCCATTTACAACTTACCTTTAGGCTATTCAATTCAAAATTGATATTAACAATGAATTTACACTGATACGGGCAAAATATTCACTGCAAGCACTCACAGCTCTACACAATATGGCGGAGTATGAGATCCCCACCTCAAAAATTCAAAATTATAAGCTTGTATATAGCTGAAGAAGTAAATGTTGATTGTTGGTGAAGGATGTAAGTAGAAAATCAGTATCTCGCATCTCTTTCAGATTAATACAATTTAATGGTATGCTATGGCCACAGTAGGTCCAACTGGATTGTGATTGGTTCTTGAAATTTAGACGCTTCAATTTAGCCAACATGGTAAAGAAACGAACCATAGACAAACAATTTAGCCAACACAAAATATAACAACACCTATAAATGCATCGACCATATTATAGTAATGAAGAAAATAACTTACTTGATGAAATATGGCCCTTATTTATTAAATATTTATTATGAAATCAAAATAGAAAGAAAATTGTAGATCGTGTTACTTTGTATAATCTTTTATTATATAGTAATAATTAATATAATCAATTATTATTAATTATTTAAAAAAACGAATTAAAAACAATAAAAAAATTAAAACAAAATTTAACTTTAAAAATATTTTATCTAGCACAGCATTTTGATAAACTATTTTGGCATATAAATTTTATTGATACTTTATTTAAAAAAAGGTACGCAATATAGTCTATGGTGTAGTGAGCATCGATGTCGCGTTGCCCTTGACTCCATCCATATAATTAGTGTTTTTTTTCAAGTTTTGTGCGTAAAATCCACAATAAGTGTCGATCATATGTATCTTATTTTAATAATAGATTGTATAAAGTGAATAATACGGGTTTCTCGTATTTGTATCGTGTTAATTTTGTGTAGCGTCACCTGACCGAACTCATTGTCATTTCCCGCCATTGTGGCTCGTATATAAACTAATAACTAGTTCTTTTGGATTTCTCCTCAGAATTAAATGAGGAATAAGTGATTATAATACCTGAGTAATGTCATTACACGGTAATGATGTTTGCTTGCTAGAAGTGGAAGATTATAATTTGTACGAAGAAGAAGCATCGGATCACGCTTTTGCCAGGTACGGCTAACCGGCGTGGTCATGGATATTATGATTTTATATGCCTCTTGATGTGTCTTAACAGACACTAAACAACATGTATGCTCCAAAATTCCCTAAAATTAATGTTTTCTTTTAGTTAAAGCGGGTTAGGTGTCCATATGATGACGCTCACGCCCCGTGCCGGTTCATAGTCAGCTGTTGGTCCGCCATGTTTAGACAAATCAAATAGGCGTAGTAGGCGCCCCTACTTACGTATCGCAAAAGTATCGTACTATCAAACACATGTACTCGTTGGCGTAAATGCAACCATTCATAATTTTTTCTATATATTATTTGATATATTTCTAAGAAGACTAGTTGTCCCAGTCCTATATAATACAAATTCATAAACTATGATTTTTAATTTCCCTTTGTTTATAAATCAAATGTGTATGTATATATCTATCTTAAAGTTTCTTGTGTATGTGTGCAATCCGCTGACTGTTCAATGACCTGTTAGGCTGGCTATTATAATAATTCCATGTTATACGAAATATTCATAGTATTTACAATTCTTAAATTCATACAGGGATTTCACAAATTATATGGCATGTTTATCATAACTGTTGTCAAATGACTTACATATTTTTTGTGGAAAATCGAAAGTGGAATGTAAACATTAATTCATTATTTAATCATTTTTGTAGTTTTTACCAGAAAATATTATGTTTGCTGTAATGTAAACTATTTTCTATAACTATTCCAGCACTGAGAAACATTCTTCACCTGGGAGTAAGACAATGGAAGCAGAAAAAAGAATTCGACGAGAGATTGCAAACAGTAATGAACGAAGGCGTATGCAAAGTATCAATGCTGGTTTTCAAGCGTTGCGGACCTTGTTACCTCGACATGAAGGAGAAAAACTTAGTAAAGTCAGTATAATATACATGCATAAGTATTAGACAGGAACTATAAATTTAATAATGTAATGCCTGGATGTTAGGGATATAGGAATTCAGATCAAAATATAAATATTTTAAAAGTATTTAATTGTTTTTGGTTATAGATAGGGATATTAAATTATTTCCAATATTTGATAATTTTAATTGCACATACTACATTACACAGAAAATTATATTTAAGATTAATAGAGGGATTATTTAAATATATGTGAACAATATTTGTTTTATTGGTTAACTTTAAGCCATTTTATTTTATTTAGCAATATTAGAGAATTGTTCCTACCCAAAAATATTTGGACAGCTTAAATTTAAATGCTATTGGTGTAACCATGACCTATATTTATCATATCTTGTCTAGTTCTTATGGATATTATAATAATTCTTTTTAATGAAAAATGTATGTATCAATCCATCAAATGATGAAGGTTTGATAATCATTGTCAAAGTTATAAGTTCATATTATGGTTTATTTTCATGTTTCAATTTTATTTTACAGGCAGCAATTTTGCAGCAGACTGCAGAATATATTTACAATCTGGAACAAGAAAAAACAAGACTTCTTTCACAGAATTGCCAGCTAAAGAGACTGTTAAATCAACATGAAGGTGGTGAGGTACCATTAAAGAAAAGAAAAGCAGACATTCTTAACCATGTGCCTTCTGTTATACCTCCTGACTCAACAGATGATACAGTTAGCAACTCAAGATCACCAGAACCAGTTGCTGTTATAACATTGTCTAGTGCACCACAGAAGAAAGATAGTGAAAGTGGAGAGCTGCGTGTACAATTAGATCAAGAGAGACGAGTACGACGGCTGCTTGAGGAGAGACTTCATGCTCTTGAACTGCAGATGTATCCTAATACAGGACATAATCTAACACGGACTACTTTACAATTTGAGCAAACCGATATATCTGATTGTAAACTAGAGGGTGAGGAAGTTGAACCACCACAAGTAGAAGCTCCTGCGGTTGCTACTCCTTTATTAGAAGCTGCAATAAAAGCAGAACCAAGAGTTGAAGTAGAAGTTATACCTGATACAGCTCACGATGCTTCCTCGCGGCTTTACCTCGCAAGTACTAGTCGTCAAAATTTGGAAACTATTGTTGAAGCTATTCGTCACTTGGAAGGTGACCATCTGTTCCGTGAAGAAGCGGGCGATGCGCCGCTGGCCCTTACGAAGAAGTCAGAACGAGCGCCACTGCCGACGCGGCCGGGCGTTATTGTTGTAAAGCATTCGTGATCACATTGATTGCGATTCAGACTTTAAAGCTGGTAAATTTGCTTCTGCTCAGGGAGCATTCCTGACCCTCCTCGAATATAGTTTTAAATATATTTTTTTTTTTTAGTTATTTAATTGTAATTTCCAAAGTGACGAATCGATAAGTCTGCGTCTTTGTTTATTTTAACGCATTGAAGTCAAACTGATAAGTGGTATAGCATTAGTCAGCTGGATGCGTTGTAGCGTTTGCCAATAGACGCTTAGTCTCAAATGTAATTATTTAATGTTTAAACGTTATGTTACTATTGCTTTGCATAAGTATTGTTTTAAGGAATGTGGGATGACTGACTTTTATAAGATTAGGTGGAGAATGATAATGAGCAGCGTGCTGACATCTGAGAATGTTGAATTAAATCATCATGTGTATAATAAATTATTTGTGATATTTTTGTGAAAAGTTGAAGGTAAAAGATACTTAACACACATGAAAGCAATAATGTGTTATTAAACTTATATGCATTTATAAATATGTCATGCTACAATTATGTCACATACTTCTTTAAGTCCTTTACATATTTTTAGTTGAAATTATTTATTTTGTAAATTGGTAATGATAATGCAATATTCCATATTATAATTGACCATGAAATTTGGGATATGAGTCATATTGTGCAATGTAAAGCAGGTATCACAAGTATTTACGCAGTCATTGTTTGTGGCTTGGGTGGAAGGCAGGGTATGATGGCAATGGCTATAAAACAATTTTTCTCTAAATGTATTTATTTTCATTTAAAATCTATTATTTCTTCTTGTGATCCTTAAAATGAATACAGTAAATGTTTTAATTATTATAGCATTTATGTATAACTGTAAGTGAAGTATGAATTTAGCACCTAAATTTTAAATATATTATTCATCAATGATGTAATTGTGGTGAAGGGGGCAAATTTAACCCATGGCCATAAATAATAAGAACCCAGTTCTAGTATATTGTAAGTTTGTGGATAAATTTCCAGTGCATTGCTTGTTTCATATTTGATATTAGTAAATTAATAGAATAATGTCACCATTGGTTAGTTATAGAGACAAATATGTTATAGCATTCCATGTTGTTGAAATCTCTTTTAAAGTTATTCTGCAAATGAGAGGTAGTTGACTGTATGAGCTATAGTATATATTATATTCACTTTAATAGAATAGTGTAATTATCTATTGCTTCACGTAAGCGTTTTTTCATTCAAACTACTTTTTTAGACTTGACTTTTAGGACTCATGTAGGTAGTTGTTATTGAATAATTTCAGCAGAAGTTGAATAAGTAAAAATTTACTGTCACTAAAATGATAATTATTATTAAATTGGAATAAATCTTGCTAAACCATGTTGTTATTGGTACAATCATAATAAATGAGTGATAATTGCTGTTTATTAAAATAGCAAATGAACAATGGCTCTACTAAATACGATTAAAACCCGACGATAAATTTATAAAGCAATTCTGACATAGAAAAAGATAACTCTATATGATTCATACTCATTGTTATGATAACTTGGAAGTTAGAAATGATCAAAAATGATAAACAAGTCAAAAGCTTGAACTACGTTTATTTCTTTTTATGTGAAATATGCAGCTGTTATATTGCATTATAATCGCATTTCTGTACAACAAATCTATCGGTTCCCTAATTAAAACTGTATATTTATTATTTTTTAAATTTAGATAATGTATATTAAAAAACAAAAACATTCTCACACTATTTTGTATATAAACTTGGGGGGTTTTTTATAACCTATCTTGTGAGTTTGTAGTGAAAGTTAACACATGGGATATTCTACAAAATAAATTATAATTAGAAATTTAATGCAACACCAATATTTATTGCCACTAAATTGTTTAAGATGTAGCTTGTCTATAGAATTATGTCACAATGCCACATATTGCGCTAGTATTTTGTTTTTAATATTAACTACCACATTTTTTATATTAATCGTAAATTTTCCTTCTTTGTTCAATTTAGTCATTAACATATTACTTTTGAAATACTAGAAAAAATAATTAAATTTTCAACGTTTCAAGTGACTACTGTGTGTCCCTTTTTTTAAAGTAATTATAGCTGATTTTTTTTAACTATTCAATTCGCACGGAAATCTTTCATTGTTGTTTAGATACATTTAATTAATGATTCGGATCATCTCCGCTTAAAATCCTGACATTAGTTGTTGGAAATGTGTATGTGCTTTTTTTTGTTAATATTTCGTCTTGTCGAGTTTTGTGTGTGTAACGTGTATATCCTAAACTCAGAAACAGAGATATGCAACAAGTACATTGTACTACAGAAATAGTCCTGTGTGGAGTCATGAATTTTAAGACTGATCATTTATTCATTATTAAATTATAATAGTTCAAGTCACCATTTAATTATAGTATGTGTGTGTGTGTTCACGTTATTTTTTATATATATATATATGTGCGCATATGTTTATGTGTGTCTGTGTATGCGATGGAATTAATGTCTTTGATTTCTTTTGCCTACAGATAAATGGAGATGGTTTTCAAATTATATAATTTTAGCAACGTTAATATGTAATAATAACAGAATCTTACATGAGCCAAAAAATCGATCTCTCGCACTCTGTAGGCATAAAGGTGAAATATTTTTTGTTTATTTGTAAGTAACAGTTGATATGAAGAATTGTTTGTTCAAAGTATTCGTATGGGCTCCAATTCTGTTAGAGATCAACTACAATAATTTTGTAGCTTGTGAATTAAAATTATTGTAAGTCATTTTAGGACGCACCTTGATTTTTTTTTCTTTGTTTTTTTTTTCTTTTATAATTGGTAGCCCTAGTCATTTCATATTTCGGAACTCATTTCGATCTCTGTTTCTGAGTTTTTACAATTAGATACAATTAGAATTTTATATGCCTACCGCCTTTATATTATGTCAGTATAGGATAATTATTATAAAACTATGTAACATAAAGGACTCGGTTATACTATTAGTGTAGTCAAACATAGTGGTAAGAGATTTTAAGTCAAAGAAGCAAGTTACATTGTTTAAAATGTGTTATTATTTATGTCGTAAAGTATTAAAACAGTTATTTCTTATTAATTAGTTTGTAAATGATAGGTGATTGTCTGTATGTGTAATATAATTTTTCCAGCGTCTATGCAGCTAAAACCAATAAAACATTTGCTATATCGTATTCAAAATGGATAGTTTAATTTGTTAAGACTAGAAGTTTTTTTTTCTAAAATTCAGATTGACACAAAAAGAAAAGTTATTTTATACTTCTAAATGTTAATGTGAAATGTAAATGTTCTTTACCTGGTAATTAAATTATAGTTAATATTTAAATATCTGAATAAAGGTATATATATATAAATATCTATACAATGAATGAATGAATCCTTTTAAACTTTATGAAGGTTATTAACACTTACAAAAAAAATATGTGACTTCATAATCTAATTTGAAACGTCATGTTTTATTGGTTTTCTGTGATGTTTCTATTTTCTACACTCTATCGTATTTTAAATCACTAAACTGTATATGTGAAAAAAAAAAATAGAATTTTCACCTGTTTTTGTATGTTTAGTAATAGGGTAAAATTGGTTCAGTTGTTTTACAATGATTCTGTCCCCAATGTAATAATTATTAGGAAGTATTTTTATTAACGTGTCATAGAAAAATTTTATACATAAAAATCATTATAAAAATAATTATAAAAACGTTAAAGTGAATTTCGCTATTTTACATTGTAATGTAAAATTTATTAATACTTGTCTTTGTCTAGTATAATCATGTTCCTAAATGAAACTAAGATATATGAATATTTATGTTTGTCAAGTTGAAATTTAAAGTAATGATAAAGTGTAGAAAATAATATGTGAATGTTTCCATTTTGATATGAAATTGATAAATATAATATTTCTCCTGATTTTAATTGTATATAATACCATTTGATCTATATTTACCAATATTTATAAAAGATTGATATCGGAGTGTTTTATTTATTTTATAATCCTCATTATGATAGCTGAAAGCATTATGAAGCTGTTTCCAATTACCTAATGCTCGCCTTTTATAACAACTGTCTTATGTTAATTTTCCTTACTGTTATAATGTAACTCGGTGTCAAATTTTATTTAAATGCTTCAAACCGTTTAAATTAATAGTCACATCATATTGTAGCATTCTTAGCATTAGCAATGAATTCTTATGATTTGAAGATTTTTTTTGGACAGCGGAGTTCATTATGTTTGACACAATAGTTCTGTGGCTTCATATTTGAGATAGCAATTGCCTTGCTAGGATCTCTGCGCCGGAGTGCTGTGGATTTCCACTCGCACAAATATTTGGTACTTTGTGCCCGTTAACTGGGGATATTAAATTAAATTTTTCATATTTAACATTGACGAAATTGCCTATATAGCAAGATGTCATGAAAAAAAAAACAATTCTAGACCAGAACAATATGTTATTCTGATGGTGTCGATACAACGAATGGGAACCCACGAGATGTGCTTTCGTTGTGACCTAGATATTGTATAACTGTGGATATTAAATCTTTCCTATTTAATATTCACGAAATTATCTATATTTGAAAAAGTCATGAAAAAAAAAACAATTTTAGCCCAGAACAATATGTTATTCTGATGATATCGAGACAATGAATGGGAACCCACGAGATGTGCTTTTGTTGCGACCTAGATACTGTATAGTGATTCATTCCGTTATGTTTCACATCCAAGGTTAGTTGCTTATATAGCCGTCGTAGTGAGCAGACAATCCCCTGGTTATTATTTTAGTATTTGTTTGTAAATAGTGTTACTTAGACGAGTTCTGCAATATTTGGTAAGTATTAAAAAAACAATGTGTATATAATAACATTAGCATTTCGAAATATTACCTGTTTTTTAAACATAATACACAATTTGAGGAAGCCCATCGCAAATATTGCATTTAACATTTTTATTTGCTATTACGTCTAGAGTTACTGGAAACTATATATATAAAATAAATAAAATTTATTTCAATATAATTGTTATACTTAAAAAAAGTATTTACATGGAAATAGATGTTATACCTGTCAACTTTAAAAAATAACAACAGTAATATTAATATTGCAGTGCCTCTGCTGGTTAATGGGGTACGAATTACTTTATGAAGCTAATGTTTTAATGAATAAAAAGTTATTTGTAGTTTTTAGAAATATTTATTTGACTTTCTCTCTTATGATAAAGAATATTGAGTATGATATATGTTGATTTCTAGTATGGATTACATGTCGTTGTGAGACATTTTCCAATATCGGCACGCTATTTTGCTTTTGTATACTGAAATTTATATATTTCCAAACTTCTGCCAGTAATACTTCAGAAGCAGCTACATTTCTTTCTCGTATTATCGTGTTAATATCTTAAAAGGTAATATCTACCGTATTAAAAGTTATTAGACATGGAGCATTTTGTGTGCCTTCTGTATTATGAAATAAATCTAAACCACTTTGATATAAAGAGAAGTCTTGAAGTAATGATAGCTCAGTTGGTAGTGTGTACAGACACCGCGTCAATGGACGGGAATTTGAATCCCTGCAATGAGTGAGCTTACAGTGGATGAAACCACAGCAGGGTAAAGCTTTTTCTACTGCCCGCCTGGCTAACTACCACCCTCAAATAGTAAATCTTTTGCCAAGTACCTAAAGCTGTGTTCCGGCAGTTGCTCTTAAGAACCAGCCTCTCCACTGGGCTTAGAGTGTCTACCATCTTGGGCCACATCGTCATTTAACATTAAGTGAGGATGAACATATAAATGTATTTCAAAAATACCCTCGTAAAGCTAATATAATAAATTCACAAATCAAATAATAATATTCACGAGTTTTACTTTGCACTGCAATAGTTTTCGCTCTAAAAATTATCCCGCCATAAATTACTTTATAAAGTAGATTAAAACAGTTATGAAATAAAAATAAAATATATTTTATTATCAACTATACATTAAATAACTGTTCTGTAGAAAACAGTAATTTCATGCTCACGATTAAGTCGATAGCCTATTGACATTTTCCGTCTTGTAGTAATATATGATCTTATTATTTTATAATCTTATTTATTTTAACGATCTTTTGTTTTGCTTTAAGTCTATTGTTTAAAATCGTTTTACAAAATATCTTAGCAACTATTTTGTTTCGGATGGGAAATTGTTTTTTCTTGTTTGGGAAAAATGAAAACAAGTATAAAAGTAACGCTATATTTGCAGAAAATATCGGCCTCCCATGTACGAATTTAACATCGGAGTATCACAAAAATACTTGATAATATGTTAATCGTTTAAGTTTTACTAAACTTCGAGCTATTATTTCTCCGTATTTTATTTCACTACTGTTGGCTTTCCAAATATGTTAGACTGTTAATAATTTTCCTTTACGTAGATAAGTAATATTTAATAACACAATAGATAAGTTTTCATGAATTGATAAATATGAAACTGTCAATAAATAAAAATTATTATCACTTCTACAGAAAATGAGACCGAAATTCCTAGTTATAATGTTTTTGAGTTGGAGTTCGGGAACGTCTCGCGGAACCACAGTCAATGATAAAAATGTTACGTGAGTGTCCGTAAACTTAATTCCGTAAGTTACATATCCCACTTACTCAGTTCCATGTTTTATATAATATTTTTGCTCTATAGCACCTCAAAATTGAATGATGAGCCTGATCGGAATTTAGCATATTCTGCGAACGATTTGGGATTTAAAATATTGTTACAAATAATGCAACAAAATAAAAATGAAAACGTTGTCATCTCGCCGACAGGGATTGCTGGTAAGGTTTGTCTCCATCTTCAATTATAATTAGTTATGTAATATTTTAACTGGGGCTCGTAGAATTAAAAATGTACAACTTCATTAATTTATGACTTTTTATCCGCAGGCTTACTAGCGATAACCCTTCTCGGTAGCGTTGGAAATACATACGATGAACTTGCTAACGCAATCGGGTTTTCTCAAGGTAAATTAAGACATTTACATAACAATGATATATAAAGAGATTCAACTTAACGTAGGTTATTCTGTGCTTAGATGAGTAGGTAGGATTAGATTTTTATAACTTAAAGTAGATTTCAATTAAAATTATATTATGGAAGGAAATCGTGATAAAATATTTTAAATATTATAAGTATCTATAGGATAGTTAAAATTATTTATATGCCAAAACATAAAATTGAAAGAATTAATAAAATGATATTTCAAAGAACATACAAATATAGTAGATCTTTTTTTTCAAATTGACTCTCCCGCAATATATAAACAAAATGTGGCTCTATCTTTGTGTTGAAATTCTGTCAAGTTCAAAGTAACAATGGAAAAAATTAACAGTAGCTATTATTGACACGGTCGTTCGTTTAACTACGTGTTTGACTCCCATTTCCTGTTGAGTCTACCTGTCAGGGCTTGGTCGTCATAAATTATTTTAATAAACATAATCTTCTAAAAAGTTTGCTTTTTCATTAAAAAAGAAAAGCATAAAATATTTGGTATATTTTATAACACAGAAGTTTTTTCTCATAAATATTAAAAATGTTTTTACTGCTTTGCATACGTGTGCGACCTTTGTCGTAGTTGTCCGTAATTGTCCATGGACCGTGTAATGCATACTGATTATAAGATATATAGAGTAATAGAGGAATTGCCAGTATTATGTTACGAAAAATACTGCATACCGACATGTAAATGTAACACATTTGCGATGACAAATTCAGGCCTCGTGTTTACGGGACACTGCTTTGTCTATCATGAAGAGATTGTTCAGCATTTGCAAGCATTACGCACGGATGCACAAGTGGTTTTCACTTATTTTTAGGAGAGGAGTAGCAAACTATCTAGGGACACAGTGACTAGCCTCTGGTAGGAATATATTGATCAGTTTATTTATTTATTACTCCTGTAACACCTACAAAATAAAACTAAATTTGAATAAACAAATCATATTAACTATTTTTAATATAAAGCACCAACAAGGTTTACGATATGACATTCCTTAAAATTAAAAATACATATAAAATTTTAAGCACAAATGCAACCTTAATTATAAGTGAGTATGACACTTATTTACTATGTTAGTGACACATACATAGTATAATTTTAAAACTAAAAAATTAATATTGAACAAAACAAACTAAATTGTGTGCAATAAAAATGTATTAAACTTAAATGAAATTAATGGAAATTAAAACTAAGTAACAAATATAAAACTACTTCACCTAACAGATGGACTTAAAGGTGTTTAGGGTATTACTGAATACATCAAGATTTGTTTTTTTAAATAATGTATTAGCATTCTATTCATAAGAGAATAAAATCCTAAATTAGTAGAAATAAACTGAATCTTGAATCTCGAGGTAACATATTGGGAACGTTCGGGAGTTCGAATCCAAGCACCTACAATGAGCTTGAGCTTTCGGTGAAGGAAAACATCGTGAGGAAACCATAGCATGGTGGTAGGGCTGTTTTAAATGCCAGCGTGGCTAACAACCAACCTCTAGTTGAAAAACTGCCGCCAAATACCAACAGGTGTGTTCCGGAAGCTGCACTTGAGAGTCAGCTCCTCCACAGGTTTAGCGTGTCTACCAACTTGGGCCGTATCGTCACTTAAGATCTGGTGAGATTATGGCCATAATGCTAAACCTTAAGTATAAAAAAAAAGAATACGGGCAACTGTAAGTAAGTATGGGACGGATGCATACTTTGTATATTGTGAGTTTTTGTTTGAGTGACATTTTGCTCTTAGAGGAGGTTAGATTACGTAGCAGGGACATAGCCGTGGAGGCTTTTTCTGTACGTAATCTATATGTTTGTTGAAGGTTAGCTGCCTATCTAAAACTACACCAAGATATTTAGTTTGATTAGCCCAGGGAATATTGACACCTAAAAGGTGTAATGTTTTTCTTATATTCCTCCTCGCGTGAGCATCGAACATGATAGCCGCATTTTTGTCTGGGTTTATTCCTATGCGTCATTTGAGGCACCAGAACCCAAACGCGGAGATGGCCGTTTGGATGCAGTAGTATATATGAATCCTATTCCTGCCCAAGCTGAAGATGACTGTGTTGTCTACGTGGGAGCCTACTGCGACGTTGGGGAGTTCGGGAATGTCGCTAACGAAGAAGTTGAATAGGCAAGGCGCAAGGATAGAGCCTTGTGGGACTCCTGAACGTATTGGGCGAAGCGAGGATAGGGCTAGGGATAGGTAAGCAAGGATTATGCGAACTTGTAAAAGAATGAGTTGTCCGAAATTTGTAAAAGATTCAGTTTAAATATGAGACCTTCCTGCCAGACCTTATCGAAAGCTTTGGCTACGTCGAAAAATACGGCAAGTGTGTGCCTAGGGCGGCGTAGCTCCGTGAAATTGGAGAGAATATGCTCCATGCTCCGCACTTGTTGGGTGCACGAGTGCTTGGGTCTAATGCCCAATTGCTCGTGAGGTAAAAGACATATGTCTGAGACAGTGGATTGAAGTCAGTTCAGAAGAAGCCGCTCGTATATTTTACCTATCGTATTGAGGAAGCTTATCGGGCGATAGCTTTCCGGAAGGGATGCCCTTTTTCCGGGTTTACGGATACCTATTACCGTTGCCTTTTTCCAAGCGGCCGGAAAATGGCTGCATTGAAGATGCACACCAGAAGTAGTATAAGTTTATCAGCGAAAAGTTTGAGTTCTTCTTTTCGATTTCCGTCGGGACGGGGGGCTTTCCTTGGTTTAAAGCATTTTATAATCGCGAGGACTTCGTCAGTTGTAACCGGTTCTACGTTTTCGATTGAAGGGAGATCTCTTATTGATTGAATTGTTGTACCCTCCCGATATGTCCGGGATCTATGGTATATCTATGGGAGCCACGCGAACGAATAGCTGATCTTCTGTTTACGAACGAGATCCTAAAAGGCGAGATGATACGGTTTGATTTCGTCTAAGTAAAAGGCTGTCCCATCTTTCACCACGGAGTTCAAAAATACGAGATTTAATTGATCTTTGTAGATTACGTAGCCGTACGCGAATTTCCTCCGTCGAATAAGAGTCCTGAGTGCGTGTCGCGGCGGCGGCGTTTATCTCCGTGATCAGTCTCCGAATATTATTAGGGAGTATGAAGCGCCGATCGTTCAATGCCCTTACCTCTTTCGAGGTTTCCCTGATTCTGGAGGTGATCGACCAAAGAGTCAATTGCCAGATTGGCATCGGTCACAGACTTTTATCTCGTCGGGGATCCTATCGAAGTGAGGAGGGCAGAGTTTATTTGAGAGATAGTGTCTGAGCTTTGGATAGTCAGCCACTTTGACTGAAGCGGGTGTGTGGTCACCCGGGTGACCTAGTTGCAGAACTACTTGGCGGTGGTTGGAATCTAGTTTATGAACGACTTCTATTTGCAGTACCTGAAGCGCGATTCCTTTTAAAATAGCTAGGTCTAAAACTGAAGGGCGGCAGTTAGCTTGATAATGAGTTGGCTCTGAGAGAGCAGAAACGTCGAAGGTAACCGCATTTTCTAGCCAGTATAGTGTCCTACCATTAGTGGTAGTACGCGGGTTGTTGTATCAAATGTGCCGGCTATTTAAATCGCCAGCCACTATAACAGAGTCACCGAGCGCGAAAAGTGTCTCTAGATCCGACTGGAGGAGAGTTTTTTAGGCGAAAGTTACGTGGAAATAATAAAGATAGTAGAATGACCAGTAATATCCACTCTACACACCGAGACTTCTAAATTTGTAAATCCGGGAGGATCTATTGGCATGCAATATAGTGACTTTCTATAGTATACGAGCGTGCTGTCACCTCTTGCAACGTTACGATCATTTCTTACTATCTTGTACTTCGCAATCGCGGGATTGCGAACGCTCGGTTTTAAAATTGTTTCTTGTATTAGAAACAAGTCTATTGCCGCTCCTTAAGGAAGCTAGCTAATAAGCCGCGTTGGGATTTCACGCTGCGCGCGGTAAAAAAGGACAAAGATAGGCGTTTTTTTTATACTTAAGGTTTACCGTTATGGCTGTAATCTCACCTGATCTTAAGTGACGATACGGCCCAAGTTGGTAGACACGCTAAACCTGTGGAGGAACTGGCTCTCAAGTGCTGCTGCCGGAACACACCAATTGGTATTTGGCGGCAGGTTCACAACTAGAGGGTGGTAGTTAGCCCGGCGGGCATTAGAAAAAGCCCTACCACCATGCTATGGTTTCCTCACGATGTTTTCCTTCACCGAAAGCTCAAGCTCATTGTAAGCGCTTGGGTTCGAACCCACGTCCCTTGACGCGAAGTCGTGCACACTACCACTGAGCTATCATCGCTTCACAAGGCCTTGGAGTCTAATCTTATCCTCCATTGCGAGTTTATTGAGGAGAAGCGTGGATAATGCGTTGCATGGTTTTTGGAAAGCCTGGGAAGCACTTATAGCTCTTAGACAGCCAAAATCTTGAATAGCGCTAATTATATTTTCGAACGCAATGATATCATCTACGGAGTGTTCTTTTAGTAGTTCCGTGAGCTAGTCAATGCCTTTGAAACCAGTGGATGGGCCGATCTCCGTGGGTTTCGCGGGTTTAGCCTTCGGAGGCTGCTGGTTGGTAGTCCATGCGTAAGTCGGGGCTAGTGTGGTTCTTTGGGGAGGAGATAGGTACGCAGAAGTGAATCGCGTTGGCTTACCCAGGTTTGGGAAATCCTGAATGAACATGAGTGGCGGCGGCGCGGTACGTGCAGCGGCTGAGTGCGTTGAAGGCGCTTCTGTGGGAAAACGCGTGTGTCTCGTGCGTGGGGCACGTTCACATCCACGATAGTTTGCGGAGTGCCTGGCTTTGCCGCATAAGACTCAGCTTGATGGTTCGAGGGACTCAGGGGTACGTGAGCACTCCTTAGTTGAGGGGTCTTGTAGACACTCGACGCAACGCGACTTAATGAAGCAGTTGCGGGAGGAATTGCCATACGATCGGCAATTATGGCATTGAGCAGGGCTATATTTTTTGTACGGTAACTCAACTGTGATGCCTAAGAGGCCGCAGACGGATTTAAGCGATAAAATTTCCTTGCCGTCCTTGAAGCGGTCTAGGATGTCAAGAACAAGATTTAATCAGTTTTCGGTTATGTAATGGTAAATGCGGTGTACCGTGAAGTTTTGTTCCCTGTTGGACGCAAGGATTTCCTCCTCGGGAGTTCTTTGGGGACGCGCTTAATAACCACGCGCAATAAACGATCTACTTCCAGAGTGAACGTGAAGAATCGATGTTTTCCTTTTCTGAGAAAAACGGTGAGATTTTGATAATCTAAGGGCGTAGGAACTTTAATTTATATTCCGGCAGGGATGCTACGGGCGCTTGTGTAGCGAGTTTTCTTAGTATTAAGCTGGGTAGAAATATTCAACCAGGCTGCTTTGTCAGCGATAATAACGGGTGGCGGTGAGCGCACTGCTTTTTCATTCAAGGCCGCGGGGCCAGGAACAGGTGACGTGGAAGTTGACGGGGTCGCGGGGACGCGGGTGTTTCGGTTCGCCAAGTCTGGGCTACTTTTGGTTTGGTAGTTTCTGGCAAAAGCACTCTTTTGTTTTTAGGTTTGACCTTACTGACTAGCGTGAAGTCGCTATTGATATCAGTGGACTATGGCTCCTTCATGTCATCCTCGTTGGTTGGTGTCGGGTCCGGAGTGAGTGGCGAAAATAAATTTGCCCAGGGGATCGTGGGCGGAGCATACGAAATAAGCTGCTTTAACTATCGCGGCGTTTGTACTTGGGATGAAAGAAGTATGGGAGAGACGGGTGCCTGTAGGTGACAATTCACAGGCCTTGTTGCGGAGCGCGATCGCGAGTGAGGGCGAGGGGTCCCGAGTGAGTGGGATGGAGAAGGCGGGTGGGTGAGCGCGGGCACGGGCGGGTACGCGCGGGCGCATTTACTGCCGCTTCCAGAATACGAACATTTTGCGATTGTTGAACCTGGGTCGCAAGAAACTCTTGAAAGAGCTCTGATACACCCAGACGGTAGACAATGTACAACTTGTTTACGAAGACACGGAGCCTATTCAACAGAAGCTCTGAGCGGTTGGCCATTCCGGTGGCAGGGTAGTGGTAGGGTAAGTTTTAAAAGAAGCCTATATAAACCTCCCTGCCTTAGGGGCAGGGGGGGCGCGGCTAGCAAAAGTTAACTGAAGTATCCAGAGTTCGGTGAAATAACATTTAAATACAATCTACTGCAGTGCAAAATCGGAATAACAAAAAAAAAACAATGTCTGAGACCCGGCCTGTAGTAAAAGGCTTAATTAAGGGAAATTAAGTTTAACCTTTGTTGGCAGCCGGTGACCGGCGTACTTACAGTGGCGGCACTTGGAACACTGCACCATTTCACAATAACGAAAAGCAATACTTGGAATTCACAATAATAAACTAAGAGAATTCTCACAATGTAATATTAACACGATAACCAAACAATAGATTGAGTTTAACAAAGGACTTATTATCGGTAACACGAACTGGATTGTCGGCAATAACAGACGGATTATTGCCGATAAGACGTGAGAATAGCACAAAGAAACATTAGGCGGCGCGGTAAAGCGCAGCGATCGGTTTCGAGAATAATCAACGAGCGTTCACGGACACGTCCGTTCATGACCGCGGTTGAAATCGAACTCCCTCGCTTATTAACAATGTTATCGATATGTGTATGGAACCGGAGTTTGCTGGCAAAAGTAATTCCTAGGTCACGAATATTGCTTACTGCATTTAGAATATGAGATACTATACTGGCGAGTGAGACAAGACTTTTTACGCGAGAAATGAATGGCACTGAATACATGGCACTTATCTACATTTAAAACTATGTTATTCGTATGACACTAGTCGATTAAAGCATTGAGAAAATTTTGCAGCAGCGAAACGTCATTAAGAGTATCGATTGGATGGAGCAATTTAATAATATAAGTTCCAGTTGTCGTAGCTAAGACAGTAAATTTCTGCTTTTTACGTGTGCACTGTGAATAAAATCATTTATGAGACATTTGCACAATGCCATTATTGAAAATCAAAATGACGTTTACGCTTTCTTTTTGTATGTCAATAAAAAATACAGACAGCTGGCTCTATACAAAAAATGTATTCGGTAGTTAACCTATAGTAAAGTATATTATCACGGGTAAATTTATTGTTAAATTAAAAGAATAACACAGAATGCAAAAACATATCAAATATATATCGTTATCCACAAAGATTCACGAATATGAAATACAAAATAATTTGGAAAAAAACCCTTTTGTATGCATATTTGCATACGTGAGTAGAATACGATATAGATTTGGGACAGTATACCTAAACTTAATATTGTTGATTCAACCGAAATTAAAACTAAAACTGTATACACTTACTATATCTTACTAGGTAGGTATGCCTAGATAAGTATATTACAAAACATATTTTTCCGAACTTGTTACAAATTTTGAATGTAAGTAATACAATAAGGCTTTTTGATTAAATTTAATATCACTCGACCAGACAGATAAACCATACTTATTAATAAATATACATCCTAGTGTTATTTAGATTTAAAAATCCGACATACTGCACTCAGAGTTTAGTGAAATAAATCCAGGAATTCTTGTGTTATGATATAATTTCATTTAGTTTCTTAAAAGTCAAAATATGCAAAAATGACGAAAAATACTATCGGTAAATTATAAAATTAACGTAACCATTCATTTATTATTGTGGCTATATGGACTCTCTTTCCATAGGGTCTATAGATGATTATTGAGATGAAAGTTGAACTTCGATCTAAAGTACCCACAGTAATAAATGTAAAATTATAAAAAAAAGCAAATCTCATTTGTGCTACTAACTATTATTTTTATTCATCATTAAAGTATCCCACCATGAAGAAGAATACAAAAAGAATAGACTTCACCTATAAATGGAAACTTATATTAGCTTTTTTTCGTGAGTAAATCCTTTGACGGACAGTCCTCTCAAATTAACTTTGGACAGGTTGCAAGATTCGATTGGTGAGAAACAGGAATTCATTAAATATCCATGGTAGCCCTTTCCAATTGCTTCCAATCACACTTCGGGTGTAGCCCTCCAGAGTTCATCCACTCGTCAACCTTTTAGAGGTCACCAAAATCCAGTTTGTAGATAGACTGTTCCTCAGACGAATCGTTACGTCGCAAGCGTAAACCACACAAATTCCGCCAAGTACTTATTATTATGTATGCATACAGAAATTTTAATGTGGTTTTATTATTGATTATTTTAAACAGTCAAAACGTATTCAATTGCTTAATAAAAATAACTTAAGCAATTTATGTGTAGCAAATATTCTAATCAGCTCAGGTAAAAAATGACATTAAATAAAGTAACGTAGCTAGTTTGAGAAGGTGACGTATGATCACGAAGCTAAATTACATGTATTATTGCAATTTTTGCTAAACTAAATTTGCTAAGCAGTAGTAGTAAATTATCTTTATATATAAAACTCTTGTGAATATCTGTTAATGATTTTATAACTTCTAAACTAGCTAACTAGTAGAAGTAAAATTCATGTAATTATTTTTTTATCGAGACGATGGTTCATAATATAGCTATTCATTGATATGATTGATAGAGCTGTGGTTAAGTTATTATACCAAAAGATATTGTTATAGCAAAAGTTATACCAAAAGAGACAGAAAATCAGCCGAACCGGCTACAAGGAGCAAAACCAAAATTACTAAGCTTATAGGTTTTTTTATAAACCGCTTCACTGCTTTGAAACGATTCCAATGTAAATATCTATCTAGCAGTATAACAGGTATCAACGAAATTATGAAGAACAGAAAAGCTAACATATTGTTGTTCAAGTACTGTAATACTTATCACTTATACAGATTTTATTAGTGTTAGTCTCAAAAAAAATTGTATGAGTTAACCCGTATACACACCTTGTCGAATAACCGTAATAATATACTCGTATGTAGGTAACCGTCATAAACTAAAGAATAACATTATATTTAAAAAAAATCCTGATGGTAAGTAGGTCACCAATGATCTCCTTTACCATAATACGTAATGTTTCTATTCTATGTTTTATACTCCGTAAGAAATTTTATGTTAGTAATAAACGTGTCGGCGACTTCACGTGAAACTAAGTTATAATTTAATAATCTTGGACTGTTTTTATAACTTTTTTTAATATAGTTTTGCTCTTATTGGCGGTAAAGCGATGTTAAATAGCCTAAAGCGTTCCTCGTTGTTGCTATATCAAATAGAAAAATGTTTTTCGATATTCGACTGGTAGTTTCTAAGATTAGCTCGTTCAAACAAACAAATCAACTTTTCCGCTTTGTAATATATAGGTTTTTCTTTGAATTCATATGTCAAGAATCTTATAATTCTGTTTATTTACAGATATTTTAGCAAACCGTCAAAACCACGAGCACTTCGGTGAATTGATTCGTGACCTTAATATCAATGACACTATATCGAAAACTCTTTACGCCAATGCTGTATTTGTTGACGTACACAGCAATTTACGCAATGTGTTCCAAGATTACCTTACAAGAGTTTACCAGGGCCGAGCGGTCAATGTCGATTTTGATCAAGAAGCAAAGGTCAAACAAACAATTAATGAGTAAGTAATTGAGTTTATGTCTGGTAGAATAGGGCACACTTAATAAAATGTGGGTGTTTTTTTCTGTTCTATAGGGTACAAAAAATCTATAATCATTGTTGGTATGCGGGTGAAGCGACAATACTATGATCAGAATGAAAGATTATTTAGAAATCGTTACAATACAATGTACATATATTTTTATCCATCGTTGAAATAATATGATTGAAATGGACTTACTAATACTATAATATATTTTTAATACTATTTTTTTCTAATTTTTATTTGTATTGATATTTATTAATATAAATTAAATACAATTATGTTCATTACTGAGTAAGATAATAAATGTTAATTTTATACGAGTATTTAAAAAAATAATATAAATAGTAACAATTTAAATATCTCATTAACTTCATAAAATGAATGATTAGGTATTTGGACTATTCATTGTAATATACATTGATAATTATGACATGCAGATACAATATATTATCTATAAGTTTATTGAGATCATATGTATACGGACATAATATTATATAGAAAAAAAAACTGCATTTATTAAATACATAGATTTTATTTTTCTTCAATTATTATTGCTTGGTAAAAGTGAAAAAAAAAATTTACTATATATATATATATATCTACATATACATATATATACATACATATACATAATACATATATATCTACTATTTATATACTGATCTTAACTGTAAAAATTGTAAATTTATTTAATAGTGATTACTGACTATTTTTGTAAATGACTAATTTTCTACAAGAATATTTACTGTGCCCGCAGCTTTCTTACTTGACAAATAATAAAAAATGTTTTAGCCCTCTTAATGTCCTGCAGCCTTTAGAAAATATGGAATAAGTCTACATGTACTGTCAGACTTATAGACATAAATACATTCTATATTTTCTCAGTAAGTACTAGGTTCCACCTTATTTCAACGGTTTAGGTTTTTTACAAACCCGCCTCTCTTGACCTAGCACATCGCAAGACTCGAAATCTTACATGCAGTTGTGGATTTAGGGTACTACTAGGGTAGTACATTTTAGAGGGGGCAAATTGTTGCTACAAAATGTTTCACTTCTTAGAAGCTAAGTCTTATATCGATTTTTTTTCTACAAATTACACATTCGTGTAGGGACGGCAAAATTTGAATAGCCTACGAGCGGCAAAAGTGTAAATCCACTACTACTTACATATCTCCATTAAACTATTTTCATAAACAGTTAACATAATTTATTTTTAGTTCACTGTCTACATATCTAATATAAAATCTACACTATAAATTATTTTTTTACAGATGGGTAAAAGTGCACACTGAAGGAAAAATAGAAAATTTCTTGAAACAAAATCTACCAGCATCTACGAAAACAATTTTGTTATGTGCTTTGTATTTCGCTAGCCAATGGAAACACCCGTTTCTTCCTGAATACACAAATAAGTATGATTTATAATTTGTAAAATTTGAACATTGTACTGTCACGGCAATGTGTTTTATAGATTTCGCGCGAGCGATTATAACAGAAAATGTAAAATATGTGATGACATTCCAGATTGATGACCTTTTTTACTAACTTGTTATGTGCTTTGCCTCTATATCCCAGAGAAGTAGAATATTTTTAGCGACTAGGTGATACTTGGGGTATGCCGCCATTCTTAGCTGAGAAACTACGAGGTTTTATGGTTACACCAATAACCGGCATTTGTGCTTTACACCCTGGGTGAATACGGTTCTGTGTATATCTTTGAATATAAATATACTTAACACATAACGATGAGTATTTTTGGAGGTAACATTATCTGTCACGTAGTAATTATTACTCATAAACATACGTTATTTGGAGCTATATACATTTTGCATTGTAGTAGGGCATTTTCTGATGCCCGCCTGGCTAGCTACCACCTTCAAATTGAAAATCTGCCGCCAAATACCAATACGTGTGTTCCGGGAGTAGCACTTGAGAGCTAGTCCCTCGAATAAAGGCTGGCAACGCACCTGCGATTCTTCCGGTGTTGTGGGTGTCCATGGGCGGCGGTGATCACTTACCATCAGGTGACACGCTTGCTCGTTTACCCGCTATTACATAAAATATATATGTATATTGTGTAATTTTAGTGGCATATTCCGTGATATTTTTTATGCTTTATAAGTTTAGCGTTATGATTACAATAACACCTGATGTTAAATGACGATATGGCCCATGATAATGGAGCCTAGTGGAGGGACTAGCTCTCAAGTGCAACTGGCGGAACACACCTATAGCTATTTGGCGGTAGATCTTCAGCTTGAGGGTGGTATTTTAGGTAGCCAGTTAGGTATTAGAAAAAGCCCTACCAACATGCCAAATTTTGCACAACTGAATAACTAGGAACATATATTGTAGGATGCTATAAAAAATCCTTAAACAGCTTAGTAATAGAGCCGCCATCTTGTTAGAGTTATATTTGAAAATTAGAATAACATTACGAATCGGTTTTAAAGCAAAACATTAAAACTGCCAAATGCTTCTGCGACGCAAAAAAGTCATTACAATTTTTAAAATTAGAAGCGTTGTACATTTTAAATTTGTTTATTTTCCTTTTTTGTAATAGAAAATGCATACATTTAAATCCTACGTACGTTTTGCAGGAAGTGGAATAATTTGTGTTGAAATTATTATAATATTTAGATCTATTATATTTTAATATTTCATAATGTTACCACTGGACAATTGTAATTGTTTCACAGGATGACATTTAAAACACCGAAAAAAGACGTAGTCGCTGACCTTATGTTGAACTTAGGAGAATTCGATTATTTATTTTCAGAAAAAGAAGGTATCTGCTGCAGTATCTTATTATTTTTTTACTAACTAAACTCAAACAAGCCTGCTTGTTGTATTTTTAAACGGGATTACAAACTTCATAATTAAATCATAACTTAGTAAGATATTATTTATTTCATAGTATAAATAAGTTATAAGTTGGTCGGCAACACGACTGCAATGCCCCTGGTGTTGCAATTGTTCATAGACGATGGTAACCATTTAACATCTGGCCTTCTGCCTGTTTACTGCTCATTAGCATAAAGAAAAGGTTTTTTTTGACGCAGGGCATTATATTAACGCATTCTCTCTTAGCCCGCGGTGACCGAGATAAATCTCTACGGCCATGTCTTCTTCCAAGGGCGACGCGGGTTCGGTAGAGCTCTCATCGTGTCACCTTGGTGACCAACCCGGCCTCATGGTAAGCCGAGCCTCTATTCGGGCAACTTGTCCCCTGAGACGGCCTGACTTCTGCTCGGTGTAGGGCGGCAGAGGGGCGAATAAATACGTTCGTGTGTGACGGAAAGTGACCGCGAGTATCAGCCTCGCTGACGGATCCTTTCCGCGGTCTCCTCCTGCGAAATACCTGTATCACAGAAGGAGACCATAACGTTCTCATCAAACAATGCAGTGCGGAATTATTCCTCTTAAAAATATCTATTAAGTTACAGTACCATTCTATGACTCTACGACTGTGTCCGCGACTCCATTCACGTGGAACTAAAGTTTTATGTAATCATTTTTATAAAAAAATGTTATATAGCCCTAGTTACTTAGTGTTAACAGAGCATTCTAATGGTGAAATAATTTTTCTATTCGGTCCAGTAGTTCTTGAGTTTATTTGCTATAAACAAAAATAATAATATTTCTTCTTATATATATATGGAGAACATATAAGCGCACTATAAATATGCCTTTAAATGAACCCGTAGGCGTATCGAACTATTCTAGTAGTGTATGATATGTCAGTGAGGTGGTCACAGGTAGCAAGGTGCTTGGTTCGATTAAGTTGGACTTGTGATAACAAACAGCCCATAAATATATAGGTATATTGATTTTGTAAATTAGGTTCATTTTATTAAAGTGGTAAATTATAGCTGTATTATTATTTTAAAGTGCATTTATACAATTGTATAGCTGTTTTCATCAAATTTAAACTATTATTAAATACAGCCCGTTATCTTTCATTCCATTTCATCTTGCATTAACTTGTGCAAATTAAGCCGGGATGGGTTGCTGGTACTGTATAAAATATAATGTAATGTCAAACAATTTTCATAGTTATAACACACAAAAATTCCGATCAGTTAAGTAAAATAATTAAATGAACCTTAAAATACTATGTATGATAACTTACCAAATGAAATTATTAAAAGCAATTATAAAATCATTTATTATATTTACAATTACAGGTTTACATATGATATCATTACCTTATAACGACAGCGTTACCACAATGTATGCCTTAAAACCTAGATTTCCGAGTAAATTATCTCTTTTTGAATTAATGTCACGTCTTGATTATGACAAAATAGATGAACTTATAAAACAGATGGCCAAACGACAAGTTGTAATAAGATTTCCAAAGATGGATATTCAAAACAGTATGAATTTGAAGGACGCATTGAAAGCTGTAGGTGTAAAATCAATTTTTATGCCAGAAGCGGCAAACTTCGCTCTTATGATAGATAGCTATACGGTTGAGAATAAAACTGAAGATTTAATTATAAGGTCAAGATTTGGTGACGGTGTTGGTGATAGTAATAACATAAAAGAGAAGTTAAGCGGTCTTCTTAATCCGCGAGTATATGTCGATTCAGTGTTGCACGACGTAAAGATGACTATAAATGGTAAGTTACACAATGTAAATATTTTTTATTGTTTATAGGCTTAGCGTTATGGCTACAATCGCAGCTGATCGCAACAGTGAACACCTTAAGCCTAGTTAATGGAGAATCTGGCTCTTAAGAGCAACTGCCGGAACACACCTATAGGTATTTGGCAGAAGATTGTCTAGTTGAGGGTGGTAGCTAGCCTGGCGGACATAAGAAAAAGCCTTAGCATCATGCTATGGTTTCATCACGATTTTTTCCTTCATCGAAAGATCAAGTTCATTGCAGGTCGATTCGAACTCACGAACCTTGACGCGGCGTCCGTAGCCACTACCAACTGAGCAATCATCGTGTCAATAACTTTTTGTAAAATGTGAACTAAATAAGTGTGATTCTTAAAAGCTTTGTATAGTATGTTAGGTGAGTTTTCACTAAATATTACTATAATACGTTAAAGTTTCCCCTATGTCTATTTCATTTATTTTTTTCGATTATCAATTAATTGATCCAGCTTATAATGTCTGTAAAATATAAATACTTAGAAAATGTAACTGTTTTCTACATAAATCAGGAGAACATATGCTCTACATTGACCATTATTTGTTATAATCATGGCGTTAGTTACTCTTTTAACCAAGAAATAGATAATTAATATTTACTGATGTTATACTGTTTAAAACGCTACCTTACATCCACATCTATTTTCGATTAGCAGACAGAACATCTAGACGCAAATGTCCAAATAAAGTCCATAGGTACATAAGGACGCTACTTTTCTAACCTAAACCATATACAGAAATAAAATATAGAACCAGAGGTTATAGATTGTTCCTTCCAAGAACCCGAACGTAACTAAACTGTTATGTAGCGAACAGATATAGTAAAATGCATGTCCCATATAGTCTAAAAAATTAACATTGCAAACTAAAATAACTCAGCGTTTTTTAAGATGATGCACATAAATACCTATAGGTGGATAAGACAGCATCACTATTAAGCAATGTTTTAATTATGACTAGGACTTGGTATTTGTATATTTGGCATAGACTGACAGGCCGGAATGGCAGTTCGGACTGACAGAGGACATTTTCCCTTTCGGCAGTCGCTACTATCCCTGGACCGTATTGAGATTACCATCAGATGAAGTATGGTCATTATGCCAAACTAGGATAAAAAAAATATATTTTATCACTCATTAATTTATTCAAAGTATTAACAAAATAAATTTATTTGTTACATGTTCTCTTGTGATTACGTGTGGTACATCAATCTTGTTTCAAATTAATAACAACAAATTTAATAATCAAGATTTTGTGTTACAGAATTTGGTACTGTAGCAGTAGCCGCAACCGCCGGCGTATTAGCACGTTCAGCTGAGCAGTTTTACACGGACTCACCATTCTATATATTCATTAGGAATGAGAAGACGAAGCTTGTCACGTTTAGTGCTGTTATATATGATCCCACTGATCCGCCTGCAAACGTTTAACAATCCGTACTACTACTGTAAAGGCGAAAGTGAGTTTGTTTACTTGTTACGCTTTCACGCCTAAACTACTGAATAGAAGATTATAATGCATTTTGGTATAGAGATAGATGGGATCTTGGAGACTGTGATAGGCTTCTTTTTCTCGCGAAAAACGCATGGAAGTAAAGTAAATAAATTGTATGAACCTATAATGCGTCATCCGATTTGTTTGATAAAATCAATATTAACGCGAGATAACTGCGGCTAAAAGTTAGAAAAAAAAACAACATAGCACATTTATGAACGTAAACACCTGTATTTATTTGCACCTATAGGAAATTGGTAATAAAAATAGTGGCTGTCTATTGTACAATATATGCGAATAAACATTTACTATTACAATAACTTTTCAATAATATGAAATAGTATACTTACAAACAACCAAAATTACTGCCATTTATTTTAGTCATTGTGAGCAAAAAATTGAAAATTGAAAAAGTTTCTGGAAAATGTTATACCTGAACTATTGTTTTTTTTAAGATAATTAAAAATATATTTAGTTTAGGTAGAGCTTTGAATCGCTCAATAGATCCGGACCTGATAGTGAGCTGTTGGAAAGATTGAAGCGAACATAGCTCAGTGGTAGCGTGAAGGAATGCCGTGTTATAGGACGGGAGTCCGAATCCAACCACCTACAATGAGCTTGAGCTTTCAGTAAAGGTAAATATCGTGAGGAAACCAGAGCTTGGTGGTAGGGCTTTATTCTAATGCCTACCTGGCAGGCCGACATCCTTAAGTTGACAATCTGCCGACAAATACCAATAGGTCTGTTCCGGCAGTGGCACTTGAAAGCCAGTCCCTCGTATAAAGGCCGGCAAAGCACCTGTGATTGCCCTGGTGTTGTGGGGGTCTATAGGCGGCCGTGATCACTTACCATCAGGTGACATGTTTGCTTGTTTGCCGTCTATTCCATAAAACAAAATAACATTTACAGTTCTTTCATCTTGGCGATCTATTTTTAAGTTTTCACAATCTAAGCTTTAATATTAAATATTAATATTATAAAGCGGAATAGTTTGATGTTTGAACTCGCTATTTTTAGGAACTACTAGTGTGATTCCAGAAATTATTTTTGTATATTATAGTTCATTGAGGAAGGATTTAACATGACGCTTCCAACAATAGGAGCAAATCTGTATTGATAGAAGTTACAAAAACGGTAAAACTGGTTAAATAAAATTTTAGATCCACACGAACGAATTCGACATGACAGCAAGTACTCTTTATGTATGTACGTTAATTAGTAAATAAATTATTCGTAATGTATGATGTAAATAAAAAACAAGTGTAAAAATAAGCAAACATACTTATATGAACATATTTATATTAATACTTAAAAATACTTTATATTAAAGAAAGTGTGACAAATGGTTTTGATTAAATTGAAAGATTTGAAAAGAATCTTGTTTTTTTTTCTATGATATAAATAGTGACGGACAAGAAATACACGGTACTTGTGGTGCACTCAATAAGTTCTGTTAGGATTAGCGTACTCATGCATACAGGCAAAGCAGAAAACAAGTTGTTTTTATATAAAGTTAGGCAATTTTTGCGTAACTATACTCATATTGAATAATATAATTTGTTGGCAAAATATACTACACGATTTAGTGGGTGAGCAAATAGTATAACATATAAAAAAAAAAACAAAATTGGAAAATATATGTGCAATCTATGATTTGATTGTATAGTGTGTTATTTTAACAAACGAGTATCAAATATTTCGTAATCAATATAAAATCCATTTCACACAAACGCTGTAGATGATGTACATTCAGTTGTGTCATCGACTACCTGCGCGTCGACCCTCCTGCATCTTGTCACACTCCATTGGACCCCCTCTGCCCTCTTTATGAGAAAATTTATGAATGTCCCCTAGTTATATTTGTATTGTATTGAGCAGATAATTTGCTATACCATAATAAAAACAAATTCTTTGCTTTATACACAAATACACGGAATACATAATCCAACAATATCCTCATTGCTAGGTGTACTGTAATCAGTTTATGATTTTATCCACTTCTAATTGATTACAAAGAAAAAAATTAATTGCTTTTTATTTTTTCAATTCTATCCTTAAGTGTTTGTTTCCACTGATCTTCTGAAATACTCTGTGCCCATTCAGGTATTGATGATTGTGGTAATGAAAAATTTGCCATAGCTGACATCACCTAAAAGAATAATAAAGTAAATTGGTTTTCCATCATTTTTTCACAACTGAATAAAATAAATATAACTATCACAACAAAATAAAATATTACCTGCTCAGCTCTCTCATTATCCATTTCTATAGTATTACCCTGTCGAGGCATACTCCATACATCTCTTGTAAGAACAATTTCCATGTCATCTATTGGAGGTACACTCACTGAAGGTACTTCATTCTATGCGAAGAAATATTATATTTATTATATCAACTGGATATCATAAACAGTACAAAAACTCTATGTAAGAACTGGTAATATACATATAATTGAAAATAATGCTCTAAGGCAGCTTATCTAGTCCCTCTTTAATATACACCAAAATATTAAAGTTAGATGTTGTACTAACTGTGCCCATAAATTTGTTCTCATAGTACTAAATATTATTTTGCTATACTTCAGGAACAATACTTTATTTTCTGGAATACTCACAACGATATTGACATTTTTAATTAATATTTATACAATATACATTCACTTTTTTTTCCATTACAAACATATCTAGCGAGAATGCATTTTACATAGGAAGATAGAATCACTTCAAAACTACTGATTGACATGGGAGCATGACCATCAATGCGGATTTATTAGTAGGTGGTTTAGGGCTATGCATTATTTGAATTTCAATGATTCTTCATTATTATATTGCTATTTTATTTTTTTGAACATCATTCCCACCAAAAACAAATGACAGGCATTTTCTCTTAATATGTAATTGTCCCCCGAAATATTTAAGCCAATGTTATTTTAATGTCAGTTTAATTTTTGCTTTATGAATAGAATTTTCTATATTACCAAACACATTCTACCATACATACACCAAAATACCATTCTAATACAATAGTATCACAATAATACCATTCTACATATACTATAAGAGTAGTTTGAAAAGAAATATGCATACTTTTATTAATAAATAATAGTTCTGCAAAGTTAGAAGTAAATCCCATTGTCAACTCTACTCTCTCTCTATACAAAAATTCATCATAATCAAATCAACAGTTGAGGCATGAAGTCATAACCAACAAACAAACGTATGTTCACATTTATAATGTTTGTATGGATTGAAACCACTAATTTACTGTTTTACTGCAATTTCAGTTATTGTCATTAGTATTTAGAACTGTGCTAATTTACGTAGTGGGTAAAAAAACTGGGAGTTCTGAATTTTAAGCTATAAAATTTTAGAAATCGATGAGCCAGCCACTTGCTCATCACCTGGTTTGCAGGTGACTTCTTCTCAAATTAAACTACCATGAATAAGTTTATTATTATTTCCCTTCATAACAGTGTTATGTATACATGTTTTATTAATGTTAGTAGCCAAGATTAGAGTCTTTTCTGTTCATTTGAGTAGTATGGTGTAGGTACGTCAACTAGAATATTATATTTTTCGAATTCCAATAGAATTCATTCCTTCTTATATTGATGGACCATTTTAGAAAATAGTGGCGATCTAGAAGTCACAAAGTATAAGGTCATGTAAAAGAACCAACTGTACTTTTGACAAAAAGAATTATATAGAAAGGAGCCATATTTAAGAGTAGATGTGAAAACATACAAGAAAAAGTACATATACAACTTAAACTTACCTAGGCAAGTGAGCATAAATTAATTCTATCTTCATACAAATTTGACTACTTACCACAGTTTCATCGTCGGTGTCGTTATCGATTTGAGCAGTTTCCGGACCTTGTGCCAAAGGCTCGTACCCAAAGTAATCATGTTCATTATCGTCACTGTCTTCGGTACTATTGCCGTTCATAATGAGATCATGGCGAGGTGGAGGATTTATATTTTCAGGATTATTTTCTATTGGGTCTGGTCCGTCGCAAACCATAACGAAATGAATCCTTAAATAAATTTTATTTTAATATTGTTATTACGTATATATTTTATTATACAAAAAAATATATTGTTATGTAGAAAATATAATATAGTAATAAAACTAACAGGTACTACAATTTTAGTATATAAAATCGTGTAAAACTTACGTATGCTGACAAATATGTATTGTATCTGACACCTGACAGTATTGACATTTGATAGATACATCTGGAATCTGGCAAAAATACACGATGTGAGATGCGACAAAATGATTATCAATGGTAACCCATTTTACGTCTAAATTAATTTACCATAACTAAAACGAAACTATTGCCGAGTTGTTGAACACCGATAATATTGTTCACTAAAGACTTGGAAGCGACAAGTTCGACGGAGTTACAAACAATATAGTGTCAAGTGCCACAAATAACAGATTATTTATGATAAACCAAATTTTTCAGATTTTTGATTTTAAAGTATCGTTTAAGCTTTGCTATCATTTTAGGAAGATGTAGAACGTCTTGGACAGTCCAGGGATGTCAGAAATTAAAAAAGTATCGAGTCGTATAGCAAATTATATTTTAATCAATTGATATCGGTTCTATTTCATACTGACTATTCACGTTTTAAATATTTGTACGTTTAGTCATATATACCTCAGTTATCTTACATTACTAAGTATTTCTTACAGATTATTAAACATCTATAATGGTATAAAGCAGAAAAGTTTGTTTGTTTGAACGCGCAAATCATAGGAACTTTTTTTGTTTTAGTCTTGAGGTTTCTGATTTGTAGATAGTACATGCTAGAGCTATAAAAATAACGAAAAATAGCATCCCGTATGGATTCGTTGCTATAATAATCAGTAATCGTTACTATCATATCGTTACGTTTCTCGTTACTTTTGATACCTAACAACTTAGAGCAATTGCATCAACGTTGCGTATTATATACGATATGACGTTGACATCACACCTTTCGTACCTAGTATAAAACAATCTTATAAGTTATATAGCTAGCTGCGTAAAAGGTATATATGTAAATCTAGAATAATTTAATAGGTCAATTGATTAGGATTACAAGTAAAATATAGTTTAATTCCCCAACTACGAAACCTACTGAATTTACAATGGATCTACTGTTTTGAATATTTCATCCTGGAGAATATGTAATATCACAATAAAACTGCAATCAGATTTATTATTCAATAACTTTATATATATCAAAGAATTGATGATTTTAGTTATATATTGTTTTCATGTACTTAATTCTTAAATCAACGGTCATTGCATGAAAATACGAAATATGAGAGCAGGGAAATGCATTCGTTAGTAATGTTTCTGTACTCGGTACTAGTTGGTGTATTAATTACTCGGTACCAAATGCATACGGTTTGCTACAGCTCTAATATAATCTATATCAACATAAGGTATCTTATTTTAAATCAGCAAAATTGAGCATTCATGGCGTAATTTTTGTCTTGCGTTAATTGTTTTTATAATATCAATTATGGCCTGGAGAAGTCATGGAACATGCAACATAGATTTAATCCAAAAGTTAAAAGGTACGTTATTTATTCCGTGATGTTAGTGGTTGATAATTTTCACCAACACGTTAGCAATGGTTTGTTGTGAAAACAATGACTTTTATCATTCCACAGTAACAAGTTAGGTCAAAATTATGAAAATAGTATTTTTATTGTATTTCTGTACGTTAGATTTTATTGAAGCACTGAATTTTACTTTGAAAAATAATAATATTCACCTATTAATATTTCGTTATGTAGACTATAGTAATATAAAAGTTTTTTTTTGTATTACAGCTAACGGAATAATAAAATCTGATGGTGTCGTTAACGCAATGCTAGCTGTTGATAGGAAAAATTACTGCCCCCATTCTCCTTATATTGATTCACCTCAGTCTATAGGATATTCAGCTACAATAAGTGCACCACACATGGTTAGTATATTTATTAAAACTTCCGATTTTATTTAAAAACATCTAAGCTTTGAGCAGTAGGCAACTAAATTAGTTTCAGATTATAAATTAAAATTCATTTTCTATTACAAACTTCAATATTACTTACAATTATTTGTGTTGAATTTTCAGCATGCTCATGCATTGGAAAGATTAAAATATCAACTAGTTCCAGGTGAAAAAGCTTTAGATGTGGGTTCTGGCTCAGGCTACCTTACTGCATGCATGGCCCAAATGGTAGGCGAGACAGGTCATGTTATTGGCATTGACCACATACCAGAACTTATTGCATTGGGTACCAAAAATATTAACAGTGATAATCCACAGTTACTCACTTCAGGGAGGGTGAAACTTATAGGTTTGTAAAGTGATATTATTTAACGCTGTATCAAAATATGAACACAAGTTATTTCTTTTATTTCTTATCTATTGAAATTTTAGTTTCTGAGTATAATTTCACAGGATAAAACAGAAGAAATGTGTAATTATTAATGTATTGATACTCCCCTACCACTTAGTTTATAAAGATTATTAGCTCTGCCCCGGACATCGTTCACATGGAACAATCTTTTTGTTTTTTGTGGAACTGTAATTTTTTTCTAAACTAGAAGTAGCCTAAGTTAGTTCTTATAACATCAGTTCTTTGCTGGCGAATATTTCGTCAAAATAGGTCCAGCCATTTCAGAGATCAGTCGGAATGAACAGACAAAACTAAAAAAATAAATTATTTTTTTATATAAGCACCATGTATAATTTCATTTGCTAAATGCATAAATAGCTGTTATTTTGACATTCCCAAAATAGACACTTCAATTTTATTTATTTGTATAGATATTGAATTACAAACAATTATATAGGTTTTTTGTATTAATTGTGTCAGAATCTTTCATCTTGCTGTTGTATTCATCACATATCAAATATGTGTCGGAACATACGGGTTGTTCGAGTCAGAAAGGGTTCTGCGGCGTGGGTATAGCGGGCGAGGAGACTGAGTTATCACTCGTACAATAAACCAGTTTTATTTCTCACAATAATTTTTTATTAAAATGTAGGAAATCACACTTTGACTAACGTTTATTATAATACGGAGACAAGGTGTTCCGCTTGGTAACGAACGCTGCGACTGCCAAACACAAACTGAATCTCAAGCTGCCCGTCCGCACGCTCTCTCTAGCGCCTCTAGCGGATGCCATGCAAAACTAATACTCAGCGCTCATTGGCTCCACCATAACCCGTCACCGGCCAATGAGCAACCGGCAAGCAACGCATGTTACCAGCGTTACACCAAAGATGGCGCCACTTCCACCTTTAGACCCCCAAAATTATACAAGGTGGCGCATAACTAAATAATTCTTCCGTCATATGAATATCTCAAAAATAAATAGTTATTATTTTAAAATAGTAAAATATCATTTTTATTTACAAACAATTCTGAATATGTAATGATCTTAATCAGATAATGTTGATTTTAGTTGGTGATGGGCGTCAGGGCTACCCACCTGAAGCACCATATAATGCCATTCATGTTGGAGCTGCAGCCCCTACTATGCCACAAGCTGTGAGTTTAATATTTAATTATTTTAATTATGTTTAAACAATTACTATATAATAAAAAATAGGTACATTATTAATTATGAGTACTCCCATAGTTTTTTTTATTGCCCAAGTTTTCTTCACTGTTAATTGTCGTCTGATCATAGTTTGAAATATGTTTATGTATGTACATTTTTAAGCTTATTGAACAACTGAAACCAGGAGGACGGTTAATTGTTCCTGTTGGACCAGAGGGTGGAGAGCAAGTTTTGACTCAGGTATATTAAGAACATTTTTTATGATTTTGAGATAACTAAGCAGATTCTACCGTTAATAACAATTGTATACAGGTTGATAAAGCAGCTGATGGTAGTACTACAGTGAAAAAGCTCATGAGTGTGGTTTATGTTCCCCTTACTGACAAGGATCATCAGTACCGTGAGTAAACAAGCAAATTATTATATATAATAATGTGAATAAATTGAATTCATTAAACAACACTGGATTGTTGTTGCTAAAATAATGCAAATTGTATAATCCTTAAATATTTTAAGGTAAATTAAAAAATATGCATTTTAAATTTATAAGGGGCTGTTCAAGTATTACGTAAGGCAATTCCAGGTAGGGTTACAAGCTTAAGTTACGCTGTGTTGACAAGAGGGGAGGGAAGGGATTCAACAACGCGTGTCATAACATTGTTTTTTTTTATTCAAATAAAAACTAAGCAAATACAATTTCCCAAGTTCGCAAACCTTTTTCGTTGTTTTACGGGGAATGCCTGACTATTTCTAATTGCATTGTCAAAGGTTAAGATAAATAAGTTATTTTATTTTAAGAGTTTATTAGTAGAAAAAGGTAAATTAGGCATGAAAAGAACAGTGCTAAGTGTAGCCAAAAATGTATGTAAGGACAGGGCCTAGTCAAAAAACAGCTTAATTAAATATAAGATTAGTAGTAATATTTTATTAGGACAAATTTGAGCCCATTTTAACATATTTTATACTTAACAAAATGTTTTTTTATATTATGTGTGAATGTTTAGTAAATAACAATATAAATAAGTCAAATAAACGTATATTAAGCATGTATTGCGATTTAGAAATCGCTTGTTATACTTATGATTACTGCAAACTGGATTAAAATAATAACAAAGGTTTTAGCGACTTTCCGGTACTTCGCTCAACATAAACTTTTAGGTAAAAATGGTCACGTAAACGTAACGTTTAAGGAGGGGCGCGTTACTTGAGGGGAGGAAGTTGCAATAATCTTAAAAAATTACGTTACGTAATGCTTTAACACCCCTAAATGTGATTAATTAAGTACTAGACAGAATATGGAAGTTGTTACTATTTTATTTAGTTATTTTATGTTGAGCGGTTATGGATCTCAAAATGACATCTAGAAAGTTATACAAGTTGTCAAGTCAATACAAGTTTACTTATATATAATAATAATAATTGTTTATAATATAGAATAATATATATAATATGCAATAGGTAATGAGTATGTAAAATGAAAAAAAATAGCATTTTAGAGTTTCTTATGGCTGTTATTTGAAGTAATTAATAGAAATCCTAAAATCTAAAGAGTGAATATTTATAATTGGTTATGCACATTTTGCTAGTTACTGCCCTCAATATGTGAATTGGTCAAGAAACCTATTGGTTTATATTCCCTTACCTTCACTTAAGAGCTGGTTTTTCATTAGAGTTAGTGTGTAACCATTTTGGGCCACATCATTATTTAATTAGTTTTAGGCGAGATTATGGATCAAAGACTAAACTACATTTGCCTTTTTTCCACAGGCCCCTGGCGCTAATTTTGATCGGCTTTAGAATTATGAAGAACATATTTAACTATATCAACAATTTAAAAAGCATAGTAATTAATAATAATAATTTATTGTAATTTCATCTTGAAATAAATTAAACTTAAACTGATAAGTCTTATTTTTTATTTCTGTAGAATTTCCCTGTGAATCTTTTCTTTCCAAAAGGTTTTTCATCTTGATTACCATTTGTTAGTTCGGCTTTTATATGAAGTATAGAATGCAATGTTTCAGCTTCGTTTTTGTTTTCCATAAGTTCTGTTAGTTCTTCCTACAATTTATGTAAAAGACTAATTAACAGAGTAGTACTAAAATATATCAGATGCAAAATAATGACAGGTTTCATGGTGAGCAGTATAATAAGGGATTTAAATTTAAGTTTTTAAGTATTCTGGTTCACTTCACTTCAATTATATTAATATATCTCGTAATTATAATTTAGAACCATTAATCATACTATGATCACCGAAAAACAACACCAATAAAAGAACGGCTTATGTTTTAGTGTTAGTTTCTTACAAAATTAAGTAACATAGAAAGTATAATATCTCGGTTATATAATTAACAATTGTAGTTTCACTAAAATGATATGTTTTAGATCTATAGGTATAAAAAATTGTCTTTAAAGTATATTTACAAATGTCAATAAAGCATTATTGAGCAAGATTACTTTTTTTAATTCTGAGAATATTAATTATAATCGGATTTGAAACACTAGCCTTTTTCAAATATAAATAGCTATAGTACTTACCAGTGATAGTGTTATTAAGTGATCTAAAGAGATTCCTTTATTCATGAGACGGGTTATATTTTTCGTAGTAACACCTGGCAGTTTTTGTACAAAATCATGGACCGATATGTTGTACCTCTCATGTTGCATATCGTCTGCTGCATTCTCACTGCTGAAGGCTAATGCTTCTGTAATGTTAGGATTTTTCCGACCTTGCTGCAATAGCAAAACTAAGATTATTAAGTGATAAAATAGTGCAGTAAAAGATAACAACTGTGTCCGACCAGATTGCGACTACCATATACAGAGGTCCCATAAATCAACGTCGTCCGGGATCAGCCGGTATATAATCAGCAATTAAGCGAGGTGGTAGACACAACGGATGTTATGGAGCTCCGTAATCAAAGCAATCGGATATTCGAATTTGTAACCGAATCTGATATGAAAGTTTCGAATTATTTCGGATAGATGAATCTAGATAAGGCACATTATGATAAGTTTTCACCTGACAGTTTTCAGCCGACACAGCGTAGACTAGTACCGTAACTGAAACTATCCCATGTTATTTCATATCCGTAACCATATTTAGAACCAGTATAACGTTATTGATACATCCAGATCCGAAATTTTATATCCATAACATCACCTGTATGTAACTAAATCGCCTTCACCATAAAGTAATAAAACCGTCATAGTGACTCCAAAAGTAGGTCACGTTTGAAGCCTGCCAATATATATCCAGCTGCAGAAAAATTTCATGGCCGATATGATAGTGACAACCCTTATAATAATGTTGTTGTTTTTGATTGGGTGCTTTATCATCTGGCAGAGTGCCATCAATTAATATATATGTGATAGATATATATATAAATATGGGATAAAAATAACGAGTATTTGTAACTATTAAATGAGCACAGTTGCCAATATATTAATTACCCTCTAATCAAAGATATGAAATAGTGGCAGTGTGTATTAACAAAATATGTTAGTTTATAGATCAAATTGCAGTTTTATGTCTCGCGGCGGCAAAGTGAATGTATTACTTAAATAGCAGTGACTACTATAAGGTTGGTAATATACAGAAACGCTAGTTATGAGGGCCTGTAAACTTCTCTACAGTTGGATATACAATACCTAATCTGACATTTTTACCATTGTGCATATGGTCAGTGAAAGATTTAGGGGCTAGTGCCCAGGGCGGCAAAATTTGGAGTGTAGGTAAAAAAATCAACTTTCTGCTATAAAAATCAATGATTTTCAAAAATTGGGAAGTTATTGGTTTCATGCCAAATCTTAAAAACTAGATATTTATGTTTTGAGGTCTAGTTTCAAGGCATATTTTTTATCAACATGAAATGTTGGGAAAGCAGGGGTAATAGCGCCTACCTGTATAACCCTATCAATTTGATACATAGCAACATGTAACGTCAACTTAAATGTGAGCGGTGGCAGCCTCTAACAGGCAACGACGCATATGGTCAGTTAGTTCGGAGCACGTGACCGTGACGTGGGTTTCTTTGTATGAGACTACACTGATGTAATTTTCGACTGAGTGTTTTAGTAATTAAAAGTAAAACTGGTAACGAATTGATAACTAGTAAATATTACAATTATATAAGTTAAGGTAAAAAGAAGTTACACGTCTACAAAATAAAAAAATCTATAATAAAATATATCAAGTAACCTTTAATTCATAAAATAGTTCAGCGGTGGCGTAAGGGCTCTGGGACCAAACCAATTTGAGCCGCGGGAAGTGTATTGTTAGAAGCTGGAGTTTTCGTTGTATATCTGCGCCCGATATTTCCGTTGAAACAATAAAATGGCCCTGTGTAATTTGTAAAATTATTATTTTAAACTGAAATATTTCTTTTTATGTATACAGGGTGTTTCAGAAGATAACGATAACCTCGCATTGGGGAAAAGGCCTTATTATGATGAGGCAGTAAAAAAAAAACAGCGTTCTACACACAGTAGTACTCGAGTACCAACCATTTTATAAAAAAAACTAAAAATATACTATCCGGAGTGGAAGTTTTCAACGTTCTGTTTAGATTTTTGAGTTTTTTGTAGGTTTTAATTCTGTTTTGGCCTTGCAAGAAGTCAAACTAGTTGTTGCCAAATCAAACAAATCGGAAACAAATGTATTTTCACAGAAAAATAAGTAAATATAATTGATAAATGTATTCTAAGCGTACTATCACTTAACTTTGATTACTCGTACTAAAAAAAATAATACACTAAGCTGAGCAGGCAAGTTTTATCAAAAGATGGTCGATTTCATCGAGAATCTGAAATGTTATCACATATGCATCTTCTGTAATAAAATAATATTCTATTTTCTTTTTTGTAATAGATGACCTATTTCATTATTGTGTAGTCTAAATAAAGATATAAGAAACAATTGCAGTTGTTTGAGTAAATTATATTTTAGTAACGCTTTTATCGTTAGACAAAGATAGTAGTGTTTCTTTATGCAATTAGAAAGAGATAAATTGTGACACCTGTGACGCCGCCATTTTGTTATAAACAATGTTTTTTTAAATAAAGAATGAAGTGTCTCTCTCTATCTGTATGGTTAGTTGTCAGTGTTATCACCAACTAGAGTAAAACGACATGTTATTTACAATTATTTATTTAAAGTAAATGTTCAAACTGTCCTCCACTAACACTAATACATGCTCTACACCTTCTTAAAAATTATCTTTTTATAGGTATGGTATCGAATTGGGTAGTTACTTTCTTACGAGAGTGTAAAAAAGATATCATAAATGCATTAGACTACTATATAACTCTTTTGTCTATAAGCCTTTGAAGCGATGATAGCTCAGTTGGTAGTGTGTACGGATGCCACGTCATAGGTCTTAAGTTCGAATGTACCTACAATGGGCTTGAGGTTTCGGGGAAGGAAAACATCGTGATGAATCCATAGCATGGTGGGCTTTCTGTAAAGCTCGACTGACTAGCTTCCACCCTCAAGTTAAAAAATCTGCCGCTAAATACCTATAAGTGTGTTCCGGCTGTTGCACTTGAGAGCCAGGCTTAGCACTAGGCTGAACGTGTCGGGCGATCGAGCGTCGGGTGATTCAGGTGAGATTGTGGTCATAACGTTAACATTAACTATAAAAAAAAAACTTTACAATTTTTTTTTCGCTAGTTTACAGAAATTTCTTTATATTTTTAATAACAATATTATTTCAGTCTACCGGGCGCACAAATAGTCCATAATAGAATCAAATGACAGATCAGCGCCACTCGGCATGTGTTTTGTACTTACAATTATAAAAAGTGTAGTGCGGTGCCTTTCTAACTCATATAAGAAATTTTTCATGGTTCTTATATGTATACTACGAAAACTAAAGTTATAAACAAAAACATTGAATTCGTAGTATTTTTATTTTATTATAATACAAGTAAGGGGTAGAATGAGGTTTCTTAGTAGATCATAGAGATATGAAAAATTGTAATGTTATGAAACCACGGTACTATGTCATATTAAATACTAGTTCTAGCAATGTAATTTAATAACTTTATCGATACCTGAAGGTTAAATGGTTTATTTTCATCAAACTCAATCAGTAGAATAGGCCTACTATAATTTCTACACATCTGAGTGCATTGCGTGTAGAGACGACCGGAATTCAACGAACCAATCAAGTCCGATATAGATTTTCTTTCTACGCATATATCCGGCGTTAGAATGTAGTCACCGATCTGAAAATAACACAATTTTGATATATACGTAAAAATATAAGGGTAAAAAAAAGTGCAAAGAAAAATAGTTTATAAAAAAATTGGACAAGCGGCGAGTAGAACTCGTGCTATGAAGGTTCCTATTGACATTATTGTACTGGCTTTATTTTGTTTTGTTTTGTTTGTATAATATCGTTATATTTTCCGAGGAGTCTCGATATTTGAAGAAATCCTAAAAACCGGTTAATGCGGTGATTTTTTGCACATACGATTTTCAAAAACTGTTAAGGTTATTTTTGTAATGGTTTGTAACCAAATCTAGAAAAAGATAGAATAAAATAGAAAGTCAAAAAATAAAAAATAAAGTTAAAGTTGTTTAATTTTTAAGCCACATTGTGTCTTAATATCTTAAAAGACATGTTTTCATTTGTCAATGTGAAGCACGTGTATGCACGCTCTTAATTATTTTAGAATCACAAAAACGATACATGTTAACAATTAATGTATAAGAGGCATTTTCGTAGGTGAAATTTAAAATTGTAAGTAATTTTGAGAAAATCCTCTGCAATAAGAATAATAAAATATTCTTCGTGATGGTTTTTCTATGAAGTCGGAACATTAAAATAATTATAATTTATGATGTCATAAGAATTCTTACTGCTATAGTGACTGGCTCAATGTTTATTCCCTTTTTATGAAGCAAAGATGGCAAATTCGAACGAAACTCTCTCATATCCACTATGACGACAGGTTTTTCTTTCGGTTCCTTACTTTGACCACCTTTATAGGAAAATAGAAAAAAAAAATCTATTATATCAGTAGAAAACTTTATTGAATAACTAGCTTTTATATATATGACTTCGCTCGCGTTCATAATGATTTTGTCAAACAAAACGAATAACGCAATAAAAAATATTCATGCAAACTTTATCCCTCTTTTTACCGTACTTCCAACAAGATTTTCGCGAGAAAAAGTAGCATATCACCGTCTATCCATCTATTTCTATACCAATATTCATGATTGATTCAGCGGTTTGTGAAAGTGTAACAAATTAAAAAACTTATTTTGGCATTTATAATATAAGTAAGATAATACACTGTTTTCAAACAAAATCAATCAAGTAGATAAATAAGTCGCAACCATCATACATCACATGTTCCATAGTGGTATCCTTATTTATGACACGTTTCGGGTTTAGTCGGCGGTATTGCCACTCGAGGCTTCGGCATCATAGGTCATCTGTTTTACGAGAGATATATCTCGCCCAGTACTAGTTTAATCTAAAATTCTGAGAGCTATATCAATGATTTTATTTCTTCTATAGATTTAATCACATGTATGTGAAAAGTAGATTCTCTTAATTCAGTGTTATCGTTTTTAGATCAACGAACTGCTAATACTTCTACTTTATAGGTTATAATTATGTAGACAAAGTTCCGAATTATTTTTATATTTAATATTTAAAGGTATTAAAGGAAGCAATTCATGGATTACTCGTATCCTACAGAAAATCGCAAACAAATAATCTTATGTTGGTTATTTGCGCTTTATTTTGTAAAAAGTAATGGAAAGCGCGATTCAAAGCCTGCAACACACTAGTAATATTGGTTATAAATCTATATACATAAATTGTACAACCCCCATTTTTAAAGTAGGGTTTACCTGCACGTACTACCCGAGGAGATTGTGGGACCGATCAGGAGCGAACCAGAAACACCCAATAAAAATCTTCGCCAGGATCCTATATACCCCTTACTAACCAGAGACCGAGAATTGCTTTCACATTGCTTCCAGTATATAAGCCCTTAGTGATAAGATATGCCTTACTTTTATCCGACACTAGTTGTATAAAAAAAAAATTAAAACAGCCATGAGGACTGCCGATCGAAGTAAAAACTTAAAACTATAAACAAAGAGTTGCAATTTTTGGATATCCAACTTAATTGTTTGATATTAAATTAAAACTGTTTACAGCGCAATACGCTGTACTAATAGGAACCGATATAGTGAGTACGTGCCCATGTAGATGACGACTTACATGAATTTACTCCCTATCCAAACCTTCCTTCACTTCAAAAATTGCTAACCTGCTTTTCTAGTATCGACAGTATCTTCTTCTTCTCCTTCCACATTTAAATTAAAGTATTCATCTGTTTTTCCGTCCTGGTACGACGGCACTACCATTACCTGTAATGGGCGAATGCCATTATAAATTAATTCTATCTATCTAAGCGTGTATTGGAAAGTAATAAAACACTAAGTCCCAAAAAAAATATTACCTTAATTATTAAAGTCATATTATACATAATATAATATATAATTCTGAAGCGATGATAGCTCAGTGGTAGTGTGCACGACTTCGCGTCAAGGGACGTGGGTTCGAACCCAAGCACCTACAATGAGCTTGACCTTTCGGTGAAGGAAAACATCGTGAGGAAACCATAGCATGGTGGTCGGGCTTTTTCTGATGCCCGCCTGGCTAGCTACCACCCTCAAGTTGTGAACCTGCTGCCATATACCAATAGGTGTGTTCCGGCAGCAGCATTTGAGAGCCAGTTCCTCCACAGGTTTTTAGCGTGTCTACCAACTTGGGCCGTATCGTCACTTAAGATCAGGTGAGATTATGGCCATAATGCTAAACCTTAAGTATAATATATATATATTATATATATACTTCTTTTATAAACGTTCGGATATGAATATTAAATTATTGTTTACGTCTATTAGCTTTAAATAATTTCAGTTATGGATTTTAAAACTTTCAAATAATTGTTTTTGGAATGAAAATTATTTTTATTTAAATGTTTGTACTAGAATAATTACATTCGTAACTATAATTTAAGTAGATATAACTCTATAGTCCACCAGTAATAGAATAAGTATCGTTTTGTTCGAGTAATGTAAAATAACACAGTCCGTAATTGATTACAAAGAAAATTGATTTCAAATTTGGCCTCAACATTTAGTAAGTGGAGTTAATCAATTTATCTACTGAATTAAAGTAATGTACTTACACTTTTCGCTTGAATCAACAGCTCAAACGCTTGTTTTTCTCTTTTCAAAGACGTGAGATATGCTTGTTCTTCCACAGTTTTGTCATGTATTAAAAAATAAACTTTACTCGCTTGATCTTCTGGTTTTTTCTTACTCTCGTATATTTCTATTTGCCTAACGGCTGACACGTCGCAATGATACAAGATAATATATTGTGGTTTGAGAACTTCCAAAGTGTTCTCGAGTGAAAAGTTATTTCCATTTTCTTTGAAAGTTTGAATAAATATGAGAGGTTTCTCTATTTCCATTTGTGTTATATCTAAGTTGTCTAGCTATAAATAATATTTTCTAATTAAAAATAGTAAATGGATGTTTACTAGAATTCGACCGCAATATAAGGATGGTGTTCTGGGATCGATTTATCGAAGAAACGTTTTTAAGAATAATAATAACGATTTTTTAAATAGATTCACATACATTCACAGCTCTAAATTGATCCCATGAATCGATATTTCATCCTGAACAATCGAAGTTCAATTCTTATATATTTTCATAAAACATTATTTACAATTATTTGTATGTTTTATCAGGACATATTTGGAAATGATAATTTTTCTCATATATAAAACGATAAAATCGATTATAGTGTTGTTATTTTCGTTTTCTAAGTTTGTTTTTATATTGAAAATATAAGCACGAAAAACGAATCGATTAAAATCGATTTGTGATGAATCTATCCTTTGGATCTCGATTTTTTTGTGAATCTATTCATTTATTTCAATTCGACTTGATTTTTTCAGAAAGAATCGCGTCCCTACCACAATCCATGACCCATCATTAGTGCCGGAAAGTCTGAAGAAGTCTGGTTAGCTACTCTAGACACAAGAAGTGTGAAAGCTGTTCTGTGGCATTATGTGCGTTTATGTCTCGTAGCGATGCCGATGTAGGGAGAACAGCCAACCATTTGCCCGGGGTCTCAAAATTAGGGGGCCCCGCACCGGCTGTCTGGTTGTAAAAATTGTTATGGTAAATTTTACGAACATAGACAAAATATCGCATATCAGTTCTTTCGTTCGCTAAAAAATTATGTTGTTTATGTAATATATGTATAGATTGACACCATATTCATATTTTTAAATGGGGCTACTTGCACGTATTTGAACATTCGATGCTATGGATATATGGTACTTTAATGATTCATGAAAATTATATATTATATTGTATGGGGCGGCGATCTGTCTTTTTGTCCAGGGCGACTAGACGTAATTGCTAGAGTGGATGCTAGTCGTAGCAGTGTCTTTTTGTCCTCTCATGGCTTGGCCGAACATTGCGATTACGTATTACGAGCAGAGAAATGTATAATGATTCACTGATACTGATAATGATACTCATATGTATAGCATGATACATATGATTCACTAGCAGCCCACTCTGGCTTCGCAGGGGTAATTGTGTTAATCATGCAAGTTCACATAAAACGTTGCTACGATAGAATAGATCTTTTTAAGAGGAATAATTCCGTTATTTATTATTTTCATATAACTATATTCATTTATGCTGCATGCGCAACTTATCCTAGCAGTATAAAGCAGTTGGCATGATTTTTCTGACTTATTTAATAATCATCATTATATTTCAGTAAATTTACACAAAACTATAATAAATTATACTACCTAGACCTACCTCATGAATCACCTCGTATATTGGTGAAAACTATAAATATGTTGGGTAGTGTTTGAGTTAATAACTTCAGACAAACAAAAGGACTAGGTAGAGGAACTCTATTTTATTTTATGTAGTGATACATCAGACTTGTGGCAATAACTACTTTGAGTACAATAAAGTCTTACCTGCGAAATCGGCTCAAACATACTTTCATCCAGTTCTTTTTTAACATCACGCTGTGTAGCTATTTGCGTCAGAGTCAGCACATAGTTAGATTTATCTAAATCATCTATATTCAATACAGTTTCTTCTTCTTCTTTATCGTTTTCTGTATTATTTTCTCTTTTCATGTTATTATTACGTACTTTTAATTTCGCTTCCAAGTTTTTCTCGTTTTTGACTTGAGTTTCTGAAGGAATCGTATTTTTGAGCATGTTGTATTTCGATGCTACCGCTGTTATCGTCACATCCATTTTAAAAGCAGTATAAAACAGATATCTACTCGGACCCATCATTAGGTAATTGTTAAGCTGAGAACATGTTCGACTATCCTGACACAGTACTAAAATTTTTGTATTACTTAAATTCCTTTCTTTGTTTTTTTTAACTTCCTCTGGAATTTCTTCTGTCAGCAGATCAGTTAAACATTTCCACTTCGGTGAGAATTCTGGGTCAAATTCTTCAAAGAAAATTTACATAATAAAATATACAAGTGGTTTCCCATTGAACAAATTTTATTTTGTGAAAGAGTGTACTATGGCCAAAGCAATTTAATAGTTTTGTATTAGAAATATAAAATTATTTGGCGGAGAAGTATGAGATTTTGTTCAATGATGGGTACATACAGAGAAGAAGTGCAGAAAGTTAAAAAAAAAACGGTTATTAACTATTTGCACTGGCGCGTTTCATACCACAATTCCGTCAAATAGCCATCAATATTGTGGATAAAATATCACCTTGCATCTAGTGCAAATAAAATTTATGATAGTAAATGTAAGTATTACACATAATATAATATATAATTTATGGAACAAGTATTAACATTCGGAAGCTATGTATAAATATATGTACCTAAAAATGAAATAAACATTAATATATTATTGCTCAATAATGCACATTAAACATTTAATAATATTAAAAACAATTAGGCAAACAAAAATCGAAATTTTACCATTTTTACTATTAAACACTCTTCCCCTTGCCATTCGAAATAATTCTTCAGCTGAGTCAAGAAGGATCCATCCAGAATTAATTTTAGCATATTCAGGTGCTCTGTATTTGCTGACTAATGCGTAGAATGATACCGCATCGTCATGAATTAAGTTTCTGTAAAAATATTCTCTAATAAATGAAACAAAAATGAGAAACTACATATGCAAAGAATTAATGAAAATACAAGACCATAAATATATGTTATAACTCTAACCCAAGTTATGGAATATCTGAAATAAAAACAAAATCGAAACATTATGCTCTATAAAAGTTTCGAATATTTTCTGGTAGCGCTGAAGTCAAATGCCACATTTCCTAATCCCATAAATGAGTTAATATTTAATTGAGAATATTTAATTAAATTGTGCACATACAAATTTTCCTGTAATAGCTATATTCTAAATACAGTTATCTGAAAAAACCAACATTCGTAATTGAAATTATCTGAAACTATTGGATGACTGAAATAATGCTGTAATCGTATCCATAACTTAGACCGATTAATTATATTAATCTAATAACTAATTACAAAATCTCATATACGTATGGTACCCAATGTAATATAATAAAGTCAAATAATTTTTTCTTTCTTTAAAGGCAATAATCTCTGGAACTATCGATAGGATTCTAATTTTTTTTTGTTGCTTGTCTTTTTAGAAATGTGCTGCCTAGGATAGCTTAGAAAAAAAGCTTAGGTTAGGTTAGAAAAAAAGCGCTTGTGAACTAATATCTCCGTGTGCATTCGCGTAATGGTTAGTGATACGTAAATGCAATGGTTCATAAAAATCTTTAATCAGCTAATCATCAGAAAATTTGAACACACGTAGGTTGGGGTAGAGAAAAGGACATAGAGTACTTTTTACCAAGAACACTAGTATTGTTTTGGTGGGACAGCAAAATCTCTTTTAGCTCCATGTAAACGAAGGCACAGGAACTGCTATTTATAATATAGCCAAAAAGATCACCTGTATTTACAAAGTACTAAAACAAGCAGTTGGGATTAAGGCAGTCGCTGATTTATGATTAAGGTCAGATAGTCGATCACGCTTTGATGGAATGTGTTACGTTTCGAGCAAATGGGTGCCTTGAGCTTGAACAGACTAGACGTTGATATGTGGAACAAAATATTAGGAGATCCATCTACTTTGGAAGGACTTTCTTTAGTTTAGTCAATCGCATCTTTATTTGAATAAACATTGTATATGAGACGAAGTTAGATTAGGGTATGATGGGGCTGCATGCCGAAGAACACATGCGTAAATGCATTTCTCCATGTTTCGAATGGTGGTAGGGCTTTTTCTAATACCCGCCTGGCTAGCTATCACCCTCAAGTTGAAAATTTACCACCAAATAGCAATAGATGGGTTCCCGCAGTTGCACTAGGTTTAGTGTGTCTAATAACTTGGACCGTATCATCACTTAAGATCAGGTGAGATTAGGTTCATAACGCTAAAACCTTGACTATAAAAAAGGGTATGATGTGGTAGACATATGCTAATTGCATAAAATCCCCCTAAATTCTGTATACAATATAACAAATACAAATAAAATACTAACATCACAATTATAATAATTTTCGGTAAAAAGACAATAATATATACTAGTTATCTTAAGTAACAATTAATAATAATAACTGTATGATTCGATAATTGTAATGGTTTTGCTAAAATTTACCCAGGACTTTTTTGTGTTTTCTTTACATATTTATACTCATTCATTGCAATATTAGATATAAGTCAACTTACATGATCATACTCCTAAGAACTTTGAGATCTTGAACATACTCTTTTGTTCTTACACTTAACTGATGCCAAACACAATCTAATTGTGATTGGAGTATCTTGTGGAATTTTTTTGTTAAGCAATTTTCTATTGTTATTTCCTGCAACATATTATATATAAAGTATTATACATATGTTTGTAAATTTATAAAATGTTATCATTGATTACCATGTTTAGTTTTATAGTACACTATAGCATTACAATCAATGATAAGAATAATGAAAAATATTTAACTATAGATTGAATTGTCGAATGAGTATAGATTGTATCAGACCTGTAAATCCAAGGTCTTGTTGACACTCTTCAGCTGTTTCACTGTGTAATTCATGATATCAAGTAGACATCCTTGAATGTGGTTCATGTTCGTGGTCAGAGGTACGTGCAGCTCTATCACTTGAGCTTGTCTGTACTTTAGATTTTTAATTATTGTACCATGGAATCTGGAACCAGTGGAAATTTAATTGTCCTCTGTAAGAATTTAAATATAGCAACTATAAGTCACCAAAAGTAAAGAGATATTTGTAATCTAATAACAATGTATTATTAAACATTACTTTCTTTTATCTTATGTTGTTTTATAAATACAATAAACAGTTATAGAAATAGATTTACCTTATAAAAAGTGAATAGATTAGTTTGTAACTTCAAAAGTATAGATATTTCTATACTAGTAACAACATATTATTAATCATTATTTACTTTCACATACCAATTTATCAGAAATAAATGTTTGAAGCTATGATAGCTCAGTTGGTAGTGTGTACGAACGCCGCGTCAATGGACGGAAATTCAAACCCTTGCTATGATTTTGAGCGTTCAGTGAAAAAAATCATTGTGATTAGCGATTCTGCAACGGCCAGAACTTATATATTTAGGTATTTGGCGGCAGATTTTCATCTTGAGGGTGGTAGCTAGCTGCAGCCTTTTACCATTGTAATAATTACTTGGCGTTCTTATACGACCAGCACACGTCACGGTTCATCCGTAGAAATGTGTGGGTCTGCTGTATCAGACCAGTCAGGTAGGAGACGCCAGAGAGACTGCAAGTCCGAACGGCTAATCCCGCCAGTGACTAGAAGTATTGCGAAAGCTGTCCCTGATTTTTGAGAACACGGGAGTTTGAAGTGTCTGGGTGGTGCGTTTTAGTAGGTAGTGTTGGGTGATTAGCACCTGATGAGTCACCACATGCCGCTCACGCCTTTGACCTGACCCCGGGTAATGCGTTTGCATTTGGCGTTGAGAAAGTCCGTAAAAACTGAGATATTAATCACCACGTTAATAAAAAAAAGGGTAGTCACTAGCCAGGCGGGCAAGGTTATGGTGTCAGGTTTTCCTTCGCCGACAGCTCAAGCTTTTTATAGGTTAATTCAAACTCGCGTCCCTTTACGCGTTGTCCGTACACCCTACCAACAGATTTATCATCGCTTTTTAATCTAGTGTCTGCCTGGCTAGCTACCATCAGCAAGGTTAAAAATCTGCCGCTAAATATCTATTAGTGTGTTCTGGCAGTTGCACTTGAGAGCCAGTCCGCCCACAAGGCTCGGTGTTCCCACCATCCTGGGCCACATCGTCACTCAACATTAGGTGAGGTTGTGGCCATAACGCTAAACCTATTAACTATTAAAAAAAAAAATTTAAATTAATAAACTTAATAAATTTTTAACAACAATGAATGTCTTACATGTCATATAAAGACATACCTTGGCCATAGGAAAAGTTCTGTTAAAAACAATGCTCTCATCACTTTTTCCACTTGGTGATAGCCAAATGTAAATGAGATAGGTGAACTTGAAAATGCTTTAATAAACCCTGTCTGTGAAAAAAGTTAAACATGAAACTGTTATAGATTAGTTACTCAAAACAATCATTACCGGATGGATAGTTTTTGAGTTGGACAACAATATTCAACTCAATGCAAACATATTGCAACACAAATTAAAAATTTAATATTATTCTTATTTGTGTTTAAACTGTTTAGTTTTTATTAAATATTTATTGCAGCAAGTTTTATATGGGCGATGACACATACCTTATTTTTCTGTCTATATAATCTTAGTGCAAATGCCTCTTGACAAGACTCCAGTACAGTGTGAGCTCTAAGTACAATAATTCCAGTAATGTGTAAAATGGGTATTCGATTCTTTAGCAGGTCTACTACTAAAATACGAGTTGACATTAAATGGACACCACCTTCTAAATATACTTTTTCTCTGAAATACATTTTTTAAATATTATTAGGTAACAAATAATTAAATCTGTCAGTTAAAAATTATGTCAACAAAACAGGAACATCTAGTATTGTATTTAGTAGATGTTACTTAATTTTTTTTTTAAAGTTTATTGGTTTTAGCCTTATGGCCACAATGGCACCTGATATTAAGTGATGATGTGGCACAAGATGGTGAACACACTAAACCTGTGGCGGATCTGGCTCTCAAGAATAACTGCCAAAACACACCTATACATATTTGGCAGCAGATTTTCAACTTAAGGGTGGTAGCTGGTTAGACAGGTAATAAAAAAAGCCCTACCACCATGCTATGGTTTCACCACTATGCTTTCCTCTACCAAAAGCTCAAACTCATTATAGGGATTCAAACTCACATCCTTTGATGCAGTTTCCGTACATGCTACCATTGAGTCATGATTGCTTCAATATAATTATAAATATAATAAATAAACAAAAATAATTTTTATTAAAAAAAATTACATAAAAATTCGAATAAGGTAGAAAGTAAAAGAAAATGTGTTTTTACATATAGGGTACTAATTATGCCTGTGACTTTGATCGAAATAAAAATTATTACAATGCATGATGAACCCATACATACATTTTGCCTGTCATTGTATGTTTTTCAATACAGTTTGGTTCCCATTGGTGGTAATGTGATGTTCAATAGCCTAAAGCCTTCCTCAATGACTGTTCTATCAAATACAAAAAGGATTTTTGACATTAAAGTGGTAGTTCCTAAGATAAGCATATTTTTTTTTTTTATACTTAAGGTTTTAGCGTTGTGGCCATAATCACACCTGATCTTAAGTGACGATACGGCCCAAGTTGGTAGACACGCTAAACCTGTGGAGGAACTGGCTCTCAAGTGCTGCTGCCGGAACACACCTATTGATATTTGGCGGCAGGTTCACAACTAGAGGGTGGTAGCTAGCCAGGCGGGCATCAGAAAAAGCCCTACCACCATGCTATGGTTTCCTCACGATGTTTTCCTTCACCGAAAGCTCAAGCTCATTGTAGGTGCTTGGGTTCGAACCCACGTCCCTTGACGCGAAGTCGTGCACACTACCACTGAGCTATCATCGCTTCAAGCATATTTAAACAAACAATCAAATTTTTCACTTTATAATATTAATGTAGAATAGTAATAAACCTATATATTTTTTACTATCATACCTCTCTGCTCCAGTGTTAGGCAATGCAGTTAACTGAAATTTATCACTAAAGTACTTTTCCTCATGATCATTACTATTTATAACTAGAACCAAATTACTAGCACCTTTATATATCCACATTAAGTTTGCAACTATAGTGTTGTAGTTAAGTCCCCTAAAAATAGAAAATATACATTTAAATAATTAAACAGTAACTGTTAAGTGATAGCACAAAAGACTATTTATGTGAAATTATTTCCAGGGTACTTATACATTTTTTTTTTGACATTATTGTATTGTATATTAATAGTTGGAGTCACAATCATGTAACATGGGTGTTTTACTTATAATTATATAATTAAGGAAAACAGCAAATCAAACATGCAGTAGAAGTCTCTATATTATTTTTTTTTGTAGTGGAGAAATGGCCACCCTGCCCAGGTGACTGGAAAGGTTATGTGGCACTCGCCCAGCACTAATCTCTGGGAATACCCACTAAAATTCAACCGACATCTATAGTCTTACTGGGGCGACACGGGTTCGTGCCTGCAATCATTGCGTCAGCCCGGCCTGGTGATAAGCGGGCCCCGTCCCGGCATCCTGGCGAGTTGCCCTTTTCTGACGGCCAGACTGATGCAATGAAAGGGGGGATCCCCCGACCCGTCCTCCTTAGTACAGCTTAGAGTGGCGCAAGGGCCCGAGCGTATCGGCCTCTCCTGCTACCCGGACCTCTGTGTTGGAGATGATGTCCGCGGGGGTCAACCTCGCAGGCCCTCTCGTATTATCATTATTTTTTTCATTGAAAGATCTGACTCTTGATAGAATTTAAGTTTTTAACTACAATATAAATGTAACAAACGGCTGCTAACTAACACATTAAAGCAGTTTTAAAACAAATAAAATATACAGATGAAGTAGATTATTCTGACTTTCTAATAAAAAACCACATATACTGTTTGATTAGAAAATAAGATGTATCGAAGTTTATTGGTTTAGAAATAAAATTGTATGAAATTCAAAATTACTTTTTTATATTAAAATATGCGATATTTAAAAAATCTTCCTAATAATTTAATATAAGGAATGTTACTGACTAACAGGAAAGTAAATCATACTTAGCCATAATAACCAAAGCATCTTTTTCAAAAATGTCCATAAATATCTGCTTCTGAAATTCTAAGAGTGGATACTTGTTTTCAATAGTAGCCATACGATCTTCAGTATCATTTATACAAGGTTTTTGATTGTTCTCCATTTTTATTATTAAAATTGAAAGTGACCATAGATTACACCATAGAAGTAAACAACAAACAATTAGAACTGTAACAAGCCGAATGTATTCGAATCGCAGAAATTCTCCTACTATATATTTACTATGAAAGTACGTCCATTAACGGTGCATCTAAGCGCGCCAAATTGAATTGACGCATTGCTTGAGAGGAGAATATCTTCTTGGATGAGATTCGACACGATTCGGCGAGTCAATAGTGGACACTAGGCTTGTTGAAAAAGTATCGATATATATTTATCGGTGTTTACAAATCAATATAATGATAATAATACCTCCATTTTCATTGAGATTTGTTGTTCATTTTGCATAAAAATTATTATTAATATTACATATAGAGCTAAATACACTATTATTTTAAAACAGTTTTTTAAAGTAATTAAAAGTACTCAAAGTTATATCATTCTTACTAAACTGTTGATAATGTCTTATAAAAATATAGAAGCTTTTTAAATTAGATGTAGGTAGACTAATTAGAAAACATTTAGTAGAATCTCAAAAAAAGGGTCACTATTCTGTTTTTATACTACAATGAAGAGTTGCAGCTAATGGAAGAAGCGATTGGGCTAAATTCGATTTTCCACAGTGGGACGCGCAAAAAAAATTGCGATTCGAATCGGCGCGCTTCGATTCTGATGTAAACGACGCAAGACTTAAGTATGTTTTCTACAAAGGGCGACACGAAGTCAATGTCATACCGTACGCAATACGCATCACGACTCGATGCTCTTTGTTATTAGGTATGAAATGTATACGGATATATACACGGGTATATACGGAATACGGAATATATACGGGTACGCTAGTTTTAGTTACTTTTACACCTCCATTTCTGTCGTCCCATCGCTAATTTCTGAAAGCAAACTGCATCATAAAGACTAAAACAGACTAGAGTACGAGGCTAACACAGAGTCAAGGAATAATAATCATGAAATAATGCATGAACAAAAACTGTTTAAAAAAAAAAACATAATATTATAATATAACACCCGAAAAAATTGATGTATCGAGACCGGATTTCTTTTATTATCTTTAAAATTACATCTACCAGTTATCTATTTCATAGCAATAGCTTAGTACCCGTAGTTTAATTATAACATAGTTTTTTTGAGCCGCATTTTTATTTTATTACATTTTACATTTACATGTTATAGGTATTGTTAATTTTTTCGTTTTAAGGAAAAGACAAAGATAAGGAAAAGGCAAAGGTACCGAAACCATATAGACGATTCGAACGTTATTTCGTAATAAAGAGGTTAGCGCTTCAACATGATAAAGACTCTCTAGGTAAAATTATCTACGGAGTTTCTGAGGCAAGCAATAAATCATGATTGCTTAAAAATACAGAATAATTAATAAAATAATAAATGATTAATATACTAATAAATAATTATTATAGCTGATTATTTCCTTAATATTTAAATGAATGGTATGAGGCGTGCACCTTTAGATTTTCCAAACTTTTATACTTTATTTTATGGTAATAAATTTTATAAAGCTATAAAGAATCTTGTAAAAAAATTGTAAAAATATTAAACAATTTATATTTGAGGATAAGTTTAATTATTGAAATCAAATTTATATATATTTGTCAAGATTATTATAAAACAAATCTTTAAATCTTGTTATAAACTATTATATGAGTTTGGTACTATAATTGAGTCATACTTATATTTTAAATTACCTTATAATTGTTTTTTTTTTTATTGTAAAGGCTTATTCTTCATTTTGCCTTTATACATGAAACTATTTCAATTTGAATATTGAACAGTCGAGTTAGTATTTTATCTATGGGTAATTTAACAATGTGCTCTGGTAATACTGTTGGATCTACCGGAAAAGAGAAACCGGAACAGTGGCCATTTTACTTGGCGTGCCTCATGAAGCAGACGTGAAGCGATATACGCCAATGCCATTGATTTTTCTTCGCTTTATCTAAAAGTTTTTTAAATATATTTTGTGCTCTATAAACAAAAATCAGGTAATCTCTTGTTTTTTATAATTTCTCGAGTTTTGTATGTATATACTTGTATTTTTGGTACATAGATATTAAATGCGCTAGACTTTCACATTGTTTCAGAATGCAAATGCAGGCCATGAATCAATTCGGCAACAACAGGGGACTCGGGGGTCCACCTCAACCACAGCGGCAAGGTGGACGTCGTGGTAACAATAGGGGATTTCGTAATTCAAGATTTGAGCATAATCAGCGAAATTCGAACCAGAACCAAAACCAAAATCAGGGTCATGGAGGTCAACGCCCTGTTAATGATGTGAGTTATCTTATGCTGTTACCTTGTTCTATTCAAAGTAAATAACTTAAATATTATATGTATATTTACTAAAGTTATATAGGGACGTTCAGGTTTCTTTTTGGTATGTACGTATTTATGTAGGTGCATGCCCGCCATTTTGTGTATGCGTAGTTACTTTGATTTTACACTTCGAATTTACTTGGTCAAATATAGAATCAAATATAGTTGTGATGAATGATGATCTACGTCTGAATCTGTCTCGAAAATATTGTCATGTCAACCTGTGAATAAAACCGCATAAGCAACTAAAGTATCAAACTACTTCTATGAAAAATATAAAGTCTAATAAACGTCTAGGTAATTGACAGAAGAGCTTTTCATTATATCTTACTTGAAGGTAATAATAGAAGAGAAAGGTTTCATTTTTTGGTAAATTTGAATACTGATATGGTATTAGATAATGTCCGTGTCGCTAAATACGAATATTATAGCTAATATGACAATTTTGATTATGATATGTATAGGCACATACATACTAATTAATTTCGATTTCTTATTATAAATGTTATATTTGTAAATTAACTAGAATAATGATTGGAAGTAGATGCCTCAAGACGCTTGTAAAAATACAAAATCGTAAGGTATTACTGGATTAATGTATTGTTCGAAGCTAATGCTTTATACAAAAGTTTAAATATGTTTTATAAACACAATTAATTGATCTTATTCTATTAAATAGCTTTATTGGGAACATTGATATTGTGTCCAAATCGAACCATAAAAGATGATCAATTTAAATTGACAATGGTTTATTTTGCATGAGTTTTGGAAAATATTTAATTTAAGGAGATTTTGCTTAATGTTGTTTTTTTATACTTATGGTTTAGTGTTATGGCCATAATCTCACTAATCTTAAGTGTGATACGGTCGAAGTTGTTGGACACGCTGAACCTGTGGAGGGACTGGATCTCAACTGCAAGTGCTGGAACCACCTATTTGGTGGCAAATTATCAGGGTGGTTATTAGCCAGGCGAGCATTAGAAAAAGCTCCACTACCATGCTATAGTTTCCTCATTATTTTTTCCTTGACCAAAAGTTCACAGCTCATTGTAGGCGGATTCAAACTTGCATCCTTTGACATGGAGTCTATAAACACACAGTCCGTACACATAATTTATTATAGATTATGATTAGTAATTTTTTGGTGAACTTTAGGTTCAAGATGCACCAATGAAAATTGGAGACATGCCTCAACAACAGCAAAATCAACAACAACAGCCCAAACCGCTACCACCAAAAGTTGATTCTCCCAACCAGCAGGGTCCTAAGGCGCAACCTCAGCAGCAGCCACAATCACAACAGCAGTCTATACAGCAACAGAAACCTGTTCAGAATACACCTGCAAAGGTTGAGACTAAAGATAATATTAAAGACAAACCTATGAATGTAGAACCCAAGAATCAGACTCCACCTAACCCTAAGCAACAAAATCCTAGCCAACATAATTTAAATACGCATAATCAGAATCAACATAACCAAAATCAACACAACCAGAATCAGTACAACCAGAACCAACATAACCAAAATCAGCTGAACCAGAACCAACACAACCAAAATCAGCAGAACCAGAACCAAAACCAGCAGAACCAGAATCAGCAAAAGGTGTGTATTGCAAATTAATATGTTCATATTTTTTATTAAAAAATCCTTAGTGTGTTCAAATTGACAAACAACCAAACAAACTTTTCTTCTTTTGAATATTACTATATGTTGCACTTTGCCACAAACTTTAAAAAGTAGATCCAAGACCTGAGAATGTCAATGACTCATATTTCTTTCTTGTACATGTCTACTATATGAAATAAAAAAAAAGTAGCATTGGTAAAATAGGTGTTTTGGTGTCATTTTAAAGTTCTTTATAATAGTCAAGAATGATGGTGGGTTAATAAAAATTAATAACCTTGACATAAATAAGGTATTGGCAGGTACTTTGTTCTACAATCTGATTTCTAAAAAACAAAGAAATGGTTAGTTCATATTTGGATGATAACAGGAAGTTTTAAGAGGAAATATGGTTCAGCTCTGTAAATTAAAAAAAACCCTGGACAAGTAATTATTTCCATGAAAATTCAAAGTACAACCATTAAATATTCATTGATGTTGAAAAAAATTTACATGACAGCTATAACTTTTGCTCATAAAAAGTTATACATGTACAGAATTAAAGTTGTTGATTACAAATTTAAAATCAGTGTGTAATTGATAAATAGATTAAAAATGACCTTGTTGAAATGGTGGATGTATTCAATAAAAACAATTGCAAATTATTTCTCTGGCTATTATATTACATCACCAAATAGCATAGCAAAAGCATAATTTAATCTGTAGTATAGTAGTTTCTATACATACATTTCATATTATTTGTGACATTTTATGTAATTTCGTTTGATAAGCCTAGAATATGAATTTTGGGATATCATATTATCTACATGGAAAGTTCAACCAATGTAGTTTACTACTTTGTTAGAATGCCTATATGAATGATCCATTTACTGTTTTCTAAAATCTGTGAGTTGTAGTGAAGGAATATAGGTGGAAACTTTTACTTTTATATTATAAGGTAACTTTGTTATCCAGGGTGGGTCTTGGGGTCAAGGTGGACCTGGTTTTAATAAACAAGGCAACAAACAGTTTGGGCCAAAACAAGGTGGAGGAAATGGACCAGCACGTAATCAACAACGTGGCAATAATATGAGAGGATCAATGGGAGGACAAGACAACATGAAACCAATTCAGAGAGAGGTAACATATTGCCTGTTACATCTTTGTTTAAAGAGTTTTTGTGTATTTCATTATGTATTAAATTATGAAAGACTATGAATGTATTTAGGAAAATTATTAATTGCTTTCCTAGTGTGAAATGGTGTCACAGTTATGATAATATTTTCTGAATAATTATTAACACATTTAATTTACAGGAAATGATGCTAGCTAACAAGCTGAAAGACTTGACAGGTCCTTTACTAGATTTGCCTGCCATTGATCAATCTGAAGTCAAGTTCAATGGTAGGAGTCGTTTGTATATAGGTAACCTCACTACTGATGTCACTGAAGATGAAATCCAAAACTTATTTGCTGCTTATGGTGAAACAGCTGAATTGTTCTTGAACAAAGAAAAGAACTTTGGATTTATAAAAATGGTATGCTATTTGTTGGCTTTGTGTTGTTACACAATAAAAAAAAAGTATTAAATGGAATTTCATTTACCCATCATAACTTGTGTATGTATTTTGGAATTTTTATTTTGTCACTTTTGTATATGTAAGTGTATTTTGTGGTTGCTGTATTCTATTTAATATTTTTGAATTTTATTAGTACTATTTACAATGTTAGTTGCAAATACAATCTCTTGTAAACTCACAAGGTTTTTATAGAAATGAGTAACTTATTTGTTATTATTTATTTTACTTTTCCCAGGATTATAGAGTTAATGCAGAGAGAGCAAAACGAGAATTAGATGGCAAAATGAGAAATGGAAGGACGCTAAGAGTGAGATTTGCTCCTCATAACAGCGCCGTTCGTGTGAAGAATTTACCTCCATTTGTGTCCAATGAACTTTTATACCGAGCTTTTGAAATATTTGGAAAAATTGAAAGGGCTTATGTGAGGGTAGATGAAAGAGGGAAGACACTTGGTGAAGGTGTTGTTGAGTTTGCACGTAAACCTAGCGCTTTGGCTGCTATTCGTAACTGTACTGAAAAGTGTTTCTTTTTGACGTCGTAAGTTAATACTCAATAAACTTATGGTTTTTAATGCTTAATTTTTAATGATATACTAAAATTAATTCTTTTTTTCAGTTCTCTCCGACCAGTAATTGTTGAAAACTTTGAAGAGCCAGATGAGTTTGATGGCTACCCTGAAAAGAACTTACCAAAAAAACATCCAGAATTTGTTAGGGCTAGAGAGGTAATTAAAATCACAAAAATAATCAATTCCAAATATATATTTTTTTGTTTTACTTAGATGAAATAATTTGTTTTATTCACTATTATTATTAACAATATTATACAGCATGGACCACGTTTCTCTGAGGCTGGGAGCTTTGAACATGAATATGGTACAAGATGGAAGCAGCTCCATGAGCTTCATCGTCAAAAGGAAGATGCACTTAAAAAAGAACTGGCAGCTGAAGAAGAAAAATTAGAGGCTCAAATGGAATACGCCAAGTAAGTTTAATTGTATTACAACAACATTATTTTATAAACCTACCCACATTATGACTATTATTGTTTTTATTATATGTGTGATTTTTTTGTTCTTCAATTATTCTAGTAACAATGTTTCAATAAAAAAGGGTCTGTTTTGGAATTTTTTAAGTAGTTTTGGTTTTGGTCTATTTAAAATTTTAAACAATATCCTGCAAGGTGCTGTCAATATAACACATAATCGTCCTGGCAAACATGGTCCTATTCTTTTCAGTAGTCTCCTTAACTACAATGCCACTTCCAATGTCCAGGGATAGCATACAAATCATCTCCATGAAAATGTGTAACACATTACAATTTTTAGTGATTTATCATACATGTGAGTTAAGCAAATATCCCTGAGGAACATTCTTGTTTTAAAGTAAAAATTATGCTGGTTCATAGTATTAATTCATATTAATAATAAAATTTCGTCATTATTTCTACAGTAGTTTCAAGGCTTTTGAATTTTATATTGATAATAGAGTATTTATAATTTCCAAACAATATTTAATGTACAGCATTTTACTATGTTGCAGTTTTATTATATATATAGAAAATCTAAACTTGAATAAACATTTTATCAATATAAAAATTTCAAGGTATTCATGATGACTGCCAACAAAAGTGAAAATTTAAAACTAACTGTACAAACAGTTGTTATATTTGGATATCCAAATTGTTTTATTTTAAATTAAAACTTGTAAATCAAAACCGTTTACAGCACAATAAGTTATACTAATAGGAACAGATATAGTGTGTATGTGACCATGTCCATGACGATTTACTTTAATTTACTCCCTATCCAAACCTTCCTATAGAAGTTTTCACTACAAAAATGAACTATACTACAAGACCAAGGGAAGATTTGTGCGAGAAGTGTAAATGCATTTGTGTTGAATAGGTATGAGCACGAGACGGAACTACTGCGCGAGCAGCTCCGGCAGCGCGAGCAGGACCGCGAGCGGCAGAAGCGCAGCTGGGAGATGGCGGAGCGCGCCGCCGAGGAGCGCCGCGAGTCCGAGCGCGTGCAGCTGCTGCGCCAGGAGGAGGAGCTCGCGCAGCGCATGCGTCTGCAGGACGATGAGCTGCGCCGCCGCCAGCAGGAAAACACGCTCTTTGTACAGGTAACTAATATATCACACTTCCTGCCCGGCCTTACTTTTCTTACCTTACCTTACCTACCTTAACTTCTCTACATTACCTATCTCACTCACTATACCTTCCCTACCCTATTTCCTTTTGTTTTATTTTATCTCCTTATCTTACTTTCCTTTTGATTTAAATATACAACTGATAAGTAAAACCCTAAATGCTGGTTTATTTTTTATTTTTGAAAATGTTCATTTACTTTTGTTTTTCCAGGCTCAACGTTTGAATTCCATGTTGGATCGTCAAGAACAAGGAATGTTTGATCAACAGCAGCCAATGGTGAGTACATAATTGTTTGTTAACTGCTGGAGAATAATTACGTGAATGTGTTATTATTATGCAACGCCTATGTAAATGGTGTTATATTACTATTATCACGTAAAAAGACTAAAAGTAATTTGAGAACTATACCAGTATGATATTTATCTAAGTGAATTTACCTACCGTTAACTTTAGATACCTCTATAAATTAGTACAATACTATATTTGACCACAAACAATAATAATATAAATTATAAAAAAATATATGGGTAAAAAAACCTCAAACCTACTGAACCCTTTTAAGTATCTGAAATACGTAAACAATATTATACTCATTACTGTAATTAATTAATATACATCCTCTTCGTATACATTATTTTGTGAATTACAAATTTAATCTTTGAATTTAGCCAATTTACATATTTGATGATCCGAGCTTATAAAAAAAAAGTATTCGTTATAACCACACAAGTTCGGTTAAATAGCAAAAAATTAACCTATATTAAAATATATGTTCTGGGTTTATACTGTGGGCAACAATATGGCAAGTTGAATACGTTTATGGCTTTTAAGCGTTTTCTGTGGTTGTTAAGCTTGATTTTGCGTTCGTAAACTTTATAGGCCATTTTCAAACGTTATCAAACGCTTAAACTTTTATATTTATTTCTGATAATATGTATGTTTTACCAAAAATACATTCATCTTTATTGAATAGTCTCTTGATTTTTATGTGCTACTTTTATCGAGGTACAGTAATTATTACCTTTACAAAGATTTTAACCTCATCGACTGTAACCTACATTAATATCGCATTGTGTTTTTATATACTACAAACCGTTACAAACTTTGTAAGTCGCGACATACTTTTTATGACGAATTAAATTATCTAATTCCGTATTGGACATTATCCTTTTAAGATATATTATTATATAAATTAGGTTTGATTTTACTCAACTAGTTTTTATTTATACTTATATTTACTAACATTTAAGTAAATCAAAAGGAAATGAAACGTGTTATTTTTGTGCGAATGTGCACTAAAACTGACGATCAAATACTTTATTTATTTGAGCATCACTATACCTGATGTAAAAGTATTCTAAGTCATTTAATATTCGAATCCAGTTTTGACAACTGTGGCTTATCTGAATAATATAGTAAAAATATTTATTAAATACTTTTTATTTTCGTGTTCTTAAACGTTCCATAAAAATTAATTTGGCTTTTTCATAATTATGATTTACTTTAATAGCTATCAATAATATAGTCCGTTTTCAGAGTTTCTTTATTGTCTATGAGTGGTAGCATATTGTAGATAAAAAAACCGTCAAAAAGTAGGGAACCCGAAATTCTAATTAAAAAGCAAATACTAAACAATTTCTTTGTTTTAATATTTTCTATTGCACGTCTCATAACACGAAGCGTTTGAGTACTGCTTTACTCTCACTCTATCGAGGTCAAGCAATTATCTCGGCTTAAATTGCTTTTATCCGATCTTTTTTGTACTTTGAGTATTACATGAGTTGACAAATATCAACAAGAATACTTTTATATGACAGTGGATACTTTAAAAACACTATTTTGCTAGATAGTATAAAAACCCGTTTAGAAAAAAAATATTTCGTTGGACGTCGGGTTGTCTGTAAGTGCGGATGATTATATGGTCCCGATAATGCCCAAAAAACTTCACTTATTCAGTCCATTTTTTTATGTTCGCTTCAGTATCATTCGGAGTAATAGTTTACTGAACATTACCTTCTAATTTAATTAAAAAATGAATACTACTTGGTTAAACGGTATAGAATCTAATATGTTGGAGCGCCATAGACTGGCGAGTTAAAACAATAGGGATAGCCTATAATAAACTCACCACGAAAAAATGTACGAAACAATAATTAATAATATTACTAGAACTCGGAAGAAAAACATTTTTTTTTGTGATGAATGAGCGTTATGAGACCGATTTTCCAAACATTTTTTTGTTTTGTTTATTTATACGTTTAAAAATCCAACCATGTAAAAGGAAAACATTGTCGTTTATTATAATGTATATTTTGCTATCCTGTTCAGTATAATTTGTTAGTAATCACAAAACGTCAAGTATTTTGTTAAATAACAAAATAAATTGCTTCCTCGAAGTTAAGGTAAAACATTATGTGAGGGCATGAATGATGGCTTTTATTCACAAAAAGAAAGTAAAAGGATTCTTGCTACCTAATAGTAAGTTTTTAATAACGGTTTGCAAATACAGAATCTGTTATAATTATAAATATTTTTTCAAATGCTAAGGTTTAGCACTATGGCCGTAATACCATGTGATGTTAAGCGGCGATGTGGCCCAAGGATCGATAATCCTAGTGGAAGGACTGGCTCCCAAGTGCATCTGGCATATAGGTATTTGGTAGCAGATTTTCAACATGCGGGTGATAGCTAGCTTGGCGGGTATTTGAAAAAGTCTTACTACCATGCGAACCTAAATGGCATTCAGTGTACCAGTGAAAAATTAAAATTCATCGGAACTATTAGGGATAAATGTGGTTGTTTAAAACAAAATTAATAGAAATAACTAAGAAATTTTAAGTAATAATAAATGAATCACGACGGCTACTATCATTTTAGTTCATCTGAACCAGTTACAATTCGGTTACAACTTGCTAGTTACCAGTTGCAAGTTGGTCAACGCGATCTACAGATGTTAAATAAAATCCAGTTTTTTTTTAAACTAATCGAACAAAATCTACTGGTAACTGACCGAAGTGGCTTATTTCAACATAAATTCTCCTAACATACGAACGATTCGTTCAGTTAATATTTTGAGTGGCTTAAAATTATGAACTTAAATAAAATATGAATTCTCAGTTAATAAATATGAATCATTTAATTGTGCTCATTAATTTTTCTATATAGTGTAAATTTTTGGAAAAATATAAGACACATACAATAAAAATTGGAAAATTGGATGTATTAACACTCCCACAAAGTTTTAAAATAAGAAATAAATACACGTATATGAAGTTATATATAGAAAAATCATTCATGTAACGAATATATTATTTAGTTATCAGCTTAAACTTTAGCTTTAGCTTTAGCTTGTACATACTAATGAATGGTGTTTAAAAACATGGATACCAAACAAAATTATCTACTACCTTGTTTGCAACTCGCATTTACAGCAACTATTTCTAACTCCAGATTTAACAGGAATATTACTGGTTTAATAATGTGTTCTTATATACTACATTAATAAATGTTAGAAAATGCATGCCTGTGCAATACATGTCATTTTGATTAGAGAAGGCATTGATTGATGACCTTCCTTTTAAGTTATACTATAATAATTGTTAGTTAATTTGAATTTGATAATTTTTAATCAGACTTAGTTACTATTTAGCCGAATGGATAGATTTTATTTGACGATTTTAGTATTTATTTTAATTTCTTTCATTAACTAATTTATTTTAACAATAAATAAATAAAATAAACACATCATTTTTAGCCTGAGCCACAAATTGCACCAACATAAGAATTTATGCAGTCCAAAAATTATATTAAAGTGTATATTAAAATGGCCTTTGGGAAGATATTAAGGAGCATGTACCATGTACCTACATCGGTTACTTTGTAAGCTAATTAAGTGTCTTAAAAATATAATTCCTATATGTGGAAATGTAAAAATACTGACAGTTTCGATTTAGGAAACTACTATTAAGAGGCATTATTATTCGTATTGCACGCCTCATAAGGGAAGCGTTGAGGAGGGTACTACTGTCACTTCATGCAAAACAACTGATTTTTCAAACTTGAAAATGTCTCTATTTATCATATATTGTAATTGTACAATAATATATACACACAGATATCACGCAAAAACACTATTTTAACACTCATGATATTTTTGATGCCATATTTGTTATTTAAACTAGTTAAAAAGCCCTTGGGGCTAACAGCGTATGTCAGTTCGAAAAAAATAGGTAAAAAACTGTTTATAAAGTTCTGTCTTGGCCTTCCGTGTGTCTGTATGTGCGGATTCTGTATGTTATCACGATAACGACCGAATTACTTTACTAATCGAGTCATTCTTTTCTCTTACTGTTCAGTATAATTATGAATTGAACTCTATTACTTTTCACAGTCTGATTAGATGTGGTTTCATTGTTCTTAAATAAACAAAAAAAAAGAGATTATGAGGCGTGCACTTTTGGATTTTACAAACTTTTTCATATATTTGGGCGATTATAAAGGTACGATATATTTTTGACGACTGTTACCTCGATGAAAGGTAGTACACAAATTCAGTATTCCGTTATGTAAGGAACCGTCACGCATTGAATAATATGGATTTATTTAAATATATTACTGAACAATTATTTTTAGGTATTGGTATTATTATGTTTGGTTGTACAATTTCTTCTTAATATGGAATAGTAAAGATATCAATACGTTTAGATAAGTATATTTTATGTTTAAAATTAAATGAATAAAACTAATAAGTTGTGATTTCGTATAAGCGTTAAATTTACGTAAAGTATAGATGGAACGTCGCACAAACCTCTACATTCTTATTTGATTATAAGGCGTAGTAATCGAGAATGCGGATTACCTGTTCTGGTAGTATATTTTATATAATATTTACTTTTGTTTAGTCTAACCTTTTAAATTATATCCTTTTATTTATGAAAACTATTGGAAAGAATTATGATTGCCCACTTAGGATGGAGGCTACAGAGACCAGTACGACATGCCCCGTGGGAGTTATGACGACATGCCGCCGAGCCGCGGTTGGGAGGGACCCCGCCAAGTGGATGATTACCCCAATAAACGTCGTCGGTTTTAATTAGCTTTTCAGGGCACATCTCAGTGACGTTCACAAAGATTCCGTGAATTCTTGAACGATGTTTTTTTTATATGAAGTCTTTGGTTACTTACGAATAACGGATATTTAGGGGATGCAGAAAATAATAATTATTATTTCATACTAAACAACGAATTCACAATTTTGATGAGTTTATGAGCGCTTTCGGTGACGAATTTGGGCCGTGCATAAATTTGAACGACTTTATTTCTCAAATCGGAAGAATAATTTATTGAAAATGTGTAAATGTAATATACATTAGTTCTTTTTACAAATGGTAGTGGTAAAATACGTGACACGTTATAGATTTTCTTTGAACTGCCCTCATAATTTTAGTGTTGTTTCGTGTATGTTCTCTTTATCCTTTATTTGCATTAACCATAGACTTTCCATTTTACATTTATTTTAGTGAATTATTTTTTAAGAAATTGACACATTTACTGTAATAGTTTCTGACGTTGTAAACTTTATGGATGATGATGTAGTGAAAGGTTAAAATTAATATTATAGAAGGATTATTTTGTATACTCTAAATTATAGTTTTATTAAGTAAGTAAGGATATCCTTGAGTGGACTTATGAAATTTAAAATTATATTATTCTTAGTGTTTCTTCGTATTTTGTAGCATTTTAAATACAACTGTTACGAATAACGGCGCGTGTGAGTGAATATACGCTAAATTTATATTTAAATGCTATGTGCGTTTTTTTGCATAGCAAGATACAAAATCTGTTAAAAATTATCGAAAAGCGAAAATTATATTCAATTAAACAAATGTTCACGTGAATATGTGAACAACCTATATATTTAATCATGCGTGAATATTATTTTAATTTATCATACTAGTGGTGAGAACCCGTAATGGATAAAAAAGAACACAAAAAAAAGATTCAAGATAGTAATTGTGCAATTTACCTAGTACGTATTTTTCACTATTTTATTTATACTTAGACGATGGCTACATTAGATTTATTTGTATGTTATGTGCGTGCGAGATTTGAATTTGATGAACTTTGTTGTAGATCGTAAAATTTATTAGATTCTAGGCAGTAGTCTATTTAACACTTATAGGAGTATTTTTTAATAAACAGTCAATTTAAATTTATTTAAGCTTTTAATTTTTCACGATATAATGTCGACTCGTTGTTCATATCGCTGAAAGTACAGCAATAGTTCTTTTCTTAAACAAGATAATTATTGAATTGAGTATAATGCTCACCAAAATAAAAAAAAAACAGTAGAACAATAAAAATAAATAAACACCGTTATGATAGATTAGAAACGTCAACTACTTATATTAAGTTGTGTCGATTAGTTTAATATTATAAATTAGGTGATTTGCGTAAATTAACAACTACTTTTATGACATTAACGCGTTTACTGTCTCGTTTTGAATAAGCCGAAAAATATAGAAATCTCTTGCTACATTGAATGTCGTTTTGAAAATATGTTAATAGAGCTCTACACATTTTTTTTAGGTTAGTTAACGTGATGTGAAACTACTTCAAAATTATTTTAATATTACAATAGTCGTATATTAACCACATGAAGTCCTATTATATAGTCTGTTTTTCCCCGAAACATTTGCATTCCGTCATTTAACAGAATTTTCAGCTGTTTTAATAATCGACTACTATTACGCTGCATATACAAAATGCTAAAAATTTATGAATTTTCAGTTTATATGCGTTAGAGGTAATTTTTAAAAGATGCCATCTTTTATCTCATAGAAATCAGCGTCTTAAGTAATAACTTTCCTATTCCTACTTTTTAAAACATTGAAAGTTTTAGAGAATACTTACACTTAGTTTTTTTATATGGGCCTGTTTCAAAAATATATAAACTGAAATGTCATACATTTTATAACACCTTGTTTAGTTTTTATGACTAACTTCATAACATTCAACATTTTATACCCTTTTATATCTATACCAAGTAAATATTTCACAAATCCGATCTTAACTCTACGTAACAAAAAGTAGTTTTTTATTTGAATTATTATTTAATTAGTAACATGAAGAAAAAAGAGATTCAGCCAGATCTGGCGCTTGCAGGATCGTAGGATTTTTTGTAAAAAATAGTTTAATATAAACAATTTTGGTGAACATTTACTGTCCTTGAACACAAATTTGGATGTTAAGTTTCTTATTGTAGAATAATGAAACAATAAGGCATAGTATTTATCTAGGTTTGAATCTATACTGAATTAACATAGTAATACTTGTATCATGTAAACTCTTAATTACTTTTGATATTGTTTTCATGTCAGTACTGTACTCGAACTTATTCGTACAAGCATTCGGTGTTGTTTGTTGAATCACCTGTGTCCCACGCGCTATGACTACTTTAGTAATGTAGCATGATACACGTTAGAATACTTTAAGTTTCCAATTTATAACTTTAAATATTAATTAATAATATATACATAATTAAGGAATTGCTATTTTAATTTATATTTATGATTATTCCCATATAGATTTAGTATGCAATTTATTTAACATCAACCATAAACAACTCATTCATTAATATACTTATAGTTTCTTACCAAGTTCAATATATGGTTTTACAGTAACTAACAACTTACAAATGTCGCCCGGTATAAAAAAAACCCGCAGTTTGCGCGGTTGTAAATATTGGCCCCCTACTTACTGAATACACTTTTTTTGTTTTTGGAATTTAGTTAATTATCTTGAAATTAGTAATGGGACATTAGTATCTGAGGGCTTACATCATTGCCATATTATTGTTTTATTAATAAATTGATTCCTCTTTTGTAATTTTTATTACTTACCCTTACATTTCTTTTGCTAAGGATTGAAACATTTTATATAGCACATTTAGAGCATAAGTTGCTAATCGTATCACAATAATCAGTGTATATGTTTTAAATCACACTATGTATTCTAAATCCATACAGCAAACATTGGTTATTATTGTTTGAGAGTTAGATTTTAGACACGTGTATATTTTTTTGTCATTACACAGTCGAGATTCATCGGTGTTCAGCTGTACAGGTACCTCGATGCCGTCAGCGTAACATCAGTAAATATATTTAATTTCAGTCATAGGGGTCATATTTAATTTACATTTAAATCATTACAGTAAGTAATAAAAGTTATGGAAGTAACTAATTGAAGAAATCATCTGTTTGGCTTGGAAGCCTTATTATTTATTCGTAAAACAAAAGCAACAAGTAGCTAAAACAAAAAATAAGCATCAAAACATTTACAGCAACTTAAGTATAGAGAATGTGCGCTCTTTATTTTAAAACGATTGCCTATGCAACCGTGAGAGTATGTTTTTCTATTTGATGAATATAAATACCAATTTTTAAATGCGTGTTATAGTATACAATTTATTAAGAATATAAAAAACCTATAGCACATAAAGAAAACATCGCTACTTATTAGTTTTTTTTTTAAATGATGTAGATGCACCTACCCCGCAGATTATATCCTAAAAACATACTATCTGTTAATAAGTTTAGCATTGGTTAGACGTGTGTACTTCATGGGTCATGACTTGAGACTGACAACTTGTTAGGAATCATCCTAGTTTTAAGTATCTATTTGAACCCTTCCGAGAAATAAATTACCGAAAATCGTTAAAGCGCCTGTTATATACAAATCTCTTGTGTTGGTTTAAGCTTTGATTGGATTACTAATGCACGCAGTTTCATCTAATTATTTTTGGTGTGTATTAAATACACATCTCAATATCGAAGTTTATAGTAGAACACGATAAAATTATTTAAGATGATGGCGTTGCGTAATGTTTTACTTTTTAAAATTTTATTCTGATCCTCATTGAGTAATGAAAATCATATATTGTTACGTATACATAACGTACCAAAAGAAACAAAAGCAAAGCTTCATTGGTTTCGAGTAAAATTAATTAGTTGATATAAAGAGTGTAATGCACTTTGATAACTTAAAGAGGAATTCTAGCTCTTTCTATATGTACTCCCTTTTTAATAGTATGTAAAAGTAATCGGGATTTGCCTGATGGAAACTAATATAAATGCAAAAAACATTTGCATTCATTGGGGGATCGTCAATCTACCTCATGCTGTAGCTTCTCGGCAGATAGTTCATCCCGTAACTTGACAATGCCGCGTCACTGCAGCGGGTCTATTACTATCACTACGTGGATAGTGGTTCCGCCTTCCTGTTGCACCCTGTGCACTGATAGCGCACAAATGGTGGGCTTAACCGACGAGGTCGTAACTACCAACGTTTGTACATTTTAGAACACAGTAAAACGCTGTGATGGGAAGACATTCGTTTCACGTCGTGATTATTTAGTGTATAATATTTTCCGAGGTGCTGTCTTAATCAGGTTTTTATAAGGGCTAAAATGAATTTGATTAGGTTTAACTTGCAAAATATCAATACCCAAATTTATAACAAGGGGTAATCATGAATGGTATGTGGTGTGATTTGAAACACACTGTGATTAATAGTTATAACTATCACTATTTGATTACCAATGTTTTAGGTTTGTGAGAATGTTGAAGTGTTGAATTTAAAATAAGCAGATTTAACAATTGTCAATTATTGAAGTAATTAAGATGTTTCCTTATTTATTGTTTTGTGTCTGATGTTTCTTACTATCAATATCCCAATATATAATAGACATTATTTTAATAATTTCAGTCGACGCAATATCTCGAATTAAGATTGGGATTAGTCACACTACCTGTCTGATGTTTAAAAACTGCATTTCGATGGCTATACTCGAAATAAGTAAAACTTTTTTAATTAGTTAGCCTTTTGAAAGAATTTTGTTGCTTATGAAGTGTTCATGGTAATGTTTAGTCAGTGTTTATATGTCTACTATATCCGCATTAGATGAATCTGCATCAAATTGGAATAGTATGCACTCTATATTATCCGCGACATTTGAATCATCAATGAGAATGCCGAGCGCCGTCAGATTTTTACCTTGTGTTTTATACTTAATTTAGGTGCCCAATTCTAAGATTCCAATACAATGCATTGAGCGATTCGTAGTAAATGCATACACTGAGTTACCAATATAAATTAACTAAGTGTCTGTTTTATTTAAATATTTAAAATAAAAGCTGTTTAAGTAATACTTCTATTACTGTTACTTAGTAAATCTTATTTATTGATTACCATTGCTGACTTTTTCTAATAGAAAGTAAATTCTGGTGGTACCGTTTTATGTTTTTGGGAGTCTTTGATTTAGTAGTATATGTATATGTACTGCCGAAGCCAAGTACATTAACGACGATTGGCTTAATTTGATTTACTCAGGTTACTTCCAATTTTAAAAGTTTCTAGGTTGCAGCATATAATAATGGATTGAGAATGTTGGAACTTTTGACTTCGAAGCGATCCAGATAAGCAGTGAAAGATATTACCGGTTATGCTTCATCTGCCAAACAAGAAGATTATGGACTTATTCATCTTCGTGAACTTCATGATATGATATGGGAATCTGAAGTGGTTTATTTTTTTAAATAGATACTTAACGCTCAACGTTACCAAGTATACACACGAATATTGTAGGTGATGAAGACATTGAAATAGGCGATGTAAAGTGTATCAAAGAACTTGTTATTGTATGCACTTACATATATCATGAAACGCACAGACGCTACGCATTCATGCTTCTAAATGTGTTCAAGATTCTCGCCACATGCCCTCTCTTGACTACTAATAATGATCACAAAGATGTGTCGTGTACACTCATAATATGCCTCGTCCCGTCTCCAGGGATGTATAATCAGCATTACAAATGTAAATAATATAAAAAAGGTATATTTCATAAAATTCTACGTACTAAGTTACTTGTAAAATAAAAACATCGCAATATATTATATATAAATATATATATAATATTTTGAGAATAAAAAAAGTTTTTAATGTGTTTTATTATTGTAATATTTAAAGTGTCACATTACTCCACTAGAACGACACAAAAGATTATTTTGAATATTAGTAATAAAAAATATTATTTACCAGTTAAATTATATTCAGCCGATGTATAATATGTGTATGTGATGTAATTCACAATTCTTAGTCGTATCGATATAATCGAGGCTTTATGCCATTCACTAACAGTAACAAATTTTATTTCTATATAAATAATTAGTTAAAATAATACGATAGCGTATTTTTGAGAATTTGTTTTTATTGATGTACTATCGATTGTATTGAATTTTGCTAAAACCGCCTTGACTGTACTTTGTTTATACGAATGAACAACAATCAAGAAATTTACATCTAGCGAATGGGTGGTTGAGGGACGCTTAAGTGTGTACCAAACATCAAGGTGAGAGGTGTTCTTTTAATCAATTGCATTGTAACGTGTACGGTTTACATATAAGAAAAACCGGATGGGTTAAGTGATAGTAAGTCAAAGTGAGCTTTGGCTTATTATCTATCGGTATGAGCCAACGAAAGTTTGTCTGTGGTGGGTGAGGGTAGGTTTTTCGGTTGACATCGAAAGTCAACAAACACTCATCTTGTTAGATATATTGCGATTTCACTTTGCACTTGCTACAAGAAGCTTCTTATAGCATTTAGTAATTTTCTTATTACTGGACATTAACCCGCATAGGACTCATGGTCACGATGTGATGATAAATACTATTCTATATGAATACTAATAGGAGTTATGGGATCAATTTGAAATAAATTAAATTGTATACGTAAGAAATGTTCAGGCTAAATTACACGAATAGATACGCGTTTTATAGGTTACGTGACCAACATTAATAAACTTTATATTCTTTGAAGCAATGATAGCTCTATAGCAATGGTAGTGTGTACGGACGTCGCGTCAAGGAACGTGAGTTCGAATGCACCTATAATGAGCTTGAGCTTTCGATAAAGGAAAACATCGTGATAAAACTATAGCATAATGGGAAGCCTGTTTGTCATGCCTGCCTGGCTAGCTACCACCTTTAAGTAGAAAATCTGCCGCTAAATACATATAGGTGTGTTCCGGCAGTTGCACTTGAGAGCCAGTCCTTCAATTAGGCTTAGCGTATCGTCCATCTTTGGTCACATTATCACTTAACATCAGGTGAGATTGTGACCATAACGCTAAATCTTAATTACAAAAAAAGCAAAAGCGCACTCGAAGTTGATAATCTGCCGACAAGCTCCTGTAATTATATTCTGCCAGCTGCAATTCAGAGCTAGTTAATGTTAGGTGAGAGCGTTGTCAAATGCCAAATCAACACATATAAATTTTCTTAAAAAAAGGTAACCTTTCGAATGGGCATATGTTTAATTTTTAAATGATTTCAACTTTAAAGGAATTTAAAAATGTAAAAAGTTGATTAATGTGATTAGTTTATTTTTAGATTGATTCTTAGAAAATATTGCCGAGTAATAACACGACACATTCATTTCCAATTAATGTTTACTTAAGTATGTGCGTATCAAAGAATACTTTCTTATGTTCACTTAAAGCCACTTGTATAATATTTCGTCCTCAGTGTCGTATGTAATCCAATAAGGGCGATAGATGAGCTCTTGAAATTGCAGTTACACTTAGTTTAGTATACTTCATATTCCACTAACGTATGCGGTTATGTAAAAAACTGGGAAAGAATAGAGGAAGTTTAGCAAGTATTTTGATAGCTGTGACTGTCGATGAAGATTTTAGTTAGCCCTGAATGCATGACTATTGACAGTCCACTGATTCTTGCCATTTGAAAATTGTAGTCTGTTATTGATAGAGTAATTACTAAAATTTTACAGGTACAATAAAACACAGTTAACCATTGAACAACATTTGTCTATTTGAGTTTTGCAGTATATTCTGAATCTTTAAAAACAGCCTCAAGCGTATTAAAAAAAATCAGTCGAACGTACGCGTTCAATTGAAATTTGAACAGACTAGCAATCGAGTCACATCAAAAACTAACATTATATTATATTTATATGTATATATATATTTATATTTATATGTATATATATATTTATATGTATTTATCTCACTTTATTTACAAAATGTTATTTGCCCATTAGATTCTTTCTTTTTAAAAACTATGTACCTAACTTTAATAAATAAGGTAATTTGTTCAAATGTAAAAGTAATTCTTATATTGATGCATTTTCCTCGTTTTCAATTTATCTATTCTACATAAAATTTTGCTAATATATATTTTAGGGTCTATTAAAATATATCTTAAATAATTCATTTGAACCCTTTTCAATCGATATATAAAATAAAAACTTGATTGTTTATATTCATAATTATTTATGTAATGTATTCTAGTGTACCCTTAATTATGTAAGTTTGTCCTTTTTTAATTTATTATTCAGTTTCGTTTGTACACTATTTCTTTTAATAATCTCTATATTTCTAATGAGTTGTATAGGAAAATTATCGTTTTAACAGACATTATTCGCAATGCTGCTTGAAATATTGGAAATCTGTGCGCAGGAGCAAACCTGGAACTGCGATTTAAATTTACAACGAGAATCACGTATTTTGTAGTGATATTATTGTGTTCATATTATTAATTCATCACTTTAAGTCTCCAGAATTGTTGTTCTAATCTTCAGAAATGTATTCTAATCTCTATCTTCTATTGCTATACCTGTGAGTCATAATAATGGTTTAATCAATAACACTCGATTTGCAGCCTATTGTTGTATAGGTCTTTCTGTCACTATTCGTTAAATTTTTAGTACTCCATTGCATTTATTTATCTCATTGAAGATATTATAAGTATTGCTTATAGTATTTGATTCCATGTGGGTCTTGCCAGGGACATTAATCACAAAAAAAACATTTGAAATCTTTACTTAGCTCTTGGTTTCCCCGTTGAGTTGTTAATTTGGATAGTTAGTTACACTTTATGTAATAACAAAATATGCTTAAAATGCTCGCACTTTTTGTTGTTTATAGTGTCCATTATTCAAGTTTTCGACGTTTCATACAGATACACTTTTGTTTTTTTTTTGTAATGGTTTTATAATTCGGTAATAATTTATTATTCTGTTGAATTTTTGTATTTCAAAGTTTTCCTACATCGAAATAATGATGTATTGTGATCCATCTTTTACTCCGAATTTTGTGCGATTTAAATCGCTTTACTTGCTAGTTTTTTATTAGCAAACGATTCTGAAATCTAATGCATTTACAAAGTAGTACTTTATGAAATATATTCACAATAGAACGGAAGATTACTAGAAGAGACAAGGAATTACATGAAGAACTGCAGATGGCAATTCAGGAAAAATATGTCTTAGGTATCTCAAGAAGATTTTAAAAGTTTAATTTGTATCTGAAAATTCTACGGATTTTGAAAGAGTGGTAAGTTGTTAAATAAAACAAAAGATTTTATGAAAAACCGAAAGCACTTTTATCCTACTAGTTTTCATTTATTAACGATTTTGTAAAGTTAACCATAATATAAGTCTACTATATTCGAAGGCTAGTTAAGTTAGTGCGAAAACGTATTACCTTTAGAACTATCGCTTGTATGGGTATTTAAAACGATAAGAAGTGATGTCGAAATATACGAGTTATCGACGACGATATTTGATTATTTACCACATTATGTACCACAATATCTTGAGGATTTCAAAATAATATTCGATCTATATTACTATAAAACGCAAAATATAATTATAGGTATTTGTTGTCTTGATGTCGATAACTTTATTCCAATGTAGAAAACGCTGGAGTAAATAAATCTAATTTGATATCAGGCAACCGCTTGGATTCGTTACTGATTTGAAAACTTAAATTATCACTGAACTTTATGTCTATAGTATTATGCATTACTGGAATAAAATTATTTTACAGCTTATATCTTATAAAATATATGTCACGTAAAGCAATATTGTATATGAATATTTTTCTCTGAACATATATTACTCAGAATAAATTTACCATAACCTTTCATACTGAAAATACTGAAGTACCGCTTTCTACAAACAATATATATTTTATACTTAAATGGGCATTTTTATACAGATTTTTCTAAAGAATATTAACTTTACAGCCTTTACCTGTGTATTTCTAGGTTAACAAAATATCTATATTTCATATTTGACATATACTCTGATTGTTTCTGAAACATACCAATATATTCAGATTTGTTTTGAATGTATGTTTATTACAATTTTTAATTAATTATGCCACATTTACATTTCCAAATCTAAATAAGCATGTATTTGAAGTAAAAAGTTGTGAATTTTCTTTTCTAATTAATAATATTGTTTTGTTATGTTTACAGGTGTCTGTTTTTAGTTAGTCACTGCCGTTGTCCTAATCAGGTAATTATTTCTAAATATTTAAATAATTATATATTTTTAGCATACTGAAAATTATTTACATATTCCAATAATGTAATATACGATATAAAGTGATATTAGCTTTTCTTTCATGACTTTTCTTTTTATTAAATACACTTTTCAGAATGAAACTTAAATTTGTAAAACAGCTTTTTTAAATAAGTTTTTGTTATATTTTTCAGATGTTCTTGACACAACGGCAACGATATAGAAAACGACTGGATAAGATGCAGGAGGTGTGTATTTTGACTGATACAAGTTTTTTTTTACTAGTGCATGGCCCTCGAATATAGATTGATAAGTACCATTAGAAGTTATATAATAGTTGTGCTTTATTTATGTCAAAAACGTGAACATTAAAAAATTAAAATTCATTAAATTTATATAATTTTTTTTGGTTTGAAGTACTTTGTTAACGTAACTTTTTTTTCACGAATGTTGTTATTTTTGTGATTACTGTTCTTAAAAAAATGTCTTATTTACAATTTATATTGTTATTCGACGGTTTAGGACGAATAGCACCTGTAATAAATTTCTTGCTTTTCTATAATACGTTTAATTTCATCACGTTAAAGTTTAATTATCAATTAATATTGCTTTAATTATTTTCAGGTTGAAATTTAGCAGTTGCGTTCAAGCTCGTAAGAAGTTTCTCCATCATACTATCGGGGTACGTCTACGGTATTACTTCTCGAAAAAGTTCTGAACTAGCGAAATTGAATGAAACAAAAGTAATAAAAATATAGAAAAATCAATATTATTCATCAGGCAATGATAGACACATCATATTAATTTTATATCTTTAAAAACAATTTGCAACAAAATGATGATTCATTTCAATTGTCTTCTTTTCCCGACAGATTCATAATGATGCATTCTTTATAACTAACTGATTAAGAATTGAAATCTTTTTATGTATATGAAGTGCAAATTCAACGTTAATATTTGTATTTTTTTTTTTCAGATCATGAGGAAGAATTCAAGCTTTGTTTTACCACTGTTAGCATTTTGATTATTTCCACATCTACATTATAAGTTATGCATAATAGGTTACGTAAATTAAATATGTATTTTGATTATATTACTAAAATGGTGGTGATAAATATCTTGCGGGGACTAAATATGTTTGCTTTTTATTTATCAAAACGGACAGCTTTTAATATAACCATTCGCTACTTCCACAGTGTTGTATGCGTTTGACGATGCCGTAATTTTAACAACATATTATATGTCTCGATAATGAAATGATTTCTGTATTAGTTTGCATGTTACACTATTAGCAATCCTCAGTTCGTTATTGACACAATATATGTAATAAATAAAAGAGTTTTAGAAAGAAAATCTTCGATTTGATTACTTATCAAAGAAATATGGTTATGTAAACAGAAGGGGTTATACTTTAAAGTGTAGGTATATTTATATTTTGAACTTTTGTCTTACATTTAAATATAATTCAGATTGTATGATAATGACGAAGTTAGTATGAATTAAGTACGAATATAACTCGTACTACAAGTATCGCGCCGATAATCAGTATTAAGCAATTTACACATCACTAGACTGATTTGATTTTAGAAAAATACTGTAACCTTTATTGCTCTGTTAATTAAAATTGTAAATATTGTATTTGCATCATTTGGGTTATAAGAATTGTTTAATTTTTATCCTTAAAAACTTTAGGAAATTTGTGATTACAGTGTATAAACTTTTTTATTGATAAGAAAAATGTCATGTTGATTTACAGTTGAAAATAAACATTTTACATATATATTCATGCGTGTTTATTATTTTTCCTCATATGAATATTTTACTAGAACTATATTAGTTAATATTAGTAATATATCTTAATGATACGATAGAAGCGATATGGGCGATTAATATGAGTGACAGAGATAGTTGTAAAACGTTCTATATTCAATATTGCTGTCATTAAATAATTGTAGTCTATATTCTTAAAATTAATATGAAGAAGAATAAAATTGATTCTTTTTATTAAACAATTTGAAACTGCGCTCAACTTTTTAGTTTATATTGAAATTAGTGATTTTCAAAAACCAATTTCTTTAGATTATTATATTATGTTATACGATCAATGCTTTTGTGTTAAAATATTCATGAGACTCGGGACTGAAAAGTGATTTTAATTGCAAAAAATACTTAGTTATTTTTATGATATAATAAAGATGATATTGGCTTAAATTATCTACTATTTGTATTGTGATGGTCATACACAAGGAGAAACAATGTCTTGTTAAAATATTACAGTTTATATACCGCCGCTTTAATAATTATAATTAATAATATAACTTCAATACTTACAAATATTTATTTATTTACTCACTAAAATTCATGAATACACAACTTACACTTATGTAATAAAAAAATGTATATAGTTTATTTTTACTGAAATGTTGGTTTACATTTTGTCAAACATACAGCTAAATTATATTTAGTATAAGATTTTTTTTTACCGATTTTACAATTGTCCCGGTGTATATACGTATATCAATAAATTAATACTGTATTGGATTTTTTATTCTCCTTTAGCGTATTTGGGTTTGTCATTGGTGTAAAGATAAAAGTCACCCCAGCGCTTTGGGAACGCTCCGTAACCCATTATCGTTGAACTTTCATTGCATTCACCGTTTACAAATTTATTCCAACTTGCGCAAGGGTATGCTATAAATGGTACATCAGAATCTATGGATTCTGCAAAAAGCTCATTGACTCTTGCGTGACTGCATGCCTCTGAAATAAAAATAAAATATTATTTTCACTTTTAGTTAGTACTAGTCAGTAGTTATTCGTTTAACACTTTCAAATTTTCGTAATCTTTAATTAGGTACTTCATTTATTCACATTCGACTGATAATATTAGTGAATTTTCACTGCACTACTCGAAAAATATTTCTGATTTGAATCACTGCATGACTTGGTGGCGAGCAATAGATTTTATGTGCTAAGCGTACATTTAGTGTATCGCCATTTCTCCGGATACTCTTCGTACTATTCGTGTATATATATACATTATATATTATGTAGATAGTCTATATCTATATTCATATTATAAAGCGGAAAAATTTGTTTGAACGCGATAATCTTACAAACTACCGGTACCTAGGGTTCCAAAAATTATTTTTGTAAATGATAATAATTGAGGAAGTAGTTAGGTATAACTTTACCACCAACGACAGCAAAGCTGTATTAAAATTTTTTTTTACAAAAACTATTATTAAGTACCTACCTAATTTTTAGTTCTACGCGAAAGAAGTCGCGGAGACATCTATATTCGTGTATATAAGTTAGTTTCATTTGTCAGCAGATTAACTTTAACAACACCTACATCAAAATTCTCGTTCTTCGAAAATTTAAACTTTGAAGTGAAAACTTAAGGTGTGTTGAGCACTTTATTTTGTTTTGTTATATTTTATGTATTTATGAAGTATTTATTAAATATCGAATGAGACTAAGCTGAAGCGCACGGCTATGTAACGCTCGTTTGAATAAAATCTGTTCGAGTCGACTAATAAAAGGTGCGAAAGAGATATAGTCAATACGTCACTGCTATACCCTTACCATTAGTCGCTTACAATATACAATACATTTTATTTAATACGTTATAGTTGTATTTACTATTAATAATTTCGACTTAATTAAGTTAACGGTTTTTATGGATCTATCCTAGGTCTTGCATCTTGACATGATTTAAATTCAAATTGGTGAACCTAAAATTATATTTACTTACTACCTTTTGCAATATGCTGCGCAAGATACGAGTAGGGCGTGTGAGATTCATCAGCTTCGATTCAGTTGAAATACCCGCTAAAAAAGGCATCACGTCGACCGCACACTCCCTTTGTTGTCAGAGACCAGGGAATGCTTTAACACTGCTTCTAGTATCTAGCTGCATATATATCGAGCATAACGTTGTGATTTCTATGTATATGTAACTTAACAGTTTTATTAATGTTTATTGAATAAGCATAGATAAACAAAAGTTAGAGTTTCATATTGATATCTTATCTTCAGTAAAAGTTTAAATGTATTATCCTTCTAAGTTAAATTTTTCATATCTTTACACGGGTTTCGAACTTTTAGACACGTTTTTATTAGTAATATTAAGTGACAAGTCTCCTAGTTTCTGCTTAATATTTTTGACAAGTTTACCTAAGTAAAAATATGAAAGAGGTAGAGGTACCTATTATATTCTGTCGACCCTCACAACCTGGTTGTTTTGGTCTACCGTTATTTGGATAAAAGTCTGCATGTCCGTGACTTTTATTATAACCAAGTGTACCCCCAGCGGTGTGAATTATATCTACGAATTTCGCATCACTTTTTTCCAAACGATAGTCTCGTCCCATAGGAGGTAGTTCAAAAAGCGGACGAGCTGGATCCAACCCTAAAAATATATATTTTAAGTCAAGAATAATATCTATATACTTAATAATAAGCACTTACTTTACTTACCTGTGACTCTGCCTATTTCACTGTGTGTTAACATACCAGTATAACCCATAACCTGAGCGCCTAGACTATGTCCAATCAAATGTATACGGTCACCGGTAATATTATATGTTTTTATCAAAGCGTCTAACAAATTTGCTATTTGTCTTCCTACATATTTAGTACTACCGGCAGACCAAGGATAAATGGGATTACCCGCTAATTCACTCCAATCCACAGCTATGACGTTGGCATTTTCTCTTATCAAAAAAGCTTCTATGATTTTCTGTAGCCATTTTCCTTTGACGCTAGATAACCACCCGTGTGTTATAATCTTAACATCATTATCCCTATTGAAATATTTACTGACAATTGGAGTGTCATCCTCCGGGGTTATTAAGTTTTCAGATTCATTGTTAAGCCTATAAAGTTAAATAAATGTGATTGAATAATATTTATCTTACATTATAATATATATTACATACACTTTTTATTCGACTGAATTTAGTATATTAATGTTTTTGTTACTTATTATTACTACAAGGAAATTATGAGTTCTGATCTGCACACATTTATCTCACTATCACTTGTCACTTCATCTCAGTTTCATTTGATATTATTTATTTTTACTAAGTTTCTTTTCGCAAATACCTATATTAAAAGAAAAATTAGACTTAAGAATAAAAGAATAATGGTAAGAGTTGATTTGTAACCATATCAAACTATGCATATAGATTTTTCCCTAAATACCTACCAATTTCAATGTGAAGCTAAACATTCATTCTGTAGTGGACTATTGCTTAATCTCAGAAGAGTTCGTCCAAAATTTTTCATGTTTTATTCTGTATTTTTAATAGGTACTTATCAACGGCAAAGTGACGATACTGTACCTGATGATAAGCACTAAACATTTGAAAAACTGGCTATCCAAAAACCAATCCGTCGCCGGTCGCCATTATCGTAATTGCTTCACCTCTCCTCAGCAGCTGTACCACTAAGGCAGGTGTAACACTCAGTGTGAGGAGGTCGCTATGCAGAAAACCACAATGCCATATCTTACCACAACACCGCAAGTTATATTCTGAATTAATAGCTGATTTGGAATGTACCTATTATTGATCATAAGTGCTATATAAATTCAAGCACAGCAATTTCTTTTTAAGGAGGAACTGGTTCTTAAGTGCAACTGCGGGAAACACACCTATAGGTACCTGTGTGGTGGCAGATTTTCAGCTTGAGGGTAGTAGCCTTCCCGCTTGTAGAAGTGCGAAAGCTGTCATTGGTCTCTGGTAACACGGGAGTTTGAAGTATATGGATGGTGCGATTTAGTGGGTAGCGTTGGGTGATTAGCACCCGATGAGTCACCACATGCCCTTCTTGCCTTCGTCTGAGCCCGGGTTTGCACGTTACGATGAGAAAGTACGTAACAATTCTATGGTTTTATCATGATGTTTTCCTTCACCGAAAGTTCAAGCTCATAGCAGGTGGATTCGAACCCACGTCCATTGACGTGGCGTCCTTACATACTAGTAAATGAGCTATCATCGCTATATTTATCGCATATAACATTAATTAGGTGTACTTCTTATGGATCCGTGTCGTTACTAGCCACTATTTGTTACTTATCATACCATCAGTTATTCTTTAACCCAGATAAGCCTGAAACTAATATTTTCTGAAAATTTTGAAAAAAGTTACATTATTTAGTTTATTAGATCTTATGCAACATAAAAAAAATTATGAAAAAAAAATTAAGTGTAAGGCTTTCAGGGAAACAGCCGTCCTATATGTAGGACAGTAGGATAATAAGAGGAAATAAAAGACCATTTATGACAAAACAGAATGTAATCAAAAAGTGTAGTTTATTAGATAACTATTGATTATATTACTCATTGTTATATGTAATTTACTAGATTAACACTATTTATGAATGATATGTTTCAAAACACTTGACACACACTCCAACATCACATTTCTTGCAACGTGTCAAACATTTTTTGTGACATTGACGACAGTGTGTTTGCTTCGATTGAGGAATAACCAGATGATTCATTTGGTCTTTACGACTATCAGCATGTTCATGATGGGAGGGTCGGCTAGGCCCCTTTTTTGGCATTTTTTCTGTTTGATTCAATCAAAGCAATTGCTACCCTTCTGCGAAAGCCAAGATGATCCAGTTTTCCATGATTTATTTTATATAACTGCCATGCATTATGTTCGGCAAGATCAATCATGTGTGTGAGCAACGGCATGTACCATTTCTTACCTCGTATACCAATTCGGTAATGTGAAATATTTTCATCAGACCGATCCACTCCTCCCATATATTTGTTATAGATGGACACCATATGTGGTTCTTCTATGACAATGTTTCTCTTTTCACTTTGTGAGAAGCGTTTGGCAGATTGTTTAGGATTTATTCCTACAGCATTAGAAGCAATACTGAATATATTATTGTCATGCCATTTAGCAATAATGAACGTGTTGTCATGTGTCGTTCTGTAATCGACAGCACCACGTTCCTTTTTTTTCAGTAACTTCGATGTAATCAGAGGACAACTAGATGTCCTGTTTTCTCGAACTGTCCCAGTGCAACGAAGGCCTTTCTTTGTTATCTCTTCCAGCAAGGGCGTCCCAGTAAAAAAATTATCAAAAACTACGTGGTAAGGAAGGTCGAAGCCACGTGAAATCAGCAAAAGTGAGAACAACGCTTGCACCCAGCCCGAATTCTTTATATATTGGATTGCACATAGTTGTAGCACCTTGGTATGGTTCCATCCATAAAACATACCCTAACCGTGTAGCACCAACCCAAGCTTTGAACCCGTACCTAATAGGTTTACCTTTTATGTGCTGTTTGCAGCCATGTCTACCATAGTAGGGGATCATGGCCTCATCTACACTGTAATGCTCTTCAAGAGGAGAAAACTCTAAGAACTTTTTATTTAGAAGTGTAACTAGGGGGCGTACTTTTGTGTATTTGTCTTGCAAATCCAGATTATCATTGACATGAAGGTGGCGAAAAATAAAGTCAAATCTATCCCTAGTCATAGCCGAGCTGATCAATTCATTCTTTGTATCAGGGGAGTTTTCCCAATACATTCTTCTACGGGGGAGCCATGAATAACCACTAACCAACAATATGCCGATGAAACATTTCATATCTTCAGTGGTTATGTCTCCAGGTAAATTCTTTTTGACAGCATATTTATTGCTCTCTGACACCAACAACGAAATAACATCTTCATCTAAGAAGTTTTCAAACCACTCAATTGGGCGCTTATCTTGGCAAGCGCCTTGAACATCTGGCCAATTCACGGGATTTTTTGCCAAGTCCCGTTTTCTCCATGCGTAGGTACGCCTACGTTTAGTTCGACCTGTAGAATCAGAAGGTTCTTCTTCTGTATCACTCACCATAATCTGCCCTTGAATCATTACTTCAGCCGGTTGAAGCAGAATGTTTCGTGGCAAATTATTCAAAGTTACATTATCTTCTTCACCCGAATTTTCGTCAGTGAGACAGTCAGGATCAACAGGAGGAGGTAGAATACATATCAGTCGTTCTCTATAATCTTCTTCATTATCAGAAACATTTTCTAAAGCATCTAAAATTTCATGCGCAGCTAACGGTCTGTAAAGAAAAAGTTGTATTATTGTACTAAAATCATGTATATTATCCTACTGTCCTATATATAGTACGCTAGTATTTGTAACAAGTTATACGTAATTTATTTATATTATTTTGCTAGAATATTTATTTAGTACAAAAGTTAAGGTTATCAACTAGAATATTAACACAGAAAAAAACAACTCACGAGTAAAATATAACTTTTTATACATACCTGTCATTTGCCATGTCTGCAACGCACTTTTATTACACACTTATAAGGTAAAATATAAGGTAAAAACTGTTAAAATAACTGTCTTTTTATTTTTTCTAATAAAGCTGACACGTTTCTTACTGCAAATCATAAGACTAAATAATCTTAGATAAAGAGGGTATTCTGATATTTTTTTTTATTTCTACTGTCCTAAATATAGGACAGTAGGCTTATCTGGGTTAATAGATACGAAACATTTTATCTTGCTTAGAAGTGGCTTCGTATCGGTCTATGAATTATACTTACCTAGTATATAAATAGAAGTAAACATCACCGAAGAACCATCCTTTTAAGTCTTCCGGTAATGTGGTGAAATTTAATATATGTGTTGTACCATTATCATCCATATATGATATCCATTTCTCACCGTAGTCATCGCCGTATTCGTTTTCGTAAGGAAGAGTATTAGAGTCTACAACTGGAATTAATTTGATTAAATGTAAAAAAATCACATTTTGAAGTTGAACTCATTGTGTTATTCTAGTGATTTATTCAATGGTGCATTAACTGTAAATTTTATTAAATTAAGGTTTAAGGTATAGTAAAAGTAGGTAGGTTAAAAATTTATTTAGTGAAAAATTAACTTGTCTGAATTTTTTATAAATAGTACCTAAAAGCAAATATATTTCAATTAGTATTTTAAACAAGTGCATTTTAGTCGTTGGCCTAGTTGTATGACAAAATTTGCAATGAATTTCAGACATAATAGTCGATATATTTATGTGCATTATCATTGATAGTTATGTATTATTCACTCATTATCATAGAACACTGTTGTTAATTTAGGTTGATACTTACCATTTTCGATAGTAGTTACATTTTCTTTAAACATACATATTATCAGAATAACCGTTTTTTATTCTTTAAGGGCTAAAACTGAGTGGAAATTATACACCTAATAGTTTGAACAAAACTAGTAATAGTCATACAAAATTAGTATGAAAAGAAAATGTCAGTATGAATAAATCGTCTTAAGTGGTACTTATGGTATAGAACTTCGGTTATCGATGTAGGAAATAGCTAAAAGGTGTGGATCTTAGACGCAGTTTCAAGATTTTTGTGCATGTCACATGAAACAATCTTGCTCAGAATACATTTACTATCGCTCTGTTAATCGTTGGCAATAAAATGAGAAGCCTCACTATAACAAGTACAATATTTTTTTAAGTGTCCTATAATAGTGTATACCTGTATACTACCTGTTACTGATACTACGGTACTTAGTTAAAATTATTTTGCTGTTCTTTTAATGGATAACTTCGGCTATATTCCACTAAACTTACGCTCACGACCGCGGGTTTCACTTGTTTGCATGCGTCACAATCATTAACTGAAATGGAATGGAGTATGGGTCCACCCTTCCAGATGAGTAAATGCGAGGTTAGTCATGAGGAGGTAAGTCATTGAATGACGTCACTACTGACATTTTCACCGGGATCACAATTCTGGTCGTAATACCGAACACCTGAAGACATGATTTGAACATTGTGAACACTTAGTGCATGGTGGTAGGGCTTTTTCTAATGCCCGCCTGGGCAGCTACCACCCCCTGAAAATCTGCTGCCAAATACCATAACGTGTGTTCCGACAGTTGCACTTGACTGCCAGTCTCTCCCTCTTATAAAAGCCGGCAACGGACCTGCGATTCCTCTGCTGTTGTCGGTGTCCATGGGCGGCGGTAATCACTTACACGCTTGCTCTTTTGTCCCCTATTCTATAAAGTGAATAGTAGTCTTCGTGTTCAGCCACCTAAGCTGGATGATTTATTTAATAAAATAACTTAACACATAAGAATACTTTAATTTAGATATGAAATTAAATAATCCCAATGAAAAACTCAAAATCTGCTATCTTTTATGGGGCCGTTGATAAAATACGTCTGCATTTATGGGATGAAGGTGGTATCACTTACTGTGACATAGGGGCCAAGGGGTCCAAGAAAACTTGACATTGCAGCTCAAAAAACAATTTTGTAAATTTTACATGTTAATACAGATATTTATTAAAGTTTTATTATTATACAATACATATTTAAATTAAACAATAAATATTTAAAAATATTGATATTTATGTACTGCTATTAATTGCCATATTTGATCTACGGGGGTTTATGATTTGTGACGTAATATTGATATGGGGTTCGCAGAAAATGTGACTTAGCATGACAAAGGAGGGGGGGGGGGGTTAAAAAGGTAAAATTTTGCGTTACGCATTCTATGGATACACAATAGGGGCCCTATTGTGTAAATAAATATAATTATGGGAGTAGAAATAAAACAACATGTAATCATAGCAACGTTATTGTATTTTTGAATTGAATCCTCGTGCTTACACAGTAAACACATTATGATCTCAACACTTATAATTAAAAGTAAAAATACTCTTTAAATGAAACATATCGGTATTTTTGATCCGTAAAAATTTTCGCTTGTGCAATTTTTGTATTTATATCTGGCGAATGTATTTTTGATTGTTGTAACAATTAAGGTGCTCATATGATATATTACTAATATTCGATTATTTTAATATCACTTGTGCTGAGATATTTGTGAATTATGCTTTAATATTTTGGTGCCCTGTTCCACCACATTACATGATGCCATTGTGCAAGAATTGCTCATTACTTACATCGCTTTATACAAACTGATATACGATTAATATTACGCTATAATATTGCTATCATTTTTAGTCTATAAAACCTCCGAATCATAGGTACTTAGGCTGCCTGAATATACTATATTTTTCGAAATTGAAATAATAAATAAATAACAAATAAAAGAGCGTTTAGGTAGGTAGTAGGTTAGTCTGACAGCGGGTACATCGATGTTATGGCAAACAGTGATATATTAATAAACGAATATATTATGTACTACGCTTACATGTAAATATTTAGGTGGAATCAAGTGGAGTTGCGACATTTGCCTAATTTGTAAAAGAAGAACATTTTTTTAATAATGGAAAAAGACTAGATATCACATGGTTTGAGCTATATATTATTTTTCTTATTCTTGTACGTACAATAATAATAAATTTGTCAAAATAATAACTAAGTATGCCGTAAACAGCATATGTTAATTGAATTTCAAGTCTTGATTGTTGTTAACAATAATCGCATAGATACCATCGATAGAAATAGGTGAACTTTAGGCATATAAAAACCTACGCAATCTACTTAAATGTAGTTGTGCATCTAGACATACGTGTTCAGTGCGGGCCGTTTGTATACATTTATTATTGGGCCGTTGATTATTTTCGCCTGTCCTGTGACAATACAGCCAACCAATCAAATATTTACAATGCAACGCATACTCATTACTACACTAGGTATGTGCATATAAAAATTATTCTCAAATTAAAAAGTCTTGTTATGTCCTGATATGCCTACTGGTACCGCTGTTGTCGCTGGAGCACTCAAAGATCTCTAAGATTGTACCTACTCCCAGTTTGACACCTTACTATTTTAGCCAGTCAATGAAACAATGCCGAAATCATATTTTGTTTTACACTTCAATGTTTTCCTTAACTTGGTGTTAAGTGACATTTTAAGAATTCACTTTCGGCATACGACCGCTATTATTTTACTATAAAATTTTTCAGTTGGTCAGTCAAAATATTTGAGCATATACATAATTATTATTACCTTATATTCGTTATTATATGAGTAATGGATTAATTTATTGCACAAATTATCGATCCTAATATCCTAAATGTAACTATTTCAGAAGTCAGCGAACATGTTTAGATTCGTTAAATAAATAACAAAACAGGTAAATAATATCGATCTAAGGTCTCATTATCAGTATCTTATTTCTAAAACGACGACGTCGATAAACTAATATTGCATTTGTTCGCTGTGCGTTTATATCAAAGTGGTTATGTAAGTACTTGTGCTCGTCTAGATCTCATTTAGGACGAGTAATATAACCTTTCCGAATAGAATTTCACTTTGACAAATTTTCGCAACTCATTCATCAACAGCATATTCCGCATCGCCCATACACAGTGGTCACTTACTTGCAGACGTGTTCCTATATCCACCTACACCTTAAAATACCTGCCTATCTATATGTATGAGTAATTTATTTAATTTCTTTAAAGCGTACATTTTTATACTTATTTTTAGGAAGTTCTTAATAAGATATTTGAATTAATGTTTGGCGCAAAAATTGCCAAGAATTACAGATAAGGTACAAATAAAGTGCAACGTACATGCAAGGGAATATCTAGCAATAAAAGTATATTTAACATAATGTGTAAATCTAATAACAAAACGTAACGCTAAGTAAACAGTCTTTGTTTTGACTGGTCAACTATAATAGGTGGGATAACACCAGGAACCAATAAAAATTATTGTGATTGTGAAATTAATAACATGTAAAATAATTATACTTTAACCAAAATTGTAACAATCGTTTAAGTCAACACAAAGTACAACTTTAAAAAAAAACTTATCGGATAGGTGAGTAAATACAAAACAATTGACTGAACCTTTGCAACTTACTTTGGGCATTGACAAGTTTGAAGTCGCTTTGAACAAAAAAAGTAATAAACAATACATTAAGGAGGTTTAACTACAGCACAGAGCATATCATGAGCCAGGGAAAAATAACTACAAATAGTTAGTCTATTTGTATAACCTATCTAATATAGGTCAATGTATGACGTTCGTGTAAAAAAATTCAGTTATAAATTATTAATATCTATAATATATTTATGATGACGTTACATATATTCAGTATCGCGGCCCCTTCGACGTAAAGGCGTAGGTCATCTATATTGCCCGGATTATCCGGACCAACATTAGATTGAACATTTTCTTTTTGTATTTAGAGTTTATCTTTAAATATTAATTTTTACAAAACATTGATCTTTATAATGATGTATTTAGTTAGTCATATCTTCTCAGAATTAAATCTTTTAAATTTATTTTACATTTAAATAAAATTATATCATTAATTTTATCAGTAAACGAAATAATTTCTTTTTAAAGGTGCAGACTAAATCTGTACATCAGTTCTACCAGGCGTTTAGACACACGTGGTATGTATATTCACAACAATGTTATGAGCCTTACAATACTTTATAGACTGTTCATATCAAAGCATTTTCATACATGTACATATAATTGCTTTATTGAAACGTCTTTAATGATTTCTACGATAATTCTGTATTAATAATGTTCTACTGTCAAAGGGTAACTAAATAGATTGTCTTCGCTAGGCCGCTCTGATACGACTTACAATAAAGTACTACTTTTAACAATTTTGTGCCAAATATAAAAAAAATATTGTACATTATCTTGGAAGTCACTTTTTCTGCGCATTTAATTGTTTTAAATTTAGGACTATTTCGCATTTACTGTTAAGTATAATATACACATCTTTATTGTATAAGTAGAAAAACTTATATTTTTAAGCGCAAATACAAATAGGTACTATTTCTTTAATATATTTCCAGTCTTGTAAAAACCCCTAGGTTTAACTCTATAGGTTTAATGTGGGCACATGTTATGCTCTCTGCTGAAAACAGAAAAATACCATTCCACACTCATTAACAATAAAATTAACATAAGACAATGAACAACTTGAATATTCGGCAGTGTCTATTGGCGACAATGTCTGTGCCACACAAGCGCACGTAATTACAGAGTCCATTCACGTCACAATAAATAATTGTATAATATAATATCTAATGTTTTTTACATATTTACAATATCGTTTTAAATTAGCGTTCTATATAAATAACTAAAATTATAAAATTTGTACTTTTAAAATAATAATTAAATAAAAATGACAAACAAATTGAATTACATACGATTTTGTCTCATTCTAAATTATATCTATGATCTACTTAATGATTATTTTGTTGTATATTATATTTATAAGCGAGTTCCAACGGCTGACGTCGGCCTGAGCGCTTTGTTTTGTGATTTGTATATTTTTTTATTTTCTTAAATGTTTTTTAATAGAGATTATGTAGCTCAGCCAACGTCCGTCAGTGATACTCTTTTAGTAAATCGTTATAATAATAACTACAATGTAATGTTGGTATGAGCGGTCTCGTGGATGCTTCCCCGCTCATACCTAAAGCGTTAAGGTGAACGTCGGTCGCATTGCCTGTTCGCCCAGCACTCACCCAGCACTCACCCACTACTACACCACTTGACTGCAACACGCTCATCACACATTCAAATTATGTTTTTATTGTATTACTCCAAGTTCTGTTAATTTTCTTTAAACAGGGCATTATTAGATATAAATCTTTTTATGTTCTAGAATGATAACCGCATTACTTAAAGTACGTTGTATGGTGATGCGTAAAATAATTTCAACGACCAATTAATTGACATTTACTCGTTTTAGACAAGGAAAACAGGCAGTGCGAACTCACAACGGCACAGCATCCACTTTCATGCGTACATATATCAATAATGTCGCGTCTGACTCACAGTATTTCGATCTTAGATCTTACAATCTATTTATAATATCAGTGATCACCGGCTTAGTCTCCCGGATATCACGGTGGGATGAATGTAACATCAAAGGCATTCAAATTATTACGCAACAGCTCCCTCAGAAGATTATAACATATAAAATCAATCAGTAAAGCGGCCATATCATGTCGATTGGACGACATCGTTCAGCGTCAATAACAGCAAATAATTTATGGAATATAATAATTAGGTACAGTCCAATTTTCTTTGTTTCATTAAATTTACAGAAAAACAACAGAGATCAAGCAGTTTTAAAACAGCGGAGTCTCGGTGGGAAGCAAGTCAGGCACAAAAACTACAGCATCGAGTTGTTAGCAAACTGTCTCAGATGCTGTAGTCGGGGAGTGTGCCATGGTGGCCAGCGGTGATATGGGGGGAGGAGAGCCCAGAGGTTCCGGCGATCGCCGGCGTAGTGCTTGTCGTTTACGAAATTCCAGGAACTCCTCTTTCATAGCTCGCACTCGCGCCTCGACATCATCTCGCGACGGCCGGGCCCGTGTTCGTTCTGGCGTAGAAGGCGTCGGAGTGCGTGTTGCACGATCCCACTCGTAATGCACATCCACTGACCCTGCGTCGCCCGGTTCACCTGAACCGGGCCGCGGTGGTGGCGCGGGAGGCGGCGGTCGGTAAGGTGGGGGGCGCCACTCGGCGAGGCTGCCTGTGCGACTACTTCGATTCTGCTGTGATGAAGATGCATTCTTGCTACCGAAGCCACTTGATGATGAACGACTTTCTGGTGACGCTTCGTGAGGCGGCGGGGGCGGGGGAGGTGGCGGGGGAGGTAGGTCTATAACGGTGCGCGGGCGCACATGCCTCGACTGGGGCCGCGCCCGTGGGCGGCCTAGAGCACCGGCGACACCACGGCCGGCGTCGGCGGCGCACTGCCGTAGAGAACGCAACCGGAACGGTGACGGAGGTGTCGGAAATGAGCCGTCAGCGGAACTAGGGAACGGGACCGAGCTGAGGTCGGAAACGTGAAGAGGTGACCAAGGTGTCCATGCGGCTGCCCAGGGAGGCCAAGGCGGCCACGGTGGCCAGTGTAGCGCGAGGGCTGGGGAGGAAGCGCGGAAGAGCGGTGGGGCGGCAGACGGGCGTAGCGGCACGCGAAGTCTCGGCAGAAACCCGCCGTCATCAGATGAAGAGGGTGCAAGCGAGGGCGCTGGCGAAGCGGAGGATGCGACTGACCGCGACATGTGCGCCGCTGCCCAGTACCGCGCCTCGCCGCCGCAACGCGATGCCGGCCATACCCAATTAGCCGTGAATCGCAAACAATCCACTATACTCGATATTCCGCGATCTCTAAGTCTATACAAAAAAAAAAAGTTTAATAGCTCATATCTGCTATTTAAAATATCTGAGTGAAAACTAAAACTAACCTGATTTCCTATATAACGGGTGGCGTGAATGTAATTAAAGTTGATATTAGCATTGATTTAATGTAGGTAACATCATTATTATTGTAATTTATACTAAAACATTTTTAGGAACTCACTTCTTAAAAGGCACTTGAGTGCTGTCAGCTGCGCGCAAGTCCGTCAGCCGCGCAGCTACCATGTTGTATGCTGCAATCGGATAATTTCTGACCATTAACGCGGTGCAGCCAACCGGCCGGCTCCCTCGCGCGCCCCTCGGCCGCCCAACCCGACACCCGCGCCACAACCAACCATTTTACCCCACCACCCACCATATTGTCAACTTAAAAGCGACCATTCACTGAAAAGGAGGTTTGGGCTAATTTTAAATAATACAGCGCAGCCATGGCTAGGAATATAATTTAAACAGTAAGCTCAGCTTAACATTTTAAATTTATAGAGGTAACTTTAATGCATAAAATATTCATAAAGCACGGTAACGATAAGGTTAAACGTCGGAGGGTTACGAATTAAAAGGAATTTGCATAAAGTGGAAAAATATAGATACCACTTCATGAAAAATGTAAAAAAAATAAATATAAGCAATGTTGATAGTTATTTATACACAAAAAATGCTTTAATATTCCTAGGTATTTTTTTGCAAAGGTTTTTAAATTAGAAATGTTTCATTATATGAATAGAATAAATGTTCTATTTTAGACGGTCTCTTGAGAGTAACACGACCCGTATTTTTTATTCAGGGTCCTAGGTACATGTCCACGCTGTATATATATGTATAACAAATAACTCATAATAATGAACTATTATGACTTAATTAAGATATATTGGTTGAGTTGCTTAAACACCCTTTTTAGTAATTGTCATTAATGAAATGAGGTAATGTAAAAAAATAATGATTTTTATGTAATTGCAACAATGAGAACTGCAACAAAAACACAGATATTTTACCAGAATTATTTACAATGGTATTTGAGCATATATGTTTTCTTACCGTTTTTCTCGATGACTGTGATGATTTCATATTCGGTAGTAATTTTATATGGGTGACTGCGTTATCATACTTTCATTTGAATAAAAACCTTTTTGTGTGATGGGTTTTATTTAGGAATCTTTAATAGTCACACAGTGGGTTTTATTTTTATTCCTTAATTTATGTTATTTAGTTTCATGACAGTTTTTGGGTGATAAACTTTGATTATAGTGCTCAAATGCAGTGAGTTATGGATAATAATACGTAGGACCATTTTAACAAAGGATCCTCCAATTGTTTTTTAGGTCAACTAGTTTTAGCTGCATTTTATTAAGATTACTTTCCGCATTTCACATTGGCAAAATTTCGTACTTAAGCAGAAACCATTATATAAAAAAGGTTACGATTTTATATGTAAATTGTACATGGTAATGTCTCTGTAGTTTATTCTGGCTTCAAGTTTGGTTACTATTTGAAGCTTACGCATGAAAACTGTATTAAGATATAATCTTAAAGATTAAAAAATAACGAACATGTTTACATACTACAGATCTATAGCTTACACCATAAATTTTAAGAGATATATTTTACAGGTAAATAAATATACATTTGTTACAAATTAAATATACATTAAAATTGTAGGATGATTGTTCAGGTTGACGAAAAATAAATCCTGGTATAACCCTACCAACCTTCTCTCTATTGCAGCGTAATACACTGGTTGACCTGGGAAAATGATACTCCCGAGAGTACCATTAGCAGTCGCTCATAATATTTCACAGCTGATAGTAAAAATGTCATTTTAACACGTAGTTTTAATACGACGACTGATCACATTGTTTAGTGTTGAGATTTTTTAAAATAATTATTAGGTCATCCAGGGCCGTATTTAGATGAAAAGAGCCCCTAGGCTATTCCCCTTATGAGGCACTCTCTCACCTCTCGCGTCGATCTTAACCAATACATTTTTGTTTTTGTTTTTTGTCATATGCGTAGAATTTCTTCTTATTTTCGGTCCAGTATTTTAGTGTTAAATGATTTAAAATAGTGTAATTTTAATTTTGCTAACAACTTGAATGTAGGTCCATCTTGATCTTGAGAAACTAGGCTAAAGTCCTGGGTTTAGCGTCATGGCCGCAATATTATGTAATGTTACGTGACGATGTAACCCAAGATTGTGGACTGGCTAAGCTAAGTTTAAGACTTGCTATTGTAGAAAAACACAACTTTGCTTGAGGCTCTGGTATATATATGTTGGTCGCAATCCAGTCGGGCACAATGTCGTGATATTTCTAATATATGTAAATTTATCAGTCTGAAAATAATTATTGTCTTGTGTATACTAAATCATGTAACTATAAGATCGTAGTAGATTTCTATTCATACAACTTACTTCAGTATAGAATTTTATGAAAGGTTTGTAAAATCAAACCGCATTGTTTAATTACAAAAAGTTTGTTAGTTTTTTTACTTTGGTAAAAAAGGTTTACTTTTTAAATATCATAATATGAAAAGTGAGTGAGTGAATAGGACAGAAAACTGTGAGTATATATATGTATGTGACTACATATGTATCTAAAAATTAATCGCCGTTTGTTAGTCTCGCTAAAACTAACAAACGGCGGAACCAATTTCATTTAACTATGTTTTTAAAATTATCTTATACTTTTTAGGAGGTTTGTAAGGAAAGAAAAATTAAGAAAAATGCGAGCAAAATTAAATAATTGCAGAAATCCAAAATAATTTTAAAAACAAATGACAGTTGAGGGTGGCCTCGACCGATTTGAGTTTTAGAGAGACTAAAGAACAGCGATTACAGGTGATACGAAGTCCACTGGATCAGCTAGTTTATAATAAAATAACAATTTAATCTTAACCAAATATTTCTTAAAAAAAACTTATCTTCTTCAAAAATTCTGTTCTGTCAAAATATCATTATCATTATCAAAGTTAAAATTTTCTATAGACAGAATTGCCCAATGGATGCCTTGTAAAATTGAACCTTTTCTTGTGAATGCGTCAAATTAATAATTGATCTGATTTTGTATATGGTCTTTAGTTGTGTTCTAACTACAATTGATTTAAGGTTTTTATATAAAATGTATAATGTTTCAGCTTAAAGATTTCGGTTATAAATATGAAGTTATAATGTTACACAATTGTTTTAATAAATACATATTTTTTAATATGTAATGTTTTGTAATTAACTACAATAGATTTAAGATTTTCAAGAAGTCTTGTTTAAATAGACATATCTGAGATTATAGAGACCAGAAAAGCTAATTTATACATATAAATAAAATTGAAGTGTCTGTAATATTGAAATTACCCGCATTTTACTACATGTAAAATAACATTTTTTACAATTTTTGTCTGTCTGTCTGTTTGTTCCGGTTAATCTCTATAATGACTGAACAGATTTTGACGGAACTTTTATTGGCAGGTAGCTGATGTAATAAGGAGTAACTTAGGCTACGTTTATTTTAGAAAACTGGGCCGTCACGTCGGGCGCCTCGCACCAACGAATTAATATTAGTTAAATATAATCATAGTTAAGACAGGACAAAGTCTGTCGGTAAAAACGGTACGGGTCAAATGTGTAATGAAATAATTGATTACAGCAACACAAAGCGGTTTAATGAAGAGCGTGCGATGTTAAGAACGGAAACTGTTACAGGCATAAGCAATGTTATGCTTCTTCACCGACAATATGGTAAGTCAGCCTCTATTTGGATTCTGAGGCATGAATACTATTAATATAACACTGATGAATAGTTACTTGGAATAAGAAAACATTTAAAACATTATATTATCAAAATAAACAGAAATACGCAAAAGTGTACTGATTAAAAAAAAACTTTTTCTAACATTAGAATTTTACGGTAATTGTTTAGTGTTTTACTCTTAGGCAAATATAATATAGATATTTTTATAAAGTAGATTATACTTAAAATTAAGATGTTGAAGTAATGAATTGGTTTTAATATAGTAACTATTCATAAGTGTAACAATAAGGGCTGGGAGCGGGCAAGCGGCCTCTTCTCCCTACAGTGCTCACCTTTCTCCTGCTTACGACGTTTCCGTTTATTGCAAATTTTGACAGCGCATACAGACAGTATTATTGCTACTATGAAGAAGAGTATGCCACCCACGACGCCCGCTGTTATTGCTTTGTGTTTCACACGTGCTGGTACCGGGAACTTCACCTCCTCTGAACTTTCGTAACTGGTCGCCGAGTTGGCCAATACTCGGAAGTAGTACGTACGACCGCCGACTAAATTTTTCACTGAAATTAATATTTAGTTAAACTTTTTTTACATTATACATGGGGCTAAGTCACCATTTGACCATGGTGACATGGGGTGACCCAGTGATTACCTCCAAAGTGTACCTTTCATAATAGGTAATAACTAATTTTAACAGTATTGAATACCACACACAACCAGTATGTAAAACATTCTTGCTTCTTCAGATGTTAGGAAAGTAAGGATGCTATTACACCGCAAAACCCAATGACTTATTAATTTTATTTTCGAGTGCTATTCTTGGAGTTTGGTTACGTGTATATACATTCTGTCATTATATGATAATCATATTCTACAATATTGCATATATCACAATTTGGTAACGACTTCACTTTTGTTTTATTTGAACTTGCAGTTGCCCTTACTCAATACTTATAGAGATCAGATTACCTACAAATTAAACATCTTAAAATATATTTGTAATCGTCTATGGAAATTATTAAAATACTAATAGCAAATAATCGGTTGATCGGTACATGGTATTATTACATTATTATTACAACGTATTATTTTCAAATTACTCCAAAGTGATCCTTTAAGAGTTCCGTTTTTCCCCTATGAAGTCCATAATCCCAATAGCAGTTAATTTTTCGATTCTTTTTAGTTCAAAATCAACGTATAGCTTTTAATATGTAGTCTAAATTAGATATTGCTAATAGGTATTCTAATCAATTATGATTACTTTGTAATCACAAACTAGACGATATCCTTCGAATTCTCGGTAGCAACATTGCTTTTATACATTCGAACGAACAAAGGGTATTATTATTCGTTCTTGTCTCATGAAAATTTAGATATACCTACGCGTAAACTATGTGCGATGTAAAAACTGCTAATAAATTTGATCGCATATAACATAGAATTTACCCATATCCTACCAAAAAATTGGTGTGATAGTGAAAATATGCACTATTACTAAATTATAAGTGGAATATGAAAAAAAAAACAGCGAGAATGGGTATAATATGCAAATACATATAATATACACATTGTACTTATAAGTATGCTATAAATTTGTGTCAAAATGAAGACAATTCAGTAACACTCTATGCTTCATAATTCAACATAATAATACGGTCGTAGAATATGCTACTGTAATACTACTACATATTTCCAAGTCGAAACGTTAAAATAAGTACTTATTTTTCATCTAATCCTTTATACAGCATATTATACGGAACATCTCCGCGTGAAAACATTAGTGTCCACTAATATTTCAAGAGGAACTGTTTAATTCTATAAGGTAACTAACCCAAGTAACTCGTCTCTTCAGGTCGAATCTGTCCTCGATTGAGAGTCTTCCATTGAGCGTCGGTGCGGTATTTGATGGTGTAATACTGCACAAGGTGTGCTCTCTCTAACGGCCCTTGCCACGTGATGAGAAACCCGTTGCTCACCTCGGTCACCGTCAGATTGCGTGGAGGACCCGATTTCGGACCTAAATATCATAAATACATCTTAGTGTAGGACTAATAGTCGTGAAAAATACCAAGGCATTGGAAACTTCTAATTAATTTTTTTATAAGTCATCTAAGAATATTATTGGTATTTAAAATCAATTCGAATTCCACATGGTTACAGTAGAAACTGTAATATCAGAATTTTATTTAGGCATTCTTGTTTCTTAAATGTATGTAAACACCGTTAAATTTATTTTGATTTAAATAAGTAGGTTCTTTGTAAAGAGAGAATTTATATGTAGCATTTACAACCATACATTTTTATCTATTATTTATTAAGTAATGTTATAATAAACGTATTTTATACCTCATACATCTAATTTTTATTATTTATTTACTAGTTCTCTGAATAAAAACGTACACTTAGGTACATTATCGATACAGATTCAATTGCGCCAAAATAAGCGATGTCTTTTTATTGTCTTTGCTCCAGACGTTCAGGGAGACTTAGAAAAATTAACAATATTAAAGCTATATACGGGGCTGCTGCACTGACAGATTAAAACAGCAATATATCAAAACTGTCATTCTGATCAAGAAATCGCATTTTGATACGATTTTTTGCAATACTACGGAATTAAAATCCTATAAATATTTAGAACTAAACTTATGCGCTACTGTAACTGCATGATTACTTATACTTTTATACCTACTTATGTTTTTCTTAGTATTAAGGCAAAACATTCTGCAAAGATTTATTCTTCCTAAAATGTGGGAGTAAAGGAAATAATAATGAAAAACTATTTTATAGACATACAGTGTGTTGTAAAAATGTAATAACCAAATAACTTATGTATAAAAATATTGTCTACGACTATAATCAATGTTATCTGTATGAACATTATGGTACAAATAAAAAACTTTATTCTTTGGTCAACTATTAGAATGTTTCTATACCCATGCCACCCAGTTAGTAAATGCAGTGATTATACATGTACATTAGCAATAAGTATACAAATTCATAAAGAAAATAGTAAATATAGTAATATACATATGTGCAGAAGTATATACCAGAGCCTTCGGGTGCATTAGGAAATATCTTTTCATCAAGAGGTCCAGCTGGAGTGGTTGGCACCTTCGGCTTAGCCCCTACATCTACAAAAAGCATGTTTCCATTCAATACCATTCCCATTAGTAGATACCACCAAAATAAGAATCTGAAACGTTTATTTGTTAGTTTGATTATTAGATAAACATAAGCCCTAAGGTAGATTCCAAACACCAGTTTGTTACAACATACATTTTTAAAATAAATAAATAACAGCTATATATTATGCAATAGTTAATATTGTTCAGCTGATAACCAGCTTGAAAAGCTGAAGGATCACAAAGATTTACTGTAGAAAGTAATATTGAAGTTGTAACCTGAAAATATAAAATATCTGCCTTAAAGAATCTACAAATAACATATTATTAATTATTATTATCGAGACACTTGCGCATCTAATGCAAGTACTTATTTTTTCAATTCACCATTGGTAATAGTTTATAGGACACAATTTTTTGTTTTACATAATTTGTGCATATCTGTTTAAAATATTGTAGTGTAGTATGAATCGTCACTGAGAATGTATACATATAGGCACAAACAAAATATCACTGCCCGATTAAATCATCACAATATCCCCAAAACTATTAGCTCTATTGACTTAAAATTTGGTATGCATATTCCTTTCAGGGTGTAGATATAATATTTACTCATTCGTTTGCGGCTTGCGTAAGTAAATTACATTCATATTGTTATTCTATTTATTGCAGTATATTTCTCTTTGACTTTATTTTTAAAATAGTTCATTATGTTCACCTTTATTTCATCTATTACTTTAAACTATAATAACTAGGACTGCCTTTTTTGCCATATTTATCTAAATTCTGGTGATTAACTAATTAAAAATCTTGTTGATATTTATTTTCATAAATAAATAAAACAAAGATTTATCTCAAATAAATTTATAATTTTTTATGGTATACTTGTTTTAGTGCATACATCACATAGTAAATTTCTAGTAAGCAGAATATTAGTTTTTTCCTTTGAATAAAGTGTTGATTTCAAACAGTTCAAAAATCAAACAAATATAAAAAAAATGATGGATTGAACAAATAAGCACTGAGGTGACATAATAATTATGACGATTATATCATTTACTAAGATTATATGTAATTACATATAATTACTATAATAGGTATTATATGCATGTCAAAACAGCAAGAGATCCAATAAACACCACTTATAATATTACCAGCAGTTTGATTGTAATTTTAAAACATACCAAGTGTTCTTATCGTAATAGCCTTGCTCATCATTCCTTCTCCAATCGTATTCTTGCTGTTTACTTGAAACTCGTACGTTGTTCCCGGTTGCAGGCGGTTTATTGTTACCTTATCATACAAATGGACAAATTGTAAATTATTCAAAAACAATTTACAAAGCCGAAACATTACTTAGTTAATTCAAAATGTTATTGGTTTTTATAAGGCACTATCGAAATACGCACAAATTCTGAGGGTTGTTAGTCGTTCTTATGATTATTTAGGATTAATTCTGCTACGATTATTCTTAACAATCCTTAAAAAAATAAGAATAACAATTTGTTACACTGACAGAAGTAGCACCAGAAGGTGTGACAGGAACTTTAGTCCACTCAGAGAATCCGGCTTCCCTGTACCATATGGTGTAATCTTGTTTGTAGTCCGGTCCACCCGCATATCCCGGTTGCCAGCGTAACGTCACTTGGAACTCCGTCGCAGTACCCGACACGTTGTACGGCGCGTGGGGTTGCGTGCCCTCGATAACAAGTTGCGTGTCTGCCACTATCGTTGCCACCTACAATTATTTTAATCGTCACATTAATCATACGATTTATTTTATAACGTGCTTTTTTAATTATTATTATGTGACTTTATGAGATTATTCACGCAGATAAAATACTTTACCCTTTTGAGGAAGGCCCTTAATAAGGAATTTACATAAAGTGTATTATGTTATAACTTTGAAGGGCACCATTTAGTCATGTAATTTGTGGACTGCTCATAGAGTTTTTATATGTGTATAAATAACTATGTTATAATAGATCTTCTTTATTTATAGCGCAAGTGGAAAACTTTATCCACTACGAGATATCATACCTTGATCCTTAAAGTATGGATATTGGTCACTGCATGTAAACCGCTATGACCTGACCATCTACAAATCTACGTTTAGAATATTTTGTCCATGGTGGTACGCTCCGTTCCTGATATGTGGCTAAGTTCTGAGTGCTGGATTTTATTGTGTTCATACAGTGAAAACACGCGTTGCCGACGAGTAAAGAACCCACTATAACGACCTAACGACGACCACGTATATTCCTCTAATTTTTATTTACTAACGAAGTGTTAAAATCCCTTTTAGGCCTTTCTCGTCCTAAGGCATAAACGCACAACCCGAGCTCAGGTCAAGGCGAAAGGGGCGTGTGACGAGACTTATCGCGTGACAAGCACCGTCAAACTATCCACTAAAACACCACGGCGACACTTGAATCTCCCGTGTTGCCAGAGACCAGGGATTGCCTTCACACTGCATGCAGTTTGTTACCTAATACGTTCATAGTACTGTCATCTTGTATAAAAATAACTCCAGTTAAAGATATAAACTCCTCAAGGGCGAACCAAAATAGGCATGTAGTATTTAACAAAAATTATAAAACGATAAGAAAAATAATTTCCATATTGTTTATAATGCAATCAACGTTTCTTGTTCCGGTAATAGGAAAAAAACACCTAATAACAACCTAATATAGCAACTTTACATATATTTTTCTAAACTTATTTTATGGTGTTGTTGATTTTTGTTTTTAAAATAAATATGGAATTGTTATGTATAAAATATGAGCAGGAACCTCATTGCTAGCGACGCATTGATATATTCCGAAATCCTGGCGACGTAACGTATCGATGGTAATGTTACCGCCAAGCGCTCGCACTCGATTCTTCTGCAGCGCCTGTCCATCTCGCCTTCGCCACGTTACACTTGGACGCTGCGTGCCCTCCGCTTCTTGCGCCTCGCAGTGCATCTCTACTGACTCACCCACCTAATCATTACGGATTTGCTTTAAAATTTGTTGGTGAAGAATTTATAACGTACAGGGTAATAGTTTAACTCAGGGGTTCCCAATCTTTTTTAGTCTGCGACGCACATGTATGTGTTTACTAATTTGTCTCGACGCCCTAACCTATCTAGTTGGTGGAAATATCTAGGTAGATAGGCACAAAAATTAAAACATCGACATTCTTAATTTAAACTGTATATATATATATATATATAATATAACCCAGCACGTAGGTAAGTGTCGGCGGATGAGTGAATGATCGTAGCGCGACGAGAACACTCGAAATGAAATTGTTTATTTTGTACCCGCGAAAATTTAAGTTGAAATAAAAGAGTTGAATAAAAAACGTCATACAAATCTACTGTTCGATAAAATAAACTAAATTGATTAAATTAAATAATGTAAACTTTTAGTGTTTTTTTCTTTTTTTTATTATTGTTTCTAAAAATGTTATGAGAAATAACTCAGTATAAATTAATTATTATAATATTATTTTATAAAGAAGAAAATTAACATAAAGATATTAATTTAATTGTAGACAGTTGTCTACAATTAATTTGGTTCTTTCAGGAGTTATTAGTACTATTCGGGTAGTTAATAAAATTAAATTGTAATATGGGTAAAATTGCAGCATAATAGACATTACTTATAATCGTATTGTAATCAAATTTTACGGTCATAAAATTAATATTAAAAATTAAAGTAACGTTTGTTTCTATTTTCAACATTTCATTCTTTTGTTCTTAACACATTAAAATAATAAACATATAACTATGTATTTCAATATAATTTTACTCACTTTTCTCTGATACAAAGGTTCTGGTTCCACGGTAAACACGGGTGGTTTTCGTACTAAGACTTCCATAGGACCTGTTAATACCACAATGCAATTAAGCAATTTAGCAATCGACATATTTTAAATGTCACGTTGATTGTGCCTACCTGACGATCCTTGCGTTCCTTGGGCGTTGTACGGCGTACAAGTGTACCTTCCCTGATGGTTTTGATTGACCCGAGTGAACAGCAAGGAACCGTTGTTCATTATTACGATGTCCTTTGTCTGATACGGTTCTAACAATCTCTTGTCTTTAGTCCAAGTGACGTACTGTAGAGGCGGATTCGCTTTGATGTAACACTGTACGACACCGGCCAATCGAAATGGCAAGTATTGTACAGTCGGTGTAAACGTTACTTTTGCTGGATCTGTAAATATATATTTGTGCAAGAAGTTTATACATAAAAGGAAATGTATGCATTATATACTACAATGTGTAACCTGTATGAAACTTGTTATGGGAGGACTTCGAAATTCTGATCCGCAACCTTTTTGTGTGACGCTCGTTCGGGTAAAGTCGGCTACATGCGACTAAGAGAGCAAGCGAGATATAGTGATGTTTTACTTTAGTGCGATCACTAGAATATCACTAGAGTTCGATCTAGAAATCACCGCGTCACCCTGGCGAAATTAGAAAAAAGTAGCTATGGTTTCATCACGATGTTATCCTTCACCGAAAGCTCAGACTCATTGCAGGGGTCGAATTCACGTCCATTGACGCGGCGTTTGTATACACTACCAACTGAGCCATATCGTTTCTATACATATGCATATGTATCTATAAAAAATATATTTCTATATAAGAATGTACAAGACATAATTCACTTAATAGTTTTATACATCGTGGAACTTCTATAACGAAAGCGTAAATTATTTTGCTAATATTATACATTACATTTCTCAAGCAGGAAGGAAAAACAATTAGCAACATAACATCTATTTAGTTTGGCAAAGTTAAGGATTGTTGATTTCTGTATGTTTATATATTATAGACCATGTTAATTATATTAGTATACAAGACTATTGGTCGCAAAAATATGTTCTTACATTCTACGTTTAAATAGGCCGATGCACTTTGCGGGTCACCGATTCCGTTAGAAACTTCGCAGAGATACTGCCCGGAGTCATCTGCAGCAACTGGATTGATGACTAGCGCCCCGTCTCTACGGATGGTGACTCTTGTTTCTAAGGCTGCTACCTCAGCGACAGGCGCACCTTCACGGAACCATTTCACCGTCACGTTACCAGGTAAAGCTTTAGCTTCGCACGAAAACTGCACTTTTTCTCCCTCTAGTTTGGTTTGATTGGTCGGTGGCATCTGTAAGAGTTGCTACATTATTTAACAAACTAATTCTGTCTCTTTTAACTCTAAGTAAAATGCCTTACTTATTCGTTTGAGTGTCGTGATAATAAAGTGTATATAGCGCCTTCGTCAAACAGCGAGTTTAAAAACTCAATTTGTTTTACAAGTCGTAGATTTCGATTGATTATCGATTGATTCGATTCATTATCGCTTGGCAATACGTTACGTTTATTAAATACTTTAGCAGCAAAGATTTGTAAAAACACATTTGATGAAATCTAATTAGTGCATCGCCATATATGAAATAATTTTGCATAATTTCCGCATCTTAACAAATTTAAATTAACATAGGAACATACTCGCTACATTAAGAAAAATATTCAGAGAATATCTGAACGTGGAAAATTGTTCTCATATTTCATAACCCAGAGAGAAGATATAGAATTGTTGATTTCTTGGATTTTGAAATTGCCAATATGTCATTGCTGTCGTGGTGGGTTTGTCTGTAACTTCCCTCAGGATGATACTTTTGCAAGGTAATAAATGCAATTTTTATGGCATTATTTATTTATTATTATTGCCAATTGCTTAATTACACTGAATGGGAACTAATGGATATCAAGGATGTAAATTATTAAAATACGTTATTTTATCAGCCTCGTTGGATTTTATAGCTCTTTGTAGCAATTCATTGCTGTCATAGTTATTTATATTGTCATCGTGTTCTTCTAAACATATGCGTATTATTTTATTATTCACTGATAAAAATTGATTCCATTTATAACAGTTATAGACGAAGTGAATTTTAAAAGAACCTTTACGAAGGAAATTCAATATATTCTTAATTTTTTTTTTTCAACTATAATCGAAATGACAAATAAAATCCAGACCTAAATTATATCTTTATAAATAACTCCAATAAATTTTCACCAATAGATGTTGAAAAGCTATCGAAAAGAATACTTTACAGGTACACTTGCCGCGAGATATAATTTTATATAATCTTTTGTCAATATAAGATAATGACATTACGTTACGTACATTACATATGTATAGAGTACCAGGGATATTATGTATTTCCATAACCGTAATTAAAGTTATCAGGATAAAAATATCCGTGACCGTATTCGTATTCTATGTTGATGTTTCGAAAAAAATCTTATAAGGATAATGTCGGTTAGAATAACAAAAATGACTTGAAAGTTAACAAAAAATCATAATAGTAAACAGTATTCTATTTATAAATATAATCTTTTGCAAAATATATTAGCTAAAACTTTAATTACGTCAATTATCGGATATATGATATAATACCATATACGTATCGGTAACCAAATCTATTAAATACTCTTTGAGATATATTTACACATCAATATACGCAATACATTACATATACCAAAATCGCATATTCGTAACATCATTAATCAAACTTTTAAATGAACATGCGGCAGTCATAATGTATTTAGAATATGTTCACTCACAGTGATGACTGCTCCACCAGCGATGATGACTCTTGCTGTATGCGAGACTTGCCCTTCTCCGTTGCGCGCGATGCAAGTATAATCACCGATGTCCTCGTGTCGGATGTTGCTAATGCGGAGCTCAGTGCCATCGTTGAAAATACCCACTGTACCAGAAGGTTCAACAGGGTTCGCGTCTTTATACCACAGGATTTCGGGTGTGGGCGTACCTTCCGCCTGACAGTTGAGGATTATTGCATCACCTGGAATTTCTAACTACTTATTCTTCTGTCTCTCTATGGCCTGGTAAAACGCTTAATTCGGTAAGTTTAAAGATTAGATTTCACTCTGCTGAATTATTAAGAATTATAGGTATAACTAGAATTTTCTTCGATAACAAAGGGATACAGATTGAAAATCTATTCTAATGAAGTATTTCTAGATGCGTATGTCTATTCTAATACGTAAAATGTGTTTTCCGTAAATGGATGACATATAAAGTAATTAGTTGCTTGACAATTACACTTCTATAAACATGTGATTTTTTTTTCATTTGGTTTGTGGAACAGTCAAGTTAGTTTATAATTTTTGGGATGCAGTACATTTATTTATGCATATTCATAATGACGTTCTAAGGTTAACACCTATGTAGCAAAATTAAATCAATTAATTTTAAAGAAAGTTTACCTAAATTAACGTATATAATGTCTTCCGGTGTGATGGAGAAGCGTGGTGGCGCGTGCACGTCCAGATGGAACCATGTACCGTTTTTGTGCTGGTTCGGTGAACGGTTAAGGAATACGACCTTACACTCATACCAACCCTGGTAGGAATAACCGTTAGTGAGATAATTATAAATTACATAAATAAACATCTCTCTTAAAAAATATTTATAAAACAAATCTTTCAAATAATGTTTGTAGGGCTAAAAATTATACAGAGGAAAGATTTGTATTTTGTGTTTTGGTTTGTAACGAATAGACTCAAGAACTACTTAACCTATTTCAACAATTCTTTAACCATTGAAATGCTACATTAGCCCTGAGTAACATAGGGTATATAATTTTTTTTTTTTATGAAAATAATTAATATAATTTTAGTGGCACGCGATCGGAGTCACAGACACAGCTTGTGCTTAATATAATATATAAATCATTTCTATAGTAATTTTCAGTTTTGGCATAATTTTCCTTAGTATCTGTGGTTTGTGAGGACTCTTATTCATAAACCTAGAATGGTAGATGCTGGCATCTGTTTCACACCGTCTACAGACGTCAACATGGGTTTTAATTGACACCTTTAATAACATTTTAACAATTAGCATCCAGCATTCTGAAACATTTAAATCTTCTTAAAATCAACAAGAAAATTAAGACCTGTGGTGAGCATAATACAATGAAGGCCCTAGTTTAAGTTTAGTTGTATTCTACTTTTACTGGAATATAGTAAATTATATTTGTGCTTGATACCTGATCTGATTCACGTATGTTGGTAAGATTGAGGCTAGCTGCTCCGTATGGTGAGTCTGGGGCGACTCGGGACACTCTGCCCTCATACCCTTCCCCGCTATGAGTCGGATAGCTTTCGTACCAGATGTAGATTGGGATGTCCTGTCCCTACGCACCGACAAAATACCTGTTATTATACATGTCAACATCGGCGCGTACTCTAACAACTAAGAGATATCTAAGTCCATTCGTGTAGGACTTTGTAATTGACTAAACTACTATACATTTTTAACTCTGTCCCTGACATTAGTAGTTTTGCGATGTCGAGTATATGGAGACAGAATCACATTAAGTACATACATCTTGTTACCGATTGTCTTGATGAAAATTTTAATATGTTATAATAATAATAATACTCTAATGTTTAATTAAAGAAGTGTTTATTTTTTATAACGACAATCTTGCCACAAAATATAATGTACCTATGACTACTTACATAAATTTAATTTAATAGGGCATGCAAAATTATAAAGGTAAATTTGAATAATCGTGTTATTCAAACCTATGTATTACGTCGAGCATAATTAACTGAAGTAAAAGTATGCTAGAAATATTAATAAACCTCAAGCGTACACATAAATTAATATGCAGAAATTATTCATAGATGCATTGAATTATCTTACCCGTAAAATACCTGTAATGTTCTTTTATTATATGTATTACCCATTTCAAAAATGAAACGCACACATATTGAAATAATGCAAAATAATATACTTTTGTTTTGTTTACGCCTCAGAATACTATAGCTGTAATTTCTTATTTAATTAGAATTATCACGACCCTATTGAAATATTTATTAAATTTTAGTTTTTAACTCTGTTAGAACTGTTATTAAGAACCGCTTTATGACTGATCAATTTACTGGTTAAAAAAGTTTTATTATTATTATATGATATTATAAGTGTATATTACATTATAATTTTTTTTAATGTTGGCCAAAACTCATATTTAAAATTATCTAAAGAGATTAGAATAAGATAAAAAAGCGAAAACAACTACGACATGCATATAAATAAAGCAAATATACAACATAATAATTAAAAGTTGACATGACATGACACAACCATTATGCTAAATACTTGAACAGTAATTACACGAACGAATCTACATGTTGGCGAGAGAGCGTGGGAGAGGCCCACAGCCACAGGAAGAGAGAAACAGACAGAACCGCCGCCAGTGCGCGAGGTAGTGAGGTGCGTGTGCCCCGGCTCAGCCGTGTAAGCAATAGTGCTGTCGATACTATCTCAGAAAATAATGTGCACCGAGTTAAAATAATAATGAGAAAAACATTATTGTAAATGTAAAGTGTATGTGTATGTTCGTTATCTAACGGGGGTCTGCTGCTCTCTCGGACTCGCTTTATAGGCCTTTGTAACTGTGGTGTAGTGAGTCGGACCGGTCGCGCGGACGACGAACGCAGATAGTACACGAGCCATAACGCAGAAGAGGCAGATAACACAAAAGGCGTGCGAGAGTCGCTCGCGGGGCGAGGGCAGTGAGGATTCGCCCTCGGCCCGCGGCGCTCGCGCTTTACCACTACCACGGAACAATACGAGGTGTCGTTGTCGAACACCACGAGATATACTTTACAGTCAGCGGGCGCGTCGCGGAGACGAGCCATCCTCTATTGAACAGAAATACACACACGGTAGATGAGCAGCGTTGTATTGTAAGAGTGGAGTGTGGGCCGTCGTACCGTTTCGCCTACCTTCTTCTCCCACTGCAACACGTACGGCACGGGGATGTCTTCGGGGAAGTCCACCTGACAGTTGAACACGACGCTTTCGCCGAGAATCGCCGTGATGTGCACAGCATCTTGATGATCTTGGTGGCAGGTTACTGTAAATATTAGTGGTGAAGTTTTGCTATTGAAATCTATTTTATATATAAAGAAACTGTGAAATTATGATATAGTTGTTACCTGGTAGGTAGACTAGCAGAAGGAGGAGTAAGCCGGCGGCGATGTGCGGCGGTTGCACGGCGCGCCAGCCCATGCCTGCGCTCCCATGTCACGGCCGCGCGCGGCGACTCATCTTTCATGCATCACCTATGAAAAATATATCATATAAATCTATTCGAAAATCGCTTAATTTTTTTTCTTTTCTGTGCCTATCATTGAATAATTAAATATCTGATATAATATAAGTGAGAGACAAACTCCGAGCAAATTCCGCGACTTGCGACACGACCCTATGTTTAATATGTAATTATGTTTATGATCCTATAACGTTTACGTTACAATCAGTAGATTTTGATCAACTTTCGATATGTATAGAGTGTTACCTAGACAATATTATTCATATCAGTATTAACACTACAGCAAAATAATATTATCAATAGCATTCAAACAAAGCGCGGACAAATACTTATTATAATTATGTAAATATGTAGACATATAATACAAATAAAGTTACATATTCATTTGTATTATTAGCACATCCTACGATGAAACATGCGAGGGTGGGTGGCCTTAAACTAACATCCGTCCTTGGACTATTTTCCTTAATCGACTGCCTCGTAATTGCATTGCATCACGACACCGGTATAATTGACCTGCACCCGTTGCCACCTCATTGCGGGCTGTACCTTAACCTGCTTCGATATGCTTAAGTATTCGGTAGATAAGTCTTTAAAAAGTCATTTTACGGCTCATTTCAAATAAATATGAAATACGATTATATTTCGAAAGAAAATTGTAAATACAGATAAAAGGCCAGTGCAAGGGTTTTACTCACCCTCTTGCAAGTACAAGTTATACGGCACAATTCAAGTTCATATACTAACATTAATTACAAATTTATACATTAAAATTTTTCGTGGCTATGTTAATATTTGTGTTTATTGTACACAAGCCTAGCTGGCCTATAAGAAAATCCGGCCCTGCCTACAACTCCCCCAAGTCCAAGATTTATAACTTAGTAGCACTGCACTAGTATCAGGGGTGGATTATAATTTCGTAAAATCAAATTGACGAGCCTAAAAAATCTTCTATTTGTTGAAATATTCCAATAGCAGTTTTCGATTATGGCTCAATTGGTAGAGTGTATTAGAAGAAATGTGAAAACTATCCCCGATTCCTTTCAACACGGGAGTTTGAAGTGTCACCGTGGTGTTCTTAGCGGGTAGTTTCTGGTGCTTGTCATTCGAAGAGTACCACATGCCATATACCCCTCTCGCCGTGGCCTGAGCACAGGTAATGCGATTACGCGTTGCGATGAGGAAGTCCATAAACAGAGTTTTGAATAGCACGTTAATAAAAAATAAAAAAGGTTCGCATTGTATACTAACCGTGTCGCCGTGTCAATGGACGTGAGTTCAAATTTCTCCTTTGAGCCTGAGCTTTCAGCGAGGGAAACATCATGATGAAACCACAGAATGGTGGTAAGACTTATTCTAACACTCACCTGGCTTGCTAACACCCTCAAGTTGTTAAAAATCTACCGTCAAATAGTTATATAGGTGTGAAGGTGGATGGATGTGGGACAAGAAGAAGGCCGAAAAAGGTATGGATGGGCTGTGTTAGATATAATCACATTGAAGCGATGATAGCTCAGTGGTGGTGTATACAGGTTCCGCGTCAAGGAACGTGAGTTCGAATCTACCTACAATGATCTTGAGCTTTCGGTGAAAAAAAATATCGTGAGGAAACCATATCATGGTGTTAGGGCTTTTTCTAATGCCCGCCTGACTAGCTACCACCCTCAAGTTGAAAATCTGCCGCCAAATACCATTAGGTGTGTTCCGGCAGTGGCACTTGAGGACCACTCCCTTCTACAAAACTCGGTAACGCACCTGCGATTCCTCTGGTGTTGTAGGTGTCCAAGGGCGGCGGTAATCACTTACCATCAGGTGACACGATTGCTCGTTTGCCCCATAAAAAAAAAGTATAATAAGCGTGAATACTGAGATGACGGCTAATAAAAATGAGTGGAAGAAGTAAACATGTTCTGCCGACTGTACCTAGGTGGGGTAGAGGCTATGAAAATAAAGAGATATGTTTTAAAATATAAAGCATCATGAGACGATGATTTTATATATTTAGTAATATGGGTGTAAATTCATGAAATATTCTTGAAAAAAGGATGCTCCTTCTTGAAATATACTCAAGAAATGAAAAAAAATACCATGATCATCACAAATAAAAATATTTTTTGTTTGTGAAGGAGTTTGGCGCCTCTTATTTAAAAGCGCCACCTGCAGCGCAGGCCCACTACCGCCGGCCCTGTTTAGATATATAATAACTGTTATCTGCGCGCTTCACTAAGATAAATAAATGAACCCTATATTCCAGGACATAATCGACTTTCACACCAAGTTATATTACATTCTGTCCAGTCGTTTAAGAGTGGTTGACCAAACGTACTTTCGTATATGTGATATATAGATTTCCCATTGAAATTTAAAAAATACTCACAACAAATTATATTACATTCTGCCCAGTCGTTTAAGCGTGGTTGACCAAACGTACTTTCGTATTTGTGATGTAGAAATCGCATTAAAATTTAAAAAATACATTATCTCCTTAACGGTAACCCCGTCTTTGTTTGCGTGAACTTGTATTATGCAACATATAATTTTAGGACCTTTTTTAAATTTCATAGACACGGTTTTAATTTGCTAAGTATAACTAACTGTAGATTATCATACATTTAAATCACGTATGTAAGCTGTCGCCTAAGTAATACTTATTTTTTTACGAAATATATGACAGTTTAATTTATGCATAACGAAACAGGTAGTGAAAAATAAAAATTAACAATCGAATATTTAAAAGCAACCATTGGAATGGTATTTGAACAATTCTTGCAACGTGTTATTACTGATTTGTAAAAGTGCTGAAAAAATATATTTAACACGACATTTTTTAGCTCCACAATGCTATAGAGATGATAAATAGTTTAGTTTTTCAGATAAGTTGTCACTTACAAACAGGCACATTTGTATTAGAATTTGTCAAGATCGTAATTTACAACAATGTTTTAACGTTTTTGCCCTTTCCTTTAGTTTTATGAGATAAAAAGCATTATTAGCGAAGAATATATAATCAATAGTGTTGGTTGTACCGTGTTAGATTTTAGTAAGTCTGTTCGAGAGTTTCAGTGTGATACACACGGTGACAGAGCAAAATATTTTTGGCCTATATACCGATAACAAAGTGCAACTCGATTACAGTAAAAAAAAATAATGTGGATTTGGCGCAAGAATTTTTTTTATACTTTAAAGGTTTAGCGTTATGGCCACAATCTTATCTGATGTTAAGTGACGATCTGGCCCAAAATGGTGAAAACGCTAAGCTTAGTGGAAAGACTGACTCTTAAGTGCAACTGCCGGAACACATCTATAGGTATTAAGCGTGAGATTTTTAAGTTGAATTATATTTTATTTCGAGCTTGGGTGGTAGCTAGCCAGGCGGGCATTAGAAAAACCCTACCAATATGCTATGGTTTCATCACGATGTTTACCTTCACCGATAGTTCAGGCTCATTCTAGGGTTCGAGTCCACTGACGCGGCGTCTGTCACACTACCTACTGAGTCCTCATCACTTCTTCACCAAAAGCTCAGGCTTATTCCAAGGATCGAAAACAATTCCATTAACGCGGCGTCCATACACACTACCAACTGAGACAAAATATAGTTTAATTTTTTTTTAATAAATCAACCTTCGTTAAGTCTATTAACAAAGTCGTTTCATATGTTAAATTGACTTTTTATTTAAATAAAAAAGTTAAAAACTAGAAGTGTATGTTTTATTATTATCTTTATCTTCAATTTAAAGGTTTATATGCTAGATTAGGTATAATTTCTAATTTTATATTATTTGGAACTGTTCTAACGTAAAAGAATAACAGTTTTTATACAACACGTGTCATTACAAATAATAAAAATACCAATAAAATGAATCTTAAGATATTTTCACATATTCATCGTGTCCTTTTTAATACGAACTACTGTCAAATTTGTTGTAGTTATACCGGAAATCTTTAGTAATTTTTTTTAAACTCGCTATAACTTGGACTTGGACTTGGAACTTGAATTCCATAATCTTTGTTATATTCATATTTTGATACATATATAAATATTTTGTATGGTAAAACGGAACAGCGGATTCTGTTTTGAACAATTTTTATATTAGAGGTTACTATAGTTATTAATATCTTGATATATTTATTTTTATATAGTTAGATTTTGTGGCTTTTAAATAGTGTTCGCTTATCAATACGTTTATGCTGATGAAATTTGTAAAATGCGTTCAAAAGGCATATTATTATAACATTTATTAAGTCCATTATGTTCAAATAAATTCAAATATTTGTATAAAAATTTATTATAAATTGTATAATTAAGCTAAAAAAATTAAATTTTTGGTCATTTCTAAATGTGGACATGATGGCATGTTCAGAGATGGGAACTTACTAAAAATTAATCTAATGGACGGCCTCTGAACACGCTGACTGTACTGTGCAACAAATTCACAATTTAAGGAAGACCAGACCACAAATAAAAATATCTCATCATTATGGAGGCACCATAATTCGAATTTTCTAATTTTAAATTCAAATTTCGATTATCATAATGAAATTTATGATAAAAAGTTTTAGTTATCAATTATTCGTATAACATTGATCAAGTTCATTAAATATATTTTTGCATCTTTCCTATTTTATTCAACCTTTATATTGTGTTTTAATTCAACGCACACGAGACACGCAAAGGATGACAATTAAGTTTATAATGGTTATGTTAAATTATGCACAATATATTTAAACCTCATCTAACCTAGATTGAACTAAAATGTCTTTTCTTCTGGAGAATGGTTCTAGTTAAGATTAGACAATGGATTGCTGATCAGCAAGATAGCCGTTTGTAGATGTTGCGGCAGCAGGACTAGCAGGCGTGCTATCGATTTTCATACCTTGTCGTCGCGACGTGTGAGACAACGGTGGTTATTGCGGATAGAGTAGTCGTGTTGGCTGGGGGGCAAGTGGTGCGTTCTCGTTGGGCGCGGGCGGGCTCCGTCATCTGTGGAGAGCGGTCATGGGCTCGGATATGTAGCGCGGAGAGGTGGCGCGTGCGAGACGTCTCGCGGCAAGCTGGCCACTGCCCGCCCGCGCCCTGCACGTATTGATCGGTGCGCGCGCAAGCCGCCGCCCTCGCACATGAATGGTCCCCGGTGAGGAGCTCACGTGCTCGCTTGCCCCTGCTCATTGTGACCTCCTAGCGGACTAGCGGTGCCTGTGATCGGCACCGCACCACGTTGATACAAATGCCCACTACACACTTTATTATAAATACGAATCAAATGTTTCCGATATAACTTGGAATTAATTAAAAAATTAGTTAATTAGAAAATAAAATGTTATTCTCACTCATAGAAAATCTCTAGCAATGCATGTTATGTGCTTACATTATATACAAACTTAATTTTACGACGCATATAATAATGAAGTCAATTTTAGAATCAAAATTAATTCATTCTTAATTTTTTCATTATCAGTAGATAAAAAGGTAAGACAAAACAGTTCAATAGGTACTTTTATCTGTTTGTTAAACAAGTTTCTCTCTTTACTAATAAATTTGGAAACAGTTTTATCTCATCTTTAAACAAAATTCTTAAAATTTTCAATAATTATTGCTGTCGAATTTTGAATAATGGGCTGATACTACTTATAAATAACATAGTAGTAAAACTGTTTCGACTATAGTTATAGGCGCAATATCTAAGGTACACTTTCTTCGTAACTTTCGAAATTGATATGAAGAATTAATACGGGTTAATTGTTTATTCTTCACTCAGTTTGAAAAATAAATATCGTGTTTGTGAAAAGTATACATTGTAATATTATTACCACCGTTTTAAAATTTAAAGCGGTTAATGTAATGGTGAACAGTGTTTATAAAGTTTCAGACAATACCTGTTTGCCTATATTATGAATACGTACAAGATTAAAATAAGAGTAGGGTAATTGCCGTAGCGTGAGAATCTGCAGTATGCGAGCATCACTAAATTTCTCTGTATTATAAATACACTTAATAATAAATTTAGCTCAATGATTATATGTAATAAAAATGAAGTTGGATGTGTTTAACTTCTTGATTTGATTACAAAAAATATTACTTAAAAAAAATTCAATGGAACAAATAACTTTGTTTTTATTAGTACAGTAAACACATTTCTTAGTTTTACATATATATAGAAACATAAAATCCTAAGCGTCTTATATAGAAAAACTTTGTTAATTAGCATTTGTAGTTGTTTAAAAGATAATCGGAAGTAGTTAAAAGGTGAATCGAATAAATCTACTGTCAGAATGAGATACGAACATTTTGCAAACCACGGATTCACCGAAAGGGTGCCGAGTACGTCGTGAAACCTAGACATTGTGGCAGAGAGAGAATAACTCGAGAGTGTCTGAGACTTGCGACTCCGGTATAGGTTTAAGCAGGCCTCCTTTGTTAACGCGCGTCAACACTCACCTTCACCGCTCGTGTTTCTCTTTGCCCAGTATTAATCATTGGCGATAATGATTTACAGCATTAACATCAAAACAGTGTCAATAGTAGACAAATATAAATATTACGTCCCTTCGGTAACTTTCCAGCCACGTTCGATGAATGCGACTCAAACGCCTCTCTAACACTAAACCTAAAGCTTTTTTTTTTCGAAAGGACATACGTTGTTAGCCGGAGGAGCTTTCACAGCTTGGCAGGGCTTTTTGGGAATAATGCTGAGGGAACTCAGCCCTGAGGCAGCGGGCGCACGGGTACCATAGTTACCGGCCTTTGGCATGGGCTGCTGCCGGAAAAGAATAAAATAAGGAATGGTAAGAACTGGCCTACTGGAGTAGGCCCTTACTTAAAATATTAGTTGAGGAGGCAACGAAATCGGTGGAGTGGATTGTACTGTGCAGAGCTTGTAGTGACCTAATTTGTTTGAAGGACGTCGTGTATACATTGCGAGCAACCGTTAAACTAGTACTCGCTAAGAAAACGGAAATGGTAAATAGCAAGAGTTGTAAAAAAAAGGCCGAAAACCACTGGCAGAACTTACAGAACCGTGTACTTAACGTGTGGGTGTGCACAGGTGGTATGCAATGTGATGGTGTACTTTCAGTGTTGTAGAGTGTTACTGTATCGCGCGAGCAGAGTCGCTGGAGGGCTCCTATCCGGAGGATCGAACCTAGGCTCGAGTGTCTGAAGACTGAGGTCACAGCGGGTTTGCGGGAGTGAAATTAACTGTTAGGCCTCGGCGGTGAGACCTGTGGTTACGCGGTCGTATACGCGAACACGGGCGGTTAGAAGATACGGCAGGGAGGAGCACGTTTCCCCTAATAATTTCGTCTATGGGATCGGTGAAACAGTTACGTGGCCGGCGCGAGAACCAAACGATTTGAGGATTTGCAATGTAGTTAAATGCTTATTTGGGGATTTCAATGAGCTCCTGCTTTTTCGAAAAAGGTTTTTTATGAGTGTGCGTATGTAGGCGTATATGAATGGGAGGTTCGTGACTTTATTAAGGTCTATGTTGCGAGCGTAAGGCGAGGCTTGGACCATTACACTTATGAATTTGTTCTGGAAAACTTGTAGTTTGTCCAGGTTAGCGATCGCTGCATGGGCAAAGACTGGACAGCTGTAAGTGAGAATGGGTCGGATGTATGTTTTATACACCGTAAGCTTACATCTGAGTAACGTTTTGCTTTTGGAGGAAGTACGATTACGTAGCAGGGCCGAGGCGTCGTTGGCCTTTTTGATTACGTAATCAATATGTTCGTTAAAACTAAGGAACGAAGGAGATCTTTAAGGAATCTGCCATTCCTATGCCTATGCCTATGCGTCATTTGAGGCACCGGGATCCGAAATCGAAGATGGCTTTTTGGACTCGATTGGTGAGAATAGCTCTGTTCCTATCTGAGCTATATATGACAGTGTCATCGGCGTAGAGGCCTACTTGGACGTTTTCGAGGTCTAAGGGAGTCCTTCGTACCAAACCCTATCGAAGGCTTTGGCGACATCAAAAATACTGCGAGAGTACGTCTGGGGAGGCGTAAGTCCGTGAAGTTAGAGACTACGTGTTCCGTGAGGCGGAGAATTTGATGGGTGCACGAGTGTTTTGGGCGGAAGTAGAATTGCTTGTCTGGGAAGAGATAGTTATCTTAGACGACGGTTTGGAGGCGTTTCAGAAGAATCCGCTCGTATACTTTGCCTAAGGTGTTAAGTAGGCTTATTGGACGGTAACTTTCTGGGAGGGAGGCTTTTTTACCTGGTTTCCGAATGCCTATTACGGTAGCCCTTTTCTAACCGGCTGGAAAGTGGCAATAAGATATGGCCACATTGAAGATGCAGACCAGAGGCGTTATGAGTTTGTCAGGGAGAAGCTTGAGGACTTCATTCCTGATTCCGTCATGGCCGGGGGCTTTCCTAGGCTTGAGTCCTTTGATAAATATGCGGACTTCGTCGGTGGTGACCGGGTCTAGAGATTCTGATGAAGGGGTCTCCTTTATTGAGTGTATTATTCAGTTGACCATTTCTCAGTATTCGGGATCTATATCCTAATATTCATGTGGATTGGGGGAGCATTGTTCCTCTAGAGTGTTAGCAAGGAGCTCTGGTTTATCTTTGCTCTCGAGAACTGCCTCTGTTTAATGGGGGTCCCGCTGAGCAGTAACTGATCTTCTGTTTGTGGACGAGCTCCCAAGAGACAAGGTGAGATGGCTTGAGATCCTTTAGAGAGCGAAATTCCGACATACGGGATCTTACATGTCTTTGTAGGCTACATAGTCGTACGTGGTTTTCCTCAGTCGGATAGACGTCGTGGGTACGACTCGCGGCGTTCTTCTCCGTGATCGGCCTCCGAATGTCGTCGGGAAGTATGAAGCGGCGATCGTTCGCTGCTTTTACCTCTTTCGAGGTGGCTTCGACAGCATTATGGAGGTGACTGACCAGGGAGTCGACCGCCAGATCGGCATCGGCCACCGATTATATCGCATTTGGGATCCTATCTAGCTCGGGAGAGCAGAGGTTGTTGGAGAGTTTTATGAGTCTAGGATAGTCGGCTACTTTGACAGGAGGGAGACTATTCTCATCGGGCTGGCCGAGAAGTAAAATTACTGGGTGGTGGTCTGAGTCGAGTTCGTGAACGACTTCTATGTGTCGTACCTGGAGCGCGATTCCTTTAAGAATAGCTATGTCTAGGACCAAGGGGCGGCAGTTTGGCGTGTAGTGTGTTCGCTCTGAAGGAGCGATGACGTCAAAGATGAGCTCATTTTCTAAGCGGAGTGAAGTACTACCGTTTCAGGTAGTGGTTGGGTTATTGTATAGAATGTGCCCGGAGTTTAGGTCACCGGCCACTATAACTGAGTCACCGAGTGTGAAGAGTACCTCCAGGTCTGATTGTAGGATGAACCCAAAGCCGCGTTGCACCTCGCTTTATACTAATCGGCGTTATAAACTACTTTCCTATAGCTATATTCTACCATATAGCACCCACCCTATAACTACATCCTTATATATATTTTATTTTATTACAAGCAAGCGGTATTTAGGTGTAGCTGTTGAATAATATCATAATATGCAGTTTACATAATGCGCTAGCTTAATTCATTGTTATGCGATAACTGTAAATTTTATGTGCACATCAAAATATCTTTCACGTAGTTTATAAATCTACTATAACTATGCTCGTCAAAGTTGTATCATTCCAAATTATATAGGTAAATTAAAATCGGCGGCAAGTTATTTTTTTTTTGTTTATAATGTACTTATTTGTAATATATAAGCATTTTAGTCTACGTTCAACGTATTTTCTTGCCCAGACTTTAACAAATAGTTCTGTGATAATTTTTTATCATGAGATCACAAATCTTAGTTAACAAGTAACATTTTATTGATTTGGTAACAACTACAAAATGTTAACTTACATTAATTGTGTATTTACCATTAAACGTGCCCAGAGGTTTAACTCACTAGTTAATTATTCTTTAGGTTCATCTTAAGGTCATTATAAATACTTTCAGTACTTCAGGGTAACCAACATTTTTATTTTTCTTCGACTCGATCACGCAGCCCGTCCGTGCAATAGGACGGTAAGTAATATGTAATGCAAGTAATAACTTTACTAATAAGAACCATAGAGTCATATTAGGTACTATATAACCTACATCAATAAATAGGCTATAAAATGTAACAAGAATTTTTAAAATCTGGCTGGTACCTCCAGAAATTAGGTCGTCTAAATAAACAAACAAATCTTGTTGGTATGTTTCCGTATATTTTTATTTCATTAATAAAACCATGTAATATTTGAGCTATTTATTTATGAGTTAATAAACTAGAATTTCTAAATAAAAATATTACATAACGATGTATATTTTCAAATAAGTAATTAGTAATATAAAAAAATCAAACACAATTTTCGAAATTGTGTACTGTGTACATTATAATAACTCTTTGTTTGGCAGACTGTAACATAGTTACATGAAAATAGGACCTATTATTCCATTATAGTGACTTATAAGTTTAAAGTAGAAAATACTGAAGTGTTATCGGAAAGATGTTGGTGTCGCGTCGGCATCAAAGCGCATCACTTCGTACAGAGTTCCTCGCTATGTGGCTTTCAGGAATATCGTATCGATAACTAGATTATTTCATTGCGCTCGAGTCGGGAGATGCAGCACTTTGTGGTTTTCGACTATTTTTTTAAAGCGTTGTATTTGAGTGGTTAATGTTACATTACATTATAATTACACAATACAAATACAATACATTATACAGTGATATTTTGTTATATGAAGTTTATCTTGAACATGTTAACAACGATTATGTAGTAGTCTTACTATTCTCATATTTATTTAAGAGGTACTGGCTCGAAGCTGTAGCTGTCAGAATATATATAGCGGTTTAATGCCTGATCTTCAATTTTAGGTCTGTGGCTAGACAGCCGGATAATAGAAATTACTACTATTTCATTATGTTTACAATAAACGATGGCTTGTAAGATGCGAACTTGTGTTAAATGGCACAGTGTTTAAACACTCTAATACTGAGGTATCATCGTGTGTTCAAAATATATTTATTAGTAACTATATCACTAAATATATTTGTACCTGACTTCCAATTTTTTTTAAATTTTTCCAATAATAGTATCCTATGTTACTTCTAATACCTCCAAGAATATGTGTACAAGGTTTCATGATGATCGGTTAAGTAGTTTTCGCGTGAAAGCGTAACAAACAAACTTACATTCACATTTATAATATTAGTAGGGATTTGTAATAATTCATAATTCTCTCCTCATACCGCTGCAGTATACGGTAAAATATGAATGTACCAAATTGAGCGCAAATATTCACAAGACCCTTATCTCTGTGTAATGAAATGAGTGGCGTGTACAAATTGCCCTCTATCTAGCGCCCTAACGTCTGCACTACCACTAACAATAGGTAATTGGCTAAAGCCACTCCTTCGAGTATATACAAAATTACTTAATATATGGCTATTAAGTTGAACTCGCCTAGAAGCATTATGATGTAAGTGACCGAAAAATTACGGCTCCGCAAAAGCAACTAAAATATAAACAAAATTGTAAATCTTATTATGATATACACATACATGCTGTTATATTAATAAATCCATTAAAAACGTGGTGTTAACGTTTTAATTTATATTCGTAGCAGGACATATTTTGTTATCTTCATATGATATTCTACTTACTGTATAAATACATAGTTTACTGGCGGTGTTTAATTTAATATAGTGCCAGGAGTAAGTACAGGGATTATCCCGCGTTATGGGTATAAATTCCAATACAAACGTTTATATAGTGTAACAGATTTGGTTGTGGTTACCGGATGCTCCCAGCTGCGACTGTCATCCGCCCGCTATGATTGATTAGTGCGGTAAACTCACCACTGGAACTGATATCTCCTATTTTAATACTTATCCAATTGAACTGATCTAAATTACATGAAATGTTTCATTATCCCTAACCATTTACTTTTGTGTTGATATATTTGTAGTTTTACTATCTTGTTAATCTTGATTTTGATAGATGAGTACACTTACAAATTGTGTTTAACGGTCTATGAAAATTTTATTAAGGTAATAAATTCTTGTTTAATCAATACAGTTATCTCTGATGTTAAACTAAGTGCAATAAAGTGGTAACATTAGTAAAATTAGAAAAATACAATACTATATAATATTTAACATGTTAACTTGTAGATCTAATAATTCATAACTGTTATATAAGTTGTACAGTGGTACGACAAAGTTATAGCACGGTATCTGATTATAAACTTACCATCCAAAACAGATGGCGGCCATTGAGAAATCGGCAATCCATCGATATGGTCACTATCATACTACAGTCCTACATTTACTTTGGCTGATCCCGGAAACCGACAAACTAAAAAAGTATAGTATTTGTGAGTGTGACTTCTTATCATGTGCACAATAAAAAGGTAAGGAGAAAATATAATTTCAATATCTTTCAAGTTCTTAGAAATTTATATGATAATGTATGTTACACTTATAAATAAAAAAAAATAGTCGAAATAATTATTTAAAACATAGGATAGAAATACATAAGCGTGCAATAACACAACATTACAAGTATGGTCGTTCTTTTAATTCAAGATCGGACTAGACTTTAATCGGTTCGCGATCTAAATTCCACTTTAAATGTGTGGAAGTTCCGACTGAAAGGATCTAAAGCTTGGAATTCGAGGAATACAATCAAAAGGTCTCAATCGAACGGTTGCGTTGGGTTGAGATAGAGACGCTTTAAAGTCTTTCGATACGCTTCAACTTTGTACTGAATTGTTGATATTTTCATATAAGTTGTTTAAAGTATTTGGACTTTTAGTAAAGTAGCCACCAGCAAGGTTTGTTCATATTTGTGAGTTGTGTTTTTGGAAGTTAATTAAAAAGCTGATGGTAAATGGTTACCGTCGCCTATGGACAGTCGCAACACTAGAGGTATTACAGCCATTTTGCTGACCTTGACGGAAAAGGCTCTCGATCACTATGTCGGAACACAAAGGCTCAAAACGAACCTCTATTTTGCGGCTCGGGCAGTAATCCTACCTCTAATCTGCGACGGATCAAGGATTATATGACTAACCATCATGACTAAAACCAAATGTGGAACCAACAATCGTCAGTGCTTCCTGGATTACTTGGAAGGGTGCACCGCATGCAGGAGAGATTGTCTTAGGTAAATCAGTCGGTATTCCATACCCCTTATACTTATAATTATTTAGCTTAAAATTAGATAATCACTGTCTTATATATCTAGATGAGATAATACTAGTGGAGGACACGTGACTTAGCCAATTTTTCGAAACAAAGTAACAATTCTTTAAGGTTATATTCAGCTTAAAAAGTTCGAAGGAGTCAAGTAAACCTGAATACTATAAAATTGGAGAAAATTCTTGCAAAGGTGCAAAATTATTGTTTACAGTTTTTATTATTCATAATAATAAAGCTAATCAATAGTTACTAAATATAAAAAAGGTTGATAAAAAGAGGAGAATAAGGTACTGAACTATCATGTCTTTACCTATTAATATATAGATCTTCTTTTTAAAACGTCATTTTCTATGAAAGTTAAATAATATCCTTTAAATATAGTGCACTCTAAACAGTTTCATTTATGCACCAGTTGATATAACTACGAAATGTTGATTAGTGTTCAGGTGAAATTGTGAGCAATTTAAATAAACAAGTCCTTTGTTCGATTTTGTTTTATTGTCACGATCGACATTAAATATTTTATACATAAAAGATGATAAAAATTGATATTAAGGCTAAATAAATCAATCAATAGGTATTCGCACGTCACGTCGTAAATGGGTACTGTCAAACATGCAACGTAATCAACTCGCTCGCTTTTAATCATCGGGGGATGTAGTAGTTCAACATGAACAGTCCTCGCTCGATAAATACTAATGAACCAGATGGGCGTGTGGGGAGCACTTTTAAATTATCATAACATGAAATAAACTTCATTTAGTTTATTTTATATTTTTTAATAAATTTGCCTGGAGTATCGTTTAGAACATTACGTCAGGACATTTTTTTTAATTTGCATATTTAAATCTAGATATGATATTACTATGAAATTTCCTAGCTGTTTCGTTTTAGTAAGACCAGATTCCATATTAACTAATAATAGAATCAGACGTTTTCATCTGCTACCAAACCATTAGAGAAAATCTAATATATGTAGTATTGCATAATATTCATAAATTGAGTTAAAAACATACTAATATTATAAATGCGAAAGTGAGTTTGTTTGTTTGTTTGATACGCTTTCAGCCCTAAACTGCTGAATCGATTGTGACATTTTAACACAGAGATAGGTCGGACCCTGGATACGGAGATAGGCTCCTTTTTCTCGCAAAAACTTATAGGAAGTGAGGTAAACAAAGGGATTGTACATTGTACATTGTATTAAACTTTTTATTGCGTCATCCGATTTGTTTGACAAAATCAATAAAAACGCGAGCGAAGCCGCATATAAAATCTAGTATAATATAATTTGTTAATGCCCACTGTTATCGTAACAAATTAATGATTGAGTTTCACATTAGTTTTTCCACTTTAGTAAATGTATGAACAGAGCGAATTAAAATAAGTTTAAAGGCTCGATTAAGTGCCTTCTGCGCTTTCCACAAAACCCGGTGAAAAAGTCAAGGCTCATTGGGGCAATAACGTTAGTCATTACGAAAAAAAAATCGTGCTAAGATTGGTTTTATAAATGAAGTGCTATCTTCTATCAATGCAAAACGATTTGTTTGCGCATAACTACATACATAGTACGTTTACCACTGTCGTAGTAAGTAACATAAAAAGGGAATAAATTATGTCAGGTATTGCCTTAAATAAATATAATTTACAGTAAATCTTTCAGTTAGAAGAGAGTATTGTTATTGGTACATACCAGGAAATGAATGTTGCTACATAAAACACAATATTTTTTAAATTATATGTTTTTTGTTGTTAAAAAAAAATCACGTTATTATATAAGAATAACGGTGTTCTGGGAATTACGGTTTTCAATCTGTTAATGTATACAATAAATCGTTAGATAAAATAATACGTTTCTCCATATTATGCCATAAATATATCTATACGATAGCAGTAAAATTATCCAACACCGCCGACACCGTTATGTTTAAATTTGCATTTTATGTTTGATCTAATACAACTGCTTTTCGATGGTTTTGTTTGTCGTAATAATTGAAAGACGGGTGTTTTTGTAAATTATTTAGGAGTATTAAAATAGGAGATGACATTTTCTGTGAGAAACGTTTTATTTTTGAATTTAGAAACTGATATTATCTCAGATGCATACATCTGGAAAGAGTTGTAAAATGGGGAATTTTATATTTACGAATTTTATGAAATCAATTATATTACCCATTCAATCATTCGTAGTATAAAATATTCTATTATATAATACTATTCATGTAGTATATACATATATTTGTATCGAGTGACAATCGAGTCCATGCAAAAATTAAAAATAAAGACAACCGCAAAACCACCAGAAGGTAACCATTAGGGCGTCAATGAAGCGCTATAGCTTACTTTGTGTCAGCCAAGGAGACCACGAGTATCCTGTGCAAGCGCAAACCGAAGGAAATGAGCAGAACCACGTCAAAGCGGATGCTATCATGGCTATAAAAAAGAAAACAAGTCGTTAGCCACGCACAGGCTTTGTGTTCAAACTGCCATTGTAAAAGCCCTTCCTTTTAAAAAATAATATTCACCTTTTACTAAGGAGTTTTTACGTTATGTTTATACACATTAACACGATAAGTTTAAAATGAAATTTAAATGTAATGGCTTTAGAGATTTTATTTCTAATATATAATAGTACTACGTACATTCCATTATGTTTTTTTTTTTAATTATGAATTATTCATATTAATAATAAACATGACTTTGAAACCTTGGACTTCATAATTGAAAATAACTTCTTTGTATTTAGATCGCTCGAGAATTGGTTTAGTACTACACTTACAAAGAGTTATCTGAGTTTTTGGCGGGATCTTCATCTGTCATGTTGTGATTGTTATTTTTAGTTATATACTTAGTTATTTAGCCCTGTATTATGTAATATAGGCGGCATTTTACGTGATGTAGTATAGCTGAAGAGAATAAGTAAAGTGAATTTTAAATAATCTTTCGGAACATGATATATTAGTTCCCACAAAAACTCCCAAGGAGCTTCAACAAGAGAGTCGCCATCTTGTTGAATATAGTTTCATTTGTCCAAAATGCCTAAATCTTATCATTTGATAATGGCAGTAATACTCTCTAAAGAGGACTAAGTTGCCAAGTATAAAAAAGAAGAAGAAGAAGAGTAGTTATCTGTACCCATAATACTGGTATAAAGAGTTATGTAGTATATTCTGAAAACGAGTTCAATTCTAAATATTCTTTCAATACTAGTAACTAACATTATCACTGAGATATAGAACTATTTTTATTCTTATTAAAACTATTTACATAGTAAATAACGCGAAAGGAGAAACAGCCTGTTGCTAGTTTTACATAAAACTCAAAATAAAACGAAAAAAGACAAATATCAAAAAAGGACAGGCTGAAATAATATAGTGTCTCGTCCCTTTCGTTTATTATTGGTCACAACGTGCTAGGGAAAGTTGGAATAAAAATAGCGTTATAAAAAGTAATGATAAAATATCACTGTTTGATTTTTAATTTATCTACTAATATCTGCTGTTAGTTACCAAAATAGTTTAAGGTTTAAAGTTACTGTGTGCAATTAAATAGTTTTCATTAAAATTAATTGCGTTATGTTTGCGCCCTGGAACTATACCCAAATGAAACGGACATATAATATCTAACACTCAATTTAGGATGATTATGTACATAAATATTGTTGTATGTATATATGAGATTACTTTCGTGAGATTACTTTCATATATATTAAAAAACACCAGTATTTTTACTTTGGAATTTTCCAACGTCAGTTCATGCCGGTATTCAAATATGTAAACGATTCAAATAAATGAAACTTGTTTCAAAAGTATACGAACATATTTACACCAATAATCAAATCATGGCATGGGATGTTTATACTCGTTTCTTTACACATAGTTTGTCTGTTTTCTGTTCTCATCTATACAATTACATTTATAGGCTTTTAATTCGCATTACATCAAAGCGAATCGAGAGACTCTGTTAGATAGCATTCATGAAAAGTTTTGTAAATTAAATGAAAGTTAAGCAATGTTCATCCAAAGTAAACGAAAGTGTTTAAAATACATCACGATTTTTTAGTTATAGATAGTACAACATAGACAATACATAGGAAACAAATAGCTTGCAATTATTGATATTAAATATGTGTATATCAATATTAATATCACAATTAATTTGAACAGTTTATCTGGTTGAACGCGCTAATCTCAGGAAACACCATTCGGATTTTAAAAAATATTTTGATACTTGATAGAGCAAACATTGAGGAAGGTTTTAGGCTATGTTAAATATCGAGCTGCCACTAATAACAGTAAAGTTATTTAATAAAAGTCAAAAACGGGCAAAGATCAGTAATTAATTTTTAAATTCACGCGAACGAAGACGCGGCCACAGTTAGTATTTATATGTGTGTATTACATATTTTAAGAGGTAAAATTGATATAGCTGGATATGTTTGTAAGTGCAAAATAATGACGGACAGTTAAATAGTTACAGAGACCATAATACCCTTAGTATGTATTATAACAAATTAAAAAAGTTGTTTACCGATTGCTTGCATAGATGGCACTTTACGTTTTATAAACTAGCTATGCAAAATATGTTATACTGCCAATATATTACTGTAAAATCGTCAGCTTAATTTGCGATTAGCCGGCTCGGTCCGTGTAGATCTACGGATTATATGGGCCGAGGCTACTAACCTAACCAACTTCTTGGGCCTCTTTCGCGGAGTGGCAGGTCGACTCTCGAGTCAGGAAAAATTGAAACTCCGCACCATAAAAGTAACACAACTTCAAAATATACGTAGGTACAATCCTACCTACGAATTTTTGACATCCCACAAACCTTACCATAGCATTTGACAAAGCAATCTACTATTTTAAGAACCTTTCAAATCATAGTGCGTCTTAATAATCTGCAATTTCATTTAATAGTAAAAACAAATAAAGTAAAAACACTGTTACTGTACGAGAGCATTTCTCTCCGTTACCGTTTGTTAAATACTATACAAATCTTATTATATTATATTACTGTAACTAAGAAGAATAAATAATACGGTCTGAGTCATATTTCTTTGGATAATTTTCTAACGCGGTAAATATACTATTATGCTAAAATAGTGAAGATCATATTCCATATTCGGAGCATTTTAGGAACAACTTTGTACGATGTTCTTTTAAATTGTTCCGATAATTATACCTCATTTTTAATAATAATACCCCAAATTATAATAGACTTAAATAATTTATTTAGTGTTAAACATTTTATATAGTATGCATTTAGTTTTCTATTTAGTGACGCCAACATACAGTTTATATTTTAATAGTTAAATGTCTAGAGCAAAAGTTTTGTCAAACAACAGTTATTGATTTTAGCACATTCAGTTGTTTCAGACAGGGTCGTTTGTGGGCGCGAGTAGGCCTGCCTCCCTTGTCAGCTCCACTGCTAAGGACAAGGGGATACGGAGAGGCGGGGAGCGGGGTAGGTGAAGGCAGTAAAACGTCAGCCGTACCCGCCACACGTGAATATTTGATGGCTGAATCTCGCTGTGGCGCTACGAACGCAAGGGTATTCAGGTTATCAGCTGCTACTACGACAAAATCTACGAAGACATTCATCAACTCTACTGATTAGGGGCTAAGCTTTGAAATGAGTTACCAACGTAATCGTTACACGTTCATTTTCGTTTCAACTAATGAAGATGAGTAAATTAAACAATTTTAGTCTAGCAGCAAATAAGGCATATCCTTTCAAGCTACTGTGAAAATTCGATCAACAACTGAATAAATCAGAACCAATTTCATATTTACACAAGTTTGTTAAAGCTGTAAAAATGTATTTATTATATACCATAAAGTTTATTCTTACAAGTCTTTACGGACGTATTTATGAAACCCTCTTGAAGAAAATAGTGTCATGGCGATGGTATTTGAACAATTGATTCCTCGTTGGTCATGTAAGCTCTTCTATGTAAAATGAGTAAATTGTATTTTAAAAGGATTGAATCTTATTAAAATGGGTTTATTTATGATAAACATATATGTACAAAAAAAAACAACAGAGAATACATGTCTCCACACTTTAAAAGTATTATCATAGCCAACATTATTAATATTTATTATTGTTAAATGCTTCTATACAAAAATATTCAATCTCATGTAGTGAATAAATTAATAGATTCTTTTCCGTTTTCGTTATAGTGTCTACTCGTACATTAGATAAACACGCTAGCAATCTCCAATACTGCTCATGGTATTTCTTGTGGCTCTACGATATTTGTAGTATTGTATCATTTTCTTATGACACAGATAAGTAAATGCCATGGAGTATAAATATAGACCTGCATTTTTAATGTTTTACATTGTAAGTACCTGTTTTTCAGTAAGTCAGTGAGTTTTTGAGAATCAACTTTTAACGTGATAACGTGAAAATAATATAGTAACATTTAACGTCATTTATGTAAAATATTGGAATATTATGAAATAAATAAATGTATTATAGATATAACGAATAACTGTCTTGATAATATTAAAGTTACCGCAGTAATAATTCAGACTGCTAACGTATGTAAAAAGAATAGGATCTAAATGTGCAGTGTCACGTGATTTATACACACATGCGAAATGACTAATAACCAAAATATACCTTACACGATTGTCATAAAATATAAAATAAAAAATCTTTTTCATTAAAGTATAGCATTATGCAAACATGTCTTTAAAAAATAAACTGATCACCATAAGGAATAATGAGCAACATATTTAATACTAGCTGTTTCTGATTTCGTTCGCGTGGTTGTCGAAAACTAAAACGTGTCGCTTAGATAAGAGTACAACACTTTAAAATCATATTATCTAATATCTCTTGATAGAGTGAACCCATTGCTATGAAACAAAAACTAAGTAATACCTCTAGTTGCGTATAGTTGTTATGTATAAAGGTTATCTATATTAGTTTTGTATATTTCAGATGAGGCGTGCACAGACAAACAGATAAATAGACAAAAATGCTGGAAATGGGTTATGTTGGTTATCCTTTAAAACCCTAGCTATATTTTTGGAAATATTTTCGATATAAAAACGACATTTCTACAGATTTATTATATGTATAGATTATTTAAAGAATACATTAGCGATGTAAGCTAAATTATAATAATATTAATTAAATACACAAACGAATGAAATTTTATATTACGCTTGGTGGTAGAACATGACTATTGTATCAGTTTGGATTGAAACCATTCTACTCATCGTGGTCTTACGCTAAGGCCTTTGCGATACAGGCTACTCGATTTACACCCAAGAGGTTTTACGAGGCGACAAGACTCTGTATTCTAATAAGTCGTAATCATCAAACTCTTGACGTTCAAACTGTCACACTAACTCTTAGATTAAAACGTTTCGGTATCGGTTAGTTACACACTGCTGCGGAAAGGTTTGCATGACAGAGGCAACCGCTGATGGATTTCATCTCTACCAATAGTTATAATTTCTGAATGTATTGCGTTTTTTGACAGATATAATCTCCTTACTTTGCTATACTACAGAAAGACAGCTTTATCTTCTTATCCTGTTCCCAAGCCAGTTGGGATCGGCGGAATACGTTGAATTCTTCCATAAATCCCTGTCAGCTCACACACTCTAGCCATCTTTTCTTTGGTCTTCCTCTTCCTTCCCATCCTTCAACGTCCATAGGAGTAATCGAAAGACAGCTATACCGCAGAATAAATGTATTCGTTTTTTATAGTTTATAGAAATAGCGTTATAGGCACAGTGTCACCTGATGTTAAGTGACGATGTGGCCCAAGATGGTGGGCAAGCTAAGGCATCGGAAGGACTGGCTCTCAAGTTCAGCTGCCGTAACAAACTGACGGTTTGGCGACAGATCTTCGACTTGAGGGTGGTAGCTATCCACGCGGGCATTAGAAATAGCCCTTGCCACCATGCTATGGTTTCAGCGTTATGTTTTTTTATCTGAAACATCAAACTTATTGCAGGTAGATTCGAACTCACGTCCATTGACGCGGTAGCCGTACACATCGCCAACTGAGCTACCATCGCTTTAAAATATGTGTTTCGTATATCGTATATATGTATTATGCAGAAAATGATATATTAACATTATATTTAATCATACAATTATTTACTGGATCATGAATAAATAACTATAATAAACATTCTGAAAAATGTAAGTACATGTAGTGATCAACAGTTTTCTATAACTTTATTTCTTCTATGTAGATTTATATTATCATATTTATAGTGGTATTTATCTAGTAGTTAATCGTGAAAGAGTATTGTAATATTTTCATTCTATTTGTAATTCCTATATAAATAAACTATTCGTGTCGCAAATCGAAACTAATTACTTATTAGTAAGGAATAAATTAATTCTCGTAGGATGCGATGGCGGCGCCGCGCGCCGTGTCATCGTTGCGACATCCTCTCCCGTATATCCTCAATTGGCGCAGATCGTAATCAGATAGAGATTGCGAAGGAATGGAGAAGCGATACTACTAAAGATTATTCGATGTAATTTGTACTACGTAGAACTTTAGAAACCATACAGCAACGCCTACGGTTTTAGTTGTGTTTGAATTCATTCTTAGAAATTTTAAACCTTTCTTAATTTAAATTTGAGCAGTAGTGGGTTTACTAGAGGGCTGCGTAGGCTGGAGCCTAAAGCGACAGATTTTAGAGGCGGCAAATTTGGAGCATTTTCGTTTTATTTTTTAGACACTGAAATGATTCATATACCTTATACTACCACCAACGATACCACATATACCTAAATGTTGCTAGATAATATATTTCACCACTTAGAAACTAAATGTAAAGGTAGGTAGGGGCGGCAAAATTTGAATAACCTACGGGCGGCAAAAGTGTAAATCCGCCACTGGATTTGAGTAATCCTGGCTGCTGGATTTTTTGGGTAATCATTAAATCCATATTCTCTACTTTAGTCGAAACTTAGATTCTCTGTCGTACTATAAAGATAAAAGTAATTACCCATCAATTCATTTTTTCTGTCTTTACATTATTTGGTTATTATATGACGTTTTTTATTTCAACTTTCGAGGAGTGTGCAACTAGATGTATAAGTGTAGGTAAGTTCAAGTTTATTAAGAACCTCTCTAAAATTCTTTAAACATTATTCGTTATATTTCACAGTAGAAATACATAATTGCATATATATGCTTTTAATGGTTTATTGATTTCCTTAAGTTTACGTAATATAACTAAATATGAATAATGAAATGGTATTTACGGAGAATACCTTGACCTCGATTAGTTCTTCATTATTATGTTAATTTAAACAGCCAACGTTTTTGAATGTGAATGAGTTTTATTTTTATTTATTGTTAATATTGTACCACGAAATTGAACCGTATATGTATAAAACTGGAGTGTGTACGTTTGAACGCCTTAACCTAATGTACTACTAGGCCGATTTAAAAATCATTTAAGTCATAGATAAACCGTTTTTTGAGCAATACTATAGATTTTATAAATTCACGCTCCTACTGTCAGGAACGGAGAAATATATAAGTAATTAATCCAATAATCATAAAACATTCATTTATAATTAAAGCTTACTGTGTATGAATATCTGCGGGCCTCAGTTAGAATCGAAATAAAATTAAACTTTGATATTTTTAGCTTTGGTATAAAACCTAATTAAAAGTATTAATCACAATTGATATAAATAATCGAAGTACAGCATTTATTAAAAAAATATATCTAAAAGTTATGCCACAAGCATTTTCTATTACAAAAGTGTAGGATCGATAAAAAAGATTTGAAACAAAAATTTCAATTTTAAAAGTACTTCTGTAAATGACAAAAATGGCTGGACTACTGAATTCGGGAAAATATATAATTTACACTTAGTTAATCATAATAATACCGACGTTTATACTTCAAGTTAAAACTGGACAAATGAAGTAGATTTTCAAATGTACCTTAAGTGGAATATTTTCTATATAATACTAAGCGTAAAATGTACACATATGCGTTACATAGGACAAGTTACATAGATATACATACATAGAGTTACATAGGAGTTATTGTAGTCCAAAAGCTATAGTTTGTTTCGAGTTTTAGCTTAGCTAAGCAATTGATACAAGGATCTTATTAAAAATCATATACTTAGTAAGTGTAGACAAACAATTTAGTATTTGGTTGGTTATATTATGGAAATAAGTATTATGTATATTGTATACTTTGTTGTGGACAAAGTATTTAATTATATACTATTTTAAGTAGTTTTACTTGTGTTTCGAGTCTTTTATTGTGAAAATCATAAAGTTTGACTGCTGTTAAACCAATACAAAGAAAATCAACAGGCCTTATGGTGCATTGGTTGAAAATCTTGATATTGGACTAAAAGATTTCGGGTTTTATTGCTGAGATTAAGGTAACGAGCGTAATCGTCTGTTTTGTGTCGGCATACCCATTATATATGTATAGTATATAAGCTATGCAGGAAACATAATCAAGCTTTGTTTAGTTTTAAATTAAGGGGCATTCATGAAAACGTGTCTCTATATGAATATAGAGCTATAATAAATTGTAGCTGTACCTGCGACTTCATTCGAATTGAACTAAAATTATTTGATGTTGTAACCAGATGTTACTCTAATATACGCTTCATGATTTCTTTGGTGGCGTTTTATCATAAACGTTGTACTTCAGCAGTGATGAGAACATAAACAGGCTGGCAGACACTTTAAAAATTGATGTCTGTGTATTTTATTACTTATTCTATGTCATTTGCACTATTTTTTTTCACCTAAATCTAAAAAGTACAGACACGTTAAATTTACATTTTTATCATACCTATGTGTTGATAAGTTGTCAATACTGTGTCGTAGATCTTATTTATGATGCCTTCTAACTATATAGGTACATAAAACAGAAGTTTTATAATAATGACAATGTATAATCCATAGAACATGTTCACAGCGGTACTGACTTTATCTGAATGTCAGTGGTTCACCACACCCATCGTAGGAGGCACTAGCGCCTACGCAATAATACGCAACTAGATTCCCATAAGGCACTATGGCATTGTTTCATTATTAACATTTTCTATACGTGTGTGTCAAGCTCTTCGAATGATATCGCTCTAATGCCAATTTGAGTGTATATGTGATACATAAATTGTATGTGAAATTCAAATATCCTGAATATAAGAACACGTTGTGGTTAAATGGATGGTAGTGGCGACCGTTGGGCTATCTACGTGATATCTACAGGTTCGATTCTCAGCATATATGAAGGAATTTTTCATTTGCGTACATTAACATTGCCCAATAATCAGCTAATAAGGAACAAAAACATTGGTAATCAATTTGAAGGGTTTGAAGAACATTCTCCTTCTTTTTTCTAATGAAAAGATATATTTCTCATCTTTTCAGATTACCAATACTCCTAAGGTTAGCGTAGTGACTAATCTCATTCATTCTCTTCAAAAAAGGCCTTTTTCTAATAGTGGGAGTGGGGGGAAATTCGTTCTTAGTAAGTACCTACAGTTACAGTTATATTTCTAGTCAATAGGGTATACAGTTTTAGACATATCGTAATAAGTCATTAAGTTAAAGGTATTTCGCTTATATATGTATACAATTTAAATTATATCAAATACAATAATTGATGAACAAATACAAAAAATAAATTATATGTTTAGACGCTGACTATAATCTGAAGTCGTGTTAAGTGCCGAAAAGGTTCATGTTAGTGGCATGCTCAAGGAATTGGTAGCATAGATGCTAGAAATACACTCATAAATAAATGATATTCGGTGATAAATTTTCAACTTGGGGTAGTAACTAACTAAACGGGCATTTCGAAATATAAAATAAGATGGTACTACACACTCACAATATTTTTATTCGCTGAAAGGTCAGGCATATTATAGAATTCGAACCAACATATCCCTACGACAGTTTTGTTTTTAATGAACAGTTATTGAAACGGTATATCAGTTTTTAAATACTAATTTTAAGACTTCATTTTTTAATATTTGTATTTAGGATACCACATATGTTAGCTTTATCATTGGTCGCCTCTTTATTTTTAGCCTTATCGTTTATCTTCTCTATACTTTAAATGTCATATTGCAGGGGTTTCAATATTCACACGTTAGTTCAAAATAACTTCATGGATTTAAATTAATATTTACATTTGGTTATATTTAACTTTATAAATTCAAATTGTAATGAAGAGGTTTTATATTAATTGTTTTAATAATCTATTTCAAGTGTTAGCTTTTTCATTGGTCGCCTCTTTTTTTTAGCTTTATCATTGATCGTCTCTTTACTTTAAGTATCATATTACAAGGGTTTCAATATTCCCACGTTAGTTCAAAATAACTTTATAGATTCAAATTGATATTTATGTTTGGTTAAAAAGAACTTTATAAATTCAAAATAGTAATTACGGGATTTTCTATAAATTGTTTTAATAACCTATATCAAGCGTTAGCTTTATCATTAATCGCCTCTTTATAATAAATATGATATTACTGGGGTTTAAATATTTACACGTTTGATTAAATATAACTTTATGAATCGGAAATTGATATTTACATGTTTGGTTAAAAATAACTTTATAAATTCAAATTGTAATGACGAGATTTGATATAAATTGTTTTAATAATCATATTCACACTAGTTTGCTTTTAGCGCTTTTAGTTTCCGGTTGTGGCAATATAAATACGTGTCTTTTACCATACTGGGACAGATAACTCGGAGCTAAGGAACTAGCTAGTCTACTGGAAGATATAAAAAAAGTAATAATCAAGACTCATTGAAGTAAGAAGAGATTACTATAATATGGTTAATACAAAGACCACAATAAACACAAATGTCTCTAATTTCTTGTGTATTTATCAACAACATTAAAATGCAGTATGTAACTATACTGTATATATATAAATACTAGTCGTGCCTGTAAGTCGTTCGCATGGGACTAAAACTATTTAATCATTTTCCCGTTTTTGTAACTTTTTTTCAATACAGTTTCGCACCTATTGTTGATAGCCTAAAGCTTTCCTCGATATTTGTTCTGTCAGATATAAAAATAATTTTTGAAATCCGATTGGTAGTTACTAAGATTAGCGTGTTCAAACAAACATTTAATTCCGCTTAATAGTATTAATATAGATGTGTTAAATTTGTCAAAAATCTGAGAAATGAGTCTTAAGACATAGATAACATGTATGTATATAGCGAAATCTATTTAATGAACTTATCAGTGAGGTCGGCCAGTGTTAAAGTCGGTGATCACGCGCGGACCGGTCTGCGGTCAACGACCTTACTAGAGCTTACGTGCTTCTTATTCTATGATACTCCGCTATATTTGTGCAACTAGGTTTTTCAGTAGATAGCCTTATCCGGTAACTTGACTGACATGTTTTATTACCTGAATAAAAATAAAAACATTAACATCTTTTAACATGGTTTCTTTCATGTCCCGCTTGTGCTGTTGCTATAAACGTCTTTATATATTATACAACAAATTATGTTTAATATCTAATATTATTAAGTGAGCAAGTCTTTATATATACATAAATTTACATTTACATGTATATACAGAAATTTCGCGTATCTCGAAACCGGGTCTAACGATTTGGATTAAATTTTGTAGACAGATTTTTGTCCTTATAAGGTTTATTTTAAATTTATTATAAAATGTATTTACTTTCTCACTATCACTAGTTTTAGATATTTTTTTGATGAATTACCTGTTTATTCTAGTGTGCAGTTTTACTTATATGTTAAGTGACAATGTTGCATTAATGGTGGGAATGGTTTCCATGTGCAGCTGCTCAAACATTCCTATAAGTATTTATCGACAGAATTTCAATTTGAGTTCTTGTTAGATGGGAATAAGAAAATTAGGTTTTATCACGATGTATTCGTTCACCGAAAGCTCAGACTTATTGCAGTGATTCGAACTCACACCTATCGGCGCTAAATCCGTACAGGGTACCAGTGAGTCATCATTGCCTATATATTGTGTATGCAATAATGTTGATACACGTTTATAAAAGCATCATAATTACATTATTTTGGATAAATTGTGAAACAAAAACATCCTTCTGATTTTGAATAATGCCAAATTACTCGCATAATAGCTGAGAATTTTAATTCATTTTTCAAAATACAGTATTTTCTAATGTATATACAGATAACGAACTTTCACTCACTCATCACCAGATGTTCAAAACTATACACATGATATTTAGTATGAATATTCCCTTTACAACGTAGACACCCAATAATAGCTAGCTTTATAACCGCGGACACCAGTTAGTTTTTTAAAGCCTAAGTTTTTTAGTGTTTTATTAATCACAAAATATTTCTGTATTATCATATATAAGCCATAAATACTTATTGTTAGTAAACATCAGTTTAGTTATTCATGCATTCGTTTAAGTGTCTTCTATGTTATGAATATTAAAAGACATTAAGTATTTCGTCATAAAAAAACAGCAAAGCAATATCGTAAATTGTATAGTATTTTTGTAGCTATTATAAAAATAAGTTTTCCGTAATGTAACTTACTAGTTAGATGTTCTGTATTAACATAAAGGAGTAATCTATTCAAATATTTCTTTACAGTGTGACCCTTAAGGCTGCGCCTATCTTCATTCATCTCTCTGTTTCTTTTGTCTGGGGTTTTCCTTAAACATTTTATACAAAAATCACACCGCACCCCCGGTTTTGCTTTTAGTTGATGTATACAGATTGTCCTTCGTATCTACTATTTTGTCGTATAGCTGTATTTTTAAATATACTTGACTTGTTTTTGTTTTATTGATTCTTTCATCCCATAAACAAATAAAACAGGAAGTTTTAAAAGAATATATTTGTTACCAAAATGATTGTGGTTAAAACAATAATATAACGTTACATATAATATAATCTTCTTAAGATTAACTAAGAGAAAACACAAAAAACAAACAACTAAAAGTTTTTTTGATGAAAAAAAGCATATTTTTGTTAATTTATCCTTTACCGATATAAAATTGCTTTACTCGGTATTTACCCATAATGACGATTATCCAAAACCAATACCATTGAAATAGACAGTCGATACAGTATTTTTTATATATTTAATTTAAAATTTGACTATACCGACAAACAGTCTTTACAATTTATTTTTAGAGTTTGACCACAATTCATCTTTGAATTACAACGTAACCGATGCTTGTATGTTAAATTTAAAAACTAAACTAGTTTTCAAGAGTCGAACCCGAAATATACTGAGAGTTGCTAGGCAACAGGTTCTTAACGTTATGGTGATATTTTTAATATTAAAAAAATGTTTTATTCTCGTAACCATTATTTTTTCAGAATATGACCAAGTACGCAATATGCGAATACGCAATAATTTAGTCATCATTGCTTGAATTTTGTTATTGTAATTTAATAGGTTGTCAGAAAGGACTTCCTATTTTATAGTAAACGTTTCCTGCGGCTTCGTTCGCATTAATACTGATTTTTTCAAATAAATTGGATGAAGCAATAGAAAGTTTTACCCCACATGCACTATTTTTTTAAAGACTCCTATATCGTTTTCTGAATCCCTAACATCGTGTATGCAAAATTACATGATGATCTGTTAAGAAGTTAAAATTATTATTACCCATCCTACGCAAATAGCGTTTTTTATCTTTTTAACTTCAGTGTGATGCTAGTTTATAAAATGCCTTCAGAATTGAGCTGTCAAGTTATTCTGACAGAGCAGACTATCTGAGATTAGTGCACTCAAACAAACGAAAAACAAACTCATTCGTATTATTACTTAATTTTACCAGCGGCTCTGCTGCCGTTAATATTGATTTTGTCAACCAATTCTGGTTGTACATCGATACAGAAATAATTTTTCTATCAAATGGTATTGCATTATATATTTTAGGGATGTGGGTTAATATAAGTAGATATGAACTTTCGAAAACCCATGTTTACCTAATATCTATCAACTGACTAACTGCCAAATCTTAGCTTCATGAATACGATTTTTCTATATTACCTTTACAATCACATTCTACCATTTTAGGAGTAGTTTGACAAATAAATATGCATACCTTTACTATTAATTACAAATAGTTATTTTCTAAACTTTAAAGCAAATCGGATGACGCCGTAGAATCTTAAATACAAAGTATATCCACCTCTTTACCCTACTCCCTGTACATTTTTAACGAGAAAACGTAGGCTATCACTGTTTCCAGATTCCCATATATCTCTGAATTAAAATTCATCAAATCGATTCTGTGGTTTAGGCGTAAAAGCTTAACAAACAAACTCACTTTCGCATTAACAATATTAGTGAGGATACATTAAATGTTATGATAACATGTAAGCGTATTTAATGTAGATATTAATACAAACAAATGAAATTATCGGTGAGGTGCGACGGAACAGCTGCAGCGAGGAGACCCCGGCCGACAGCCGCGCCGCGGCATTGCGGACCCATATATCAGCTAGCACCTGTTTTATCTGCCAGTTTTTACCGCCACTGCCAAGAGCCCATCCGTGAGCGCACTGCAATGTAGGCTACGAACTTACTTTATAAATAAAACTCACTTAGTTCATTTAAGTATATACCATTAGAATATAATTTACACAATCAACTTTAACAATTGTGTTATGAGTTGGTAAGTTACGAGTTATCCTTCTGTATTATCTGACATACGTGTATGAATGTTTTATTCGAAATACTTTTAATATTACGTAAAACTGTTTTAAATAGGATAATAACTTTAAAAATAAATTTATTTAATGTTATTTTATACTCATGTTAAAAATAACTACATAATCTATGAACGCAAATTATAACCTTAAATAACATGTTTTTTACCCTTTGTTTTATGACAGCCCTTCTCAAATCGCCGAGATATTTTTGTAGTTAATAACGAAAGAATCGTTAGGAAAAACATTTCCGTAAATAACTAAAATTTAACTTACTCCATAAATTTTCTATTTACTCATATTCCGTTGAAACTACACGTTGCGTATCTAAGTCTATGAAACGTTCTATGCAATGATACATTATTTTCCCGTTACTTGTGACTGTGTAGTACACCTGTGTTTATCTAAAGAACGTGAAAATACTCAGAAAAGTTCAATATTTACAAGGGAAATTTGGTTTTTGTTAGCATAATAAGCAATACCATCGACACGTAATTTGGAAAAAGAAACCGATACAGTTACATAAAAGTAAGTTATTTATAATATTTTATTTCCCTTTCTTCTAACATAGATTGATCTTAATATTTGCGATGTTTTGTCGGCATGATTACAAAAAATCTGCACATATTGATTGTCTCCATATACACGTCATATATAATAGTGATAATAAAATTATGAGGAATTATTGTAACAAGTTCATTAAAGTTCATGTAACTTAAAATTTGCGTGTATCAGATTGTACACTTAACAAATGATAATAATTATTGATGTCCCATATAATTTTTAATAAAAAAAAACTTAAATATAATTCGGTTATAGTAATGATACTGTATACCTATTAGTAATCGTATACTAATGACCTATATATATTGTTACGCATAAGTAAATGTGATGGAAACACACACATGTGATTTAACTGAAATATTTCACTGCAATAATAACAATTATTAACAAATGATTCAAACACGCGCTACAGTTTCATTTACCTACATAAACAAGAGAAACACAATTAAAAACATATTTGTTTTGTTTACACGGAAGATTAAGTAACCATTATCCATAACGTACCCTTATTATAAGTAGGTCGCTCGGTGAGATCCGTGCAAGACACTGTGGGGGCGAGACGACACCAAATTGCCAACATAACGTCAACGATAAAGCACTCAGCCATGGAACCAATCTCTTTTACGGTTTAATCAGAACTCGCTCTACGTACCTAATATTGTTACAAAGAGGTACGTATTCCGCTTCAACGTATGAATTATACGGTGGTTGATTGGTTTTCATATGCTAATTATTTGAATGTCATACTTTTTTCTTACGTTAATTTAAGAGATTTTTTTATTTTTATGTACAAAATATATGCGGTATTTGTGTAATATAACATCGGTTATTTTATTTGTGAAAACGGGAAACAATATTAATTTCCTTTTTAATGATTCATGACAAGCATGACTTTTAACTGTACAATGTTATTCAATATTCATATGGTATGTTATACTTACATCTGTCAAGTGTGCATGTTGGAACAGCCTTACGATATTTATGTATTAAATAAATTAACTATTATATATTATGTATATCTTGCTATTAATATATTTGTAACTGAACATGTACAAAAAACATGTAAAGCTAAATTATCATTATTTGTCAATATAAATTATGTACATGTTGAAGATATTTTTGTAACGTATAAGTAAATTAACTGTTTTATTTACTCCAGAGAAATGTATTTTTTTAATAAACATAAAATAATATAAATGTTATGACTGGTTTATCGGTGATATAAGGTGTTGTTTTCAGAGAACGACGATTCAATTCCGAACTTTTGATGAAGGAAAACGTGTTGTTGTTGTAGGATTTATTCATTTTGATTAGTTTTGTGGCTCAGTATGAGTTAGCTCTACTATTAAGGCCAGATGGCGCGATTTTGAACCCGTCCCACAACTGGCATCTGTGTAATGAGCACAATTGTCAGTTATATGTCAGGAGTTTTTTTTTTGCGATTGGACATATGCTGTTAGCCTTCACAGCTTCACCAAACTTTGGGGTCGAGTACTAAGGCACTCAACCCGAGGCAACGAGCTCAAGAGAGCTATAAAGTGGCCAATCTTCGGCTTGGGCTGTTGGGCTTGGGACGCAAATAGAAACCGCGGTCCTGACCAATCCTAAATAGGATCCTATACTAAGCAGAAAACCTACTCAGCTACAACGCGGCTTAAAAACGTGAACTAACCTCCTAAACTAAGGGATTGAAAGACCAGCGGTTAAATAGCTGTGTGTATATATAGATTATCAGCTGGTTAGGTCAGGTTAGGTTAAAATATACTTTTGTAATTAAATGGACATGTGTGAAATTATTTTCCCTAAAACTAATCTCAAATGAATCGCGCCCTTAACTGAGACCAGTAATTACAATATGTTGCTAATTCATAGTTGGAATATCTCAAGTTATAGGTATACCACAGTTATCATAGTTAACTTAACAGTACAGATAGATATGGAGGTGGAAGATGTTTGTAGAGTGGCAGGACATGAAAATAATATCCGTCTAGATTGTGACTGCCACGCAGTATATATCATGTTAGAGAACGGAAGTGGTTTACGTCTATCTAGAGTCAAGCGAGATGATAAAGATGTGTAATATACTGGATTATGACCGCCACAAATATTTGTTTTATTTTTTATAGATTTAGCGTACGGTCATAGTTTCACTTGGTGTTTAATAACGATGTGAACCAAGATAGTGACACACCAAATTTAGTGGATGTTCTGGCTATCGAGTGCAACTGTGACAACACACCTATCAGTTTATGGCGACAAATTTAAACTTGAATGCCGTACTTAGCCAGGGGGAGTGTCGAACAACTATGCTATGGTTTTTATCACGATGTTTCTTTCACCAAAAGTTCAGGTTCGTTGCAGAGATTCGAACTCAAGTCCAATGTCGCAGCATTCACACACGATATAACAGCCATTATTGCTTAGCCAATACTAATCGTTGTATACCTAAGATTACATTTATATGTTTATTAGTACTGGTTTTTAAAGACAATATTTGCACTATGGAGCCTTTCGTACCACAAGGTAATTTACAAACATACAATAAACAACCATAAAATAACACTCAGACTCAGAATAATCATACGTGGATTACAAAAATAATTGTCTTGTGTGGGATATGAAGCCTCAGTAAAAAGCGTTGCTATGGTGGAGAAACGACGCGACTGCTTGAACCGTGTTATATATACATATATTGCATACCTCACACCGCGAAGCGGGTGAGGTAGTGCTCTACTCTCGACATGTCAAGATCAAGTAAGTTTTTGCTCTTAAACTCCCTCTACCACAACCAATTTGCTTTTATACGATAATGTGAGTAAATGTATTTCAAGAAAACACTTCAAATAATTTAGCCCATGTTAAAAAAAAAACAATTTTATAATGCTTCCTTGAAAAAAAAAATTGTATAAAAAAATTATGTAGTTATCCGGATTTATTTACACAAGTTGATCACGATAACTCCCGAAAAAATTTACGTATCGAGACCTGGTTTCGTTTATTATCTTTAGACCAGTTAGCTATTTAAAAGTAATAACCTAGTATTCGTAGTTTAATAATAAAATGTTTTTTGCAGGCCGCAGTTTTGATATTTATTACATATTTTAGGTATTGTCTGTTTTTATTATTATTATTTTTTATTTTTGAGGAAAAGGCAAAGGATACCGTAACTATGCAGCCGAGTCGAACGTTATTTCATAACATAGATGCTAATATAGTGCTTCAATGTGATAGAGACTCTACGTAAAACTATCTACGGAGTTTTATGGCCAGCAATAAATCATGATTGCTTAAAAAATATTGAATAATTAAAAAAAACAATAGTAAAGCTTGGTTTTTTCATAAAAATAAATGAATGGTATGAGGCGTGCACTCTTGGATTTTCCAAACTTTTTTGTTAATACTGTTATTAACATTACTTTTGCCAAAACTTTTACATATAATGCATGTTAGTTTCATATCTAATAGGTAAGTGGGTTGAATAGAATAATCAAGTTTGTCATTTAATTATACCATAATAATATTTTCAATTCTAGGAACAAATTGTCTGAAATAAATAGAACACTTATTAATAAAATGATATGTTTCATATATAATTATATATAAACCTAATTAGTAAGAAACAATTCACAGTTAATTAACGAATACCATCAATAACTCAATCGTAACGATCTGTGGTTAATTGTATGCCAATAAAATATACATTATCATTTTAACAACAAAATTGGAAAACACGATAGCGTAGAGGAATCTGATCAGAATGTCACCGACTTTACAAATTTTTATATAAATTTTTTACTCGTATTTGTAAGATAAAATAACTGTATTCTTGGACCTATTTCTGAACAGTCAATATCCTCATAAGACCAGAGGTGATATTGATGTATCAAATATCCATATATACAAATATATTTGTAAAGGTGAGGTACCTGACAGTAGGGTGAATGTTAGTAGGCAATAAATTAAGGATATCTTCCGTTATATGTATAATTTTACACAGGTGTTTTATTTATAATCTTGTAAGTAATGAAAAGTTTATGGTTTAGGTACATTTATTGTTCATAGGCTTTTGGTACTTAGTTGCTATAAAATAACTAGGTTATTTTAACTAATATAAATTACTGTAATCTCTTATTTATTTTATATTTTACATATATACATATTCTAAATCATACATTTTTATTAGGCTTATCGTTTAACCACAATCTGACCTGAAGTTTATTGACGACATGTCCTAAAATGTATTGGAAAATATCATGTTATGGTTTAATTACCATGATTTCTCTCACTTAAATAAAACGGAAATCACATTTTTTTAAATGATGGCTAACGCTTAGACGTTTATGCGAAGGAAAACATCGCATTGAAATCATAGCTTCATGGTAGGGCATTTTCCGATGCCTGTCTGGCTAACTACCGTCCTCATGTAGAAAATCTGTCACCAGGAATCTGTTGGTGTATTCCAACGGCTACACATAAAAGCAATTTTTTTCAAGAGGCTTAGCGTCTTACAGGCTTATAATAAAAAAAACTTTAAGTCTAGAACATTTTATATTTGTGAATATTAAAAATAACATATAAAACAAAACAAAAATAACAGTAAAATCTACACTTGCATTATGAAATGTCTCTGGTATAGGTGTGCCTTACGGCAAAGGCCTCCTCAATCTCTTTCCACTACTTTCTTTTTGCTTTACTCTTATCTAAAGGGGTCCTGTTAGAGGCTTAGCATGTTACTATCTGGGCTCACATGATCACTTATCAACAGTTGGGATTGTGATCGAAGAATTGAACCTACTTTGATAGTCGCTTTTGTTTATTTGTAACATGTTGGTTCTGTTAGTCCTTTAATATCTAATTCAGTTCTATAAGATAACTAGATAAAGAAAACAAACATTAGATTGGTTTATATATAATAATTCCGTGTCACGTTGTTTGTCCGTGAAAATTTCGTAAATAAATGACCGATTTTAAAGAACTTTTACACGATATGTGCAGTTATACAACTTAGACAATAGGATAGTTTAATCTCAATGAGTGCCCATAAGACAATAGGTGGCGTTATTTATTACTGAAAAGGGCAGATCGAGGACTTCCAGACTAGCTAGTGTATTATAGTGTTTGAATCAAATCGCTATGGCATTTCTTTTTCTTCTAATGTATAAACGAATGTACTTATGTCTTGCACCGGTAATGTTTTTAGTTTGGCACTTGGAACTGACACAGTGTGCAGCAATCATTCAGAAAGATGTTACGACATTAATAACTGTACACGAAGCTAATGACGGGGTCCAAGGCTCGTGTTGCAAGTGTTGCATGTAAGTATAAAGTACTTATTCTTTAAAATATACACAAGTTTTCTAACCTCGTTCTCTTTCTTAAAACGGTTGCTAATTTAATAGCTTATAATGTTAGATGTGTGATCGACAATTTAAAAAAAATAATTTCAAATAGACTTTTATTTTGTTATTGTGAATAGGAATATGATGTAGGTAATTGTTAGTTAACGGTGTTTTAAATTGAAATTTGTGTAATATTATAGTATCCTATAATAATATAATACCCATTCTTTAGTGATTACTTGATAAAATCATAATTAAATAAATAAATTGAATCATAACTAATTTATTGTAATATAGTAGCTGGCCCAGCATAACTGGTACTGCTCATTTCGATAGTTAATAACTTGAAGTAATGATGGCTCAGTTAGTAATGTGTACGGATGCCGCGTCAAGAGGCGTGAGTTCAAATCTCTGCAATGAGCTTGAGCATTCAGTGAACGAAAATATCGTGATGAAACCATAGCATGGTAGGAGACCTTCTTCTAATACCCTCCTTGCTAGCTACCACCCTCAAGTGGCAATTCTACTGCCTATGGGTATCAGTTCCACCACTAGGATTAGCGTGTTTATCATCTTGGGCCACATCATACAATTGAGATTGTGACTGTACGGTAAATGTATAACGAATGAAAAAGAATTAACTATTTTTAAATTTGCATATCAATCTTTTCCATAAAAGCCAAAAACATAAAAATAAAAACTTATTTGTGTCCTGTTGCCAATACTTTGGTTGAATTTATTATTAATGACGCTTATAATAATTATTAATTTATATAAGATATTCTTCAAATATTTCATTACTCGTTTGAAAAATAGTAACATAATAAATGTACGGCCAGCCCAGTGGTTAAAGCTCTCGTCTTAGTGTTTCCTCCATGCTGTGCTTCTAGTTTGAATCCAACACAGGATAGTTATGTGTCATACATTAATATATGTAGAGTGTGTGTTACTTTTTGTCCGTTAATTGTGTAGAAAATTCATCCTCGTAACATAAAACTTGATCTGTAGTGCAGCTATTATAATGTAACGTTTTCTATGAAACTTAATTTTAATACGATCATCTTTAACAAATAAAGGAGCCACTAAACTGTAGTTGACTATAATGTTATCATTGATTAAACTCCCTTAACGTTTCCGCTGGCTATTAACCTATTTGCGTGACCTGTGCTTGGCTCGGGCCAGGTTTGCGAGACGACTACCAAATGGCGAATATGTAAAAATCGAAACCTTAAAAGTTATATCGACTTCGACAGTAAAATTGTTTGCACACTGGTAAAGAAAAATATCTGCAAGCGATAATATTATTACGCTATTAAAGAATAATTTATAAAAACATTCGTTACTAGCTATTACTCGCGGCTCCGCTCGCGTTACTATTGATGTTATTAAACAATTCCTATTCCTATAAGTGTTTTGAGAAAAAAGGTGCCTATCCCCGTCTCCAGCGTCCCAACTATCTCTGTACCAAAATTCATCACAAACAGTTCAGCGGTGTAGGCGTGAAAGCGTAACAAACAACGAACTCACTTTCGCATTTATAATATTAATATGAAAGTAAGGATAAAGATAGTTATAGTAAAGATTATTACAATAAAGGCTCTATTTTAATTTGAAAGCTTTCACGAGCATACAACGTTGTATTTTACTAAATCGAGACCACATTACTCGATGTGTAATTCTAGCCACAATGCGGGTCACATTCAGGTATGAAATGGAGTATATCAAGTGTAGACGTAAGGTGATAGAAATCTGTAAACTCGACCACCAATCTAATGATATACCAGTCACAGTTTCGGATTGTTGTGCTTCAGAGTCAGCTGCCCAGTTATTGGCATGATAACGGCAACCCCCATTTAACTGTTCTTGGCATAACGCAATGAGCATCATTTTGCAGTTTTAAAGAAACACAAACTACAGGGTTACTTCCCAGATCAATAACAGTATTTATCATATGGATCTTTAAATACCACGGTAGAAGGCACTTGTACCTGGATGTTCCCGAAAGCAGACTAACTTATAGACGTGCTATGCTATCTACACTGTAGTTACATCAATTATAAAATTGTGAATAATATTTATAGAAAATGATCTACTTTATTAGCTTCATGATTAATTTCAGAATCTGTTCATCACAACTCCAGTAAATGGCTACCGCAACTACTATTTAGAAAACAGGTTTGAACGTAATTATAAATGTGTCCTTCTCCCACTGTAATATTTTAACACTTTAACGGAAATAATGAAGTTAATAAAATAAACAATGCAAATGTGAAAGAAAAAGAAACTAAGTATGAACATTATACAAAAGTTGAAATTGTGTTAATTGATGAGAAAATAAATTTTGCAACAAACGTAAATTGAAATAAGCGCAACAGTTGTGAAATAACTGAAAAGAATAGGTATTTCTTATTGAGTTGCTTAGTTGAGACAACAATTATAATGTTAATTAATGTATTCCCAAATTATATTCAGACGGCGTTGTATTCGGATACAATACAAAATTTTAACGAACAATTAAAGAATGCTAAAAATTACTGTTTCATAAATTAGCCCATCTATGGGTGTATTATAGTTTATAATACTTTCCTGTTTTTTTTATACAATTTTGTCAATGTCAAATGTAATAACAAGTTTTAGATTTTCATTTTTAAATATTCAGTGTACTGTAAAACAAAACACTATTTTCATGATAGCTCGAGAAAGTGACGGCACTGTAGCTAATATTAAGCACACTACAGTCCAAAAACAATAGGGACTATCGAGACAACGATAATCTATCGTCATTCACCACTGTCATTCCTGCCTGCGGTAGAACCAATTACAAAAATTCCATGGTAAAGTTTAAGGTTTAAAAGTAGCAATTGCGAGTAAGAAAACTTTCAAACAATGGGTGTATCCACATTTGTTTAAGACGATAATCTATATCAGCCTATACTTTAGTGGGAAGTGAGGTTTCATGTTTGTACTTCGTAGTGCACAAAGTAGGTTAGTTGTTTACGGCTTTCGGCGCGGCGCGGCCTGGCGACGCACGTCGTCACTTCGTAATAAAAATATAACATATTATTTATAACTTTGCACGGTTAAAGTTAGACGTTCCTATATTTGCAATATTTATATCATATAATATCAAGAATTATATAATCCGATTATCTGTATAACTTTTATCTTTTCAATTGCCCCCCAGATATTAATGTTGAACTTTTTTATTTATTTCATCAATGCTGGAATGATATTTAAGAGCTTTTAAGAATTATACCCAACGTATATTATAAATAATTTAATACACAGCTTTCAGCAGTTTCCTGTCAGTTCTTTTGAATAGGTCTCTATTTTCCCCATAGGCGACAAAGGCTGATTTTCATAAAATCCTTGTTAAGATATACATTTTTAATTTAGAAATATGATCAAAGATCTTTACCCCAAAACTTGTACCATATTAATAATGATTCTTGTCTAGGTTCCATTATCATTGTAGATATTTTGTCTATTAATTCACTGCAAACGAAAAGTGACGACTAATTTATGAATATTTCTCATATTTAGAAAATATAAGAATAGAGTTATGGTGCGCCGTTCGATAGCTTACAAACTTTTCCAATATATTTAACTGTTACATGGTTTTCCTACAAATACGTCTTGCAAATATTAGGTACATATTATGCTCCGATTAAGAGATATAACAAAAGGTTAATAGAATATTTTTCCCTTAATTACACTCTATATTATAATCAACAATAAAAAATAGATACCTAATACAATGTGTATAAAATATAAATTGATCTACAATGCAGATTGTTTTAAAGCTACTTTTAAATGGACTTCATTTAGGACGCTAAGTGTTATCAGAATGACTTTGTTGACTCCATTCATTGATAAAAGTACATACACATCGAGAGAACTAAGCAAAAATATTTTATCGTTTGTTAATTTATATGTTTTTTCTTTGTTTTGTCAGTCAGTAATTAGTAGATAACGGAGTTGTTTTTTTACTATATTATAATAATACAATTTATGTCTTCTTATCAAATTCTCATTATTACAGTTTGATTAACCAACTTTGCTTTGAGAGTTGTCCAAAGTATAAATAAATCAAACTACGTGTTACTAAATATTTATGTAATGTGGATAGTAATTGCTACTGTATTACCTATGAATAGTAAATTATTATATGCTCATAACTTACAAAGCAAATATCTCGATATGGAAACACTGAAAATAATATGAGGATTATTTTAAAAAACCTATGTTTTATACAATTTCTAGCTGACCTGGCAGACCTTATTCTGCCTTTTCGAGTAGTCAATCATATCGACTATAGCGACTATAGCGAAATTTTTATACATAATAAAGATATTTTTTAATCATTACTAGTCTAGTTAAGTTTTTTTTTATTATGTTTTTTACTACAAATACATGATTTGTATATGTATCATATGTTTTAATGAGTTATTATAAATAGACCCATAAATTTAATTAGAGTATATGCAATTCATTATTGCGTTGAATAAATTGTCTGATATCCAATAACGAGTACTAACACAAGTATGCATTTTCATAAATTTTGCGGTAGCACGTAATAAGAGGAGTTAATTAACCTGAAGTTTATCTGTAATCGGCGTGGCGGCATAAGTTGAGGCGGAACGAGCGCCTGGAGGATATGAGCAAACTCCACCAACGTCTAAACAATGATTTCGCAACCGTCAACTTTATCAGACCCCATATTGTTATTGTAATAAAAAAGTTTCGTTTCATCGTGTCTTATACTTCTCGAATGTTAGGATAATATACGGATTTATGTTTACTATACAGGTAATAAACATTTAAGTTTTTTTATGGCTATTCAAATTATAATAGAATACATGTTACGATGGTTTATTGAAGGATGAATTGGATGGATCATAATGGAATCAGAAAATAGTAGAGGCATATATTCTAATTCCCAACTCTACCACTAAAATCACCCCTCAAATTCAAGTTTGTCACCTAATACCTAGTTTTACTAGATAGTCGCACTTGAAAGCCTATCTTCACACTAGGCTATCGATAACGCTCATACAGCATCATAAAGGCAAATTCTAAACCTACAAGAGTGAAAAAAAACAACCTATTGATATGCACATTTGAATTGATATATAAGTTTGGTTAACTGGGACAAGTCAAATTCAAGTCAACGATATTAAAATTGTAGGTATCTCCTTAAAATAATATATATAACTGCATCAAATCAAACTATAAATTGATACTCCGAATAATTTTAATAATCTACAGCGAGTCGTAAAATTATTGCTGTAAAACGTCAAAAAAGATTAAAACTATATAATCTATGTCATTTGTTAATTTATGTTTGATCTTTGGAGGTTTTTCACACGATATGGACACGTCTTGTAGTAGTTTTTATTTTAATTAATTACGTTATTACAGGAGTATTTGGTATTATATGAAACATGTAAAGTAAAAAAAAATACGTTACTCATGTAAAATCCTTATATCTTAACCGTCTTGTTTAATAGTCTGCGCATACTATTTGGTTATTCGCATAACTAATACTTCAGTCCACTGATTCGTTCTGGAGCTCCACTATCACTGCCTCAGTATCGTAAGACACTTATTTATATTACCAAAGTCGGAAAACAAAAGCACTAAAAGTGAACTACTTGAAATAGATTATAAAAACAATTAAAAATCTTGTCAAAACAATTGAAATTTATAAAGTCATTTTTAACCAAACATGTCAATATTAATTTCAATCAATACAGTTATTTATAATCAAATGTGTAAATATTTAAACCCTTTTATATTATATTTAATATGAAGAGACGATCAACGATAAACTTAACATTTATAAAGAGAAATCAGCGATCAAGCTAACACTAATATTCTAGTAACATTCTACGAAACTATCTATCTCATTAATAAAGGAGCCACCATATCGTCTGAACTATGTTTTAAAATTATATTTCGCCTTTGAAACTGGCAAAACTACTTGCATATGCAAAATAATAATAAAAGAAAGATCTATGGCTGTTTAAAATAACTTTTAATAATGTATCTTCAAAAATTAAGTGTATATAGTCAATAAAAGATATCATATACTAATAAAGTCGAGGGGGGAATACCATTATTCTGGCATGGAGGATTGGCAATGGATAGCAAAGATATTGAAGTTAATTATAATACTTGATTATTACAAAAGGACTTGCTATGCCTTTGCCTGCGACTAAAAATTATTTAATACTTTTGCCCGTTTTTATAACTTTTTTCCATACAGCTTTGCTCCTATTGGTGGTAGTTTAATGTTAAAGAGTCTAAAACATTTCTCAATTATTGCTCTATCAAATACAAAAATAGTTTTTGAAATCCGAATGTTGGTGCCTACAATAAGAGCGTTCAAACAAACTTTTCCGCTTTATAATATTAATATAGATATGGTACCCAAAAATAGTTTAACGGTAAACCAGCTAAATTAATTAATTGTTAATTAAAAGTAAGCCCCAAGTTTGCACATTTGGAATAACACGTGTTCTTATTCGTTTGATTTCCAGTCCGTAAAATCTATCAGCCCTTACCTTCATTTACGATTTAGACATTTAACCCAAAGCCGTACTTGAAAGAAGATTAAAGACACTCTAACGCATATTCCGCTTAATATATTGGTTTTACTTTTCATTTTTAAAACATTTAAAGAAACTTGTCACTACTAATGAATTGAATGATCATTTTATTATGAATTATTTTCGTATCTAATATTACAACGAAGTAATTTTCTATATACATATACTCGCAAACTACCAATTTAATAATTAATAAATATTGTTTTTTCCAAGTTTATCTTAGTAGGTATTTTTTTCATTCCGGGCACAGCTTGATCGTCCAGATATAAGGCGTCGTCGCGTCAAACTACGTAAGTTTAAACCTCTGCAATGAGCTTGAGTCTTTGGTGAAGGAAACATCTAGGTAAGGCTTTTTCTAATACCCGCCTGGCTAGCTGTAGCTAGGGTTGTAGCCCTCAAGTTGAAAATCTGTCACCAAATGTGTGTGTGTTCCGGCAGTTACACTTGGGAGCCAGTACCTCCACAGCTTTAGCGTCTCCACCATCTTGAGCCACATCATTACTTAACATAAGGTGAGATTGTAGCCATAACGCTCATCGTTAATCCAATCAATTTAAGGGGATGAATATAATACAAATAGTAATTGGATTAATCAATATTTACAACTGTTAACAGTGTTACGTAAAAATATAATCAAAATTGACAAAAGCTGCTAATTAAAATGTCCCGCAAAGTTTTGAAGTTTAATTAGTATATTATGCGAGGCATGCGATCTATGAAGCAATGACAAAACGTAAAAAATATGTCTAGGCTTGTTGACGAGTAACGAATTATAAATGCCATGTCCACGATACATTTTATCCTAATATTTATAACGTATTGCTATCTATAAGAGTCATTGAACTGCGTTAGTATAGAAATAATTAACCTAGAATTTGAATCCTTCGTGGGTTTAGCGTGTCTACCGACTTGGAGCGTATCGTCACTTAAGATCAGGTGAGATTATGGCCATAACGCTAAGCCTTAAGTATATTAAAAAGATAGTTTTATGAAATAAAACTAGTTTAATATTTTATGTCAGGTATCATTTATACTATACAAAATTCTCTACAATTGTTTAAAATTATAAGCAGCATTCGATTTTCATTTATAATAATCTTTTTATAATACATTTTTTAGACACCTTTTACATCATTGTATCGGGAACTATAAATTAATTCTTAAAGGAATACACTTACTTATGCAATCTATACAGACATAATCTATAAATTGCATTCACAGTAAGTAGCATGAATAACTCGTTTATGTAATTTGTCATGTAAAATTTATTTGTAATGGAAAGTACTTGGTTTAGAAATATCTCTATAAACTGGGCAATATATATAAAGTTTGATGTATTTTACACATACATCTTTAATATATTATAAAGCGGAAAAGTTTGTTTGTTTGAGTGAAATAGCTAATTTTAGGAAATACCAGCCAAATTTCAAAAAAGTATTTGATAGAGCAATAAGTATTCAAATACATTTACATCTTCTATTCCTATATCTGTTTATCTCATACGTAACATTATTTCAGCTATGTATCTTTCACCACTTCTCAGGTCATGCCCATATCACGCCCACCTTTTCAACTTATTTCCCATACCTAGTTCTTCCTTTACTCATATCAAATATAATCTATTATAGTTACCTACATTATAAATCCATCTTCGCGTTCGTATTTTATTATCTGCTTTCCTCAGTTTCTTTCCTTACTCAATACTTAGATTCGTATACCACGAAAGAGTTAATACGTCTTTACATGTTCCGCCAAATTTTGCCGTTTATATATGAATCCGATACCAATTCATTCGACAAGCGTTTCTATTAGTATTATGTCTCAATCAACGTCACCGTAGTTTTCGATCAAAGAACCAAAAACTGCTAGATGGATGTCCGATGTCTCAGAACAAATGTTGTTTTTTTTTTACTAATTTTCAGTCTCACGTTCTCATTTTTTCCCCAGTTACCCGGCAAACATCATCTGAATCTCAACGAAAAAAATCACTAACGAATACCATACACCGAGTCGACTCTTACTCTATGTTCGATACTAATGAATTAAAAGCTTAATGCTTAATGCTGTTAGGAGCTAGCCTAGAGCCAAATTAATCGGTAAACCCAGCATTGCGCTCGATTTGTGTATTTGCTGTACTATACATGGAGCGAATAGATTGTGAGTTTTTATCAACCATTCTTTACTTTCATATCATCTTACGAATTTCTCCGTCATATGCCTTCTACAGACAAACAAATGGCCAGGGTAAGTTCGTCATAGAGTTAATGTGCTATGATCATGGCATCCATTGTCGCATGTCGAAATGTAATCCAGAATAGATACTAAGTCACCTAACATTTTTTTTATAGATTTAGCTTTATAGCTACAATCTCACCTGATGTTAAGTCACGATGTAGTCCAAGCTGGTGAACACGCTAAGCCTTGTAGATGGACTGGTTCTCAAGTGCAACTGCCGGAACACACTTATAGGTATTTGGCGGCAGATTTTTAACTTGAAGGTGGTAGTTAGCCAGGCGGTCATTAGAAAAGCCCTACCACCATGCTATAATTCCATCACAATGTTTCTCTTCATCGAAAGCTCAAACTTATTGCAGGGAATCGAACTCGCTACTACTATTGACGCTACTCCTAAGCTATCATCGCTTCTCCTCTGTTATTAGTATACTATTGCTCATTCCTCACAGATATATCGACACGACATTTTTATTTTTCTTTCCTTGCACAGCTTTACCTAACTTTATCCTCGCTTATTTCTTGCACTTATGTATAGTTCCTGATATATTCTTAAATTGCTCCAGTCGTTCATTAATTATTTAAATGTACCAAATAGAATATTAACACCTTTAGACCACACATTATGGCAGCTAATGACTTTGACCGTAAACTGATATCGTTATTATTCTAAAAAACCATACCGTACCGCTTACAGATAAAAAATAATAACTTAGGAAATCTAATTTAGTTTGACTAACACAGTTTGACTAAGTGACGGTGAAATACAGCAGGGGTTACTCGGAGAACCACATGAAATGTAAATTAATTTATACAAAAGTCATTTCCACAATGAAATACCACCAAAAATGAATTTACATTCAAGATATGATTATTCAAAATGAAAGTTTGTGTGCTTTTATGCATAATAGATCACGTTTGAAATTTCTCGACATTAACATTTAATATTCGTCCTTGAAAGAAAATATTATTGTCTAATATATAGACAGTATAGTTATGGAACGCTCGTTGGTTTTGTTTTTGGTTCTTGCTTGGTTATATACTCTATTATTACATTATTATTTATTCTTAAATGTAAAATATCGAATTGTCGACACCTTATTTTAATAATACATGATCTTATTACATTTCTACTATTGTATTTCATAATACCGAGAATAACAAAAGCAGAGTCGGTATCATCATCTAGTATGAGAGCTTATTTCATCTAGAAGGATAATCAAATCTGCAAAAAGACCGGAAATATTTCTAGCCTTTACGCAGTTAAATATGCATTCAAAATTTACCTGAACTGACTGTACCTGTACTGTGAAAAGTTGTGTGCTTTAATATTTTATCCAATATTGTATTTTATATTTTAATAAAGCCTTTTAATATTATACTCAGAATAATTAATTTACAAGTATATACAACATTTAAAAAAGTAATGGTTCCATAAAGTTTATATATAGCATTTGAAACTCGGTAAAACTTGTAGTATCTATACTACTATTATATTCCATTTTGATAACTATTTGCGACCTTTGCCACCATCTAATGAACACTGAAATTATAAATATGTAGTACTTGTTTTGATAGACTGTAATAATTTAAATAATTAAAATATCATACAGTTTGCAGAACGGTCACATTGAACTTCCTTAGTTGTAAAAACATTTTTTTGTAATGTGACTTCAAGCTTTCAAGTCCCAAAGATCGATTAGCAGTATATTTCTTTAAAAATATATATATATATATATATATTCTGAAACATATTTAGTAAATCTCGTACAAACAATTCCACAAGTAGGTACGTTGTTTCGTGAACAAATATTAATATCATAGAGTATCCAGCTCAAAGTTGGGCATTTGTTAGACGGTCGGAGATGAAGAATAGCTCAGCTGGAGTCTGTTTACTTCGGCTTATTGAGTGCAAACAGCGGCGTCCCAGGCTCCCGACGGCGCTGCGCTGCTCGGCAAGCGCTGGCAAACACTCAGTCTACGATATAGTACCGTACCGCGTCTTTGCTTTGGGAAATTACTAACGACTACTGTATTGGGTACATATCATATGAACTAAAGTTATATACATTTTTAATATGTTTGATCCCGACAGATGGCGAGATGAGAGTGCGATTCTACAATTGATATCTATGAGAGAGTGACTGTGCAAGTTCAGCGCTAACACAGACGTAGCGAAAATAAAAACAATTAATATAATAAACCGGCGCCGGCTCAATGTTTGTGGGAATAAGGAGTCAATTTCAATTTTTCATTGCTAAAAGGTTACTTATACATTACAGTTTTATCGAAATATTGTTTAACCGAAAGTCCACGCTTATTGAAAACTACATTGCGCCATCAACGTCACTTGTTTGAGTTAACAACACTGATATTATTTTAAAAACATACATAGGTATTTCACCTTACGTAATACAATATGAACTTAATAAGTATAATTTTTAAATTAATATTGTAAATATTCATAAAGTTTCATATGTTTACGAATTTTTTTCAAAAACTAACAATATAATAAATACATTTTATATTAATTAATGATAACTATAAAAACGATCGTTCGACCAGCGATGTTTGACGTAAAAAACTTATTAAGCACAGGTTTACGGCGGTATAACAATATTTCACATATTTTTCATGTATTATTATTTGAAGTAAAAAGTTTTATCTACATTACTATATTATTATAAAGCGGAAAACTTTGTTTTTTTGTTTGAACGCGCTAATCTTAGGATCTAGGTAGCAGTCGGATTTCAAAAATTCTTCTTGTATTTGATAGAGCAATGATTGTGAAAGTTTTTGGGCTATTTAAGATCACGCTGCCACCTATAGAAGCAAGCAAAATTTTAGTTCCACGCGAAGTCGCAGGCGCAGCTAGTATAGAATAAAATATTTATGTATAATATTATTTACTTCGGTACCTTTCTTGAAAATTATTATATTTTTGGTATATTAAATTTATCGTAATGATTTTTGTTGTCAGATTATTATATGAAGGTAATATATAATTTATCAATTTCAATTTAATAAATTAAAACGTACTGGCATTGTGTAACCGTTGCTAAATCAAGCCAAGTTTAATACCGTCAAGGTCAGGAATAGTTATGACAGTATACTCATGGGAGAGCCGAAAAAATATAGGCATGGACATGGTTACCGCGACAAGTGCTCTGCTGTGGCCGGGCGTCGAACTACGCCCGTCCAGCAGGTTTTGCTCGTCCAGACCACCGACTCGTTCGTCTCTGTCCACACCGCATCCGCGTGTTTATGTCAGTTGCAATAAGTAACGGTCACACCATCACTCGACCAAGCATTTATTATCTCAAATTAATTAAGATAAATTCTTTACACTCTTTGACACAGTTATGCCACAGACTTCATGTGAGTAAAATACAAGAAGACAATGGCCTCAGTTCTAAACAAGGTATTTATAATTTTAGAGAAGAATACAATACATATGCCAAATGCCAGGCAAAACTTAATAAGCTTATTAAGTTATTAAATATTGTATTCGTGTTTCGTGATTTTTTTCAACAATCGATAACGGCTGCGCGTTACGTTTGATACAAAACATCGCAAAGGACTACTACAAGTGAGATTTAACTTTCAAGATTTAATTACAACGTAGTATATTTAGCAGAATCAGGACAGTTATTCGGGATAAATAAATATAGTATACTAGCTGACCTGGCAGACCTTGTTCTACCTTTTCGAGTAGTCAACCACATCGACAACAGCTTTATGTATAGCGTTATAAGCTCTCGTCGAGATAATAAGTATACTATCTCTCAAGTTGGATCAAACTGCATAGAGTGTGCAAAATTTGATTTAAATCGGTTCAGTAGTTTAGGAGTTCATCGCGGACAAAGAACGTGACACGAAATATTATAGCATATAGTGAATAAAATTATTTAAAAAAATCATTGTTGCTAGAGTTTTTATATAAAGTCAAGAGGAGATCGTAAACAATATGTTATACATAAACACGTTCAAAATAACAAGAGGGTGTACGAAGGGGAAGTACTCGTAAGCAGAGACAGGGAGCCATATAGTATACACGATTGTGCAGACTGTCTCTGCGGCTTCTGCGGTTTACGTCCCACACGGGCACTTTCACCGATCCCCTGCTCATTAGCGATGCCACACGGACTCTTCTGTAAACACTTGGCGCCTACAAATGGCTCGTCTTGTTTCACCTTCCACGTAATGTACATTTACACGTATACGTGTTTGAGAACTATCTTTGCGAGAAATCGGCAAACAAATGTATGATTTTAACTTTCTTGTAGCCACCTTTTTAAATTTCAATTGTAATTTTAATGATGCGCTATAGCTTTTGGTTATAAAATAAATAAAAGGGCTATAAACTCGCAAACATATTTAAGTCCCGAAAGACAAGTCGTTTTCACTGTTACATGACCAGTCAATAGAAACAAAAATAAAATATAAAAGTGAAACCAAAACTATGATTTGCCAATTTTGAATCTTTTAACTACAACTTTATAAATGAGTAATTTTATAGTTGTTATTATTGTTTCCAATAGTTACCTTCTAGGTTCGTGGTAAAAGGACCAATTTATGATTGGCGAAGTAACAACAAACAATAATTTTAATAATATGCCGTTACAACGCTATGGGAAACTAATTGTGAGAGCGAGTTTGTAGGAGATACTCTAGTATTCATAATATGATTACATATTTGGTAGCATGAGGGCAATGTGACGAGATTGGGTCATAAGGCGTGGCGAATGTCGGCGCCGCGCCATGGGCAAATATATTTCGACCATAAACTAGCATTGCACAGTTAAATACAGTCCTTTGCAGTACTGAAGCCCCTATTAGATATTGCTGTACCGAGTGGTAACTGTGGAACTGCAAGTGACACACATAATATCAACATATTTATTGACTACTAGCTTTTACCCGCGGCTTCGCTCACATTGAAGCCATTAAATATATTTTTTTATCTTTCGAAAAAATACTTTTTTTTTTCAATAAAAAGTATCCTATGTTACTTTTAATACCTCCAAGAATATGTGTACAAGGTTTCATGATGAACGGCTAAGTTGTTTTCGCGTCAAAGCGTAACAAACAAACTTACATTCACATTTATAATGTTAGTAGGGATGAACATTTTGTAGCAGACAAGCAATCATATGTAAGGTCCTGGTAGTTGTCATTTGCATAGTGTTAGGGTTATTTCTAATATCCGCCAGACTATCTACAACCCTCAAGTTGAAAATCTACCCCCAAATAACTGTCGGCGTATTCCGTCATTTACACTCGAGAGTCTGTTCCTCAACTAGACTTAGAAAGTCCACCCATCTTAGGCCACTTAGTTACTTATCATCAGGTGAGATTGTGGCCATGACGCTAAGACTATTTACATAAATTAAAATGTTATATATTAAATAAAATAAATTGTGGATCTTATATTGAACCTAGTTTTCTATTATGCAATAGTAAATGTGTTTTATAAAGTTGTTCTATAGAAAGTCATAGTTATAGTGTATTAAATGTAATGTATTAAGTAACGCTACTAACCGCAATAGTATACTATGCTCCAGTTTATAACAAGTCGAAAGAGTAGAGTAATCGGATATACCAAATCATTTTATAATACCGGTAATATTAACGAATGTCGACGCAAAGAGCTCTCCGTCCTTGAGATGCGTCCGTTAAAAATGATTACATGTATCCAATCGATACATATTCGTGACAATTCGGTTGTGTGATATGATGCTGTGCTAAATAAATGGATATCCCGTAATAAATGGATTATTAATATTTCCATTACAATATTAAACTCGATGTCTCTACCATCAAAAATGTTATCCTTGTTTATTAAAATACTCTCTATTAAATATTTGTGCTTACTATAATTTTTATATTTTATTCAATTGATAAATTAAGACATATCATTTTTAGAATGCTATTTCAATGGGGTTAATTGTAATATACTTGTTTGCATTAAAATACAGAAATGTTTGTCTACATGGTTGGTCTATCGGGTAAAGGGGTTGACATACGACAGCCGCTGCGTCAAATGCTGTGGGTTCGAGTCCCGCGCAGAACAATTGTTTGTTTGATCGATAAATAATTGTTCTGAGTTTTATTGTTACTTTGTGTCCGTTAATTATGGGATTATAGTCCTTCACACTTGATATTGTCTAAATTACCTACACATGTAAATGTTACAATCTATATTAATATTATAAAGCGAGAATGTTTGTCTCTTTGCTTGTTTAAATGTGCCAATCTTCAAAACTGGCAATCGGATCTCAAAAATATTTAAATATTTAAAATATATTTGCTTATAAGTTGTATTTAATAGAGCAATTACCGAGCCAGGGTTTATGCTATTAAACATTATGCTACCACCAATAGGAGCAAAGCTGTATTGAAAAATTTACAAAAACGGGTAAAAATAGTGAAATCATTTTTTGTTCCACGCGAAGTCGAAAGCACTGCTGTTAAAGAAAATGTGGTAAAATCAAAGAATAGATACAACTATAATACCAAAAATATCTATGTTGTTAAGTTTATTTGAACATTAACTGAGTTTCTGTTTTGATTGAATACTAAAAGTTAAAATCTGGATAATAATTATACGCTATTTTATAGTATACTGTTTATTTTACAAGTAATCGTATCCCTTAGAGCTAATAACTATTTACTGCGTAAGTTACATAGTAAATGTATCTTTAGTAGATATATAAAACAAAAACCATTCCCCTCGGTATTCGATAAGTCGTGGGAACCGGCTTATACACACACTATTGCAATGAACACTCTTTTTCTCCGTCTTAAGGAATTACATATAACGCGTAGGTATAAAATATCATTTACAACAAAATAATTAAAGGATTTCTGTCATGCCATTTAGATTTACAATGTACTATTATTACCCGTACAAGTCTTATGCAACTGCGTATCGAGATACTTTATTCTTAATAAATTACGTCGAAAAACGTTTCGAAAATTTGGTCTTGTCTTTATTGCAATATTATTATTATGCTGATTAAATTACTATATAAACTTCAATAACTATGGTTATATTACAATACTTAATAGCAATACTCGTATTTATAGCTAATAAATGTCACGTAAACAAACCGCGTTAATAAGTGTGTTATATTTAAATGTATACCATTTACGAAATGACAGTAGAATAACAAATCTTTATTGTTAACCGTGTCACATACGCCATAGTTACGCGGAGCGCATATAAACTGAGGACCAACTGCGCATCGTTATTGACCATTCATTCAATACACATTCCGGGATAGAAAAAAATTATGATAAGTCTACTTTAATTTTATTACATAGTATGTTATTTCTCTAGCATTATCTTTACTCTTGAACCAAAATATGTCTAATAAAGTATAAAATCAATGAATTTTCGTATTAAATTTGGTTTTAATTTACGTTATAATATAATCATATATTATATATGCATCGAATAAAAAAATATATTAGTTAGGGCAATGTGAAAGGTCACAATATAATAATTCCGAAGATTATAAAATCGTTTTATTCGTAAAGCTTATAACAGTCTCGCTTAAGGTTGAAAAAGATGTAGTTTTTTATTAGATTTGTTTAATACTTCAGTTGGTCGTCTGGCACGTGCCAGATGCATATAAAGATAGAAAACTTAACGGTACATATTAAGGCAAACCTAACCTCTCAATCACACATAAGAAGGCAAAAGTTATTAACAGACTGTAATAGGTTTATTATAATTTAATATTTTGTACAGCATCTGTTGAGCTTACATTAAATTAGGGCATGACTAGCACAAAGGGGTTCTTATTGCTAAGTGTAATTTGTTCCGGACAACTTTTATATGGAAATGTTGCATAAAGAAAAACAGGGATAGTGCATATTTATTAAACGCAATATAGACACAAAAATCATATATAGTGAAAACGACTTATATATCACTACATATACGCAACAATAACAATATGTATAATATAAACTACATTATTTAAATTCGTAAATGTAGAAAAAATATGCATACATATTACGTGATTTGAGAGGGAGTACTTTCTGGGAGAGTTTTTAAATATTAAGTTAGTCTCACAGATATAAGCAAAAAATAAATCCTATTAAAAAAGAAATATTTGGTTACTGTGAAATCCAACCATTCTTCCAATGCGACGCAAGTGACGCGTCTTTAGACTTACGGCCTCCATGTATTATTGTGTCTTGTATGTAACTTACAACACTCCGAGCCGTCTCACGATAAATACCCTCCTAAAAAAATCTTATCAAATAACAGGATGCAAATACAAAAAACCGTACTATATACTTTGACGATTTAATAAAATATGATCTACATAAGAATAGTACCCACATATTTTTGTATAATGGTTCATAACTGGAGCGAAACGGTTCAAGGTAAATGTATTACTTCCTTTAAATATTTCTGAGCTGTTTTCCATTAATGTTGTTAATACCTTAACGAATTTTCGACGTAAACCTTATTTTATGAATCAACACTTCACTATAAAAAACCTGTTTCGTTCACAAGTTAACTGTGAACGAAGAATCTTACAACGAAATCTTCCTGTTTTTGTGTAAAAATAGAAAAGGAATTCCTGTTCCTAAGCTAATATTTAAAACTCTAGTACGGGTATAGTGTGAGTATCATTTGTAAACAGGATAGATAGAGGGATTTATTTGAGGTTCCCATACTTAACATGGTATGTTTAAAAGCTATTTAACATTATGTTTCAATGTAAAATAAGATATGTGTGTTATTATACTTTATATGTTTAGGTTACGGGCACAATTTCACCTAATGTTAATTAACTATGTGGCATAAGATGATGGAGAAGTTAAGCCTAGTGTGGAGGAACTGGGTCTTACAATATCTTACACCAATACATATTTGGGAGCATATTTTTAAGTTAAAGGTGTTAGTTAGGCAGGCAAGGATTAGAAAAAGCCCTAGTACTATGTTATGGTTTCATCATAATGTTTACCTTCACCGAAATCTCAGGCTTATTGCAGGGATTCGGACTTTCGTCTTAGCCGAGCCACCATTGCTTTTAATTCAAAATTGTTATTCTACTAAAATTCAAAATGTGATTGCATATTTCACGAGTTGATTTTACCAATTTTTCTATACTACAGTGAGACATGGTGGTTTTTTCTACTTTTTTCATTTATCCATAAGTACTCTGGAATGATAGAATATAAGCGAAAGCCAGTTACAATATTAATAAAAAAATACTTTAAATTAAATTGTTTGAATATTTGATCTTTAATAATAATTTATCATTGTATTGTTTTTTTTATTAACATCGTTATCAAAGAGTTAACTTGCTGACGGTATTGAGGTCTGTTTTTAAACATCAATCAAACCGTATATTATTTGTGTACCGAATGAATGAAGACAAGGACATAGTGACACGGTTTACAATGAAGTGATACAATGGCCGATATCCATCGCAGTGTACTGACGTGGGACATACCCGAACAGCGCCGTGACGCTCCCTCTCGTGACAACCATTGTGATTTGGGTAATGCAATGCCTGGCGCGCCTTTTGGCTAACCATGAATTTGAATAAACGTAAACTTGCAAATTTAAGTCTTATCATAGATTATTTATTAAACTGATTTTAGAGTAATTAGTTGCGGATTAAAAATTAATGATTAAAAAATTTAATGTAATTATATACGGTAGTAACTTTAAAAAAAAAATTTTGTCTGTCTGTCTGTTTGATCCGGCTAATCTCTGAAACGGCTAGACCGATTTAAACGAGCCTTTCACTGGCAGATAGCTGATGTGATAAGGAGTAACTTAGGGTACTTTTCATTTTAGAAACAAATTAGCGTATCGTAAAAATCATTGTTTTTAGTTCCATGCGAACGAAGTCGCGGACATAGCTAATATGCTAATATACTGTGTATTACTAGTGTTGATCTATTTTTAATTGATTGGACAGTAATTAACATTTTGAAATTTGCATAGGTATTTTATTTTATTAGTATTTAGCAGTATTTTATGTCTGAACTTACAGTTGTACGCTGTTTATTATATTATTGTTATTATAAAAACTATATATTTTTTCGTTACATGGGTTAGTAATAGTAAGTAAAGTGAAAATTAAGCAAGCATGATTACTACAATTAATTTCTTAAACCAGCCACATAGCCCCATTTTTGTTAAGCTTCTTTGATAGTCGAGCGCGTAGTCCCTTAGATAATTCTCTATCGCCCTACTTGCATTAATCCCCTATAATATTTGTGTCAAGACCGGTCGCTCGACATCCGCACAGGTGGCTAATTAATAAATCTTTAAAGTTTGTTCAAACGAGTCAGTACAAATCGAGAATTCTGGAAAGTTATATAAAATGGTATACGTCAAATGCAATACAAATTAATGTTGATAAAATATTTCTAATGAAATAGATGAAAGACTCATTCCGTTATATTTTACGGTAGTTATATACAAATATAACTATATGTATTTACAAATAATCGATTTAAATGACGTGCATTAAATCAAACAAATTTTAACAAAACATATACTGTTTGTTGTTGTATTTGCAGCTATGTGTCTATATTATACACAACTGTACTGCACTAATTATTGTAATAAAATTTTGAATCTAGATTACACATATTTAAGGCCTCATATTATGAAAAGTGCTAAAAATCAAAGTTCAGAACGATGTTTATATTTATTTAGTGCTACAATTTTTAGCATATAAGTAGTTAAGAGCGAAAAAAAAATAGACGCAATTCTGAGTTACGCATATAACCTCTGTTGTTTCATTAATTCTCAGTTCTCTATAATCTTAGTTTGTATTTACTTCGGAACTTATTTTATTTCTTATATGAAGTACTCGTTAATTAATAATACTAATAATTCATTATTTATTTTATGTTGTAATTGTGCAACAAAAGCTAGTTGAACGAATATACATGAACACACACATTTCACATACGAGCAAATTGAAAATCGGTTTAATTGATGATCCTTCTCTAGGCGTTTACTATTTGGAAGATAGATGTCCAAATGATCATAGCAAAAAACATTGTTTTATATTATAAAAGGTTTTTGTCATCTAAATTACATAAACCTTGAATGGCGTTATTCGTTAAGAAAGAATTTCAAAAGTAACAATGTACATTTCGTACTTTAGTTCTTGCAGGCGTCGTACACCGTGAGAAATTGAGAGCGAAGTTGAATAGATCTCTCTAGACTTGGAGTCGGCCGAAAAGAAAGTGATCTATCTATCTTACTTAATCCGTCGTATACCTGCTTGCGGGTCTGACATCACGTTTCGCAATTTTAGAACGCTGGAATGTGACTTTAAGAATTATTGTCATAACAAATAAGCTCTCCGCGTATAACAATATTACACAAAGGAACTCATTATATATATTAACCCATACATAGTAATGAATGATTTTTGAAGCGTTTACAGTTCGTTTCTGTATGTAGTAGTTATTTATCTATATTAATATTATAAAACGGAAAGGTTTGTTTGTTTGAACTCGTTAATCTAAGGAGTCGGATTTCAAAGATTCTTTTTGTATTTTATATAGCAATCATTAAGAAATGCTTTAGGTTATTTAACAAGACGCTGCCACCAATAGGAGAATAAAGCTGTATTGAAAAATTACAAAAACGGACAAAATCAATTAAACAAAATTTTAGTTCCACGTGTACGAAGTCGCGGTCACAGCTAGTTAGATACCTAAACTATCGAAGTATGGTAATAGAAATTTTATTTTATAAATAAACGTAATTATACACTTATATACTGTAACAGTAATATAATTGGTTGTTATCGAATAAAACTGTTTATCAAATAGTTGAAATTTACTGCTTTGTATAATGAAAAGAATATAGAATATATTCGTATTTCCATATTTAAGTAATGTATCCCTATGCTTGGAAATTTATTGGGTGCCATTAGTACTATGGCTGATTAGGTTTTCCAAAAATATTACATTTTTTTTAACAAAAATCAAATATGAAAATACTGTTATTAATAAAGAAACTTTAAGAAATTAAATTCATTATAGACATTATAATAATGATTACTTTTTATTGCGATGTAAAAAATAAGCAGTATTTTTTCGATAACACGTAGCAACGTTTTTTTTTTTTGGTTAATGTAGTGTATATATTTTTTTACACTTTATTTACCAATGTCCGCGACTTCGTTCGCATGGAACTAAAATATTCTCAAAATATTTGTTCGTTTTTGCAACTTTTTGCAATACAGCTTTGCTCCTACTGATGATAGCGTGTTGCTAAATAACTTAGAGCCTTCCTCAATTATTGTTCTATCAAATATAAAAATAATTTCTGAAATCCCACTAGTAGTTTCAAGAATTAAATTAGCGTGTTAATATAAACATTTAAACGTTCCCGCTTTACAATATTAATATAGATTAAAAAAGCATTTAAATAATTCTAATTAGTAATCATATAAGATAGTACTCAGTTGAAATTTAATTGCCTAGTACATTAATTTATTGTGATAATAAAGTCAGTCATAAATGTTTATTACCAACGATCGTTACAGACTGTATAACGATTGAAAAAAATAATTAATATACAAACAGTCATTCGATGAAGTTATAGCTAAAGTAAATAAATTATAATATTGCAGTGAATTAAAATACTGTAACTACGCAAATTATACAAGTATAATGTGCAATTATCAATCGCGGTAATCTAAAACTACACATTATAACAATAAAACTTACTGAATTACCACTAATTTAGTTCATTTAAAGACAAGCAAAAACTGAATACATTTATTTATTGTTTTTGTACTTAAACAATACATACTGGCAGGACTAGGTAAAAAGCAAAAAATTTGTTTGTTTAAAATACAATGTATGGGATATAATTTTAAAATTGAATTGAAACAAATGAACTTTTAATTGAAATAAATTAAAAAATGCCAAAAAGAAATGATCGATTATTGGAAAAAAATGTTGACGCTCATTAATATATTTTGTGTGAATAACTTACAATTTAAAATTTTGGTGAGGATTCGTTACTATATAGATTTCAAACATAATATTGTGATTAAATTAGAACTACCATTTAATCTTGTCTCACCATTTGTTTATTAAGAGATATCAATGTAATACCTATTATATTATTAATTACTCACCTTTCTGGCGCTGTGGTATTTCTTAGTTGGTACCCTATTCTCAAAAGTATCCCGGGATCCGCAGTAGTTAAAATTACCGCATTCCACTGTAGACGGGCGTGAGACCGGCGCAGCGGACAGAAATATGGATATTTGAACCGGACGCTGTACACTCAACAGCACACTTGCGGCTTTATTATCACATAAACAACTACTAACAAGCCCCGACAAGGTGGCCGGTGTGTAAAATCATTACGATTTCATTCAGTTTAATTGCGAACAGTGCGTAAGTTCGTTGAGCTAGGCAACAGGCTGAGCTAACGGAACACGAGTATTACTATGACGAAGACGCGCATGGGACTGTTTCTGTCACGACACTAGCGCCCCTACGCGCACGCGCGCACTACACCTACTAAACTGCTTACCAACGTCTCCACCGAATGCGACGGTTTCGGGTTCTGTACTCATTTACACATAAACCCACACAACAAATGTACAGTGCAATCCGACATGTTATCTCGGTATCGAAACGAACACGAAACGGGATACTTGGCAGACCAAATATTCGCTTGTAATTTGGCGAAATCATAACTTGAATAGAAAATAATAGTTTAACCCGCTTCCGAGACGTTCAAAACTACTTAATTGAGTCTAGGACTTGTTCAGGCAGTGGCAGCTCATAATGTGTTCTGATAGAGTAGTTATCCGCATAACTAAATTAAGTACACACGTACGTGCTCTTCAGAATAACTTTTAATACAACATGGGGAGACAGCCTTAGCTGTGTGTCAAGTCCTACGTACATATTACCTTCACATTATAATCCACGTCTATAACCCGAACCGTACTACATTCCTAGTTTCGCTTATGTATATATGCTTATGCTTGATGAGGTTGATAATTTTGCATATGAATAAAACTTATTTTTAATACATGCTTGATACGTTTTTCGGTTAACGATAAATAAATACAGTTTAGGAATAGCGGGAACAACAGAAGACTCAATATTTCCTGACGATCGCCTTCTCCATGCTGGGTAGCATCTGTATACACTCGTAAACTATGAATGGTGACGAGGCAAAAGAAGACACAGGACATGTTATTCTGTATGTAGAAGAAAATCCCGATTAAGGTGGGCACGAGCAATTTACTATCCTTAATTGTTCTTTGTTTTGTTAGTAGGATGTAGTACGTGTATACTTTCGAACAATGAATACAAAATAGATAGATACAGAAAGATGACTTGAATGTATTTACTACCCTGGGCTGTGGTCCACAATATACTATGCAAATATTTACATAGGACTTTTAATACAAAAATTAATGAGTGTCGTTTTCGTTCGTTGAATGATGCTGCCTTTCTGTTGTGTAAGCACCTATACCTATATATTTTGAGCCATGGTGCCTCAGAATGGTGAAACCATAGAATTGTGAAACGGCTTAACTTACAACACACAGCTTTGTTACTCTATGGGTGAAACCATAATGATAAATGCGGACAAAATGGAAAATAATACAGTACATAGTTAAAATTATAAATAATATAAACAATATCTACGGACGTGACATAACATGAGGAGGGGACGTGAGTTCGAATACCGGCAATGAGCTTGAGCTTTCGGTAAAGGGAAACATCGTCACGAAACTATAGCTGGGTAGTAAGGCTTTTTCTAATGCCCGCCTGGCTAGCTACCTCCCTCTAGTTGAAAGTCTGCCACCAAATGCCAATGGGTGTGTTCTGGCAGTTACACTTAAGAGCCAGTTCCTCAACAGGTTTAGCATGTCCACCAACTTGAGCCGTATCGTCACTTAAGATCAAGTGACATTATGGCAACAACGCATAACCTTAACTATAGAAAAGGGCTTTCTCTAATACCCACCTGGCTAGCTACCACCTTCAAGTTGAAAATCTGCCGCTAAATACCTATAGGTGTTTTCCGGCAGTTTCACTTGAGAACCAGTTCCTCCAGAGGTTTATAGCGTGTTCACCAGTTTGGGCCACATCGCCACTTAACATCAGGTGAAATTGTAGTTACAATGACCTTGTAGTTACCTATAGACTATAAAAAAGCAAAGGCACTGTTTACTTGTGTTTGTGCTTATTTTTTCTACAGATTTCGATAGAGGTTTCACTAATAGAAAAAACGAATAATGCAGAGCACTCTTTATGTAGTTAGAATTTTGTAAATGTTTGTATAAAATATTAAAAATTAATGAAATCATAATTATTAATTCATTAAATATTAATAATGATTGTATAAAACTTGTCCAATAACAAATAAATGATACACGCTAAATCTAGTGGAGAGACTGGCTTTGAAGTATAACTGTCGGAACACACTGATAGGTATGTTGTGACAGATTATCCACTGGAAGGTGGTAGCTAAACAGGTGGACATTAGCATTAGCCCTCCTACCTTGCTATGATTTCATCACGATATTTTCCTTTACTGAATGCTCAGGCGCATTGCATATGCATACTTAGTTACATGGCTCTATGTTGTATAATATGCGTGACTTTCTATGCGAAGTAGTTATGTTAAACCGCATAAGTGAAGTTAATTGTAAATAATGATGCGGGACATGATATATTAATTGCTTCAAAAGCTCACTGGAAAATTTTAAAATGAGAGTTTTAGATTTTAATTTAATTTTTTTCATTATACGACATTTTGATTATGAAATCATGTCCGACTTAGGTGTATATTCTCAGTACTTTTGTATTTTCCTTAAATAGGAAATAATTAGAACAATGAAGTCTATGGTAAATTTTTAACATCTGACTTGGCTTCATGGTGTAGATACTTTGCCTTTTCCATCACAATTGAAAGGAAAAAACTATACAAAAAAACGTCTATGGTCACTTTACATTTGGGAACTAGAGAGGTTAAAACAAAACTCATAATTTGTTTGTTTTTTTTTCTATTTACTTGTATATTTGTCAAACTCAGCTGTTTTATACATGATCAAACATAAACTTATTAAAATTATTGATCATAACAATAACAGTGACGTAAATAAATTAGTAGGTTTATGTTCAATTAAGAGCAAATTTATATAATAGTGATTATACTGTTGCAGAAAGTAGTACCTATAAAAATGTCGAAACAGAGTGTAATGTTTCACCCGATTATCAGTTCAATCCAAAGAATAGCTCTTTATGAAACAAAGGCAGTAAGTACTTAGTGTAAAAAGTTGCATATCAAAGCTTCAGACAAAATTTGGTTTGACTTTCAATAATATTAAATTATGAAATAATTTTGTATGATCTTGATACATTTTCTGTTGTCTGTAATGAAGGCGTTCCACACCATATGTATTAATTATATTAAGTATTAACATATACATATCCATTAGACATCATATCCAAATTATTATTATTTGTTTCTTCAAAATAAAGAAAAAATAAGAAAGTTTATAACTTTCAAAATATATACTCACACACAATATATTACATTAATTGTCAAAACAAAATAAAGCAAAAATCAATAAACTATTTCAGAGGTTTTATTTAATTGGATCTAACAATACAGAAACTAGATTCAGAGTGCTGAAAATTGATAGAACTGATCCCAGGGAACTCATTCTTGTTGATGATAAAGTGGAGTACAATAAGCAAGAGATTCACCAATTACTGAATATGATTGGATTGGGCAACAGAAGTGGTAGGAATACAGGATTGAATAAATTAGTTTCTGCATTTGGGATTGTGGGTAATAAATGTTTTAATTAAAATTATTTATATGCAAATAAATTAATTATATATTTCACAATAATACAAAAATTTTTGAGCAACCATAATATCAGTTATAAATATAATGTAAAAAATAAATTTTAGTGTTGTTAAAGTGATAGAGACATATTGCATGGTGGTAGGGCTTTTTCTAATGCCAGCTTGGCTAACTACCACCTTCAAGATTAAAATCTGCTGCCAAATATGTATAGATGTGTTTTGGTAGTTGCACTCGTGAGCCAGTCCCTCCACTAGGCTTAGCATCTGCACCATCTTGGGCCACATCTTTACTTAACATTAAGTGAGATTATGGCCATAACTCTAAGCATGTAAACTAAAAAAATAGAAAACAGTTTTTTTCTTTACTTAGAGAGGACAATTATAAAGCTACTAACAATACTATAGCTTGATATGGTTGGACAGTTTTAACTCTAATTTGTAGTAGCTAACATTTGACTATTTTGTCCTAACAATTCCAATTATTTTAGGATTTATAAGATTCCTTGAAGGGTATTATATTATTCTTGTAAGGAAAAGAAGAAAGATTGCCGCAATTGGTTCTCATTCAATATATAAAATTGAAGATACAGCTACAATATACATTCCAAATGAGAGCAATAAACCCCCACACCCAGACGAACAGAGATACCTGAAAATGTTTCTGGCTATAGATTTATCTACAAACTTTTACTATAGCTACAGCTATGATATCACACATACACTTCAAATGAATATGGCTCCTCCAAGACAGTTGGCTCCCGCTTTATTTCCTAAACCCATAACTGCTGCAGTATACCAATCAAACCTGAACTCAACTGAAGATCTAAAATGCGAATGTCAGAAAAAAGATGATGATGATGAAGATATATTTGAAACATGGAAAAATCAGCTACAACAAAGGAAAGAGAAAACAGGGTATTAAATTATACTTATATTGTTTATGATACATTTGTATTTCAGTTCCAGCAATTTACATTAGTCGGAATTGAAATTGAGGTAGTTCACATTTTTAAAACTTAATGGAAAACCTATTTTTAGTGCCTATTTGTTAGTTCATAAATTATCCTATGCAGATACCAGTAAATGTTAAGTTATAAACTGAACACAATTTTTTTTTTCATTTGGTCATGGGCTGTTAACCTTAAGGCATTTCACAGCTTCACTAAGCTGTTGGGGCCCATACTAAGGCATTCAGCCAAGGTTAAAATATTGCATTTTGGTATTATTGACTTGTTATGAAATTACAATTTTTAGGCAACAAGATCATAGGTTAGATTTCGGTGTGCGAGCTGTTCCTGAATGGAGATTTGTATGGAATAGCCATCTATTATCTGCAGTGCATTCTCACTTGCATCCTGATTGGATCTTGTATATTGTCCATGGATTCATTGAGCAAAGCAATCTAAACATTTTTGGTAGACCTATATATTTAACTCTCATAGCAAGAAGGAGTAATAGATATGCGGGAACAAGATTTTTGAAGAGGGGTGCAAATATGCATGGAGATGTAGCAAATGAAGTAGAATCAGAACAGATAGTACATGACTCTATGGTGTCATCTTTTGCAGCTGGCAGGTAAGTTAATGATTGTTTGGATTTTGAAGCATTCTTTGCCCTAGCTTTGACTATATACATAGTGAAGATAAATGACATTAAAAAAAAGAATAATAATGGCTGAAAGTTTAAGATCTATCAACCTTTCCATTCATTATATTGGCCCATATGTGATCAAAAACCTAAGGCCATGTGGAAATAGACTGATCAAACTAAATGATACATATTCTGAATATTTCTAATCAAATGTCACAACACCTTTTCACCTTTTGGTGACATGTTTGTTGAATTAAGTATATTATGACCTAGAAAAAGTGTGTAAGCTGTCTCTGGTTATCATTCACAATATGAAGGGTTGAGTGTTACTGTGGAGTCTTTTTATATGACAGTGCTTGTCACCAATGACTTTTGCCACATACCCCTGTTGTCCTGCCTACTCATTGCAGTTACTCATTGTGAAGTGAAGGCAACAAATTGTTATTTGACCAATGCTAATAAAAAAATTTATTACATATGGAGGCTTACATTGATTTTGGATAGGTTCTGTATGAGTGGGATAAAATTATAAATTAAATTAGATTATGAGCAGAAATCCAAAGGTTGCTTGAATTTTTTATCAATGAGATCATTCATCATTGGTGGGTCATTGGTCAATGGGTCATTGTTACCCTTCTTATTTCTCTATGGTTATAGGTTATTTTTCATGTATGATTTCCGATTTTTTCCACAATTTCTGTCATCTACACCACATACCAGAGTTATATACCAATAAATTTTAAAAGACAGTTTAATAAATTGTTAGTTTTTTTATGAATGATAGGTTCAGCTCCTTTGTCCAAATGAGAGGATCTATACCAAGTGATTGGTCTCAGGATATATCTAAAATGGTACCAAAACCAGCAATATCAATTGATTTAGCTGATCCATTTGCGGAAATACCTGGGAAACATCTGAACAATCTCATGAGAAGATATGGTTCACCAATCATGTTCCTGAATTTAGTTAAGAAAAGGGAGAAAAAGAAGCATGAATCTTTATTGACAGATGTTATAAGCAATGCCATAAAGTATTTGAATCAGTTCTTACCACCAGAACATGCAGTTCAATATTACCATTTGGATATGGCTAGAAAGAATAAAGGTGCTGATGCTAAAGTATTGGATAAGTCAGTAATGTTTTTATACCTATTTTTATTTTGATAAAACATGAAATAATTTATAATAAGTTAGTATTATATGTATGTATACAAATTTGTTGTATAGTAAATGTTATAGTTTTGCTTACTTTGAAATTGACAATTTGTGATAAAAAAAATTTCACTTTTAACTTAACTCTTTAACTAATGTTATAAAGTTATAGATTATAATTAAAATATCCAGCATGTATTGAATTATATATCTGTATTTTATAGCTGATAAAGAATATAATCCTAGTTGTATAGCAAGTTGCTATTGTTAATAATAGAGTTGGCGCTCTTTGTATCTCATGGTGTGTTGTCAAACATAATCTTTAAACAGTAGCGCAACTGCAGTAGTTTTATGGATGAAACGTATTTCTGTAACTTTTATATATTTAAAAATGTTACTTAGGCTCTTATTTTACTTTTACAGGTTGTCAGCCATAGCTAAAACCGTAGTTCGCAAAACGGGAATATTCCTCAGTAAGAATGGATATGGAGAGGCAACTGGCATAGAAGGGCATCAAGCTGGTCGTTTACAATCTGGTCTCGTCAGAGTAAATTGTGTAGACTGCCTCGATAGAACTAATACGGCTCAGTTTGCTATCGGAAAGTATGTATTGGCTCATCAGGTTGGTATATTAATAAAGTAGCTACTTCCTATAGTTATAACATAAAAGAAAATAGATAATAAAATATTTGGATTTGAACTACCTGAAAGCTAAATTGAAGTAAACTGAACTACAAGTATATGTCTTAACTCAAATTATCAATTTTTATATTTCATAAATAATTAAGGTAGCAAAAATATGTAACAATACGATTTCTTCATATCTACTTTAGCTGGTTTTCACTCTATTAACATTTTTATTATTCTTTGTGTATTGAGTGTTATTAACTAATTAATGTAATTTCTATACACTCATTTTATTAATCCAAAACTGAACAAGTCCACATAGAAAACAATATAAAACTGACTATTGAACACACTCATTAGTGGCCACTTGTATAATTTAAATACTGACATGGTCTTTTTTAAACTAATTTTTGCTACATGGTCTTTTTGGAGGTTTCGATATTATGACTAATCTACTAGTCAAATTTATTCGTATAAAAATACTGCTACATAATTGACTTTAACAATTACAAATATGTGGAGCTGTAGACGCTTAAAAAATTATATGTGCATCAGTCAAAAAATGGTCCTATAAAAACTGCTATTTTATTCAATATCTCAAAGTTATAATTTTTTCACATAACAGATATTGCTTTGACAACGATAATACTTTGTTTTTGAGATTTATTCAATCTTATACGTCTCGAAGCGATGATGGCTTGGTTGGTAGTGTGTACGGACCCGACGTCAAAGTACGTAAGTTCGAATCATTGCAATGACCTTGAGCTTTTGGTGAAGGAAAACATTGTAATGAAACCACAGCATGGTGGTAGGGCTTTTTCCTATTTTCCCTAATGCCCGCCTGGCTACACTGTCATGTTGAAAATCTGCTGCCAAATGCCTATAGGTGTGTTCCGGCAGTTGCATTTTAGAGACAATCTCTCCACTAGGCTTAGCGTGTCCACTATCTTGGTTCACATTGTAACTTAACATCACGTGAGATTGTGGACATAACGCTAAACCTATAAAGTATTAAAAAAACTTTGTAAATAAGTGTTGTGTTGTTTTCCAGCTATATTGTTTAGGCCTTATCGGAGAACCCGTTATTGAATTTGATTCTGATTGTGCAAGACTTCTAGAAGGGCTCTATGAAGACCACGGCGATACACTCGCACTTCAGTACGGTGGATCGCAACTTGTGCACAGGTAATAAAAACATTTTGCAATATAAATGACAAACAAGAGTTTAACAAATGGTACAGTTACTAAATCCTAACACGTTATATTCCCAGCACTTTTTTATATCCGTAAGATTTTACAAAAACCAAATTAATTTTATGATCTGCCAACCTAACTTTATTCATTTTTCGTATCGATAAAACATTATTATCACCAAGAGACATTACTCATTAGTCTTATCTATACTAGTCTATATATATATATTTTTGAACTGACATACGCTGTTAGCCCCAAGGGCTTGACAGCTTCACCGAACTTTTTGGGGCGAGTGCTGAGGGCACTCAGTCCCGAGGCAGCGGGCACAAGGGTGCCGGAACGGCCTAACCTCGGCTTGGGCTGCTGCCGGTAAATTAAAAAAGATTCACGATCCTAACTAACCAACAGGTCTTGTTTTACAAATTTAGTGATTCTGACAACGACCTTATCAGGTTATCAGGGCCGCGATGGTATTTACGGAACCGGTTACAGAACCGTGTACTTAACGTGTGAGTGTGCACGAATGGTATGCGGTGTGATGGTGAACTCTCAGTGATGTAGAGTGTCATTGTATCGCGCGAGCAGAGTCACTCGTGGGCTTCTATCTGAAGGATCGAACCTAGGCTCAGGCGTCTGCGGAGGGAGGGCGCGGCGCGTGTGCGGAAGATAAATTATCCGCTCGGCCTCGGCGGCGAGGACGGTGGTTACGCGTGCGTGTGCGCGGACACGTGCGATTGGTGGAGACGGTAGGGAAAACCGCGTTTAATCTCGTTATTTTATCTACGTGGTCGGAGAAGCAATTACGTTTTTTTGCTCTTGGATGATGTTAGATTGCGTAGTAAAACCATAGCCCTGGAGGCTATAATTTATATAATAGTATCTATGCTAATTGATTGAAATATAAAAATTTCTGCTATCTTTTAAATATACACTTTATGATTTCTCATTATATTTGCATCTATAATTAACATTATAAAGGGAAAAAGTTTGTTTGTTTGGATTTGTTTAGAGAGGTTATCATCCTCTGCTTTCCTTGAGGAATGCGTAGAATGGGATTCGTTCTTGCTTAATACCCTGTCCCCTGTGATAATCAAAGAGGGTTACCCGAAACATATTTCAGGGAAGTACTCTGATATGCCCCTTAATATGACTAAAATCAACTGAGGTTAACCGTTTGTTATATCTCATAGCTTTATGTATTTCCGGATACTCTTCAGTGTTAGTACCTGCGATCAATAGTAGTATGAGCACTGCTACTTTATTTTTGAAATAAGTTTTTAGTGTATTTTTTATATAACTATTATATATATATATATATTATATAATACTATTAATATAATCGGATAATTTTAAACACTCTCATATGATATTTAATTACGGTTGCACATACCTACAATACCCGAGATACACAATAAGCCGAGAGATGAAAGCCATATAACTAGAAGAATGTTAAATATGAAGGTGGAAGGACTTAGGAGAATAAGAAGGCCGAAGAAAATGTGGATAGACTGTGTGAGAAATGATATGTGTATAAAAAAAGAGAATACTGAGATGAGGGCGGATAGAGTAGGGTGGAAAAAGAAAGCATGTTGTGTCGACCCTACCTAGGTGGGATAAGGGTTAAGAAGAAGAAAAAATAGATATTTTTAACATAGCCAAAATTTACTTTTATTTTTAAACTTGATATTAGGATTATTATATATCTTTTCCAGAATAAAGACTTATCGCAAAACAGCACCTTGGTCTTCACATGGCAATGATATAATGCAAACTTTAAGCCGTTATTACTCGAACACTTTCTCCGATGCCGAGAAACAGAACACGATGAACTTATTCCTCGGACTTTTCGTACCTGATCCAAACAGACCACCGATATGGGAATATCAGAGTGATTATTTCCTTCATCATCCCGAAGCATCGGTGTACATACCAAGGAATAGGTAAGTTTTTAATTCTTATATATTATATGAAAAATAAATGGAACAACTGTAAAATTAGTGCTGTAGTACTCAATTTTCATTTTTAATTACATAATTTATGTGAAAATAATTGTAAATGCTACATCAGAATCAAAAATTTGATAAATAAATTTCAAATCCACTGTGATTAACTAAATCTGCAGCACTCTAGACTCTAATACAATAAGACCATATTGTCTCATATTACCATTTAGAATAGATTTTTGACGTAAAGACTTCTTTAACGCCATTGTGATTTGAAACTAGATGAAACGAAAAAGCGACAGTAAAAAGAGACAAACACGTACGTCTATAGGATATAACGTGTGAGAGAATGAGATAGAAGGCATTATACAGTGTTTATTAGATGGTCCAAGCGATGTACGAATTGTCAAACGAATTTTTGATGGTTTCACTTCTATCGCGTGTGAACACACAATTTTTTTAAATTGATTTCTGTAAAATAGACAACAAAATTTTGTGCAGAAGTCGTCTTATATGAGGGACAGGGGTCGAAGCTTCTCTTTCCCATCCATTAATCCGGTCTTTAGTTCCTAATCAGTTTTCAACTGAGAAATACTTAATATAAAAATGAACATATTGCGATGTCGGCGTGCAATAGTTGATATATATATACATATTTTTAATTTAGATCATTGACAAAATGGTGGGACGACGATCTACTGCGTTACCTACCACGGCCATGTAATGAAATGCGTAAGCTGTGCTGCGAGATCATCGGCATTCAAGGCGATAATAATAGTGTTATAGAAATGGTGGACCCATACCATGATTATAACAGACCATTTGAGTACACCGTTTTCGCTGATAGTTTTGAATTTAAGGTGAATTATTTCAATTACTTTTAATTTTATAAGTCTCGCCCTTATTAATTTTTTTTTTAAATTAAAATTACGGACCTATTTCTGTACTTTCGTCGTTAAGTAAAATCTTCGAAAAGATTAAGGCTCAAACATGTCTTACAATATTTTAAAGTGCATATGTTTCTGGATGGTCGACAGTTTGGTTTCACGAAATCTAAATCTACTACTAGGTACGGATACGGGAGTAGTCGCATGGTGCTTTTGGTTTGTTATGTGATCTGTCCAAGGCTTTTGACTGCGTTGACCATAGGACCATTATTTTTAAATTAAAACACTATGGTGTTTGTGGAGCTTCTCTCGACCTTTTAGTCTCTTACCTAAAAGTACGATGTCAAAAAGTTACCATACATGAAGCAACCTCTACAGGATCGGTAGCTCTGATTGGCGTTGCACAAGGCTCTGTCTAAAGCTCCTTTTTGTTCCTGATATATATATAAATGATCTGATAGCTCATAACTGCGCTGACATAGTTCTTTTGCAGATAATACTTCAGTTATATTTAAATTAAATAAGAGATATTCAAAGGTTAGGTTTATAAATAAAACTTTAAATAAATAAAATTTCTGATTGGTTTGCATTTAATAATTGATTGCTAAATGGAGGTAGCTGACAGATATTACCATTGCTAGGTTGGTTTACTTTGCTTACTTCCATAGCTTAATGTGTTATACAATATTTTGCTGTGGGGAACAGCAGCTAAGGTAGACATCATATTTATTTTACAAAAACGTTTAGTTGGAGAAATTTATAATTCAGACCTCGGGAATCATTAAAGATTAAGTTTTTGGAATTCTGTATCATAACTTTGCCCTTCCAGTACATTATTGATAGTTTAATGTATGTTCACACAAACTTGTATAAGCTGGATCGTGTTAAAGACTGTCATGACTTAAATACTAGAAATCGTGACAAACTGGTCACCCCATTTTTTACACTCAGTAAGACCAGTAAAAGTTTTTTAGTAATAGTATTAAGTTTTATAACAAAGTCCCAAAACACATTACTAATATACCAAAAGATATAATAATTTTTCCTATGAACTAAAGTTTACATTTACTACTTCATTTTTATAGCTTACTTTGCTACTTTGCTTCCTTTACTTAGACTCATAAGGATGTTAATTGCTTGAAACATAAACCATTCTACTACCTAATAAATATAGACTTGTTTATTTTCTCATTACATTTACTTTACTTTATAAGTAGTATTAAAATATTGCATCAATATAATCCTTTAGAGACTTTTTTTTTATAAAATTTAACATCCGTAAAAATCAATACAGCTGATTTAAATGAAAATATTCACTCATAAAATACACGTGCTATTAATATGATATGGAAATGAAATTTTTATAAAAACTTGTATGAAATAAAATAAAAATTTTCGACCAAAAATATATTTCACAGTAATTTATTTTAATTTATAGATGTGCCACACGTTACGAGATTTAGCACCAACATTCTCGGAGAATTTTAGCCCTTTTGTGGTTCGAGGTCGGGCAGTCGGCCAGAATAAAGGACCAACGTCAAAAAATCCAGTAATCAGCGGTAGATCGAGCACTACGTCTAATAATTCCAGCGAGTAAGTTAGCCTTAATTACATTTTGAGAAGTGTTGTAGAACTCTGCAATCGCTAGTATTAGATATTCGCAACAAATAAAATTAAACCCTATCTTAAACAGGGTCGGATTTGCTATAGGCTAACTACTATTTGCCTTACACCCACCATCTTTTATCTCTACACCTGCTTAAGGTTGACTGTCAGAGAATGCCTATGGCATAAAGTCCGCCATTGCACCATGCATAAATAAAATAAAATAAATATACTAGGCTACAGTCTAGGTCCTCAAGATCAAGAAGTCTACATTCAAGTTGTGAGCAAAATTAAAATTATATTATTCTAAAAACAGAGAACACTAAAACACTGGACTGAAAACTAGTAGACATCCTATGCATCTGACTATTAAACAACCAAAAGTAAATGTATTGGTTGAGATAAACGCGAAAAGTGAAAGAGCTTCATAAGTAGAATGGCCTAGGGCCTCTTTTTATCTAAGTCCGAGCCTGATCCTTTATTAAAGTTTCAAATCATTTTTAATAGTGGCAAATTCGAACGGTATCATCACGCAGTGCAGTGTCTCATACTAAAAAAAAACTTAAAATTTAGATTATCTATACATATAATAAAACAGAGCCCAATGTATAGGTACATAAAAGTATTTTTGTACAATTATAAATTACTTTGTTATTTACATCAAGATAATTTTGTTTTTGTATTTGCCTGTTTGTTTATCTCTTTGTACGCTCATAACTCTTAAAGTACTGGACAGATTTTGATAACATTTGATAAGGTTATAATAAATATTATAGATCAACATTTTGTTCCCAATAAAACAAAATAATTCCACTGGAATAGTGAACACAATTTAAAATTTGTAGAATGTTTAACAGATTACCTTGAAAATGGGCACATATGTATATATTTTCTCATAGAGACTGTTAAGATATTCTTGAATATGTCATGTAGCACTATGGTTTAGTTATTAACTACTGGAAAAGGCATGAAAACTACTGCCATGTAAACTAGTATAAAAAAATGTTAATATTGTTCATCTATAATGTTACAGTAAAACCTATTTTACTTTTAAGTAATTTTTTTTGAAAAATGTAATATTCATAAATTAAGTTATCTGGTATTATCAATTCTTGTATTATCATAATTATCCACATCTATATCTTATTAATTTTATATGAATATTATAAAGCAGAGAAGTTTTTGTTTGTTTCAAAGTGCTTATCTTAAGAACTACCAGTCGGATTTCAAAAATTATTTTTGTATTTGTTAGAGCAATAATTGAGGAAGGCTTTAGGATCTACATAACATCACGTTACCACCAATAGCAGCCACGCTGTATTGAATTTTTTTACAAATATGAGCAAAATTATTAAATATTTTTTAGTTATCTGTGAACGAAGTCACGAGCTCAGCTAGTAATTAATATTCGTTTAATTTTGGTTTTGGATATAATGGATAATCCGATTTCAGTTATGAATATAATAAATATTATAACCATAGGTAGATAGACTAAAAGGTAAAATATAATAAGTCCATAATAAAACCTGTCATATTGTGTGGACTAGTATGATTGCTGGGCTAGTAAGAAGACGGATGAGTATTGATTGCAGAAATGCAAATATTGAGGTCGATGTGTGGTGTTACAAGAATGGACAAAGTCAAGAATGAGTATGTTAGAAGGAATATGAAAGTGGCGCCAGTGGTAGAGAAGTTGAAAGGGAATTGTTTGTCTTGGTTCAGACATGTCATGAGAAGATAGGAAACAGTGGTGATGAGAAAAGTAATGAATATGGAAGTTGAAGGATGGAAAGAAAAAGGAAGGCCAAAGAAAAGGTGACTAGAGTGTGAGGAATGAGATGAATGAGAAGGGAGTGAATAAAGAGATAACAGCTGATAGAGATTTTTGTAAGGAGACAACATACTGCTCTGACCCCAAATGACTTGGGAATAGGACATGAAGATGATGAACCAAAACAGAATAGCCTTGAGAACCCTATTAGCAAGTGCACCTTGGTAAAAGAATTCATTTATATATTAGATATCTTAACATTTTTTACATAGTTCCAACAGTGATTCCTCTACTGATGACGACTTAACGACCTCCACTCCAAGCAGTCGGTTTGTTGTGCCCTCACCTCTTACTGTTATCGCAAAGTTATTAGAAGCTCAAACTATTGAAGAACCATCCAACTTCCCCGCTATAAAACGATCAAACAGAGTGCTCTTGAATGAACCTCACAAAAGAGACATGATCATGTAAGTTAAATTTTTACTCATATTGTATAAGCGGGCATCCATTAACCCGTCAAGCATTAACGAGGGCGAAAACGGCCTCGGAAATTATATACGTGACGTCACAAGATTTTGTAAAAAGTGGCGTCTTTGTAAACAGTAACAATATTATCGCGATATTGCCAATTAAGAACTTTACCTGAAAATTTTAGAAGATTCTGGAGCTGTTACAGAGGTCTTAATAAAATTACTCACTATAATTCGGCAGCTATAGATAAGTTAACTATGAACTTCTATAAAATTGCAGTATTATAATAAATAAAATTATAATCTAACAGTGTACAGTTCGTTTTATATTTTTCCGATTAGTGGAAATGTGAAAAGATTATTGGCAACACTGACAAAAATTTATATTGTCTAAAACGCGGCAAAAATTATTGTTTGATCATTGTATTAGTGGGACATATATATCCGTTGAGTTTTATGAAATATAAAGAAATGGTGAGTATTTTCTACCACAATTATACATTTCTCAGTGTAATACATATGCATTTTCATATTTATCAATTCGAAATTTTGATTTCCTTGTAATACTTTGGATCTGTTTTCGTAATAGAAATTTGAATATATCATTATATATTTGTTTTCCAAATGTTAAAACCTGATGCTATGATCTACGAATGTCATTTGAAACATAAATAAAATTGTATATAAGCAAAAGATTTGTTTATAATCACATAACCTATTTTGTTTACATATAAAATGATTCGCGAGTTTATTGCTTTTTCTTGAGGTGTTGTCGATAAAGTTATCGATTTTTTAAATTTATTTTCATTATACTATGAAAAGTTGAGTACATTATAAGAATGAAATTTACAATATGTTTTATAGGTTCTTTTATTGTGTTATATAACAAAATCTTATTACTATATTATTTTTATAGGAATCTTCGAATTAAGACATTTTGGATTCTGGGAGCGAGGATGGTTTATCTGTTTTGGACGACGGGAATATGGTCAATACAATTTATATTTATATATAATTTCTATTTTTATTTGATTACGTAAATGACTGTAATAGTCCTATTTTTTTAGGGAGATATCAGAATGCATTTCATTATGCGTTCTGCTACGGTACATACAGCGGAAGGTAGTCTTCGCTTAACGGACCGGCGTCGATGTACATGGTGCTTGTATCGAGAAAGATGACACAGACAAACGCTATATATGTGTTAGAGTTAAAATTGCCGATTAAAATGGTGACCAACGTTCACCGTTGTTTGTAGATGGTACCATACTTCAATCATTTTATCAAGGTGTCATGACAACAGGCAATCCTGTAGTATGACTTCTAAAAATATTAAGTTGTGTGTATCTTATAATATGTATGTATTAGTATATAACACCAGTTTGTAAACTCTACTATAAAAATACTGTGCTATAGTTAATGTGTTACTATAATATTTGTTTGTTTGTACTTTCTATACAGAAATATAACTGTATTTTGTGTATGTATTTATTTTTAAGTTTATAATATTGTATTTAAATTTGGTTACGGTGGGTTTCAATTTGTAGTTAGATTTTTTTATTTTTGTATCATAAATACATTTTTGACTGCAAATTAGGCTTTTATTCTTATCTTTATCTTATTGAGAAACAATATTTATCACAAATTTCACGATTACTAAAATTTTAAATTGCTCGGAAATGTAGGTTTCAATTTTGAATATATTTTGACGTATTTGTCAAATAACAATTATTGTAAAACGTTTAATGTTATAGTAGTTATCGTTAGCTTTTATCGAATATACACATTTATTCTCTCATATCAATATCTAATTTAGTCAATACTAGCTTACCCAGTGAACATCTTATCACCTAAAATCAATGTTCTTTAGTCTCGCTAAAACTAAAAAACGGTTTGTCCGATTTGTATTTTATGTACATTTTGATTAATAAATCAATCTTAATCAACTTTCCAACTTTAATTCGTTAAGATCAATAGAACTGGCTATAGCTAATATCGATTTTGTTTTGTATTTCTTTTAGTTATTCAGTGAAACTTGTGTATTACACAAATGAATGAAATGTCTTTTAATTATATGGAATATATATAGGTGACGTGGCGTCCGTAAACACTACCAACTGAGCTATCATCTCATTACTTTTTATATTATAAGATTAAAAATATATCTGTTCGGTTTTTATTCTATACAAACCTTGTCCTGATAACAAACGTACACATTAAAAAACAAATTATTCAATTTAGTAGAGTCGTTCGGAAGGTATGCGCGTACAAACATTGCGGCGATTTATTTTCATTTTTATATACATATATAATATAGTACGCTAAAAATAAACTAGTAATAATAATATCTTTTTATTCTGTTTAATTTAACATATTCTTTTACACAGTTTATAATAATAACTTATATCTAAACTAAATCTTAATTTGAACAATGTCAGAAAATATAATTAAAAAAAAATGGTATATCTAAAATAATTTTATCGATATATTTGTTATGTGTGATATCACTAGTCAAAACATTACCCTAAAAAATGTCGCATATAATCTGTGGTAAAATTTACCACTTTTTCTGTTTTGACTGATCATGTTAATAAAGTCTATAATGGAATGTCAATTTTGGCGCTTACGACCTTTTGAATTGACGTTAATATTAGGCTTTCGCTAATGCTTGAGGTGTTAATTAAGTGAGGTGATTTTGGCGATTTTTGTTTCCGTGATCAGATGCCGTGGAATTTTGCTCGACTCCCTCCCCCTTCTAATCTCACGTGAGATTTTTCAAAATACATACGTTTAATCCTAGTAAGTTAATCTGCGTTTTATTGCGTTGGGCTTATTAAAAAAAAAAAAAAACAATTTGATTAATAATTTTATATCAGACTAAGATACCTTTAGTGGAAAAGCATTTCTTATTTCAGTTACACTAAGGAAAAAAATATTTTGATATAAATGGGCATTGCTGTAACAAGAAATTAATTTATTGAAAATTTTCAATAATTTTATTTCTTAACTAAAGAGATCAAAATTTATCTCACCGTAACTTTTTGGTTGAGAAAATATTTCCTGGTAAGGAAAAAAACAATTTTGGATTATAATACGCAAGTTATTTATCTAAAATTGTTTTCTCGCAGTTTTGCACTGTTTATTGCGGAAAAAAATTACGTGATATCTGCCGAGGTCACTCCCTACCTCAGGGGAGATTGAGTGAGAATAGGGTCGACCCCCTTCCCCTTAGACGCTCCCTAACGTAGCCAAATCTGTACATATAAATTTAAATAATAATTGAGGTGTATTTTGTCATCGACATAGGTGCAAATTTGTACTTTTTAATCTGTCTGTTAGAAGATATCCATTAATTACGTCTATTTTTTGGTGATTTACTTTGATATAGAGATAACTTACATAAGGGATACTTTTATCCCATAAAACGAAAGGATTCTTCTGGGATAGGACAATTAAACGATGAACTTTGACACAGTTTGACTGATTACCATGAAAATTTCCACTAATATGTAAATTTCATGTACAACATTTTTATGTCATTTCTCAACGCGATAGATGGAGCTGTGTGTGAGTTATATAAAGAGCATAACATTGTCTACCGGGCGATCTAGTACTTCATATAGTATACAAATACAACAACGATTGTGTTTGATATGTTGAATATTAAAAACTATGATTTCTGTTATATCATAATGTAACGAATATGTATAAGTATATTGATTTTAGAGATTTTTGTATATCATTATTGTTTTTAGGAATTCGGGTTTCTTCGTTAATACAGTTAAATAAATGCAGAAAAAAAATTATTTTCAGGTATAAACGGTATGTAAACTTCGAACGTAGATCTAACCCGAAGTACAACTCTGATCTCCCCGTGATGATGACAGTTACCAGCGCGTTCACAATCGACAGCTCCGTGGACGTGATCCCTCCAACTGTGTCAAAGGCCTCGAAGGAAGTGTACCACAACTACATGCAACGCAAAACCGGTCGGATAGTCATACCTTCCGCGTCTATTTCCATGTATAACAACTACGTTAATTTTGGCAAATAATAATAATAACAACGAGCGTGGAACATCTTACTGAAAAGTAGTAGTAAGAAGATCTGCTTCCATCTATGAGGCCGTTCAAGTATTACGTAACGCAATTTAGGGATGAGGGGGCTCTTGAAAACGTTACGATGCATTACAAGGGCGGAAGGGGGGTTCGAAGAACGCGTTACGTAGCATGAAATTTCCCAAGTTCTCAACTCGTTTCGTTTATGTTTTACGGAGAATCCCTCGACAATTTTTAAACTTTTTACCAAAGGTTAAGAGAAATAACTTTTAGGTAAGAATGCTCACTTGGGTTTTACGTAACGTCTGAGGACGTGGTGTTGTACAAAAAAATATTATGGTGCGTTACAATTTCAAATATCTTAAAAAATTGCCCCCTAAATGCTATTTTTTCTTTAATTATTCTTTGTCTGCAAGGGCTTTTTGCTGATTAAAAAGTTTTCCTTTGTCATAGTCCTCTATTTTATATCGATCGATTTATATCGGCGCAAATATTATAGAAGTAGAAAATACAGTGAAAGTTCTTCAACGGATGTTTGCGCTTTACTTTATGGCAGCGCTCCACCATACTATAAAAAGGCGCTACGTAACGCTGACGAGGATATACCGTAAAAGACTCCCGAGCGCGACTGATCACTTGAAGGTAGTTATCATTTTGCGAATAAAAACATGAACCAACAAGATGGCCTATTTCCTGAGAGTACCCCCGCTACTCTTTTCTGCCTTTTCGAGTAGTCAATCACATCGACTACAGCGACAACTATCGCGTTATGATTATTTATCGAGACAAAAATATCCTATCTTTCAAGTTGGATCAAAATGCACACAGTGTGCAAAATTTAATTAAAATCGGTTCAGTAGTTTAGTAGTTCATCGCGGACAAACAACCTGACACGAAATATTTATATGTAATGTATACCTACGTATTATATAATAAAATTTCTATAGGCGCCTCCAGGTTTAATTTTAGACAGGTACCATCAGCATCTCTATACAATACAAGTAAATCATAACATGTAATTTATAAGTAATTATTTTTATTCAAACAGCATTTTTTTAATGAGAAAGATTTAAGATAAAAAAAAATATACTTTCTTCGTCTCTATGTATTGTCTTCTTTTACTTTTTTCTGTATATATTTCTCATCTGGGGAAGCAAGTGCATCCCCCCTCCTGTTGCCGTTAAGTTCCAGCACCACGTTCGTCTGTTGTGACAGATGAACGCGATAAACTTAAAAGACTACTGAACAGATTTTATATACATTCGAAAGAAAGTCCATAAATGGATATATTCAGCATGCCCACTAAAAATGCCAGGAATATAATATTTATTATGGTAAATTGTTTTATTATAAAGATATTTTTTTACAAAATCAGATTTCGTTTCAAAATATGTATTATGGTATTAAATTATGATAATACTTGATGCGATTTGTTTTATTACTTCCCTTAAAATGGTATCTCGAAAGGTCCTAAATTTAATACTCTTGGTAATTATACATGATATACTTCAAATTAACAATATTATTTAGACCTGCGACACCCCACACTTTCTATTGGAGCCACAAACATGTGTTAGTCATGGTGTCGCGGGCCGCAAACAAAAAAATATTTAGGCAATAGTTTTATAAGTTCTTAGGTAATTTAAAATAAAGCAGTACCAGGTGGGCCTACCACAAAGCCCAACGGGCTGCATGTTGAGTATAACGTATTTAGACTCGTAATGACACGTCACAAGCGAGTACATGACGGATAGGCTTCACACAAATCCTTATATCGCTATATACGTATTCATAGAAACAGTATTTTTGTTAGAGTATGCTATTACTGTACTACATAAAGTAGTAAAAAAGAGCAAATCTAATGTACTATTTTTATTGATTCCTCATTTTGGTGACAATCAAATGTATGGTAGTTATGATGTCAAGTAATTACCGTATAATATGGTATAGGTTAATGATGCTTGCAACACCAGAAGCATCATATGCATTCTGTCGACTGATCTCTCTGAAATACTAGGATTAAGTATCAACTTTGGTGTCTTGAAGATTATGAATTTGAATTAAATTACCTATTCTTTACCATGATCAGACAATTTGTTGAGTAACATCCATCCAGTTAATATCCGTCACCTTTATTCTCCTCACCGCTCCAGGATTCTCTTCCGTCGGTATTGTCTGTCGGTGTACTTATAATAATATGCATTTATATATAGTCAGGAAATTCGGAACTATCTCTAGGAACAGTTTAAAAGAACATGTATTGTACAGTATAACGTGCAGCTTGGAATTGAAATCAGCCATTCTTACATACCTGTTCTATGGCTGTTGTATGTCACAAAAATTATCATTCTAGTTTTTTGCTTTTTTATGTTCTAACAAAAGGATATATTTATTGTGCTAGAATAAGGTACATACAAATGAATAAAAAATTTCTTTATTATTAATCACTTATAATAACAGAAAAATGTAGCATCGGTTTAGCATAATAGAAACTGCTACTCATATATACCTGTTACAATGGAACAGGTTATTATTTCGGAACCAATTACCGAAACTGTTATTTCTGTGGAGCAGTTACAATTGTTTCTTATTTTGGTTTCTATAGATAGAAGAATGGTTTGGGCAAGTAGATTTTTTTTTACTAATGTAAGCTTAGGGCCGTCTCAGTTGGGGTACCATGTCAGATAACCTCCATGCCCTACGTTCGAATCAACATCGACACTCCACGCTGCGGTTAATGCCCTGATAGATGGCATTCCTCTTGGTACCCTTCTTTTTTACTAGCTAAAGTTATGTAAATTTATACACAATTTTGCTTTTGTTAAAAGATAATTTCGATATTGGTGATTTTAGGTTAATCATTTTAGCTGTCAATAAACTCGAATCAGGCGATGAAGAAAATATTTCATCCAACATAATTTCGTCCAGTTTAATAAATTTTGAATCATTCTATATAGGAAACTTGTAATAACATGATTTTTGTAATATGACGCTATTTTTTAAATAATGTGTAACATCTCTAAATTTTGGTTATCTTTTGACTTTTGACATTTAATATTCGCAGATTTACATTTATTGGTGAATGGTTGATGTGTGAAGCGGTTGCTTGGGAAGGAAATTTTGTCTACCAAGGGGCGGATGAATTAAACTGTATGTAACTGTTTTTGACTTCGGTCGGTAGCCATGGCTATGTCAAAAGGATTCAAAGTGCTTGAAAAATCTTTACCACCCAGTCCTTACAGTGTAATTTTGCAACATAGAAATAAAGATACGGCATTATTATTCGAGTCCCAAGCGGTAGTTTCACTGTCTTCACAAGAAGCAGACACCCTACGGAAACAATATCAGAAAATAGCTGATGCATATGGATGCTTAGGAGTCCTCCAGTTGAATTCTGGAGATAGTTGTTTGCTTTACCTAGTTCTCGTCACAGGTTGTTGTTCGGTTGGCAAAGTCGGAGACATCGAAGTTTTTAAAATAACTCAGACCCAATTCCTACCCTTATTTCACGTAGCGCAAGGTGAAGATAAAGTGTCTGAGGTAAGAAAATTACTAAATTCTGGTACTTTTTATTTTTCCTGGAATTCTGGTAAAAGTACTGATAATCTTTTTGATCTCACTTTATGTGCACAAAGAAAAAGTAAAGGAGCAAGTCCTGACAATAGATTTTTCTGGAATAGGACATTATTTATACATTTGATAAGATATGGAATTGATTGTGAAGAATGGTTAACAAGAGCAATGTGTGGTTCTGTTGAAATTCGAACGATCTATGTAGGTCATCGACAAGCGCGAGCTATTGTTGTCTCTAGACTCAGTTGTGAAAGAGCAGGAACTAGATTCAATGTTAGAGGATGCAATGATGATGGAAATGTTGCTAATTTCGTGGAAACAGAGCAGGCCATTTATATTGATGATTCTGTGGCTTCATACATTCAAACCAGGGGTTCAGTTCCTTTGTACTGGGAACAACCTGGAATTCAAGTGGGCTCACACAAAGTGAAAATGTCTAGAGGTTATGATGCTTCAACAAGTGCTTGTGACAGACATTTCTCTCACTTAAAACATAACTATGGATCACTGATTGTTGTAAATTTACTAGGATCTAATCTGATTGGTGGGAGTGAAGGTGAGGCGATGTTAAGCAATGCTTTCCAGAAACACCTCAATGAGTCTGCTCATTCAGATATTGTTCAGATAATTTTTGATTACCATCAAGAAGTTAGGGCTGGTTCAATAGAGACTGCATTAACTAAATTTAAGAAAATGATTGAAAAACACTATGATGATATTGGAATTTTTAGTGCAAAGGGTACTGATATTTATAATGTTCAGAAGGGAGTTATTAGAACTAACTGCTTGGATTGTCTGGATAGAACAAACTCTGTACAAACATTCATTGGATTAGAAATGCTTGCAATTCAATTGATGTTGCTACAATGTCTTGATAAGAAACAAAATGTTAACAGGTTTGAAGAAGTTTTTAAACAAATGTGGATTAATAATGGTAATGAAATATCAAAAATATATGCTGGTACAGGAGCTATACAGGGAGGATCTAAATTGATTGATGGTGCAAGATCAGCTGCTCGTACAATTCAAAACAATTTATTGGACAACTCCAAACAAGAAGCTATTGATATTCTGTTATTAGGTTCTACATTGAATTCAGAACTTGCAGACCGTACAAGAATTTTGCTACCATCAAATATATTACACACTTCTACACCAGTCTTAAGAGAGATGTGTCGGAGAACTAATGAGTTTACACAACCATCTTCTATACGCATCACAATTGGCACTTACAATGTTAATGGAGGTAAACATTTCAGAAGTCTAGCATACAAAGATGTGTCTCTATCTGATTGGTTATTAGACTGCCCAAATTCATCACTAGTTAACACTGTTAATCTAAAGGAACATCCATCTGATATCTTTGCTATAGGCTTTGAGGAAATTGTTGATTTAAATGCCAGTAACATAATGGCTGCTAGTTCAGATAATGCTAAAGCTTGGAGTGAAGAGTTAGAAAAAGTACTATGCAGAGATGCTAGTTACACACTTCTTTCCAGTCATCAGTTAGTAGGTGTTTGCCTGTTTATATTTGTTAGAAAAGATTTAGTTCCGCATATAAGAGATGTAGCTATTGATTCTGTGAAAACAGGTCTTGGAGGTGCTACGGGAAATAAAGGTGCAGTAGGAATAAGAATGGTTTTATATGGAACCTCTTTATGCTTTGTTTGTGCTCATTTTGCTGCAGGGCAATCTCAGGTTTCAGAGCGTAATGCAGATTACACTGAAATAACCAGGAAAATTGCATTTCCAATGGGCAGGTCCCTTTATTCTCATGATTATGTATTTTGGTGTGGAGATTTTAATTATCGCATAGATTTAGATAAAGACGAAGTACGTTTGTTAGTGTTACAAAACAATTTGCAGCGTCTTTTGGAACAAGATCAACTTTTACAACAGAAATCACAAGGTTTAGTTTTTAAAAATTGTTTCGAGGGTGAAATTACATTTTTTCCAACATATAAATATGATCTGTTTAGTGATGACTATGACACCAGCGAAAAATGCAGAGCACCTGCTTGGACTGATCGTATATTATGGAGGAGTAGGAAATATACAATTGATCCAGCATCAACATCTCAGCTGTCAGCAGGAAAATTGCTTCATTATGGCAGAGCAGAATTAAAGCAAAGTGATCATAGACCAGTTATAGCTATTTTAGAAATAGAAGTCTTACAAGTTAGTTATACAAGGTGTATGGAGGTATTCTATGAAGTTGTAAAAGATCTTGGACCTCCAGATGCTAGTATCATTGTGCAACCACTTGAAGAAGTTAATATGGATGAATCTATTTTTGATGACAATGTAATGGCAGCTATATTACAAGAGTTAGCCACTATTGGTGAAGTGACATTAGTAAGATTCATTGATGACCACACATTAAGTATTACTTTCAGAGAAGGCCAAAATGCATTGGTTGCTGCTCAGAAGGGTCAACTATCAATCTGTTCAATACCGTTGTGTATTTCATTGAAATCACCTGATTGGGTTGATATAGTTAGAACTGAGATAAATTTATGTTCAAATAACACTATTCCTTTATTTGGTGAAATTCAAGTGGAAAGACCTCTGAGGTCAGCACCGCCTACTCCACGTAAACAGCCAAACAGGCCACCAGCCCCTTCACCAACACCTCTAGTACCATCTAGAACACCACCTGTTGGGCCAGCTTGTCCTCCACCGCCACGACCTGCACCTATTCCTCCAGATTCAGGAAAATATATTGTGCAGTCAGCATCCACCTCACCACCGGCGGATAGTGTTCCGCCACCTACTTGTGCGCCACCACCGCCGCCAGAGGCTAGTACTCCACCTCCGTTAGGTCCACCGCCTCCTGTTCCTGCTAGGCAAGGAGCACCACCTCCGTTGCCTGCTCGTCCACGGCCAATAACATAAATTATAGGTATTATTATTATTTGTAACAGGCAAGCACTCCATTCAACTGATATGTGCCCATATCCAACGAATCTACATTGAGTCCCTGTTAACTTTTTTTGTTACGTACATGTTGAGTCTATTTTTAAAGATGTTAACATTCTGTGCTGACACTACATCCTCAGGAAGCTTGTTCCTCACTATAACCACTCTGTTACTTAAGAAATGCTTGTAGGGATTGTTATTAGACCGGGTGGTGGTCAGTTTGAGATGGTTGCCTCTGAGATGGATATTGATGTTAAATTTAAATAAATTTCTTATATTATTCAGTATACTTATCATGAAAAAGCATTGTATTTAGATAATTAATTTATGAATTACAAAGCCTGTAAACTGCTCTCTGAGTGAACAATTTGGGAATAAAAGTGTTCTAGTTTAATGAGATTACCTAAGGAATCTATTGTAATAGTAAGTACAATATTAAAACCCTTGTATATGTTCTAGATGTATTTCTTTCTGGCAAGGCAAACAATTTTTTAAGGCTTTAGTGTAGAAACACCCTTGTTAGTTTGTTAATGTAAAGACAGTAATTAGTTAATTGTTGCCCTACTAAGCTTTACTTATCTGAATAACAAATATAAAAATTCGTTAATATTCAAATCACCAGTTAGCATACAAAGTACGCTAAAGGAGTAGTACCTAAATTTAGAGACAGCTATTTGTGTAATAGAAGCCAATTAGGTCACAAATATTTAATATTTCCTTTATTTGTTAAATAAATATAAATTTGATGAGGGTAAGGTAAATGAGGCTTTCTTGTTAATAGGAGATCCTAGGTTTTGTATGATCTTAAAGTAAATGGACTTACAAAGTAATTTAGTTTGGCCGATATAATGACAAAAAAATAAACTGACCAATGCACATATTTAATGTATATAATTTATAATTTATCAGATAACGTTATTTGTGTTATTTGTTAATTTTAATACATTAATAGACACGAGAAATGTAGTATCTGCTTGCTATTTCTGTATAAAATCATCGAAGTGTAAAGCCTATTCTGTGGGTAAACAAATTTACTCTCATGGTATTGTGGATATGTAAATCTGCTTCGATATAAAAGTAAATTCTGATTTTGTATTATAATTTATTGCCATGATTAATATACATGAAGATGGGTCTCTGATTATTAGTCTATACAGAATATAGAATATACTGGTAGATAGTAAATATTATTATACTGTCATAATATCTTTAGTCGTTTTTTAATATCACCACTTATATTATTTTGAGGAAATTTGCTGAGCATTTCCTAACAATAAATTGTAAAAAAACGATGCAGTTATGTAGTACTCACTGCTTAAGTTAAATAATATTTCCTAACAATAAATTGTAAAAAAACGATGCAGTTATGTAGTACTCACTGCTTAAGTTAAATAATATGCAATGCAATATTTTATTCTGTTTGTGCAATATGTAAATTTGTATTTTATCTAAGTATTAATTACGTATTCTTCATATGAACATATAGCTTTGTATAGAATGAATTATTCAAAATAATTATAAGTGAATATATAAAGTACATCGAATGAGTACGAATTTCTGTAAAGCATTTAGAATTGTATTTTGTAGATCTTGTTAACATATTTGAGTTATAAATGTACTGTAGTGCTTTTTTAATTATATAAAAGTGCCTGGTTTGCTTGAGGTTTAAAAATATGAAAAGTTTCATACAATTGTTCTGTTTAGATTCCTTTTTTAGTGGCAGAGTATCTGCTAACAATTTTTAGTGTTAGCATTTATACTTTAGTATCCAATTCAATGATTTTAGGCCATGAGCTTTGTTGTGAATTGTGTAGTAGTTACTAGTTTGAGATGGTTATTAGGATCAATTAAAATCAATAATTTGAATGAAAATGAATTTTTCTAGATCGACTGTATGGTAGCTTCAAAAGCAATGTTATCATTTACAAAATAAGTTTTTTTTTGTACAAACTAAGTAAAAATGATTATAGAGGTCACAAATTGAATTTTTTTCATCAATTGTGATGTCATTGACAATTTTTTCTAAGGCTTGCTATATTTATTTTAAATGATTATGCTTACTCAATGTATTCTCAATAGAGTGTGATAATCGCAGGCTAGATTAATTACAAAAGCATCTATCACCTGGGGAAAAGGTATGCTAGTATAAATACTATGTAATTCCTATGTACATTACTATAGTATTATTTATCTATATATATAAATTGAATTTGTTTTTTGTTGTAATATATTATATCGTTTGGAGACAGTTATGTTAAAATTCTATACTAGTAATACAAAAAGTTCAATTGTCTTATTGGAAAATGATCTTAAGTTTTTTATACTGTTAAAATTTTTAATTTTATGGCTGTGTTAAGCATTTCTGCTAGGTACTGAACTTTTAATTATACATTATTTACTATTAATATTGAGTTATAATGTAGTGTAAGATTAATGTGTTTCATTGGTGTTATGTAATCTTTGTTATTTAATTATTATGTACCTATATGCTTAAGCACATTAATCTATTTATTTTCGAAGATTATCCTAAACTTTATATTGTACCTGATTAATTATTCTTCAGACTTTGTTATATTTATAAATTGGAGAAAATGCGAATTATTATTATAATCAATCATAATTATTATTCCATTATATATAGCATTTTAAAGATCATTGTCCTGTGTTAAAAGTAGTATCTGCTTAGTTACATAAAAAATAAATACATTTTCGAATGTTTAAAGTTTTTTTTTCAGTATCTAATTTATTCAATTTAAAAACTTGTTGAGGCATTCTAAAGTACAGTGGTAGTAAATCGATTTGATTTAATCCAGGATGTAATAACCAAATATAGGCCTGTTTGCACGGAAGTCGCGATATTTTCGTTAGCATACTGCATCATAAAGTGTTTTCTTAATATATACCTCTGTATACATAGTTGCTACATAGCTATGAATCACAATAGTGTGCTATGTGAATGTACGACAATTTTATCTAATTAGATCATGACTACCCATACACCATGTGTAACATCCACTATAGTACTGCTAAGATATGTCGCATTTAGTTCTTAAACATTCAATGTTTTTTGCAGTTATTAAAAAGGGTAGACAATTTCATTAACTGGGATACAATCATCATACATATAGTGACATTTTTCATACTGACACTTGGTTGCATTTTGGAATCAGTTAATATATCCAGTTACTGATAAGATTACAGGGCTGCATGAGAACAATGACGTGATAGATTGTACTTTGCAGTAATTTTTGGTCTTTACTGTTCTCACTCAATCATCACTTAATCATGATTACCTACATCTTTAGTGTTGATCAGACTAGGAATATAAAGGAAATTAAAAATAAATCACAATTTTGTGTTAGTGTCCTTTAATATCTATTTATTTTATAACACAGATGACTAATACATTGAAAGTAACTTATCCTTTCTTGGGGAAAGCATGACCATATATAGTGTGAGCAATACCAGCAAGGCCAACAATGCAGAGAGCCATTGTTAAACGGTACAACAGTGCATCAGCAGGACCACCCTTCAGGAATATAGGCACATCATCTTCTTTCTGAAATAGATACACACATTAATTATAATTACAATCTTAGGACTATTGTAGAGCCAATAAAATGTATGTTCTGTGGACCATATACATTAGATGGGTTTGCAAAATAATAAATAACCATATAGAATATAGTTCAATATATAATAAATTATTCTTCCAATAAGTATTATTACTGATTAGAAAAAAATTGATGTAGCAGATGCTGCAGGTTTTTTTATTTTGATTGGATTCCTGATATTGGTCTAATATAGAATGTGAAGATAAGAAGGTATATGTAACATGCTGCAGTATGTAGTAATTTAGTTTCGAGGTAAAAGTTAGGCTAAAGGCTTTTAACAAAATACTTGTAAGTCAACACTGTTTTTTAATGTAATTTTATCTTTATATGCATTCTTCAGAAAGTATAGTTTATAAAACTCTAAAGGCCTCTAAACCAAATACATATTGGAATATAAAAAAAAACAATTTCCAAGAAATATTACAATTCTTCCAGTTTTGTGTAAATTGATATATATATATATATACATTTTTATTATGTTATTATAATGAGTCAAAATTTAATTCACCAGTAGTTTAATGTTATTTTGAGAATTACAACTAAAGTTTTTTAGATATGAAGATAATATGATGATTAGCATATATCTTCAAAATACACATGTACCTATATCAATGTGTAGGAGTGTAAACACTTAAGAGATAGCAACCTTATTAAAATTGGGTTATAATTTTTTTTAATTGCTTAACTGAACAATGGTACTAAAATATTAACAGAAAATAATATTAAAATAAAAGAAAATTTTAATATATCAAGTTGATGACCTATACAATGTACCTCTATGTCTATTACCACTTAGAAGAATGTAGTGATTTAAAAAAATACAAGAAATTTATTATATTTTTACTACTCATCTCTTCAACTAGGATAAGCAAAGTTTTTGAATTTATTTGTTGTAGGTTATATATGGAAAATTTATTATTAATTATATATGGAATATTTAGTAGATAAAAAATAAAACTGATAAATTATTTACCTGGAAAAGCTGTTGCTTAGCACGAATCTTCTCAGACAGCGGGCCGTAAGGGGTATTGGTGCCTGGAATGAGCTTCCTCTTGCCTGAAGCAGGACAAGCAGCCTCTTCAGTTACAGTAGAGAAATGGTTGGTGTTATATTTTATTGTTGGAGGGTCCACTCGTTGCAGTGCTATGGGAGCCTATGAAAAAAGATAATTATTGATAGGAAAAATTAAGTAGATAAATTAGGACTAAACGAAAAAATGTACATACAACCGGGAATAGTGGATTCTGTAGATTTGTTGCGGCGACAAGTCTGCCAGTAACTCTGCTTAGTTGGTGATACATATTGCAGTTTCTGAAGGAATTAAGCTTAGAACAAGAGCCCAGAAAGTCGATCGAATGATTACGAAACAAGTACTTATCGGGAACGTTCTTAATTTGTGTTAGGAATGACAGCTGTAGTTATTGACTGCAAGTAAAAATATAAATCACATTTTATATAAAACATACTTAATCAAAGACAAGATATAACTATATATAAGCGTTAAATAATTTATATATGGTTGTAAAAAATCAGTAAATGTGTCTTTAAAGGTATAAACTCTATTATGAATCCCTGTAATTTTTTCTATATATTTTCAGAACGTACTTTATAGTACGTTTAAAAGCAGTACTGTAAAAAAAATATTAAAATAGATATATATTTGTAGAACAAAATAAGACATATATTATTTTTGTTACCTATGTAAATATGTAAAGATTTTTGAATTGATATTTTAACAAGTATCTTGTAGAGTTCTAATTCTGCTCACAATTGTCACTTGATATTATTTTCGAACGAATTTAAAGCAGCCATATTTGAATTATTTGACACTTCTTTCTTTGAGCACGTTTCTGTTCTAAGAAAGGTGAGTTGTTAATACAAAATAATAAAAAACTTTTCCTAATGCCTTAGTGTATAAATACTTTTATATAGATCATTTGGAACCTACACGATTGTTTAACTTTTTCTCTGAGACTTCTTTTTCTAAATTTGAAATTCCTCGTGGCGTGTCATATCGACGATCGACAGTGATTTGTTTTATATTATAAAATTTGCAGTTTGATTTGTAACCAATTGCCCTTTTATAGAAATAATCCTCTTCCAGCTTCGCAATGCAGATTTTCGTAAAAACCCTAACGGGTAAAACAATTACCCTCGAAGTAGAGGCTTCAGATACTATCGAAAATGTTAAGGCGAAGATCCAAGATAAGGAGGGTATCCCTCCTGATCAACAACGTCTAATTTTCGCCGGCAAGCAGTTGGAAGATGGCCGTACATTGTCTGACTATAACATCCAGAAGGAGTCTACTCTTCACTTGGTTTTGAGACTTAGGGGAGGTAAGACATTTATTGATTTATTTTACTAATGCAGACACATTGCGTGACAATGAATTGACTTGGTAATTTTAGTTTGGTAACTGTTTAATGTAGTATGTTCGTTGTAGGGTATGTTGTTATTTTTTTAGAAATGTTTTATGTACATACTTAATTATTTAGTACCACATTATTTTAATAAGTTATATGTAGAGTAAAGAATTTCCAACAATACTTTATTTTGTATGGTATTTATTTGATTAATAATACACATTTTTTGAATGACATATTTATTAAAGTGACCACAAAATATTAAACATTAATTCTTGTTCAGAGTATTAAGTAATATTTCAATAAGAACAATATTTGTTGATATGTAACCTTTTTGTAATATGTATTTAAAATTTACTTTGAATATTCTAGGCACCATTGAGCCATCTCTGCGCATCTTGGCCATGAAGTACAACTGTGAGAAAATGATCTGTCGCAAGTGCTATGCTCGTCTCCATCCTCGAGCAACCAACTGCAGGAAGACCAAGTGTGGACACACTAACAACCTCCGCCCCAAGAAGAAGATCAAGGATTAATTTGTTCATTCTGTTATACAATATTATTACCTTAATAAATTCATTTCATTTGTAACAGCTTAAGATTAATTCTGCTATCAAAATTAAAAGTTTTAATGGTAATTGAGTTGGTATTTTTTTATAACCTTAAAACTCCAGTCCCTGGGTAGAGTAAATTCAAACACCTTTTCTTGGAAAAGAATAAATTAACTGGTAATCAAAGTCCACTACCTGATCATAGCTGAATATGTTAGAAGTTTAACTATAGTTTCCTAAGTAACATAATATGGGGAAACAAATTTATTCATTACTTACTGTTTAATACTAGAAGGCTAGGTTGTTCTGTGGTAAAAAATTGTGTTTTAATGTTGTTCATACTAATTTTGAAAACAGCCAATTTCAATTAAATTTTGCAAATGTTTATTGCTAAGTGCAACTTGAGAGGATAGTTTTTATCCTGGTATCTGACATTTATCTCGGAACATTATAGATGAAATTGTGATGTCTGTCAAGCCAGCTAGTAACTATATGAACCAATGATGGCTCAGTTGGTAGTGTGTACGGACACCGCGTCATTAGAGGAGATTTCAGAATACCTGCATTGAGCCTGAGCTTTCAAGGAAGGAAAACATCGTTATGAAACCATAGCATGGTGGTAGGGATTTTTCTAATGCCTACTTGGTTAGCTAACACCCACAAGTTGAAAATCTGCTAGCAAAAAATAGGTGTGTTCTGGCAGTTGTACTTGTGAGCTATTCCCCCACTAGGCTTGGCGTGTATGCTATCTTGGACCACATTGGCACTTAACATTACATGAGATTGTAGCCATAATGCTAGGCCTATGCTAATTGAAAAACATACATAAAAGACTACCAGTCGCTCATTACTAGATCTCTAAAACTATCAACTCAATAGATTTTAAACTTGATGATTGATTTATGATGATCTAAAATGTAGACAAAATACAGAATAGAAGCTGCTTCTACACTATAACTGGTACAAGACTTATAATTGTCCACAATAAATAACTGAGAGTTATTCGATGAAATAAACTACAAAGATATACCTATAAGAGAAAGTATACTACAATTGGTGGTCCGGTTGAGAAATTGTTGAACTTACTTCTGAATCCCCAATTTTGCGTTGCCTCAGCCAAACTCTTAACAAAAATAAAATAATATGTACAAAAAATGTAAAATCAATTTTGTGTGGATCATAATAAAATATTATGAAAGTACAATATGAATTCAATTTTATAAAACGTTAAATTTTTAGGTTTTTAAAATTTACATAAAATATGCTGTATTGAACTTTACATCAGTGTTAAAAAATAAAATATAATAATATTGTCGCAAAGTATACATTTTAAATGTTGATCTTTATATTTTGTAAATCTAGGGTACCTCTGAAGCAAGTCCTGCTTATAAAAATGTCGTGTTAATAAAGCACGTATACAATAGGTAGGTATATTAGTATCAAAAACTTGGGTTAGTCAAGTTTAAATTCTAGTCAGTTTTCGACTTTTGTTTTTATCGAAGTGTAAACATATATAAATTTAGCATTTACATCTATAGCAACAATATCTCATAATAGAATGTGGATATTCTCAAAATAAAACACCTTATTACGTATGTAAAACTATACAAATATATACTTTATTGTTTGTAATCGATTTTCACTGTAAAAATATTTAATAAAATATATATCACAACCAATAAAATAATCTACATTTTATTATACCTAATACTGAAAATTCAGTATAAACAAAAATGTATACGCACCTAAATAATTATAAAATATTAATAGGTTCAGCACATGAATACATAGCATAAGAAGAATGGATAGTGGCATATTTGTCCCAACACAATAAAAATTATATAAAAATATGTTTCTGAGAATTGTTACTCTGATTTTTTTGAATAAAATCTACTTTTAAAATTGTCTATAAGTTAATTAAGTTATACATGTCATATAATTGTAACTAAGAGAAATTTGTACATAAAATGGCTTTAGCAAATTATGATCGATAAACTTTATTATGCATATGAGGTGTGCCCGCGACTTCGTTAGCGTGTAACTAAAAGTTATTTAATATATTTTTTGCCAGTTTTTGGAACTTTTCCAATACAGTTCTACTCCAATTAGTCGTAGCGTGACGTTGAATAACCTAAAACCTTTATCAATGATTGCTCTATCAAATACAAATATAATTTTTGAAATTCCAATAGTAGTTCCTAAGAATAGCGGGATCAACAAATAAACTTTTCCGCTTTATAATATTAATACAGAAGATAATAATACTTTGTCTATGAAATTAAAAACTAGGTTTTTATAATATATGTAACATAGTTGTAGTCCACTCGATGGTAGTTGCGGGCACATGTACTTAGGAAACAATTACAAAAAAAGGGTTTCTTTGGGATTTTAATGGATTTTCCGGGCGAATAAATTCTTAACTTTCATTTACAATGAAACTGTGTAATAAAAATGATGTAGTTCACTAAATTATAGGTAGTATATAATCAATATAGGTTTTATCATTATATAAAATAAGTATTGTCTATACATACGGACTATAACATTATGCAAATTCATCTTGAGCATGTTATCGTCAATCTTTGAAGTTACTTTAATGAGTTTACCAATAAGAGTAGAAATATTAGTACGGAAAATAATGTACTTTATGAGGTTTTATGAATTAAATATAGGTAGTTCTATTATACGAAATATCTTAATTTATTAAAATCTACTTATACCTAAATAATTACACTAATGGACGGAAGATATACCTGAAAATGCGATAATATAGTATTTGATTTATATATAGAATACTATCACACCATACCGAAGTGGACGACTTTTATCTTAGGTGGATTTTGTACAGCATTTTCTGAAAAACAAAAAGAAACACAATTTAAAATTAGAGTACTTGTCTTTTCAAAATGATAAATTATTAATTATGGGTTTATTAACACGAAGCACAGGCATTCACTGATAATTATTAACAACATGTTTTCATAAAATAAACTGTATTCACAGTTATATATCTTGATTTAAAATTGAAGCGTACTATTGTTTATTAAAAGTATCAGTTCCATATTATAAATAGTGCGCTTTAGCGTTTTTTTAATGATTTTTTACAGTATGACATATACAGTAGTGTCTTAAGCAGTGCCGTAACTATAAGGTTGGTAAAGCTGGCAAAATGCCAGGAGTCCTCTGACCCCAGGCCGCAGTAAATTAATTTTTTTTAAACATTATTTAGTAAAAATTATACATTTTATATAACTACTTAAAATCAATGAAACAACGACTAAAAACCGTACATAATTCAAATAAATAATCAAGCTTTAAATGCATTAATAACAAAAGGGTAAATTTTAGAAGGCCAATGTTGAAAATTTAGACTTTCATGATGTTTTTTGATACTTTTGCGGAAAATAAAAGACGGAGAAAAGTATTTTATAATATCTGGTGAAAATGAAATTCTATTATAAACTAGCAGAGCCCACGACATCGTTTGCTTAGTACAAAATTTATTTTGTTATACCTCGAAAATAATACTTATTTTCTAGATGTCTGGTGCACTACTTTTTTTTCTGTACTTCTAACAACGTGTATGGAAAACTTCATGGTGCGGATGAGAAGTTAAAAAAAATAACATCTACGCATTCCGCAGATCACATTGCTGACAAATATAATGCATAAACAAAACTATTATGTACTGTCGGCAGCTGACGTAGTATTAAATTATGTGTTATTTTAATTGAAAACGTAAAATGTATTAATATTATTTTTTAGAAATAAATATAAAAAAATGTCTATAAAATACCGGATGTAGCCTTAATAAAGCGTTCTTTATTAATACGCACATTTAAAAAATAACTAATGTTCACTCAGTGGTCGAAATTGAAACATATAATTTTATTATTGGAGATTGCAGGAATTTCTTGACAAGTTGAGAGAAAACTGTTATCGAAATTTGTTTATTGATAATATTAAAGTTCCTCAATAATTACTAAACAAAAATAGAAAGTCGCTTGACAAACAGAGGAGGCAAAAATCTACTGATCTGTTCTCATACGTAGATTATAAAGAATAAAAGAATATTTTATATCAGTTTTTAAGTAAATTTCCCTTAATAAAAAATATAGATAGTTTCAAGAGTTACTACATTGAATAATTCTAATGGAACAGTAGCGCTAATGTGGTAATTTATTTAATTTTAAAGTTATGATTTTTATTGAAATTTATGTTAAATTAAAAACTCTTAGGCAATTTATCTTTATTTCCATATTCCTGAATACGTACAACAATTAAAAGTTGAATTATCAACTTTCAGTATAGGTAGCAGTATGTAGATTTCGCCAAAACGTTATGATATTTATATGATATTTCGGCAAAACCTGTTGATATACAGTTGTATATAAATTATTGGCGCTCAATATGAAAGACAGAGTGTGTTCAAGTGTCATTGTGCGCGGAACAGTTATTTTGTCGGTCGGCCTGTGTGTTCTGCTCTGTGTAGGTTGTTAGGTAGGTAGGTAGGCAGGTAGATAGATCGGTTCTAGTCTTCGGTCTGTCGTATGTAGGTACCAGAGTTCTGTTCATTTTATTTTAGGAACTGATCTTATTTCGCTCCTTGACAGTTGAAAACAATCTCTTATAATATATTCTAGTTGTGTATTAATAAGTACGGTTAGATATTAGGAATATTTTATTAAGATCATTGTGCGAATGTATTACATATCTTTGGTTTCTTTTCTTTTGCAGCTTTCGCGTCGGGGACTAACATTGCAAGCGTCGAGGACATCAACTCATACCGGCGCTTTTACACAACTACCTTGTACAGCTGGCGGCATTTCGTACCAACTAAGCCGTATGGTTAATGGGTGAGTGCGGTGTAATTAGTTTTTTATAGTTGGTTGTGATATTAGTTGTTTTATGCATCCCCTTTATAAATATTTTAGTGCATGTGGTGATGTTTTTTAAATGCTTTTTACGATTGAATCGTTTTTAAGTTTAATACGTTTACCAGTATCTTGTACAAACTTGTTTCATTTTCGTGTCCGCAATGTAGCCATTGAAGTGAAACTTATCTCTGGAGTTATAGTTTCACAACAACTTGGATAAACCTTTTTTATTACATTACATTTGTAGTTTGCACTTCTACCAGGTCGCACATGGTCTATGGGTAAGTGAGATGTATTATTATGGATTTGTAGTGCGTCATATTTATATTCGTTTTTGTACGTGACGTTTTGGCCCAATATGGTGGATTTGCGACAAGTTAGTTTAGGTGAGAAATATCAGAAGTAGGATAGAAAAGTAATTTTAAACACAGACCGTTACTATTCGATTTTATATGGTCTCTTAATAGAGAGAAAACTATTTATGTTTTTATTTATTTACTTTTATATACAATTTGTATACAAGAGGGACTTAATGTGGCATTCTCAACCAATCAACCTTGAGGTTGTGCAAAGTAGGTGCAATAGACAACAGAAATTATATTACCTATTGAATAGAATAATTGAGGTAAAATTATTCAATTTCATAGATAAAGTGAATTTATTTATCTCACCTGATGTTAAATCATGATGTTGTCCAAGCTGGTGGGCACGCTATATCTGTGGAGGGATTGACTGGCTCTCAAGGGCTGGGAGGATATGCGTTAATGCATTTCCCCACGAAAAAAAAAAAAAAAATAGTGATGCAAAGGATTGCATATTATGCGAATTTATTAGATAGGCGATGTACATTTTGCTTTCTTTACGGCTCTGGGGTCTATACATAGATGTAAGATGCGGTGATACGTTAGATTGAATTCGGTCATACGTTAGATTTGATGCGGTCGTACGTTAGATTTAATGCGGTCATATGTTAGATTTAATGCGGTCAAATATTTGTATTGAAATGATAAATAGAAAGATTGCTGGAGAGTTTCTTTCGTCGTTTCTTCTCTACCAAGAACGCCATGTTGTTCCGGAAACGGTAGAACGTAGTAGTGTTTTTCCTTCGAAAAGTGATATTATGATCCTATTTTTGAGAAATGAAAGATTTGATTTGACTTTTTGTTTAATTTGGTTAACATAAACAAATTAACAACTTAAATACATATTAGATACATAAACAGCAAGTTTTATGATGGGGAGTGTAAATCATTATGCATGGGTATCTACCATTATGCAAACTAAAAAATCAGAACGTTTAATGATTACAAAATTAAAACACTTTTTATCAATGTTTTTTCTTTTAACACTTGATTTTTCCTTTTACACTCGACACTCTTTAAACTTCTAGATAGACAAAACATGACGGTAGAAACAATTATTAAGTCCCTATAAGCAAAGTCAGTACTTCTCTATTAACTCGAAAAAAATAATTGGTCCTCAGTATCTTGAATAAAAAGGGGGTTTTAACTCTATAACGAAACCCGCTATAAGTTGAATACTCTTGACTTGAATGTTTTGTCATCAAGTTCGACTGTATTATGTATTGGTTAAAATATTTTTTGAACAATTTTTACCCTTCTTGTTATGCTTTACCTGATCTCTAATGGTTCTCTGTTGAGCTCCGATTCACCGACGGTTGAAAATCTTCAATCGATCCACACGTCACGCGATTGGGTGTTAATACAGTTATTCTCATAAAAAAGCGAACTTGTTGAGAGGCACTGAACGTATTCTATTCCCGATAACAACGAGAGATCTGTTTACAGTACTGTCAGCAAATCATGGTAAATTATGAGGCGGCTCGCATTGTAGGGTTTTATACAAAATACCTTTCTCACTTGACCGTTCGATTTCAGTTTAGGTGACGTTTAGTTGTGAGTTTAATATAATCTGGTTTAATGTTAACAATTAATCCTCTTGAAATAATGTGTTGCTAACGGCCGTCATCAATAACGTATCTACGGTAAGAGATGGAATATGCTATCCTGGTCAGACAGATAGATGTATTCATTTCGAATGTATTTCACATTCGAGGGCCCCCTCAGGTAGATAACCTTATCTACACGTTATCTTTATATATTAAATTTTCGTGTTACGTTGTTTGACCGCGATGAACTCCTAAATTACTGAACCGATGGTAATAAAAATTTGCACAATGTGTGTAATTTGATCTAACTTGAAAGATAAGATACTTTTTATCTTGATAAATGATCATAACGCGATAGATGATGCTGTAGTCGATGTGATTGACTACTCGAAAATACTCGTAAAATACGGTTTTTTTGTAGTTAAGGTTTAGCGTTATGGCCATAATCTCACCTGATCTTAAGTTACGATACGACCAAAGTTGGTAGACACGCCAAACCTGTGGAGCAACTGGCTTTCAAGTGCCACTGTTGGAACACACCTATTGGTATTTGGCGGCCGATTTTCAACTTGAGAGTGGTTAGTTGAGGCTAGCCGGGAGGGCATTAGAAAAAGCCCAACCACTATGCTATGGTTTCCTCACGATGTTTTCGTTCAACGAAAGTTCGCTCATTGTAGGTGGATTTCGAACTCACGTCCCTGGATGCGGAGTCCGTACACACCACCACTGGGCTATCATCGCTTGAAAAGATCTGCCAGGTCAGCTAGTTGCTATATATAAAACCATAAAACATTTATAAATTATTAGCTGACTCGGTGAAATTCGTATCACCTATAATCGATGTTCTTTATTCTCGCTAATTCTCAAAAATGGTTTGACCGATTTGAATAATTTTTTTTTAACATTTTGATAGCTATAAATCAATCCTAATTAACCTTCCAACTTCAGTTCAATGAGATCAACAGAACTGGCTATATCTAATAACGTTTCCTTTTTTCATGTCTCTTTGTTATTCAATGAATCTTGATTATAGCTCTAATTAAGTAAATGTCTTTTTATTATATGAAATTTACTTATAGTTAATATAATGCTTATTGATTAACTATGTTTTTTGTTTCTTTTTTTCGTGCGTGAATATCCTTTTTTTTATCCAATGCGCGAACACGCCATATCAATTCGTCCGCCTGTTCACGAATTTGGAAAACTCAATTTGAGTACGCAAACTTCCAACGACTGGTTTTGTTATTTGTTAATTATCTCATAATAGACAATAGCACAGGAAACCATAGTCGCCTAAAATCGCCATATGACTGTCTTTATTTACTTATTTATATATCTATTTTATTAACTTGACCACGTACTCCACTTTGATCTGACCCTTATAAGCCTTGAAATATTATAAAGAGTATGAAACAATCCAATTACTGCGTACATGAACGTCTTGTCTTTTAACTTCACCTTCACTACTTGTGTTTCTCTCCCTGCCCAGTCAAATTTGCTGGCGCAGCTTTAGAGAGACGCTCCAATGTGGAATTTACTGCAGTCCTTAATATGCCAAGATCTTGTAGTAGGTTATATAGATCTTGTAGGAATACCACTCACTCCTTCTTCGACCACGTAGGATTATTAATTTAATAATTCTGTGGAATAATTCACTACGTCATTCTGGCGGATAACTGTGTCGAATGATTTGAAGAATAACTGACCTCGAAAAAATTCTGAATAGTCGCATTCATATTACGAGATTTGAAAAATAATTGTAAAGCAGTCATGAGGACTACCGACAGAAGTGAAAACTTAAAACTATACACAAACAGTTGTTATTTTTGGATATCTAAATTAATTGTCTGATATTAAATTAAAACTTGCAAACCAAAACTGTTTACACCGCAATAAGTTATACTAATAGGAACAGATATAACGTTATTGTTGCCACGTCACGTGATCATGTCGATGACGACTTACATGAATTTACTCCCTATCCAAACCTTCCTATAGAAGTGTTCACTTCAAAAATGTTCGTCATTTTTTCTTTTATACAAACCATGTTCTGACAATTACCAACACGAAAAAAAAAGAATTATCCGATTTGGTGCAGTCTTTCTGAAGTTATGCGCGTACATGCATTTCGGCGATTCATATTTTATTTTAAGATTTTTTTATGTTCCGCCTTACTTCTTTAATTTTTGCTACATATGAACCTTCTGACACAACAAAAAAATATTAGCGAAATAGTTCCATCCCATTCACGCGTGATGCGATGAGCGAGGGAAATAGAGATTCATTTTTATATATTACGAACCTCAGCTGGTATGTATTTTTTTAATATTCGGTACAGATTCGGTAGACGTCTCATATTTTTGAGAATTTAATAATTCAGTGCCATCCATCGGCTAACTTCGGAGTTTTTTCATATCATATCTATTTACAAATATACTTAGTTAAAGATCCGTCAGATGTCCCTTTTTTTAGCATTTATAATGTGTCTCATTTATCGCCTAATTACGGACTTTGTTAATGACACTTACCTGTAGAAAAACTTAAACTGTATAGGTAGAAAAATGCAAATATACAATGGTAGAAAAAATACAAATAAACAAATATACACTTGTATATGCTCAGTGTAATGTTCAAAAAAAGCTTATGATTTAGCTATAAAACAAAATATGTTTTATCAAAATTCGTGCAGCGGTTCGTTTAGTACAAATTTTTAACTTTTATCTCCTATCCCGCCGGAACCCTATCGTTTTATGGAACAAAAAGTATCCTAAACTTTGATCCGTAAAATTAGCTACCACCCTGCCAAATTTTATTGAAATATATTCAATACTTTCTGAGTTATGCGCGTTCAACGGGACAAACAGATAGACAGACAAAAACTCGAAAACAAAGTACACTATCATTACAGTTTTATTATATGTATAGATATGCTTAGTGTCTGTATTAATACCTATGCTTTTGAAAATTCAATTTACCAGATATTTAACTAAAATGCACCCAATATGAGTAGCCCACAATATGTTACGTAACCACTACAGTGATTTATTAAAATTAAATTACATCGCATCGATTTTTACTGGTGCCCCATACAATAAATTTGGCTCGTATCTCAGAGGGTATAGTTATCTCACTGGTGCCAAGTCCCACGGCGGTCTGAGGCGACAGAAATTAATGAAAAAGAATAATCCCCAGTTTAATAATTTCAAATAACAAAAAAAAAAAGCAAAATAGGAGAAATGAACGGAGCGTTAGGCTAATGCAAAATGATAACAAAGAATGGTTATCAACATGCGTGCATGCGTGAGCGTATTGGTGCTCGAGGATGTGCGTGCGTGCATCTGCGCCTTTGTGCTTTTGTGCGTGTGTGCGTCTTCGCATGCGTGAGTGCGTCATCGCATGCGTGAGTGCGTCATCGCATGCGTGAGTGCGTCATCGCATGCGTGAGTGCGTCTTCGCATGCGTGAGTCACACTTCAACGTAGTCGAACGTGGTACCAGGCGCTGCGGATATACTGGCCGACGGATGCGCGGGCTGTGCGTGCGTCTGCGTCTGCGTGTGCGGGTGCGTCTGCGTGTGCGGGTGCGGCGCAAACGCACTCAGGTACTTATGCGGTGCACATAACGGTAGACTCTCAGCTAACTCTCGCGCACTGTCCGGACAACTTGAACTATCCTACACAAGGAGGGTTAGTAAATATTAGATACTGGATTCTATGCAACACAAACAGCGTGAAATAGGTATGAGAAATTTTGAAATATACAAAATAAGAAATAAAACAGTAGTGATTTTCAATTCTCTTTTTTCATTTCATAATCCACGTCCAATTAAAATCAGTTGAATTAAGTATTAATTAGTGCAATTATTAAAAAATATAATTATTTTATGAACATTAACAATCATGTACTTTCTGAAATATGGAATGGTATTTTTTTAGGTACCACTCCATATTTCTATACATATATATAGTACACATAACAAATACAAATATATTATTTTATAGTTATAACTAAAGTCTCAAAAGAGGAATTGACACATTTGCTTCTACATACCTGACCGGTATAAGTACAGTAAATTATTATGTTAAAATGTTGTCGATTTAATTATCATTGATATATTTTTGGGATTAGCTAACTTCAACATAATGATTGCGTACTTGATGCCTTTAGTATTTTATATTAAGATACAAATAAAAATTAAATCTTACCGATACAACAGCAATTGTGACAGTGTCGGAAAACTTTACTTTGTTTCTTTCTGTTCTGTTACCACGTTTCTCTATATCGTTATCGTTTCTATACCCCTTGAAATGTAAACTCGTACTTGGATGGTAAATGCTGTTTTGGTAACGGTAGAGTGTATGGGGTGTTTCTTTCTTCAGCTCAGTATGGAATAGATGTTTGTAATTCGGTGGTGGTAGTCTATCGTCGTGCGATCTAGCTGTATCTATTGTAGGATTCTGGAATCTAGCTTGTACTTCACTGATAGAAGACAGTACAGACAGACTATTTGAAGTCATCTTATAGTTGGATAACGTATCAACACTATGCCATTTCGGATTATGTGTCAGTATTGGCTTTAAACGTTCAACATATGCACTTTTTAAGTAGGTGTCATCTGTGACATCTTTGTTCCATATTGTGTTGTCCCGTTCTAGATATTGGTGTAAATTTGGTCGAATGCTATTTGTCGATATTGGTTCAGGTTGAGATATGGGTACCGGGAATACAGTGGGAAGCGATACTCGCGGTAATGGCGGAGGTTTCGTTTTTTTGGTTTCAGAAGAAGCACTTGTTTCAGCCTCTGAACCAGTGTACGAATGAGAACTACATTCTGAACACGTTTCTGAACATGAGTCTGAAAAAAATGTACATTTAGAGTGTAGAAACTAAAATAATGGATATTTTGATTACTAATAGAAGTGATGATAGCTCAGCTAGGAGTGTGTACGGATCTCGCATCAATGGATGTGAGTTAGATCCCTGTAATAGGCTCGTGCTTTCGGTGAAGAAAACATAGCGATGCAACCATAAGTGACTGTTCAAGTGTTACGTAACGCAATTTTTGAAGATATTTCTTTAACGTGCCGTAACATTTTTCTATAACCAAGCCCCCCCACCCCCCACCTCCTCAAACGTTACGTAACACCGAAGTGAGCCTAAAAGTCATAATAATTTTTTTCCTATTTTTTACCGATAAACTCTTAGAATAAATTTCTTATTAATCTCAACCTCCGGAAATGCGATTAGAAATAGTCAAAGGATTCTCTGTAAAACATAAACATGCTAACTTGCGAAATGTTAATGGGCTAGTGTTTTATTAGAATTACAAAAAAACAAAAAAACAATATTACGTAACGCGTTGTTCGGGCCTCTCCCGCTCTTGTAACGCATCGTAACGTTTTACAAAACCCTCCCTTCTCACAAATAGCGTTCAGTAATACTTGAATGGTCCTTAACATGGTGACAGGGCTTTTTCTAATGCCCACCTTGTTAGTTACCACCCTTTGTTTTTAACGTGGAGTTTAAAATCCTATTCTTTACGGACTTCCTCATTGCAACGCGTAAGCGCATTACCCGGGCTCAGGCCAAGGCGAGAGGGCATGTGGTGACCCATCGGTTGCTAATCACCCTACACTACCTACTAAAACGCATCACCCAGACACTTCAAGCTTCCGTGTTATCAGACTAAGTACAGCGGCCATACTTCTAATCGGCTAACTACCACCTTCAAGTTTAAAAACTGCCACCAAATACCTATAGGTGTATTCCGGCAGTTGCAGTTGAGAGCCAGTCTCTCCACTAGGCTCACCGTGTTCACAATGTTGAGCCATATGGTCACTTAACATCGGGAGACTGTGTTCATAACGCTAAATCTACAAGTTTATATATAACTAGATGTGCCCGCAACTTCGTTCGCGTGGAACTAAAAAATATTCATTAATTTTATGTTGCAGAATCCTATTTTTTTTTTCAAAAATAATAGTTTCCTAAGTTACTCCTCATAACTCATTAGTTATCTGATAGCGAAAATCCCGTCAAAATCGGTCCACGAGTTCCAGAACAAACAGACGGACAGAAACCCAGACAATTTTATTTATACATATAAATGCCGTATATCCTTTCATATACGTTTTAGTAAAAAGCTGTTATTTTGGACATTAAAAACAGACACTTCAAATTTTATTTATTCGTATAGATAAAAATATATGGAATAATGACCTTGACGTTGCCGTTGCATTTGCATGTATGTATCGGCGAGAGCGGCCGCCTCCTCCGCGAGCGGGGAGAGAGCCCGCGCTCGAGCCGCCCACCGCGCGTCGCAGAACAGATCCCAAGCGCACAGGTCCACGCCCAGCGATAAGGCTTTCTCTAACCTACCACGTCTGTCACAACACTCAAGCAAGTTATACAGAGGCAAAAACTCAGTTTTTGGCTGGATCTTGATTTGCCATGTTGTCATGTTTTCTTAATTCCGTATTTAGTTATTTGGCGCTATGTGGTGACATTTTACGTGATACAATTTGGCTAATGCGCATAAAATATTAATAAAAACGCTCTTTAGAAAAATAGAATTAGCTATAAATTATATGTCATGAGTTTCTTGTATTGTGTGAGATGCTGATTCACCTCTTTGAAAGTAATTTTGGTGGAGCAAAATAAACATACATATTTAACACCAGAACGGGACTGACAATTAAACTGTATAGGGTGTTAACGTAGCAGAGATGTTAATGCTACAATGGATCTGTGGAGTAACTAACATGGGTAAAATTAGGAATGAATATATTCGAGGAAGCATGAAAATAGCATCAGTGACAAAAATTAAGAAGTAATAGATTAGCATGGTATGAGAGGATATAAATAACTAGAAGAACGTTAAGTATGAAGATGGATGGATGTAAAAGAGGGAAACTGTAGAAGATATGGATGGACTGTGTGAGGAATGTGTATAACAAGTGTCAATACTGTGATGACAGCTGATAGTGGAAGTGAGAGTGGAAGAAGAAAACATGTTGTGCTGACCCTACCAAGGTTGGATAAGGGTTGTAAAGAAGACTTATATTTACAAAAGTGATTTTATGGGATCCACCTGAGCAAATGATGGAACAGTTTCCTGGCCAGGTCGTGGAGAGGCGGCGCGTACCGCAGGGCGGGCGCAGAGTGCGGCGCGAGGGGCGCTAGGAAGGCACCGAGTGCGCCGACCGCACAGCTTTCCTCACCCACTGCCTCTATTATACAAAGATACTTCATAATATTCGTAGCTAAATCTATATTTATTTTGTTTATTTACCACACCAACAGAATGATTACATAAATATAAAAAATACATATGGTTGATCTTTATATACAGAATTTTCGTATCACGTTGCTTGTAAGCGATAGACTCCTAAACTACTGAACCGATTTTAATCAAATTTCGCACACTGTGTGCAGTTTGATTCGACTACTTGAGGGATAGGATACTTTTTATCTCGATAAATATGTAATATTATAATAATATAATAATTAAATATATAAAACGCGATAGATGACGCTGTAGTCGTTGTGATTGACTATTCGAAAAGGCAGAACAAGGTCTGCCAAGTCAGCTAGTAAATATATATAATTACTATATAACCATTCAGATTACAGGCACGCATGACGTTTATATATTAGGATAATTATGTAATAAATTTATACACACAAAGTCTTTAAATGTAATACATCAAGAAAATAAACTACATACTAAAGAGGCATTAAGTTAAAGTAATTTATAAAGTTAAAAATAAATATAATTAATGTAACTATGGGGAATATAAACAGACTTTAAAAATAATGGTTTCTTTTATGGTTAGTTTTGAAATGAACAAGTAGGCGGACCGAAGTGTTCCAGAAGTGTATGATATGTCGGAACAAAAGTGCTGATATACAATTTTATAGCTGTTTTCATTAAATTTAAAGTTCTAATAAATAAATCCCTATTACTATTAAACATTTTTTTTTCTTAACGTACTATGGTACATACATTTACGGTATGTGGGTCTCACGTGGTGCAAATCTCTAGAAATATCTATTAATACGACTTCACAACGACCCCGCAATTTCCTCTTATTACCTACCAGAGACTGCTTTTCCACAGCTTCTAGTATATATTAACCCCTTTCTTCTTGGCATACCGGCTTTTTTATTTTTGTGATCGTGGTGAAAAAATACTTTTACGTTCATCCTCTCGTTGTTTGCTAGACGGGTTACGTGAGAGACGTATGGGACTACTTAGGTGAGGCACTATGACGAACCACGTTCCCATTATTATTAAAGACCAGAGACTGCTTTCGTACTACTTCGAGTCTATGGCAGGGGAAACCTACAGGAGCCTGGTTACATTCAAATTTACTTTATAAAAAGGGCGTCGCAAACTATAATTACATGTAACAAGTGACATTTCCTTACGATACTTACATTGGTAGCCTTCTCTATCCTTATTATTTAAAATTATTTTAGTTTTATTACTGTACTAAAATAAAAACTGAAACTAAGTTTTCTTATTTACATGGATACATTTGTGTACATTTATAACTCTGTATTTTATCACTTATGCCTCCTGGCCCCTGTTATAGGCATATCAAAATAACTGCTATTTTAGGAAATCAGTAACTAAATGACTCTGTATTTATATAGTATAAAAATATTAGGTATCGTGACATACCTGCACCACTTCGCAACGCAGCACAGACCAGCTTATTAACGGCCCACAAACATTGGTTACCCTCATGCTCCCAGTCCATTGTTCTCAACAGAGCCACGGCACTCGACGACCGCCTTGCACGAATCCAAGCCTGTAACAGAAAATAATAATTATTAATTTAACAGTTAAAAATAAATGAGGATATGAATCAGTTATATAAAGCCTTAGTTATTTTATTTAATCAATCTTCCCTAGGCGCAATGTAAATAAAATACTAAGGTCTTGTATTAGTGCAACAGTTTGTAAAGCTATGTTTACACGAAAAAGAATGACAAATAGGTATTTAGTAAGAGAAACAGAAAGAATTATACTATGGATTACTACGATAGGATAAAGAGTACGCACATGAGAATTCAACCAATCAAGACATATAAAGTATTAAAAAATTAAAGAGTGTCGCTTCTGTCATGTATACTGAGTTACACACGCTATCTTTCTATTAAGGTTAAAATATAATCATACACCTACCATCTTTTATCTCTGCATCACCTTAAGGTTGACTGACAGAGAATACCTATGGCATTGAGTCCGCCATTGCTCTATGCATAAAGTGTAAAATAAATAAATAATCATAGACTTATTATCAGTACATAGTGTAAGACAAAGTCCCTCCGCTACGTCTGTCTGAACACGATAAATTCAGAATCTACCGAAACTTAAGCCTTGCTAAATGTTCGGGATAATAAATTGGTTCAAAAGTAGGCGCGGCGGACAGTTTTCTTGTGAACCTAGTGAATTGTGTGTGTATACCTTTAGGATATTTAAAGGTGCTTTGGTGGCTTTGGATACCCCAAAAGCAACGGTGGCAGTATCATCGGCGTACAAGGTAAGTGAGCTTTCATCCCGGTTATAGTTGTACAAAATTTGGCATTCATTTTATGAGATATCTCCTTCCAACCATTTTATAATACAGCCCACTTTAAATAAAAATCCGGGTAGTATATCTCATCCGGTGTGGGTGTGGTGGTTGAAATCCCACTCTATTATGACTTTATCAAATACAATAAGGATTTTTGCAATCCGACTGGTAGTTTATAAGATTAGAGCGTTGAATCAAACAAACGAACTATAATTAATATTAATATCGATATCAGAATTTTCCAAAGTATGGGGACAAAGCCTTGGCTAACAAATTACCCTGTTATCTTCACCAAAACCAGAAGGTGAGACTCGAATTTCAAAGTTTTTGTTGGATGAGTCCAGTCAACATTCGGAACCACTGACATAGATAAAGCGGAAAAATTAGTTTGTTTGTTTTAACGCGCTAACCTTAGGAACTATCAGTCGGATTTAAGATTAAGATACCGATTTAAGATAAGACCTAAAAAAAAGATGCAGATAGATAGTTGTGACGTTCATAAGCGCCTTCTTAGAGCCTAAACTGAATAAAGATTTTTGATTTGATCTGATTTCGAAAATAAATTTTGTATTTGCTAACGCAATCAGTGAGGACGGCTTTAGGCTATTTAACATCACGCTACTACCGATAGGATCAAAGCTGCATTGAAAAAAGTTACAAGCATGGGTAAAAAAATTAATATTTAGTTCGAGTTACAGTTATTTAGTTCCGAGCGAACGAAGCCAGCACAGCTAGTGTATTATAAGTAGTAACTTAGGTTTCTTTTATTTCAAGTTCACGGGCACGAAGTCGCGGACATTATTAGTATTATATGAAAACAATGTTTTACAGAATTATTCCGCTTAAAATATCTATTAAATTGTAGGTATGCTATGTCAATTTATAATTAACACAATGAAGCCGGGACTGACTACTAGTAAATATATATAAAATAACTGTGATGATATTAAAGTTTGCAGGAATATAAGTTGAAAATACCGTTATCAGACGTGGATGGGCGAAATACAGAAGCAGAAGTGGTCCGCCAGTAAAAGAAGCTAAAATAACTGGTCCTGATTTCCCTTTCTGTGTTGCTAACAACTTCAGTCGCCGGGTGTCGCTGTAAATAAATAATAAAAATTCATGTTTTGATATTTGACTACGTGTTCAGTTGTCATACATCAATTTTCATTTAAATTTCTTTGTTATTTTTTTTTTATAGTTTTTTTAGTACCTATAGTATAGGTTTAGTGTTATGGCTACAATCTCATCTGATATTAAGTAACGACGTGACCCAAGCTGGTGGACACACTAAACCTGTGGAGGAACTGGCTATTAAGTGCAAGTGCCGGAACACAACTATAGGTATTTGGCAGAGATTTTCAAGTTAAGGATGGTAGATAGCTAGGTGGGCATTAGAAAAAGTCCTACCACAATGCAAGAATGCATGTCAGCATAAGAAGTATTTTAAATACAAATACTCATGCTATGTTGAAGAAATTGTTCTATTAGAGAAGTTGGATACTCTTGTACTTCATTTACTTTACTTTGACTACTATAATTTACTATTATTTATACCTTGTAGCTTGGTGATTAGTTAAGGTATTTTAGAGCATTCTGTAAGCAAAAATAAATAAAATGATAATAGAGTATATATAAACAATTTTTATGATTGCCCATCTTTCTGTCTAGATATCTATATAAATGTAACAACTTACCTTTATAGTTCACAATGTTTATAAGATATTTGTTTTTTGATGCCCATATAATTGTCAGTAAGCAAGTTGCATAAATAAATTAAAAAATTAACTTTAAACAATATCAGGAATATCAACCTTTGGTTTTTGGTGCTTTTCGTGAGCGTCCTACAATTATTAGGTAGCGACGAAATTTCTATTGGTCAAGTAGAAGATTTAAATTGTCTAATAAAGAGAAAATAAAAAATTTAACACGCCAATTGAAAATAATAAATACCGTAAATACGTCGTCAGATCCAAGCACTTGGTATGATGGTTAAGTAATGTAAGCGCCCGGTCAAAGCATTGAAGTCTTCCATTTTCTTCTGCAGCTACTATCAGCTCTTCAGCCCACCAAACTTCAGTTGCTATCTGTTACAAAATGAAAAATTTACAGCACAATAGAACCACATCGGGAAGTTCCTTAATAAGGTAAGGAACGATTTTACAGGTAACTTTTAGAGGATCTTCATATACATGTAAAATTAATATAGCTAAAAATAAAAACGTGGTTACTTATTTGCAATCTTTATAGCAGGTTTAACCTTTTTTTAAGGCGTACCTTTTTACACACACAGTAGGACTGTTACGGAGTTTCGACTCCGAATCCGAAAGGTCGGAACTTCCAGTTGATTTTACACCTCCAACTTCGGCTACGATACTGATGCATCACAATATTTTTATAATTTCCACAGCTGTAGAATGGAAATGCATGGATATTCCTTTCAAAATGTAGACACCTAGTATGGACGCATTTTACGATCACATGCCGGTGATAGGAAAACGCTAACGAAGTGGAGGGCACCACCTAGTATTGAAGGTTCATTTTCTATACCTTTTGATTTTATATAATTCCACTATTGTATACAAGTAAACCATGTAAAGTCATATAATGAGAAAATTACATGTAAGTATAACTCAAAATATAAGTGTACAAAATAACAATGTAATTTTGTATATTTGAAATATGTACTCAGACTTCCCAGATAAAAGCTATAGACAAATAGTATAATAGCCAAAATTGTTTGGAACAAGAAATTCGATACTACAAGATATTCATTGTTACTTAACTTCAAAGAATGTATGGGTATTTCTACTATTGAACTTTTTTTTGGAAGAAACTCAATATGTTTCCTAGTGAGTGAGGCATTAAAATAAATAAATATAGTATGCTACTTACAAATGCAGCTTTAGTAGAATGTGTAAGGCCAGCAATATGATGTACTACATATAGGGTTCCATCAATACATGCAGTGAGTAATCGGTCCTCGTTGTTGGAACGTCGTATAACTCTAGCTGGTGCAGACAGAGAAACATGAATTGCATTGTCCGATAGTGATGACATCTTTATAGCACGATTTGACACAGTCAATACTTCATATCGTATCCAATGTAAATTTACACCTGTCTGTAATAAGTATTTAAAACATTGATACATAATTAGTTCTGATATCAAATATACATTTGTTTTTCAAAAATTTTGATTTATATAAACAATAGTTATATAATAGTTTAAATATTAAATTGCACAAGTTTTGTTGTAACTAAAAATGGGTTAGGTACTTGATTGTAATAACAGACTATATAAATTTATCTTTCTTAAAACAAGTGAAACAATTGAGTCCACAACCTTTTTATTCTTGAGACTGTTGATTATCATGAAAGTTGGAAAGATTTAATCTCGAGCACTACCAATCAAATTTGAGATAGTATTTTCATTATATATAGCCTCTTTTATTGAAGAGAAATCTAGACTATACAACTTCAGGATCAGAACCAAATCACATTTCATATGCTATTAATTAAAAATATTCATTTTGGTCACAATTGGGAAGAATAACAAGTAGAATTTATTATTCTGTTACAATTTTAAGCAACAGCAAGACGGATTCTGCTGGTGAAGGATTAAAATTTTGTATAGATATATAGAACAAATCTCATCAAAATGTACACTACATATTAATAATTTTCTTAAGAACTCTAACTGTTGTAAGTAACAGTAACAGGTCTGTCTAATGAAGAGTAAATAATGCTTAAAACATAATTACCTTTTGACTAGCAACTTGTTCTACTATATGGACTACATTCTCCCATTTATGTGAAAGTTCTGCAGAAAGAGTATCATTTTCTAATTGGTGGTATGCTATTAATTTTGTATTTGATCTGGAATGGTAGTAAATGGAATGATTAATTTTTTTAACAAAAAATTACTGTAAAGCCACACCATGAAATTAAACTAATTTATTATAATTAAAACAATAAAGTTTGAAGGTATTACCCATTTATCTGGTACAGATGAAGATTGGCATGGTCCTCGAGAACAGGACTCCATGGACCAGGCTCAGCATTGGTTACACTCCAAACTAACACAGAAATTGCATTACCACTCTCGTGGCATGATATACGCCTTTCTGTACGACGTGTACTAGATCCCACCTCAATTGTCTGCAAATAACATTATTCTGTTTTGAGTAATATATAAGATAAGATGACTTTCAAGATATGTATAAAAAAAATTAATTATAGAATTGAAATAAGAACGATTCAAAATAAAAATACTGAATTTATAATAGAAAAAAATTAAGCTACATTGCAGATACAGATAACAATTATATTTATTTAAATAACTGCAATATTAAAGAGTTTATAGTTTGAAATTAACAATTGACTTTCAATCGATCAAGACATTTTATTTCAATATTTATTAAGAAAGTAGAATTAGCCTTCTATTTTATTGATATCTATGTATGAATAGTGAAAGTTTTTCATAGTTGTGCTATATTACTCACTTGCAAATGAGGATCTCTGTCAGCTATGCGGCATGGAAGATTTGTTAAATTATTTTTCCCAAATGTTACTAATGTTGCAACTTTATCTACATGTGTAAACAGTATCAAGGACTTACATATTGCAACTACAAACATAGATAAAAATTAGTTATTATTATAAAGTAATGGTCAACAAATATTTTATATAAGGAATAATTTATTTGCCAGTATATGAATTAAATACAATTTATTCAATATATATAACTGGGCCAAGTTTCTATATGTTGAAGGTCTGTTTAAAATATTGATTATATTTTAGTATTTTCAAAAATTCACAATCTGTGTTGTGAAATGAAATAATAAAAATATAGTTTTCCCATGATTGATTGATGTTTAAAAATTTTAAAAATATAATTGTCTAACCCATGCTTAATGTTCTAAAAATAAAATATAGATAGGATATATAAACAGTAAACAATGATGATACAATATGTAATAATGTCATTTTTCATTTTTAGTGCTGAATTCTTATTGCCTCATATCACAATACTCATGTGACCTTGTGGCTCACTCCTGTCATAGTATTTTTAGTATCATATGTTTAGGAGCCTATAATTGGGTTATTTGTAAAAATTCTCCCACTTCAGGAATATAACAAATGTCAATTCCACTTAAAAAGTGGTTTATTTATGGACTCCTTAATACATAATATTAATGTTACAAAATAATTTCAAACTCTACTCTTAGGTTGCTAAAATACATAATTTTTTAATGGGAGTTTGCTAATGTATTAGTAAATCATCAAAAAAGTATATCACTATAATCAGGCCCAAGGTTATATAAAAAAGTATCAGATTTCATTAAACAGGTTTATCTGAATTTCAAAATGTTATATTTTGCTACGTAGTTTAATCAATAATCTGGAAGATTAAACATTTCATATTTTATTATTACTATTATTATTATTATTAACATTATTATTATTAATTACTAAGTGATATTTATCTGTGGCTGGATTAACATCCATATAAATATTATAAATTCAAAAGTGAGTTTGTTTATTTGTTACACTTTCACACCTAAGTCATATAATACATTGTGATGGATTTTGGTACAGAGATAGGTGGGACCCAGGAGACAGAGATAGGCTACTTTTTCTCCGAAATCTTTATCAGATGTGGAGTAAATAGAAGGATAATCTTTGTATGAAACTTTTTATTGCATTATCCAATTTGTTTGACAAAATCTATATTAATACGAGCAAAGCTAAATGTAAAATCTAGTTATTATAATAAAAGTGAGAAACTTATTCTATTTGAGAATTCTGTTTCCTAGCTCTTTTAGATTTCAATTCTGGGCTTGGTCAACAGATAAAGCAGTCAATGCAATCAAGTCAGTCAAGTCAATGCAGGTGTATTTGTAATATGGATTTTTTTTAAAATTTACCACTAGTAATAATTTGCCCTGTTAATTTCCCGACAAGATATCTATCAAACAATATTTGCGTGACATCTAATGTATCGAGCTTGATCGTTAAATAGGCTATGGCTCCTGAATTGAACACGATGGTTACTATGCGTTCACTAAACCATTCACAAGCTATAATTGTACGGTCTCGTAATTTGGACTCGAGTTGTCGAAGCTGCCGAGGGCGAGCAGCTCTCCACAAGCCACCTCGACGCTCGCAAAAATTTCTCTTTCCACTTTCATACAAAGACTGTTCAATCCTTTTCTTCGTTTCATACCTACAAGAAAATGTGAATGTTTTATTATGGTTTTATTATAAAAAAAGTTTTAAAGAGAAACTTACTTGAAACTTTTAAAGTCGCCGCTTTTGACGAGTAATGAGTCTTCATTTGTGATAAATTTTATGTCATAATTAATCATATTAAGCGCATGCTTTTAATAAATTAAATAGTGTATTTTACGTGTAGTAAACTTAATAAAAAAACTCTAAAAATGTTAAAAACTAGGAACAAAACTGACATTACTCTAATTAGGTTTGTATAACATATCACATTATCGATAAAATTTTTATTGATAATATCGTTTATCGATTTTATTATATGGTATAAAATAATTATTTCGTCTAATAAAATGATATATTTGTATATATACACACACTTAAAAAAACATAATCTCTTTTACATTTATCATAATGAAATCAGTTTGGTAATTCGTATTATGAGTAGTCAACAACAATGGCCTCTACGTCTATAACAGACGGTTAAAGCAGTATTTGAAAGCACTTTTTTTCGTGGCTGTATAGGCCAATCTATGATCGGCACTGTCGACCGCAAAAAGAACATAAAAAAGTGGAGTTTCGTCCAGTACTATCCGCCTGATCGTGCTGCATTGTTCTTTTATGCTCCAGGCTGAGAACCCATGCCTTGTTGTGCGCTACCATGCCATCATGCACTAGTTTCCTCCATTCGTCTCTAACTTCAGCAAGCCTTTCCCATCCCGCATGAACGATGTTGCAAGCAATCAAGTCACGGTTAATGTAATCTTTAAAACGTAGTAATGGTCGGCCAACACTTCTGTTTGCATTTGCTATGGCACCTAACATGACCTGACGCGGCAAACGGAAAGACTCCATACTTCTGTCCACTGATTCGTTCCAGAGCTCCACTAGCACTGCCTCAGTATTTTTTTTAAGGGTCCTACACTGTTAGCCTGAGAGGCTTTTACAGCTTCACCGAACTCTGGTGGCGAGCGCGGAAAGCGCTCGCTCGAGCCCGCGGGGCAACTCGCACAAGGGTTGTCACTAGTGACCGAATCTCGGCTTGGGCTGTTGCCGAATCGCGTAGAAGAAAATCGAACGCGGTACTAGCTACTAATACAAAGAGAAGAGTAATTGTAAAGGTGCGAAATATTGTACATTAAAAAACCCAACTGGCGATACCTAAGACTATTACCTGATTAAAAATAGTAAAATCGAAACTAACTGATCCCCTTCGGGATCTAAGAAACTCACTTTGGTTTATACCGTGCCATGGCAGGCGACGTAAGAGCTCCACTATCACTGCCTCAGTATTGTAAGACACACGTATTTATATTGCCATAACCAGAAACTAAAAGCGAACTACTTGAAATAGATTATTAAAACAATTTTTATAAAATCTTGTCATTACAATTTGAATTTATAAAGTTATTTTTAACCAAACATGTAAATATCAATTCCAGACCATAAAGTAATTTTTAATCAAACGTGTAAATATTTAAGCCTTTTTATATTATATTTGATATAAAGAAACGATCAACGATAAAGGTAAAAATATAAAGAGTCGATCAACGACCAAGCTAACACATGAATCGAGGGTAATGCTGAAAACGCAGCTATAATACTACAAACACACACATTATATATAGACAATTAGGCCACTGACAGCTTCACACAGTTGATAGCTAACACTTAGCAACAATCTCAATATCAAGTTGCGTTTTATTTATCAGCAAGACCTGTGGAAGATGCTCTTTTACTTGATGTGATTAAAGTACCGTATTTTAGCGAACAGTAGTAGCCACTGGGCCGTACGATGTAGATTGTGTAATTTAAAGATCGTTTTACTGTACGAAACGGTAATTACCGTACTTTTGACAACTCTGATTCCGAGTATAACTGGTGGAAAAAATATATTGACGGGATATTTATAAACAATATTGATATATGTACAACAAAAATATCGATATGACGATACATCGATACTATTACCCAATGGTACGTTTACCTAAAATGTTGTCAAATTATTCGAAAAAACTACGAATAATTGCGTTCAAGTCGGATAAAATTTGGTTAAGCTTGGTTTATGCATGAAATGGGCAAAAATATTACAGTAATAAGTGATATACATAAACAATATAACATATAACAATGCTCTTATAAAATATCGTAAATTGAGACAATTTTATACTCAGAAATAAAAATTGAATATCGATATTTTGTGACTAACAATAACAAAAAATATTTATGGATTATGTTTTAAAAAGTAATTGATATTTTGATATAACAATTTGTTATAAGTACCATGTATACTTTCATATGCATTTAGTTAAAGAACGTCTACAAGAATTCAATTAAAAATTAATCTACGTTGCAACGCAGACAACCTCTAACAAATTACCTACCTATAGGACACGATAGTTGTGAATACATTAGCATATGAGCTGTAAGCTGCACAGGGTTGGTACTTTGCTTACATGGCATGCACATTTCGTTTCTTCTTGGTATAGCTAGGGTTACGTTGAGCGACCGTTCTAGAGATTATAGCGAACCGAACCAAAAGACAAATTGCCGCGCCCTTACGAATATATATAATTTTTAAAATAAGGGTATATATTTTCTTTTAATAATAATCGAATTACTGTTTATAGTTTAACAATAGTATATATTATTCAAATTCGTATATAATAATTTGCGCTTAAATGTCGACTAGTGCTATTGGTAGGAAAATTTTAATTATGCAATGGCGGACCTTGTTTACCTAAAAAAGTTCTTTCGGAGTCTCCTAAAATTTTCGGCCACGATTGGGTGTTTTGATTATGAACAAAATTTTGTGGAACTAGACCAAGAATGATTTTCATGTACTTGGAGACGTTGAATTTAGACCATAAGCCGATTAAAAATGAGTAAATTGTCAAAAATCCTTGAAAATTGCCAAAATTGCAAGAAATTGCAAAACGATGATAGCTCAGTGGTAGTGTGTACGACGTGTTCGAATTCAACCACCTACAATGATCTTGAGCTTTCGGTGAAGGAAACATCGTGAGAAAACCATAGCATTGTGGTAGGGCTTTTTCTGATGCCCGTATGCTTAGGTACCACCTTCAAGATAAAAATCTGCCGCCAAATACCAATAGGTGTGTTCCGGCAGTTGCAATTGAAAGCCAGTTCCTCCACAGGTTTAGCGTGTCTACCAACTTGGGCCGAATTGTCACTTAAGATCAGGTGAGATTAAGGCCATTACGCTAAACCTTAACTATAAAAAAATGCGTTTATGTTAAAGAAAAAAAAATTGTTAACCTGGACATTTTTATGTACCTAATTTGATCTACTGAATCAAAATCTGAAGTTTACTTGGACCATTAACCCTCTAAAATCAAAGTAAATCATAAAAATCTAGAGATTAAATACAACGGCATACCTATACACTGGAGGTAGAGAACGATTTTTATGGATTGATACTGTTCTTCGTTTGTATTAGAACTCTTTTATTCTCAAATGATCTATGCAGTGTGTTCCTCTTTTGTTACCTATTCTCTCTCATCCAGCAACTATCCCGTAATGCTAATATTCCACTTTCCTTGATACCTACACTCCATTTCAGTTCTGTATTTATTGGATCGCTCTCATTTATTGTCTATTAAAATTCGATAAAGTTTTTGAATAGACAAAATATATATTTTATTATGAAACGCGTTCATTATTTTGATTTATTAAACTATATGGAGTATTTACCAATGTAACAAAACAACTGCTTAACTAATTATAAATTTATATACCCACATACTTACGTTTGAAAATAATTAAAATAACAGTTTATGAATTCGCACTGAAAGTACACAATTTTATAATAATTTAAATACAATTCAACTTATTACTAACCAATGAATAGCGAGAATAATGCTTTCATGTATTAAAATAGCTTTCATATAATTGGATACAATAAACAAGTTTAAACATGTTCAAACACAACATCAAGTAGCGCTCTTTTCGCGTGCTAATACTATTTGGTATTATTATATTCAGAGATCAGACAATTGCCTTATTTCCATAGCACCGAATTTTAAAATAAGTTAAGGCAGCGATCTTTAGAAATTTTAATACAGTGGCAATATACATATATATATTACATAACCAATATAATTTTTTAGCGAAAATATGTGAATATTTCCCGTTGTTTCCAAAATTAACCATACAAATGATAAATTTTTCCATAAAAACTGCCGCCGCAGTGCCCCTAAATTTTCCTGATTCCTGATTTCCTGATATTAGCGCGTTCAGACAAACAAACAAATTCTTCAAGATTAACATATAATTGGTATAGATATACACGCAGCAATTAATATTTATTTTTAAGACGGAGCATATATAAATATACATCATTCTAATAATTTTTTAATAACAGTTGTTGCAAACAAACAATAAAATACATATATTATTACATTAACATTTTGTCTATTAATGTGGTGTTTCAAATCCCTGTCTCTACGGACTTCCTCATCGCAATGTGCAAATTTAAACGCATTACCCCCGCTCATAGGTATGAGGGGCATGTGGTGACTCAACGGGTGCTAATCACCCAACACTACCCACTAAAAATCACCACGGCGACACTTCAAACTCCCGTGTTGCTAGAGACCAGGTACAACTTTTTTATTTCTTCTAGTCTCCGGCGGAAAATATTATTAAAATACTGCAGAACAAAAGCTCTGAAAAGTGAAAGAACCTTGATAGTCCTAAAAATAAGTCTAATCTACTTAATAAATATCCATGCAAAATAAAAAATAACGTGTTGCTTCTTTTTGCTTCTATGACACATTTTTTTGGCTAGACAGTTTTACTTGATATTATTTTTAATTTATGTATTTAGTTATTTTTGTGCATAGCTCTAATACAATAACTTTAGGTATGTTTCTACTATGCTATGGCATGCGTTTTTGTTTAGTATTTTGTAAAGTTATACATAATAATAATTAAAGAGGTTTCTTCAGACGAGGTATTAAAGACGCTGAAAATTTACTGTGAAAACAAAAAAAAACTTATTCACAAATCATCGGCGACGTGATTTTATTATCTGGCGCAGTGACGATATTTTCTGTTATCAATATTCAGTTAATGGCGGCGGCAATTTTTAACTGAATTGCCTACAAGCGATATTTTTTTAAATCCTTCAGTCTAATTATGGACGTTGAATAAAAAAATAATAGTAAAAACTATGTAGGGTTCGACTGTGGAAGTGTCACCACTACTAGGTATTTAACCTTTCTCTGATCTAAGCGGTAAGCTCAGCCAACGCACTAGCATATCTTAGATTGATCTCACTCCTTAATAGTAGTTATGAACTGACCTCAATAACGACTAGCGCAATTTTCTAGTTTTACAAAGTTTCTTACAAAATTCAAAGTTTATACTCTGTTTTAAATGACGCCGAAAAAATGCCACTTACGAAAATTTTCTACCGCAGGCTATAGCTGCCTGTACGACTAATAGTCAACCTAATAGTGTCTATAGCCTATTTACTTTATCGGAAAATCCGCCACTGGTTGTGAAAGATAATTTTATTTTCAAACGTGCTCTTCCTATTACTTAGACAGGTACATGCATATAATCAGTTTTCTATTTATATTTCTCTTTATTTTTAACTATACTGTAAGTTCTTTATTTAATCATACTATAATTGTATTATGTTTAACACGATATTGTACGCAGGCATAAATGTATTATACATATATACACACATATATACGTATTATACATTTTTTCGTATATATAGGTAATGTAAAACTTGAATAAAATATTGCTCTGAGAAATAAATTTATTACGTAAGTGAAAACGTTATCTTGGGAAATAAGAAATACATATTCAAAAATAATTCTCATGTAAACGACGGAAATATACAAAATTTATGACATAATATGATTTAAGATGATTAAAACGTTGGCGTAAAATGTTTGTGTAAAAATAATAAGAACTACATAATGCTATTATGTATTTTATGTAGTTGTAACATTTTAGCGTAGACAATTATATAACAATAACTAGATGTGTCTGCGACTTCGTTCGCGTAGTACTTAAAAATATTTAATCATTTGTACTAGTTTTTGTACCTTTTTTATTATAGCTTTGCTCCTCTTGTTGGTAGCCTGATATTAAAGACCTAAAGTGTTCCGCAATGATTGGTCTATCAAGTACAAAAATAATTTTTGAAGTCTGCCTGGTACTTTTTAAGATTAGCGCGTTAAAACAAACAAAATTTTCCTCTTAATAATATTAATATAAATGTACAATTTTCGTATGGAATGTAATTTATAATAGTGTTCGGAAAATACGTGGAAATTGGAAATCCACAGATGATTCTTTTGTTATTATAACAATGTGAATCAAGAGATTATAAATTGTGTTCATTGTTTGATCATTACTAGAGATTTTTACTCTTATTGTTAAGTGAGTAATTGTTTGTTATAATAAAAGTAGCTGTACCGGTTCACGTGAAACAAAACATATTTTAAAAAATTACCCGTTTTTGTTTTTGTAACTTTTCAATACACCTCTACTTCTATTAGTGCTAGCGTGATGTTAAATAGCCTAAATCCTTGTTCCATAACTGCGATATAAAGCGCAGAAAGAATTCTTGAAATTTTTCCTAAGATTAGCGCGTTCAAAGAAACAAACAAACTTCTCCGTTTTATTATATTGATAAGGATTAATGTTTTCTGGTGACTTTAGTGTACCAATAAAATACTTGCAATAATTTCTAGAATGTTGTATGACATATGCACAATAATCAGACTAGCAATAAAACTGTGCTATTGTTACACAATAGGTACACGATCAAATAACTAAGTCCAGAAATAAAAGTCACTACTATCAAGATACCTTATAAAAATAAAAGTTTTATTTCATTCAATAAATAGAAATATAGGCTAAATTAGGTTTTTTTGTAGTTATACATGTAAATGGCACGATAACAATTCCATTTGGTTTGTAAGTAATTTTAATTAATCATGTAAAATTGATTCGTTACCTTGACAATAATAATGGCGATAAAATGGAATAATGGAAGACATCTGGCGCTAACGCCGCGCTCCCCGTATTTAACAAGCGTTCTTGGATTCTGGTGAATATTACACTTTAGAAAATTTAATTATTACTTAAACCATGAAAATGACATTTGACCTGATTGATTATTTTTTATCGAATTAAATGAATGACAAGGTTTTCGGATGGGTGACTAAGACTTAGTAATGACTGTTTGTGTTAAGACCTAATAATTTACTCTCATTAAAAGTGACGATAGATCAGTCAGTAGTGTGTTGGGACGCCTTGTCAATGGATGTGAGTTCTAATCCTTGTAATAAGCCTGAGGTTTCGGTTAAGGAAAACATAGTGACGAAACCATAACATGGTGGTAGTTTTTTTGTAATGCCCAAATGGCTATCAACCACCCACAAGTTGAAAATCTACCTTCAAATCTGATGAGAGTGTCGCCATAACTTAAAAAACCTATTAAAACTTTAAAAATCACCTTTTGAAAATATTGAAAACTAGATTAGGTTAATATATCGTATATAACATATTTAGTTATAATGTATAATATATTATTTATGAATAACTCCATTACATTATCAGTCTGTTATGCGGTTACATTTCGTAGAAATGGCCTTCCTATGTGTAATAAAAAAGAATTATCACGTGCGAACTTCGATAAAGATACTACCCATAGAAAACAATAAATTGGAGTATTTTTCGATCAGCATAAATATTTTACTAGAGTGAGCCTGTAAGTTCAGATAAAATAATGAAGATAGAATTTACTGATAACAGATAAATTCTTTTAGTTGAAGAAAAATGTTATATGTACTAATAGTATTTAACAAAAGTACGTTTGTTTAAATTTTATGTCCATAAGTAACGCCAATCTCAACGCCTGTACAGACTCTAATTAAATTAGATATGGAATTCGTTTATGTTGTTTGTATATAGAATAATTTGTTTTAGTTCAACGAAACGGGAGAGTAGCTAGCTGTTAGCATATAATTTTTAAATTTAAGTAGTGTTATTCTTAAATCCCCGTGAAAAAGAAAGTGTTTTTCTTTCTAGAATGTTATATTGGTACACATTAAAACACTTAAACTGGGTTCTCAATGCGTTGAGTGTGTAGTAATCGATCTGGCTTTAATGTAACGCTTTTAGAACGAACTATATTAAAGAATCGTGTTAGGCCTAAATAGTTTCTGTGATGTTTAAAAAATAATATAACATGAATGTTTCAAATAGGTTTCAAATGTTAAAAATATTATATTTCGCTTCTCTTTGTATAGATACTCGAATTTTTATATCATAATTTATGAGTAGCACATACTTTGTTCTCATGATTTGCAACTGTATATCTATTTTAATATTAGCTCTATCTAATTAAGTTTCAGAATCTTTTGTATAATTTTATTGTTATCTCTACTTTAAAAACAAACTGATTATTATTGTTATCTGTCTATATAAACACATTACTTTAGTAGCTGTTTAATAAACAAATTAAGAAAATCCGACTATCTAAAACAATCTAAATGTACGACATTTACATTCTTTGATTTTTTTTTTTATTTATTATTAATATATTTTCAATACTAAATATACATTTTAATACTTCTGCCAAACTGCAGTACAGTTTATTGGCAGATGTAACCTCCGTTGTTAAGAAAATTTATCTATAATCTTTATAAACACCTATTAAGCATTGTTATAAAAAAAAAAAAATAAAAATAATAATAATAATAACAATTAAGATTAACAATAAAAATAAAAAAGAAATCAACACATTTTAGCAGAATAAAAAATAAATAAAATTAGCCTAAATGTTTACATTACCCAAAAGGAACTGTTTGGTTTTATTTTAAAAAAATTGTTTTGTACAGTCATTGTTCCTTAACTACAACGGTAAACTGTTATACAATTTAGGCACCAAGCAACTTCTGTGTCTTTCCCCAAAATAGTTGTTATAAGTGGGTATTTTGAATGTATCTCTTACCCTACTTGGCCTTGTACGCGTTATATTTATTTTAAATTCATTGCTACCGTATTGTTCCACTGCCATCAATAGCTGTACTTTTTCATGGACTGGCAAGATTTTACAATATGAAAAAAGTCGTTCATAGTTTGTATCTTTACACAGGTGCTTTGTATTTTTATTTACTAAGAACTTCATAAACCTAATCTGTAAAGATTTTAATTTATCCAAATAAGTTTTGAATGTACGACCATAACTCGTCAATCCGTAAGAAAGTAGTGAATCCACCAATGCATAGTAAAGTGTATACAAGGTTCCCCTGGCCAATACACCGCTGAGGTGATGGAATTTCACAAGTACCACTCTTAATTTATCACATAAAGTTGTTATATGTGTTTTCCATGAGAAACTACTATCTATGATTAGGCCGAGGTACCTGTACTCTCCCACCACCTCAATGCATGCGCACGCACAACCAACTGTGTCATTGTGCAGACATTCATAACTGTGACCTATAATCCGCGGCGCACGATATGTTCCTTTTAGGTATGGAGAGCGTATATGCATGCATTTAGTTTTATTTAAGTTTATTATTATGCCATTATCATGTGCCCACTTTATAATATTAGTAAAATCTTCTTGAATTTTGTTTTCTATTACATTTAATTCTTTGTCCATATATAATAAGCAAGTGTCGTCCGCATACATATAAATATGACAGTTCTGCACTACATTGCACATGCTATTAACGTGGACTATGTACCCTATAGGCCCGAATACCGAACCGGTAGGCACACCACAATTGACATGTGTGGGGTCGCCACTGATGCCGTCAACAACGGTCTGCAGTGTTCTATTAGTAAGGTAAGCATGGAGCCACCTGTTCATTGAACCCGCGACTCCACACTCTTCCATGGCTTGAAGCAGTTGGTGGTGGTCCAAGGTGTCAAACGCTTTTTTAAAATCAATGTATACAACCACCACATGCTTTCTTTGGTCCAAACCCTCATTGATGTCATCAGTAAATCGCCCCAAGACTGTTGCCGTGCTTCGCCCCTTCCTGAACCCGTGCTCACTTAATATACAATATTTTTCTAAAAATTCACTTATACGACTAACAATGTATTTTTCTACAATTTTATTAATTACCGATAATATTGCTATTGGCCTGTAATTAGAGTAGTCACAATGTGAACCTCGTTTAAATATAGGTCTTATTAAAGCTGCTTTTAGCATGTCGGGATATAATCCCTTTTCAACGCACAAATTTATGAATAGCGCAAGTATTGGACTAATCTCATTTTTAATCAATTTTATATCTTTAACTCTAATTCCATCTATTCCTGGAGATTTATTACAATTTAAGGTATTTATAATTTTTATTATATCTATTGACTGAGCTTTTTGAAACCTTAAAGATACATCACTACATATAACATAGCTAGATCTCATAAGAAACTTATAATTACATACATGTTTAATATCACATATTTCTTTCGTAAAAGAGTTAGAAAAGTTATTACATATATTTATCGTACTGATTGTTTTACCCAAATGTTTTAAAATTACCTCATCTACGCTCTTTTTTTCATTTCCAATCCATGAATTAATTTTAGTCCAAATCTTTTGGACATCCTTGCTACAATTTAATATCTCCTCCTTTCTATAGTTATTTTTAGCTTTATTTATACATTTATTCACCTTATTCCTATACCTATTATACTGTAATCTTAGATTCATGTCATCCGGTTTACTTTTCCATAATCTAAATAATCTATCCCTAACATTAATCATATTCATAAGTTTTTTGGAAACCCATGATTTACTTTTTCTTTTATTACACATAGATATAGTTATTTTAGCATTATTATACACTTTACTAAATATTGAATACAATGTATCATATAACAATCTAGGGCACTCACAGTACATAAGGTCTTTCCACGATACTTCCGATAGTTTTTCATCTAGTTTCTTTTCGCTGATAACAGTAATGGTAGACTTAACACTTTCAGAAAAGTTCGATTCATTGTCTAAACACAAACCGATAAGATAATGATCTGATATCTTGCATGTTAACACATACGCAGAATAGGTTGACCGTTGGGTTCGAACCCACACGTGGTCAATACACGACCGTGTCACTATGTCACCGTACACATCTTCTCGCGTTACGTCCGTTATCGCGCACTCCAGTCCTAATTCACTCATATTGTTTATATACTCACTAGTAACACTGCCGCTACCAGAACCGGTTTTGCACAGTAAGTCTATGTTCGTATCGCCCATTAGTATGATATCACAACCGTTAGAGATATTACATAAAAGTTGATGAATTTCTCGGACAAATCCGTGTTTGTTTGTTTTTGGCGGCCTATATACAATTAATACGTGAACAGGTCTCCTGTCGTCTTGATATAATTGCCCATATATTATTTCTGAGTAATTAGCATTTATTACTTTCGCGGTGAAGTTTAGTTTGTTCTTGACATATAATAGTACCCCGCCTCCCCTAGATTTTTCTCTTGTATTTGTATATGTCTCGTAACCTAGTAACTGATATAAGGGTACTTCATGTTTTTTAATATTTATCTCAGTTAATGCAATAAAACCTACTTTGTGTAAACAACCCTGTAAAAGAACTTGTAGTTGATTGAAATTTCGCCTCAGCGATCTTATGTTCAAATGCATAAGATTCAAACTAGTATCGTAATTTCTCAATTCTCGTTGCCATGTATTTATATCTATATATTTGTTGTAATTAGCTTTATTTTGTATATTTAAAATTTGGTCTTCGAATTTTATATAAGTATATAATTTGAATAGTTGAACAAAACCTAAACAGATTACACGCTCTCTGAATATGTGTGAATGTCACGCAATGTACGGATTACTTTTACTCTGGTGTCATTTGGGTCCTCTTTCTTTATCAGGACTCTGCCGTTTTGAACCCAAATGTATCTATATGCGGGTCTAAGTTCATTCTTTGCTGTCCAGAGTAAGCTACGCATATATCTAGTGAGATCTTCATTCACATAAATACGTTCTGTGCTTCCATTGTTATAGACGACATTGTTGGTTAACTCATTGTTTTTTCTAGTTGCCAGCCATTGGTTCCTTGCGGCACATGAACTCAGCGTGATAATAACCGGGCGAGGTTTGTTCTCGCGCTGCTGCTTGTTTGAAGCGACGGCGGCGGTTTTTTTTACTACGCCTACCCGGTTTGCCTCACAAATTTTTGTGGCGTCCACCCCCAATTTTTTGGCTAGTATTTTAATTGTGGCCTCCAAGCCCTCATTTTTATTCTCTTCTAGTCCAATTATTTCTACATTTTTTTCTTTCTGCTTATTTTCTAGATATATAATCCTTTCTTCCAAAGCTTTATTTTGGGTTTCTAAATGAGTGTTTCTATGTTCTAATGCCTTAAATTTAGTATCATTTTTCTGCTTTTCCTCCATTAACTCTTGATATTTTTCGGCATAAAAGCTAATATCATCTGACATACCTTCCAGTGTTTTTTTCATTTTAAAAACTATGGCTAATTTTTCGTTTATTTCTGATAAGATTTGCTCTGGAGTTTTAGATGCATCAATTACGAGGGATGTACTTGTAGTCGGGATAATTTGGCACTCATCACACAATCCAGTATCGTTAAACGATTTTATTTTCGCTGAACATTTTTTATGAAATATACCGCCACATGAACCGCTGCATCGAGATATATTGTCTCCTTTTACCTTAGCCAAAGACAATTTACAATCTTTACACTGCACCATTTTTACTTCTACGTTACCTTACGTAGATAATTATTATAAGGATTTTCAATAGACAACACAATATTGCGCGTGCACATGCAACGCCGTTAACGTGTTCACCCGTCGGAGGTAACCGCTGAACCGCTATTTCGTTAGTAAAGACTATATAAAGTAAACTTACTGTATCGTTATGAAAGATAATAATTTTGTTGGTGTATATCAGAACTCTCATTTTTAGCTTTATAGCATTGCAAACTAAAGAGTACCATATGCTCAAAACAAAATGAGATAATCTCGAAAAGGCTGAGTTACAAAATTACCAGATTTATTATTTTAATTATCTATAACCTAACAACATCCTCTATTTATAACTATACTACTTCTAAATCAATAGACCTTAGAAATGAGGCCCATATTATTCAATATTTTCATTACAAATATTTGGGCTAATAAATTGTAGTTAAGTTTATCTTAGCTAGATTCACTCTCTCGTTTAAAAAAAATGCAGTATACTTATTTTTAATACAATATTATCTCTTAGATAGAAATGGACTATTTTAAGAGTGTGTATCTTTTATGTCATACAATTTATAAGTTACTTGTTGTTTCGTTTACGTGACTATAATTTGTCTCGTCGTAGTAACAGCTGAAGTTTCGAACTAATCTCGTTGTACAAAGATAGGAAACAAAAACAACACTAACAAATATAATAACAGTGGATATTCATGGACAACAAATGTATCCGGTAATTAATATAAGAATATACTAAATATATATTCAAATATACCTATATAACATTGAAGCATTTATAGACTAGTGGTAGCATGTACGGACAGCGCATCGATTGTCATAAGTTGAAATACTTGCGATAGGCCTAATCTTTCGGTGAGAGAAAACATCGTGTGAAATCGTTGTATGGTGGTAATTGGTGGTAATTCTAATGTTCGCCTGGTTAAAACTTCAAACTTCAAAGACTTACTATTGTGTTCAAGTGGCTCCACTTGATAATCATTCCACATTTGGTTTAGTGTGTTATCATTTTGGCCATATTCTCAGTTGATCTTAAGTTTCGATACGGCTCAAATTGGTAGACACGCTACACATGTGGAGGGACTGGCTCTCAAGTTCAACTGTCGGAACATACCAATTGGTACTTGGTGGCAGATTTTCAACTTGACGATGGTATACTTTTATCTTGATAAGTGATCATAACTCGATAGATGATGCTGTAGTCGATGTGATTGACTACTCGAAAAGGTAAAACAAGTTTTTTTTGTTTATAGTTAAGGTTTAGCGCTATGGCCATAATCTCACCTGATCTTAAGTGACAATACGACCCAAGTTGGTAGACACGCCAAACCTGTGGAGCAACTGGCTTTCAAGTTGCCACTGCCGGAACATACCTATTGGTATTTGGCGGCCGATTTTCAACTTGAGGGTGGTCAGCTGAGGCTAGCCAGACGGGCATTAGAAAAAGCCCTACCACCATGCTATAGTATTCTCACGATGTTTTCCTTCACCGAAAGCTCAACCTCATGGTAGGTGGATTTGAACTCACTTCCCTTGACGCAGAGTTATCACTACTACCACTGAGCTATCATCGCTTCCATGTTCTTACAATCACCCTTGTCAAAAAATGTCAAAAATTGGCTATCAATAACAAGTTATTTTAAATTATCTACGTTTCTATTATATTTTGGTGATATTCAGCGATTATATATTTTGATTTTTGGTTCCAGCTGATATAATAAGACTTGATCATTAAAAATTAAAATAAAATAATTTGTATTTAATATGCTTTTTGCTAATCAAATTGAAGCGACGATAGCTCAGTTGGTAGTGTGTACGGACGCCGCGTCAAAGGACTTGAGTTCGAATCCTTGTAATGAGCTTGTGTTGGTGAAAGAAAACTACGTGATGAGACCGTAGCGTGGAGGTTAGGGTCTTTTTCTAATGCGCACCTGGCTAGCTACCACCATTAAGTTGGAAATCTGCTACCAATTACCCACAGGTGTGTTCCGACAGATGCACTTGAGAGTCAGTCTCTCCACTAGGGCTAGCGCCACGTAGTCTTAATAGAGACAGATTTAGACCTGTGCACACATGTAATTGATTTAGAAACTAGTAAAATCAGGTTCCATCCGAGTAGACCGAAACGGTTTTCCGGGTTCGTTGTAGTTTATACCTATGAGTAGTTGCTTATTATTCATCAGACAGTCATTATAATTCAAGGTTTATTTATTAATTAACATTTTCGTGTTATAATAATTTACGATATCAGACAATGTAGTTAGTTCACTGCGATTATATTGTAATTATTAGGTGGTAGTTTTTACAGAAATGATATCTAGTACAAGATAAAGCTGTAACTGTACCCATTGTGTACATTATATATATATAATTATAAAGTCCTATAACTAATATGAAATATTATAATCGGTTCAATAACAATACTGGATAATATATATGAACTTCTTAGCAAACCACGGATTCACCGTAAGGGTCCCGGGTACATCGTTACCTTATCCTCTGAAACCTTATCGTTGCGGCAGAGAGTATAACAGAATAACACGAGAGTGTCTGAGACCTGCGATTCATATGTAGGTTTAAGGAGGCCTCCGTTCGACAATTTTCAACACTCACCTTCACCGCCTCTTTTTACCCAGTATAAACCATTCCCGATAATGATTTACAGCATAAATACCAAAACTGTATCAATAATCGAGAAATATTAAATCTTACATCCCTTCGGTAACGTTCCAGCCACGTACGATGAATACGGCTCAAGCGCCTCTCTTAAACTGAACCCAAAGCCGTTTTTTTTTTTTTTTTTTTTTTCGAAAGGACCTACACTGTTAGCCTTAGGGGCTTTTACAGCTTCACCTGAACTAGTGGGGTGAGCGCTGAAGGCGCTCAAACCCGCGGGGCAACTCGCACAAGGGTGTCACTAGTGACCGAACCTCGGCTTGGGCTGTTGCCGATTCGCGAACGAGAAAAACGAGCGCGGTACTAGCTATTACTAAGCGAATATTGAAAAAGAAGTCTAAACTAACTGATCCTCTTAAGGATCTGATAAAACTCTTATTTTAACCCAAAGCCGCGCTTGCATCGCGCTTTATACTAATCGGTGTTATAAACAACCCTCCTATAACTATATTCTGCCATAAAACACCATCCCTAGCACTACATCCCTCACCGTAAGCGAGACACTTTACCCTTTTTACACGAGAGAGTATTTTTCAATCCTAATAAAAAAGTGTTTATAAAAAAAAATATGTCATGTAATTCGTAATTAACCACTGATCTATTTAAATAGTGGTTATTCTGATTCTAATTTATGAAAATACTTTTTAGGAAGTTACAATAAAAGAACGTTTTTAAAATTTTTGGCACCTACGAATCCTGATTTGCTCGATATATGCTGTAATTTTATTTTACCTGTAATCTATCATTGTTATCGAAAATGATTATTATTATTGTGTTTCAGTTCATTTGTTACTAAAATTACTGAATAGGTCTTAGTGAAATTTGCCACTGTGAAACTAATATTATGGATCAAAATGAGTATACCTTTTATCCGATAAAAGAGTTAATTTAAAATAATAGATAAATTTTCCAATAAGTGAGCTTGACGAATTTTATTGCAATTTACTGAGTTTAATAGTTGACAAAACATTTCAAAATGTAAGTTGTGAATGTATTGCATATTGTTTAATGTATTTAATAGACCAACCGTTGAGGAAGGCTTTAGGTTATTTAACATCACGATATCGCCAAAAGGAGCAAAGCTATATTGCAAAGAGTTACGAACACGGGCAAAGATAATCGAATAACATTTCAGTTCCACGCGAGTGAAGACACTGGTTCAGGTAGTTATTTATAATCATAAACAAGGAGTATAGGTTTAATGTGTTAAAAATATAATATAAGCCATATATGTAATACATTAATACGCATACATCGTTAGTATGGTAGGCATACAACTTGGTTAAAATTAGAGCGTCTCTAAGCCCGAGAACTTTTCTTGACATTGATAAAGTTAATGCAATTTTATAGGCAATATATCCGTCAGGGTTAAAGGTTGTGGCTATATCCGAACTTGTTTGATAAAACGCGTTTTATCGGTTATCGATTGGTGGCCACCGATGCGATTGAGTTTACTACCTACCTGGTTATTTTATTATCACTTTATTCTAGGGCCGAAAGCAAGCAAGACGTTATAGACATCAGTAATCCGTATCGCTCGTCGTTGCAATACATCTATACAAATAAAAAAAATTGAAATGTCTATTTGTAATGTTAAATTAACAACGTTTTTTCTAAATGAATTTGAAAGTATGTACGATACTTATATATATATATATATAACAAATTTTGTAAATTTTGTTTGTTTGTTCCCGCTAATCTCTAGAACCGCTGAACCGATTTTGGTGGAACTTTTGCTTGCAGATAGCTAATGTTATAAGGAGTAATATGGGTTACTTTAATAAAAAAATAGGGCTCCACAAAAACAATTGATAAGAAAACTTGTCTGTTTTTATGAAACCACGATGCAATTGAAACTTTTTTTTCGGATCGAAGACATTTAAATGAGAATTTGCGAAAAATTATTCAATTTAGGGTATTAAAATCAATTGAACTTTACTGTAATGCGACATGCACTAGATGAACGAAAAAATGTGAGGTAATGTAATAAAAGTTTCACTTTATTATTTTTTAGTTCCACGCGAACAAAGTTGCGGTCACAGCTAGTATATATATATGGGCCGTGGGCACATTTAAACATAAAGCAATGCTTAAGTGTATCAGGATTGGCTTTATTGAATGTAAGTAAGATATTCTTTTTTCTTTTTTTTTCAACTTGACATACGCTGTTAGTTTAAAGGGCTTTGACAGCTTCACCGAACTTTTTGGGGCGAGTGCTGAGGGCACTCAGCTTCGAGGCAGCGAGCGTAAGGGTACTAGGATGGTCGAAACTCGGCTTGGGCTGCTGCCGGAAAGTAAACAAGGATTCGCGATTCTAACTAACCAACAGTTCCTAACTTACTAATTTAGTAATCCTAGCACGACCTTATCGGGCAAGCCGCGCAACGACCGCGGGGGTAGTCCCTTACAGAACCGTGTACTTATACGTGTGGGTGTGCATGGATGGTTTACGGTGTGATGATGTACTTTCAGTAACGTAGAGTGTCATTGTATTGCGCGAGCAGAGTCACTCGAGCGCTCCTATCCGGAGGATCGAATCTAGGCTCAAGCGTCTACGGTGAGTGGCCGCGGCGGGTGTGCGGGAGGGAAATTAACCGCTCGGCGGCGAGGACGGCAGTTACGCGGGCGTGTACGCGGACACGTACGATTGGTGGAGACGGTAGGAAGAAACGCGTTCAATCTCGTTATTTTATCGACGGAAACGGTGGAGCAATGACGTGGCCAGAGCGCAAAGCCTTTGGCGTGCGGATTGGCAGTGTAGTTATCTACGTGTACTATTTTGGGATCGGGATGAACTTCGGCGTTTTCAAAGAATTTCCTTGTAAGCTCTTTAATGTATGCATATATCGACGGAAGGTCCATATCTTTGTGGAGATCTATATTACGGACATTGGACGGGGTTAGAACAGCTATGCGCACGAATTTGTTTTGCAATACTTGTAGTTTGCGAAGGGTGGTGCGTGAAGCGTGAGCGAATACGGGGCAACTGTAAGTAAGTATAGGACGGATGCATACTTTGTATATTGTGAGCTTATGTCTGAGTGCCATTTTGCTCTTAGAGGAGGTGAGATTGCGTAGCAGAACCATAGCCGTGGAGGCTTTTTTCTGAACGTAATCTATATGTTTGTTGAAGGTTAGGCGCCTATCTAAAACTACACCAAGATATTTAGTTTGATTAGCCCAGGGGATATTGACATCGAAAAGGTGTAATGTCTTTTTTATATTTCTCCTCGCGTGAGGATCGAACATGATAGCCGCGCTTTTGTCTGGGTTTATTCCTATGCGCTGTTTGAGGCACCAGGACCCGAACGTAGAGACAGCCCTTTAAATTTAATTTAAATGAATCCTATTCCTGCCTGAGCTGAAGATGACCGTGTTGTCTGCGTAAGAGCCTACTGCGAGTAAGTAAGATAATATTATATTAAATGTATATAAGTAATCAGTCTTAGATATAAACAGATATTTGTTTTAATTTCCAAAGCAATTACATGAAATTTACTCTTAACTATAACAAAAAACTAGGCAATGCCTGTAATAAAGAGGGTAAATAAACCAATAGTGTTGTTGGGTAAGGTAAGCTAATTTATTATTATAAATAAGGACAAGGTGTATTTCGAAGAAAGATTAATACATATAATATTCATTAATGTTTAAGGAAATCAGCCCTATCAAGGTCTCTACATTTATTTTATGAATAATAAGGTTCGTTTGAAGGAAACTCTAAAGATTGTTTACATAATATAATAATTTTCTTTCTTTAAAACTTCTTTTGTATTGTTACCTAATCTCCTCCCTAAGTTACTTTTTAGTATGAAATCTTATGATATTATCGATATACTGGCTGTCCTTTCACATGCTGTTTCACTCGTGCTGTGAGCTTTGTACAGGTTTTTGTTAAAAATTTAGTTCTTTTCATTTATTTACGTTCGATCTGAACCGATACTATTCATATCCTATAGAATTTGCAACTATGATTCAATTCACTTAACAGTTAAGTTGTTAAAACTCAGAAATACATGATTTATTGATTGCATCGATGAGTTTGATATTCGAGTTTGATTGATAATTCTGACTCTCAATTGAATCTAATACAAAAAAAAATCTATACAACCGCTGAATCGATTATAATTAATTTTGATATAGAGATAGATGGGACCCTGGAAACGGTGATAGTGATATAAGTGATCCTTCACTTGTAGGAAGTGGGGTCAAGAGAGGGATAAAATTCATATGAAACTTTTTATTGTATAAAATAATACAACATAATAAATTAAATAATTTAATAGCATTTGATAGAGAAATTATTTCTGTATCGATCGACAATCAGAATTGGTTGACAAAATCAATATTAACGCGAACGGAGCCGCAGGTAAAAGCTAGTCTTATATACTTTTAACAGCATCCTATAATAAAATCTTTCCTTACAGCATGGGCTGAGAGATGATGAGTTAGTGAGAACGAAGCTATTGTTTTAGTATATAGTATTATATAGTAAATAATATTTCGCACCTTTTTTTATAGTTAAGCCTTAGCGTAATGGCCATAATTTCACCTGATCTTAAGTGAAGATACGCCCCAAGTTAGTGGACACGCTAAAACTGTGGAGGAACTGGCTCTCAAGTGCAGCTGCCGGAAAACAACTATTGGTATTTGACGGCAGTTTTTCAACTTGAGTGTGGTAGTTAGCCAGGCGGGCATTAGAAAAAGCCCTATCATCATGCAATGTTACCTAGATTAGAATACTTATGTGTAAGTTACTTATACTAATAGTATTGTTTTTCTTGTTTAATATCTTAAACATGTATAAATATGTATGTCAACGTCCACAGTATAGGAAATATTTTAATTCTGAACCGGATTTTTTGTGTACAGTTCATTAACATAACGACGAATTTATTCATTTATTTCAACATTGCTCATGCTTATTTTACGTACAAAAGTAAAATAAAATCATTGAAAATAATAATAGTCATCATTTATAGTTTTAGTGGTAATATTTATTTCATACTGGAAAACTATAAAAATAATAAATTTTACCTGATGACTATAGCATAAAGAACAAGCGACAGAAAAATTTTATAAAAAAATAATCAATATTTTTGTAATGTCATTATTCTGTACATAATTATTACGTTCTTTTACGGTACTGTGACATTTTTTGTAAATGTTTCAAAGCTCTAGTTTTGGCAATACATCGATGTGTTTTAATTGCGTAAATATTACACCTTTCTAGGAAAACGAAGTCTAAAACATCTAAATACAAAATTGTATCGAAATCTTTTGAACCTTTTACGAGAAACTAATGTTTGTCTACAAGTTGAATTTATATTTGCTCGTTCATGGTAAAAAGATGAGCCAGTCAGTGACGATGAATTCAGAATTGACTGTCCAGGTCGTGATAAATGTACTTGGGTATGCATTGTACCTTTTTAAGCTCTTCTCATACAAAGATATTAAATAAATATATTGTGTATGGTATCAGTTTCACGCTTTATAAATAATTCCTAACGGCAACGTATACTAGCTATCCTACTCCAGAACGATATATCTGTATTTATAGTAAACGGAAATAATAAGTATTTATTTATGTAGATTTTCGTAAATTAAGACGGCAATGTTCTTCATTACGTACCTAACTAATAAGAAAATTCTATTAATTTCATTTATTTAGGTCAATTACAGCTTTTCGCTTACGTATGTAAATATATTAATATGATTTTCAAGATACAAGTAGTGATCATATCAATAACTTTTTGAAGGATCGATTACACATCATAGATATTCTATACGGGAATTGAAAGGAAAGAATGGTTAATATTAGGCCTATACCTGCTATTTATGAGCATGTTAGAGCTTCTAATTTAAAATATGACTGTTTTCATATTTGACTATCCACTGATATGTTTGCAGTCAGTCTAACAGTAGCGATAATGATCTTGAACATTATTTACCAAAATATTTATGCAATCTAATATAGCACTGCCACAGTATCAGTGTTGGAAATAGTAATAAAGCAGATATCTCATGTTTTAGACTGAGTGAGACGAATAAAAGTTATTTTAAGCAATAGTATTAAGTTCAATAATAAGCTTTCTCAGCACATTACGGATTAGCCAGACAAGAAGTTCAGCCAACTTGTAATCTTAGTTTTATCGTTTAAATTATGTGAGTAGCAATAGTCATATTTGAAAGTGACTAAGTGACTTCTCTTTGTTCATTATACTCAAATCTAAAAAAGTTGGTGAGCACGGTTGAGCTTTATTTTAGCCTTTCTCGATCACTGAGATATTTTCTGCATCGACAGTAGTATTTTGAAATTTATAATTGTTTTCAGAGTTCATATATTAGATATTATTGAATTTAAATATTTAATGTTATTCCACAGTCGTACAAATATAGGTTTATTTTATTAGATCGTTGTGGATCAGTTAGAAGATATAATTATACTAGCCTGTATATGTACCACTGTTAGGCGAAGGCCATTGTATATTAGTAGTTATAAGCGGATAGTAATCTACAGTTCTATATTTTTTCCACTACGATTTTTAGTACAACTTTTAGGCTTTAGCACACCATAAGCTTACTACTTCATATCGACTGCTGGTTTACTTAACTTCGCGATACAATAAACCCGACTGCTATTTTCTAAAACAAACAGTTTAGTTGTTAGACCACGAGAGCCATATCTGAAAATATATAGTCTTATATAAAATAAGGTAGACAGACTTATTTGCTCTTCAAACTCAGCCAACACAGCAAAAGTACAAGCTCGCCTTGAAAGAGACATTGTATTTTAGTTTTTACTTTGTGTTTCCATCGTTGTATTTATTTTTATTTATACGAATATTACGACGATGAACCTAAGAGCTTCAAAGTTATCGTCGTATGTGAAACGATTTTTAAGGACGGTTGGAAATGTGAAGCTGTTTGGTCTGTTAAAAAATGTATAAATTCGAAGTCGCTCGTCTAATTATATCGTTTCCATTTTTATAATGACGCTCTTTTTATTAATCTAACATCTGAATCGTTATCATCATTGACATTTAAAACTGTGTCGAGCTGATTGCAAGTTAATAAAATAATAATATATTTCTTTATAACTTTATATAGTCCAAGTGGAGTCCTCAGTCCATTGTTTTCGAATATTCATACCTTTCATACATATATAATTCATTTCACACTACCTATTTATGACTTCCTCAGAAGACTTGTGTTTTCCTTTATTCCTACGTTCTTAGAATTTCATATTTTACATTTTGAAGTTATATGGCTTATTGTACTATACTGATCCCTAGCCCCCCCATCCCCAAATAACCCATTTTAGTTATTCAACACAATCGTATTATCACATACGCATTTTTCCCGCCTATAACTTCTTTCATGTATCTCATTTGTTGCGAAGCACTTTAAATTATTCTTTACGACAGATTTTTTGATGGTATTAGCGTACAAAATGGATTTAATATTTTAAGAATCTAATATTGGTTTACCAAATTTTTATTGAAAGTTTGTCCTTTGGATACGACTGCATTTGATACTGTTATGTACGCTAAAAATATATATTTACGTATTTTTAAAATGTTCTTGTAGAACCACTTATTATTTTTGTCTTTCATTTCAAAAGCAAACTAATTCTGTACTTTAGTAATAAAATATAAATGATTATAACATATCTACTCCAGTAGAGAGAACAATACTGTGGATGGAAGTTGTGGGTAAATGTTGTTTACATGTTTGTTATAATATATCGTGCGGAGTGAACCAGTATAGTGAATGGAGAGCGCATTTTCACCTCCACTTATAGACTAGTAGTATTCATGTCGCGCCACGAATTATTATACCAATATATTAAAACTTTGTAGACAAATAGGTTCTTCTTATTTATCGTATCGGCACAAATTGTGTTAAAGTACGTACATAACGTGTTGAAAAGAGTGGCCAGTCAGTGCAGTTGGAATCCAGACTGACTACCGATGGTGCGCTTGACGTAGTCAGGTAGCGTCAGTTGTGAAGGCTCTTTTCTAGTACCCCATTACTGATTAAGACAGACGTGATCTTTTTGGTAATAATAATAAATAAACATTTGTTTAGTGATGACAAAATTTGAGTAAGCTGTTCATATATATATTAAATTTTGATCTAAATTTAGTTTAAAGTCAGGGCAATACACATGGATATAAGTAATTGGTGCATGTTATAATAATTTTAATTGTGGTATCCATTATTCCTTCTCGTAATTATATTTTAGTTATATTCTGTGGTATTCAAAAATATTATTCAAAACTTTTAAATCCTATAAACTTAGAAGTTATTGTACTTCTGTGTACAAAAATTTATTAAAATCATCTCAGAATAATGAATCGTTTTAGATGTTTTTATTTACAGTTATTCTGATATTTTCAATATATATTAAACACACAAATTTAGGAAAAACTATAAATATAAATATTTTATATTTTTTAAATAGTTTTGTCAATTTTACAATTTCTTTTTTTATAGTTTATAATTTTTTTAGCATTATTCCGACAATCTCATTTGATCTTAAGTGATGATATGGCCCAAGATGGTGGACACGCTAAGCGCTAGGGGAGAGATTGGTTTTAAGGTGTAACTACCGGAACACACCTATAAATATTTGGCGCCAGATTTTATAACTTGAGGGTGATAGTTAGTCAAGCATTAAGAAAGACCCCACCACCCAAATTAGTTATGTTAAAATGTTTTCTTTAACCGAAAGCTCAAGCTCATTGCAGGGATTCGAACTGATGTACATTGACATGCAGTTCGTATACGCTACCACTGAGCCATCATTGCTTTTAACAATTCTTAGAACCTACCAATTGCAAAATTATACCCATTAAAATTTCATAGGTCGCATCGAGCGCTTTTTTATTCATTTTAGAGATACAGGCTCGATAACTTATACCTAATCTTCATTACATTCATGATCAGTGTTTTTTTGCAAAAAGGTCTACCTGTACCTCTCAGTACATTTTATAAGAAAACCGGTACGAACAAAATTACAGATTCATGTATGTAGGTAGGTGTGGGTATTAAATATACTAAATTAAAATAATTAAAAAAGGTACATTATGAGGTAATCGACCCGTACCCTGGAGGCTTACTGCGTATAATGCGTCGCAAGACCTGTTTGCCTTTTACTTCGTTAATTATTCTGTTCTCTCTACTGAATCGAAGATCACTGGAACTAACTCATAAAAGTAATTTTCAGAGCGACTATCTTATCATCATCGTGGTTACTAACTGGGCAAGAGAGAGAGAGTTATTCTACTAGTAAAATAAATGTAAAAAACTTATTTAAACAAATGACGATTCTATGACGAGTGACGAGTATACACTGATAACCATTCAATAGCTCAACCTATATCGCACTGAACTTCATACCTGTACACTTGCATAATAGGTGTATAATTACGGTACGAGACCACTGTTTTAGTTAATATATCTTCGCAAAATAGTCATCGGATAAATAGATACGTAACATGTGTATGTGTTATATTTATATACCTAAAAAAAGACGTTAGTCGACTGACTCGTCAACGCACAGCCGAAATTACTAAAGCTAAAACATGAAGTTTGGACAGTAGTTTTCTTCTATAACGTAGAAGCTCGCTAACAAGCTATTTTTCTAAATTCAATCTTTACGGGGATAAACGGTGGTAGCATAGTTTGTATGGGGGAGAAAAAAAAACTTCACCTATTGATTTGAAATTTAGCATAAACACTTCTTAGTAAAAATAAATAAACATGTATCAGCGCCTTTAAAATTTTGTCTCCTACGTGTGTAAAATAGAGGTTGAATTTTTTCATTGATACTTTTATTGAGGTTTATCGAAAACTGCCTGACACATTGACTTGAAATTTGCCATGCATATTCCATTTATGTGGTAAATACTGTTTCAGAAGGTATATTAAGATCACGTGTGATTGATAGGAATAAAGCGAACGAAGTCGCGGTGCATCATCTAGTTTATGTGTAAATAGCCGTGTCCGCAATTCCGTTGGCGTGCAACTCAAGTTTTATTTAATCATTTTATTTAAAAAATGTCATATAGCCTATGGTACTCAGGGCTAATGTAGCATTCTAATCGAGAAAGAATTTTCGAAATCGGTTCAGTAGTTCTTGAGCTTATTCGTTACAAACAAAATTACAAATCTTTCCTCTTTATAATATTAGTATAGATTAGAACAAATAGATGGTTAGCAAGACCGCGAAGTTAGTTACATAATAGCAGCCTAAGCTAAGGTTCGCCCTATTTCACACTCTTTCATTGATTGTTAATTTGATTAGGTGCCTTCTGCACCAATATCGGTGAAGCTGTTAAGGTCCTAAAAAAATTAAACATTGAAATTGCATTTTACATATGAAGATTTCAAACGTGAATGATTTACTAATATAGTGTCATTGGAGTGTGACCGTGAGCTCTCGCAACGTCGTAATGAATCTATAGCATGTTGGCAGAACATTTACAAACGTCAACTTGACTAGCTATAACACTCAATATAAATATTTGTTGCTATCCACATAAAAGCAGGTGTGTTCCGGTATATATAGCACTTTAGAGTTAATTGTCTGTTACTTCAGTGTGTTCCACCATTTCCAGCCATGTCGTTTACTAACATCGGGTCACTTTGAGATAAAAGGATTCACTTTATTAATATAAAGCATTATGAATGATAAATCCTTAACGTATTAAAAATAGGCTATCTACATATTAAATGTATTTAATTTATTAAAAACATATGTTAGGACAGAAATTACGTAAGTTCAATAAAACCAGTTTATAACAAAACAAGAACTGAATGTGATCAAACAATAACATTGTGATAACCATAAGTACCTATTAGTTCCAAAAAAGTATTAAAAAATCTATCGTGACGGACTATGTAGACAATTTTACCAACATCAAACTGCCAAACATGAACATTGACGAATGTTAAGTGTGATATAGAATAACGTAAAACGAAAAATTAATAAAAAAAAGTAAGTAAATATTGGTCCAACACAAATCACTTTCCAAATAATAGGAATTTTGTTATGGAATCTGTAGGGATATTATTAAATGATATGTTAATCATATAATTAGTCTGATAGATAACTAATGTTTACTGATTAAAACTGACCAAAATGAAAATCGGCTTAAATTATAACCTAACCGTTCAGCAACGAAGCAGTTCGAGAATGAATATATTAAAGCTTAAAAAAAAAAGTGGCATCACAGTGGTTTCATTCTCCTGGCATGCCACCTCAAATGGGAAATAATGTTATTCCTATTTATAATCTGCAGTGAATGAAAAATTGATGGCTAATAACTGAAAGAGGTAGAAAAACTATGTACACATGAATCATTTCTCTGAATTTATTATCGTTTTATGTTGTTATTGTCTTTTTAGTATTAGTGTTTTGAATTGGAATACTGGAACGGTATGCAGCTTATCGTAAATACTATAAAAAACAATAATTTGTAGGCATTTTTGCGGAATGTAATAAACGTTTATCAACATTGCTATTTCAGCTTCGTTTTGCAAAATGTGGTTGTTGTTGGTTTTATAGATTTCATATCATAATATTAAAACGTCGATATACGAATAAAATGTATTTTATGAATTAAAACAATTGAAAGAGGTAGTAGTGGTCAATGGTTCAATGTAAATGAGCACTTGGCAATGAATGATATAAATTTGCTTTAATTGCCGGAGTACGTAGTTGTCGACAAGGCAGCGCAAGTCACTGGTTGGCGGGTAGTTTGGTACGCTCTATTGTCGCTACGCCTGATTTCAGTAGCGTTTGCACCGCGCGGTTACGTCGTCGTTTGTACATGTTGGCAAATATACACACGAATTCGCGGCCAAAACATTCGTAAATAAATTCAGTATCGTAATTGTTATTCAATAAAAGTGATGGTGAAATTTACAGTTATATGTAATTTTTAAATTTTTGTGTTTAAAATTTTTCTATATTTTTACATACGAGCAGAGATAACTTTAACACGTTTACTGGTAGGTGAAAAACGTTTAATATCATATTTAACAAATAAGTAATAAGTAAAAATTGTGTTTTATAACGACAGGCTTAGATTACAAATTTGATCCGTACTATGGACTACCTTATAAAGTTGAAATATTAACAAAGCATTTTAATTTTAATTAAAATTAGCAGCGTGAAATTGTTGTATCGTTTTCAGCGTAATGTTTTGGGCTAGCTAACATATATAAAATTACTAGTTATTTAAATAAATCAATTTAGGATAGAAATGCTCAAATTTTACACCATCAACTATTTCTATTACATAATATAATTACCTTATATTTTTACTTACCTACATTATAGTAGCTTCATAGAATTCTTACAAAACCATTATCTGACCTATCTAGTTGATAATGTGTAGCAGTCCTTATATTTTTTTCATAATTACGCTGAAATTATTACATTATCGTTTTATATTAATTTTGCCAGTTGTTACAATAAAAGGTGTGTTATTTAATACATAGATTGGTGTGAGATTTTCTTTATATTGGTAAAGCGCTTTATTTCTCTATAGATCCCTAACTAGCGTTAATTTATTTTTAAATCTACTTACATGAAATTAAAAGGTATCTACCGCGTTTACTATTTTGTTATTTCAATTGCAAAATTTGACAACGAAAACATTTATAATCTAATAAACACTTGAGCGTTAATTCCGACCTAAATACGGTGTAAACTAGCCTTTTTAGCGACCTCTAAAAGAAAGACTGAACTGCATGAAAAGAAATTTAAAATTTATTTTGTTATGATGTTGATATGATGTTTTCACGTATAAACACATTTTAGAGTTTGCTTAATGAAATTTTAAAATTTTGCTCAATTATAAAAACAGTAGATAGAAAATATTGTATTTTTTCTGCTTATTGGTATATATTGAATTGTTTGGCGTTATATATATATTACATTATTATAATAGAAGAGTAAATTTTTTTGTTTAATTTTATTTGTAATATAATCTTCATACAAATATCTGGAACACGATTAAAAAACAAAATATATATTTATGTAAGTAACAATTTATTATGTGGTAAATTTTAAATTAGCTTTATATTTTTCAAATGTAAATGAGTTAGGGTTTCTTGTAAGATATTATTAAAGGCTATAAAATGAAATAAATTTTAATTATTATATTAACAATGTGCTAGTAGATCATATTAACCATTGTATTTTCTATAAAGATGATAAAATTTATTAGTTATAAATCTTTCGTTATAGTCATTAAAACAGATGTATTTACAACCTTTACAGAAAGTCATTATTATTAACATTCATATTCTTGATAAGTAATTGCTAATTTTATATAAAAGAAATAATTAATTAAACACAGAAATGGTTAGTGCGGTGGAAGCGTGTGAAGTCTATAACCAGTTAGGACTTTAGACGGACACATACACAAAAACAAAAAGTTTGTAGCAGTTTTAAATAAAAGCGTCATTATACAAGCGACAAATACACAATATATTAACTAAAGATTGTTGATATCATTAAAGATTTTACACAGTTAAGTTCAATGAAAGTTACTATTTTCTAGTAGTAGTTAGCTAGTCAGGGCATTTGAAAAAGCCCTACCACTATGTTATGGTTTCATCACGATGTTTTCCTTCAACGTAAGCTCAAGCTCATTGTTAGTGGATTCCAACTCACGTCCGTACATACTACCAACTGTGCAGTCATCAACTCAAAACTTTTAAGATTCATTCACTAATTTCTGAAGATCTCATTTCTTAATTATAGTTCTTTATCATTTGTTGTCATACTAGCAATATCTAATTTTAGGATATAAATTACATAAGATATTAATTTGTACCAATTTGTAAATTTATTTGTGGAGGTTAGTATAAAGATGTTTAAATACATAGTGACATCCAAAAACTCCCTGTTTCCTGTACCCAACTTTCTCACGATGATCAAGAAGCGATTTATAAAGTATATAATGCCCTGTATCATGACCCATTAGCGTACTATGTTTTTTATATTGAAAAATCGTCTGCCGTGACATATTGGGGTCTACATGCCTTTGTTGTTATGATCTCTTTTATATTCGCTTTAATGTTTATTTTCGAGTTAAATAATGACAATAATTTAAGTGAAAAATAAGTAACAGTGAAATAACTAGTAGTATGGGCACATTTCCAGGGTGACATTAATACACAAATAATAATAATATTGTAAAATATTCCGGTTTAAATATTAAACATTCCATTTGCCAGTATTGACTTGGTTTTGATGGAGTTGACATTTTATTTGGTTGTCTAATCGAGACAAAATCAAATGAGCATGGAATTATTTAAAAACTTTTTAAACCGGTAAATACCATTTCTTTATATCGGTGTCGGTCATCTTGATTGTTGTTACTATTGGTAAAACGATATGTGCTGATTAGTTCTCTTGCGCAAATTAGTAGTGTTCCATTATGTGATCTGATTATTTATAGCGTAAATTCTTAAAAAATATATATCATTTTATATCGAGTATCTTGTTCAAGTTCAATTATGTGTAATAGAAACGACAAAAAAGGATAATGAAATATGTGTTATATGTTTTATATGATTTATAAAGCATATCATATACAACATTTCTTTTTATCTGTATTTTGAATAATAAACAATACGCTTGAAGTATTTTTGTTTTCATATTTTGAGGGTAAATATCTCTCTACTAATATTATAAAGAGGAAAGATTTGTATTTTTGTTTATAACGAATAAACTAACTACTGAACCGATTTTAAAAATTCTTTCACTATTAGTATGCTAGATTAGCCCGAGTATCATATAACATTTTTAATGAAAGTTATTGAATAAAATTTTATAATCACGCGAACGGAGTACCGCGAACACAGCTAGTTAAGTATAAATCGAAAACGGGGAAGATATCCGAATACTGAATGGGCAATTCACTCGAACATTTCAAAGGTACAAGAAATATAGAAAATGATAATTATACCACGTAAACGTAGGAAAATACAGTAGATTAACAAAAACCATTTAGTATTAAGTTTGTTATGAATAAGTACCTACTAATAATTTCTGTACAAAAAGTAATGATATCACATCAAAAACATAAATGTAAAATAAGAGCCAAGTTCAATATTATGATTTGTTGTTGTTATGATATTAGTTGTTGACTTCAACGACAAAAGAAGTGAAATCTAAATCAGTGCCAAGTTCAATGGTCAGTCCTGAAATTTATTTATAACAACATAACATATTTTATAACAATTTAAAATATAATTTCTTCTTATAAATTACAGTAATATATCGAAGCCTAAGTTCTGACTTGGCTAGTGGCTAATAATATTTTATTTTTTATTTTATCTTCTTTATGTTCTTGAGAAGAATTCTTGTAAAATAAGACAAATGGTACATAACATAATAACATTGGAATTGATTGGCCCCTGATGTCTCTCGTTGGCTGTTGACCCGACATTGGCGGATGGTTGAACTAAATTTGGCTATTCCCCGCTCGCATCAGAAGACTCAATATCGATCTAAGGATGATCCGGAACGTAGCGAAAAACGTATAATCGATTGTGCCATATACCCACATTTGGTTCAACCATGCTCCAACGTCGGGTCAACCGACATCCAACGACGTCAGCGGCCAATAAATTCCAAACGGAAGTGCTAAGTTATATACACTTCAACATTTACTGAATCCATCAAACAAATATTTAAAAATCATACATAGTCCCTTTCTCATTACACTAATATCTTTATTTAAATTACAATAATACTTTAAGTATAAAGTATATATAAGGTTGTTTGAAATAACATTGTTTTTCTCTGTTTTTCTTACCAATCAAATCAAATTAATAATCAAATTAAAAATAACTAACAGATAAACAACATATTAAAAATATTGGAAACCTGAGAAAATAATAAAACGAAATTATAGCTTTATGCTTTTACGTTCAATATTAATATAAGCTTAGGGTTAAGACCCGGCTCTACCAATATAACAATTTTATCTCGGACATAGATACGGGCGTTTAAGCTTAAAAGATGTTTATTTATTTGTAGTTAAATCCTTTTGCAGCACTCAAACTCGGTCAAGTGCTAGTTGGTATATTATCATACAGTTTCAGCGGGCTAAAACTCAAATATGATTTTATATTACGTTTGCTCGGTTTAAGATTTCAGTGGGAGTGTAACTGAAATATCGAGCTAAATTATAAACTCCATGAGCTGCCTTTATCATGCGCTACAATAATACTCATTATATACATACTTGTTATATGAACAAGAACGGATTGTTGCCTCGCAATCAAATCACACTAATACAGAAGAGCCTTAAGAATTTTACCATACAAGTATTGTGTATCAATGAAATTGTCAACATAATAAATGTATTATGATTCTGTAGTTGTTTATTTAATACTACAAACAAAATTACATTACGAAATAAACATAATGAGGACAAAGATTTTCGTAAAAACATAAAGTTCAAATATTTATTATGGTCCAAATTCTAAAACATGTTATATACATATCAACTAGACTGGTAGAAATAAAATCTCCAAGCGTTTATAAAAAATCCGAGATAAAAATACTTAAAAAAAAAATGTAAACTCATTACGAAGTAAGCAAAATTACACATTCTTCATTATCTCGACATCGAACACATCTTGTTCCTTATTTAGGTTATAAAAGATTTTTGTTTGCAAAAGAAAAACCAGATGTTCAGTTTCCTTTCATAGCAGATTTATGATATTGAATAACATTACACGTAAAAAATTACTGCGTAATTTGCAATCACGCATTGATTTTATTAACAAGCATCGTAAAATGTATATTGGCAATTGTTTAAAGCGTTTCTATTGTCATTTTATTGTTCTTTTAACAGAACGTAAGTAATAGCGGATACTTTATCTTTTTATACGTAGGCTACAGTTTTTCAATAAAAGTAAAATAAAAATAATGTTTTATTTTTCAAACATTGTATTTTTTTTCTCATCAGTAACATATATAAACCTTTGTCAAACAGACTCTTATAAATACTGTTACCAATTACATTAACAGTTATAGATATTAACATTGAACCAAATATTACTTAGAAAAAATTGTTACTTATAAAAGTCAATCAGACTTACTCTAGCACATTTCTATATACATCACCTTGTCCCTACAATCCTAATTTCCATTTATGTTATTTCAATTGGCAGTACTGTCAATAATGCTCGATTTTCCTTGTTTCCAACCAGTACCAAGGTAGTTAAAAATTTTGTCTCCACTGTCGAATCTAATACAATTTAGCACTGGGAGAAAATCATCTCTAAATGATGTAAATAATGGTCAACATATAATTATTAATTTTATTTATATTCTATATAATTTATCTTCTTATTGCAATTTAGGTTTAATCAGTTGTGTTTCGAGTAATACCAATAAACATAGTCCTTTTACCTAAACACATTAGGAGCTACATAAATATTATAGATAGCATATATTTTTAGATCAGTATTATTCTTATTAGCTTTTGCTAATTTTTTTGTAAAACTAAAATTATAAATTATTTTCTTTATAAGAAGCTTTAAACCAAAAGCTATGTATTTTGGAAACAAGAAAAATAGATAGAAGAAGCTGCAATAGAAGTAACGACTAAAATATTTATGTAACTAGTTACTTATATAACAATAGAAATTGTATTGACATCTTCTTGCATTTAGAGTAAGCCTTTGATACGGTGAACGATTGCAATTCCTTTGTGAAAGTTACAAAATCGGGATATACATTTTTCAAAGATATCTATATCACCGATTTTCGGATAGAAAACATATTACAGTGAACTTTAAATTTAGCAGGAGCCAATAAAAAAAAAAAAAATATATATATATACATATATATTTTTATAGTTAAGGCTTAGCGTTATGGCCATAATCTCACCTGATCTTAAGTGACGTACGGCCCAAGTTGGTAGACAAATTGGTACAATTAGTAGACAAGTGTAACTGCCGGAACACACTTATTGGTACTTGGCGGCGGATTTTTAACTTGAGGGTGGTAGCTAGCCAGACGGGCATCAGAAAAAGCCCTACCACCATACTGTGGTTTCCTCACGATGTTTTCCTTCACCGAAAGCTCAAGCTCATTGTAGGTGGTTGGATTCGAACTTACGTCCTTTGACGCAAAGTTGTACACACTACCACTGAGTATCATAGAGCAGTATTATCTTTCCGTCACTGTTCGTGCTTTATGTTAATAACCTGTGCTTTGTTACTACATATTGCGCTTATAAAATAATTTTGTTAATTTTGCATATTATTTCAGATATTAGATATTTAGAATAGCATAGATGATGTAAGCAATAGATGTTTTTAAAATATTGAAATTGAAGTACTGTTATTAATTGCTATATATTTAAAATTTAAATCTTTATGTAGACTGACATATATGACTAATATGAGTAAAGTCTCCACATATATACACAATTTGGAATTGGATGATCTTACAATCGTTTACTTTTATACTTAAGGGATAATGACTAGCAGACGTTATTCCGCTCTTTCAAATAACCACTTGATTTTAATTAAAAAAAAATTTAAAAAATGTTTTTATATATTATTATTATAATATATTATTTTGTCCCTACCCAGCCAAATTTGATAGGATCTTACTAGCGAGCTTTAGAAGCACATTCTAGTATAGAATTTACTGCAGTCCTAGACAGGCAAAGATCTTTTAGAAGGTTAGAGAGTGATTTCTCACTCCTACTTCGACTGCGTATAAATTGAACACGTAGCCATTTCTATTCAGGTCATTTAGTAGATTGTAGTATTTATTTGTTTTTATAGCGTGGTCCTTAGGTACGTTTGTTTTCCATGGTCCAGAAAGCTCAGCCATTACCATGTGTTTAGTTGTTCTAGAATAAATAAATATATCCGGTCTGGAAGTCGAAGCCCCAAGGTTCTCTGGGATTATGTAATGTTTTTTATTCGTGTTCATCAGTGTAATCCAGTCAGGTGCAGCAGGGCTTATTTTTGGGTCTTACAATTGAGCTTTCTTTTACAAAGTTGATTTGTCTTTTGTTAGTGGTAAATCCTTTTTGAGTTCTAGCTATTGAAGTGCTTACAGCTTCACATATGATTTCAAGTACTCTATCATGGCGAGGTTGTATACGCTAAATCTATAAACCATTAAAAAAGCAGGTCGAATAAGGGGCAAATATGCCTAGTATATTTCAGTTCTAATTTTGGGGGGTAAAAATGTGCGGTGTAAGGAACATGGGACCACTATAAGATGACATGACTATAAAACGCATGACGGTTATTTTCACTGTGTACTATAAATATTCTATGCACCCAGAGTTACATGTTTCGAAGCACTACTATTCGCAATTACATTCACGTTGACGTATGAAAAAAACAGACATAACTTGCGTTGCGTCAAGAATTGGGCAAATTAGAATAGGTATTCCGAGGCTGCGAAGGTCAGGGGTGAGTCTGTATTTCTACCCAACTCCACTTTGAATTGATAATGGCTGCGGTTGCAATTAATTTTATAGGTGTGTACTTATTTACAGGTGTTAAAAAATCATAATATTGTATTAAAGTAATATTTGATATTGTTAGTACATTTTAGAATTAGTATACGTTTCGTGTAAAATCAAATATTCAATCTTATTTCTTAACTTTTTAGACTTACTTTTTCAGTTTTTTTTTTTATAGAATAGAGGCAAACGAACAAGCGGGTCACCTGATGGTAAATGATCACCGTCGCCCAAGGACACCAACAACACCAGGGGAAAATTGCAGGAGGTTTGCTGGCCTTTATTGGCCCAATCGGCTGGAATAGGTTCTGAAGTGTAACTGCCGGAACAGACCTATTCGTATTTGGCGGCAGATTTTCAACTTGGGGGTGGTAGCTAGCCAGGCGGGTATTAGAAAAAGCCCCACCACCATGTTATAGTTTACTCACGATGTTTTCCTTCACCGAAAGCTCAAGCTCATTGTAGGTGGTTGGATTCGAACTCACGCCCTATGACGCGGTGTCCCTACACACTACCACTAAGCTATCATCGCTCCTTTCACATTTATGTCTTTTCTTTCAATATGTCCTATGCCTAGACCAAATTAATTATTATCACCGTCATAAAGGCTTTTAACTACTTTTAATACCTCAGTTTATAATTATAATATTTTTCGTTTTACGGTAATGTCTCGTTAAATATAAAAATAATGTGTATTGAATTATTAAAAAAAAAAGTGAAATACAGATTTGTTTTGTTTTATAAATACAATATTTTAATACATGATTAGATACCTTTTATTTTTGATTCTTAGATAATATTAATTACGGGAATTTTCTCAAATGGTTTGAGTTTAAGGTACTTTTGATTTCTGATAAACTTACAAATATGGAATGACTTTATGTTCAATATAGCTGTTGGCTTCGATTACCATCGCTTTTCAATTTTACATAAAAATCTGGAGCGCGAAGCTTTTCTACTCCTAAGTGAAATGACCGATTTGAACGATTTTTTAAGTAATTATGGGAGCCATCTGGGCGATTCTTAGCTATAATTGGACGCAGTAGGTAGCGATGCTGCCAACAGAGTTTTTTTCTAGTTTTCTAAAATATAATTTTTAGCTTTCCGCTTTTTCTCTATTTATTTTAGCGTGGTTTATAGTAAAAACACCGTTATCATGTCTGCAAGTAATAATTGAAAATCCAATTTGTGTAATCAGGAAACATTCGCTATATGATAATGTCGGGTATATTGTTGATTTAGCCTTTATTATTTTTTACTGTATATTTTATATTTACTGTTTATACTGTTTATAAGTCATAAATTTATAACTTTCATTCTTTTGTTTGGTTTTATGTAATGGATCCTTGTAATTTAATAAATCTGTATATATAAAATGAATCGCCGAAATGTATCCATGAATGAATCCATGAATCCACGTATAATTAAATTTCATATAATGAAAAGACATAATAAGTTATAAACAAATTTCATTAAATAACCAAAAGAAATGAAAAACGGAAACGATATTAGCTGTAGATAGTTTTATTGATTTTAACGAACGGAAGTTGATTATAACTAATCAAAGTGAAAAAAATACAAATCAGCCAAACCGTTTTTGAGTTTTAGCGAGAATAAAGAACATCGATTTTAGGTGATAGATAGATAGTAGAGGTGGTCAGCAGTATGCAATAATAATATATGTATTTCTAAAGTAAGTAATCATATCTGTAGCGCGAAGCCGAGAGCAGAGATGAAGAGTATGTTAAGACATAGGTAGTTCTTTAGGCAAATACATAGAGTAGTTAAGGTGACCTACGTCATTTTTACTTTGGTAAATCTTGAGTAGCTTATGATTGTAAACTTTTACGATCAATTAATGTTTGCGTCACTTCAACGGGAGGTAATGGAACGGATGCCGAAAATAGTCTTTAGTTTGTTAGACAATTTGACGTTATTGTAGTTAAAAGCTGAGCGTCTTTACGCATAAGACCTACAATTTTGAGGTACTTGAGTTGTTACACTCTGAAACTCGATGCTTATTCAAATTAGATTTTTAAATGCTATTGATATTAAAATTGTTTCCTCGATTGATCACTGAAGAGTAAGTTTAACTAACCATTGTCTTTAGACAATTGCATTTTATAATAAATCTGATAAATTGTATATATATTATAGCGAAATCTTTTCTTATAATATATTATTATTATCTTATATTATTCATGAGCTGATATCCATTAAATAGTAAAAAAATATGATAAAAAGAATACCATTATGACAAAAAAGAATACCATATTGTAATTAGCACAAACTGTAACTAAATTAGATGAATGTATTAGCTTATATGTAGATAGATTAGATTAAATAAATATTATAGATTAAATTTGTCCAGTAGTCTTGAAGCCTGCAAAGAAAGAATGTTATAAAAAATTGTAGTATGGTGATCCTTTATAATTTTTTTGAAGTTTGGACTCAGTTAAAATAAAACTTTCATTAGGAAATATTATTCATTATCCGAATTGCAAATTTTAATATCACAAAGAAAAATTTGATTATTATATTATATTTCAAGACGATGTATAGTAAGGTGAATTATTAATACATAATTAAAAACGCTAATTGAACAGCTGCGTAAGTTGTACAGTAATCATATGTATATTTTATTCAACAGATTAATTAGATGTTATAATATAATGATGTGTAACAAAGAAATCGTTAGAACAATTTAGTATTTTAGTTTAGTTTGACATAACTATCTTAAAAGTCAATATAGAAGTTCGACACTATTAAGACCTTCTTTTAATTTGGTAGTAGACGGTTATTTATTAGTGAAAATTGACTCAGGCTACAGAATTCTCATACCTTTATCCCTTTTCTACATTACAATTTCACTGTTCAAATAGCAACGATAGCGGTATTTGGAAATAGCTTTTTTGCTTGAGGAAATTGCTGTGTAGGTATAGTTACTAAGAAGAACATTGTTAATTTCTCAAAGTAAACCTATTTAAGATTTCAGTTTTAATGTTGGACTTTATTTTTTGAAATTTATTCTTTGTAATTATTGTTTTGTTTCATTTGCTTGATGCTATCCTTTTCCAAACACTCGTCCGTTTATAAAGTTAGGAAGAACTAAATACAAGTTAGTGATATAACGTACAAGGGTTTTACAGAATTATGTTACTGATTATTAACAGTACATTTAGTGAATTAATTATCAAAGTGTCAGTTATTTTTCGAATTTTTCAAAGTAGTTTACGTTAAGTCTGGCAAAATATATGGTAAGTATATACTCACAAACGATTTCTTGTACGGCAAATGTTTACAAAAATCCTTTAGACACTTAAATGTCAGTACCTGTTAAATAACCCCTCTCCTCTACCTAACCCTCTCTAGTTCCTCCTCTACAAACGACAGTAATTAGAAGTACGCTATTAGATCCTCCTTTACGAAAGAAAGTCCTGTAGACAGTTTGCCGAACAACCGAGACTGTATTACTAAATTATTGTTACAAGAATAAGCTACCTATGATCCAAATAGTATTGATTAGATAATTTAGTTTATTAATTCTTATCACGTTAAACATAGATTTAATACATGCTGTGATTGCTTATAATAAGTTTGTATTTTACGGGATCATTGATGTCATGAAACTGCGTGCGGTTTCGACTCTTTTTATATGTATCTGGAATTATTTTTGACTAGTTTTATAGTACGACTGCGACGATGTTCGCTGTTAGTGTCTCGGTGATGACCGCTGTTCGTGCTCTGTATTTTACCTAAAACAAATGAAGTGCTTTTTTAAGCACAAAAATACAAAGTTTTCCTATACAATATCTTAGAATATTTATAAAACAGCATTTTACATAAATTGTAAAAATAAATTTGAACATAGCAATGACATTTTTGATAACCTCTTTTTATATTTTTTATAAGTTTAATAGTTTATTACAATCTTATTTGATGTTGTGAGTATATGACAATTTGGTACAAGATAATAAAATGCCTAACATAGATAAAATATACTTAATGCCGGATTATATTTTGTTTTTCAGATTTTAAAAGACTTAAGCTTGATGAATAGAATTAGTTTTAACAGCAAAGTAAGATGGTTCAAAAGAAATTGAATTTATTTGGCTTAATTTTTTTTGCACGGTTGTTCTAGCGGTCTATGTAGTCAGCTTTACTGCTGACGTGCGCTCTGTATTCGAATCCCACACAGGACAGTAATATGTGTGATTAATTAATGATGGTTCTGGGTCTATATGTTACTTTGTATTCGTTGCTTCTATGAGTATTCACATTTTACATTGGCGAAATTGCCTGGATAAGTAGATGCTACAATAGAACAAAAATAGTAGCACGACAAAGAGACCATAATATACCTGATCGTAAACATAATCCTTACTATCTATACTAAAATTACAAATACGAAAGTGAGTTTGTTTGATTGCTACGTTTTAACAAATAAACCGCTGAATCGATTGTGATGTATTTTAATATAGAGATAGACGGGACCTTGGAGACGATTATAGGCTACTTTTTCTCGCGAAAACTTTATTGAATAAAGAATAAGAATAAGAATAAAGAATAAAGAAGAAGAAAGAAAGAATAAAGAAAGGAAAGAAAGAAAGAAGGGTAAAGAAAGGGATGGAAAGAGTATCTGTTATTCATGACTTAGGCATGGTTTTTAACTTTTCTTTGTCTTTTCAGCAACATTACGTACAATATGGTACCGAGAGCCAACAAAGTACTAGGATTTGTTATGCGAACATCACGAGCTTTCGGAATAACGACAGAGTTATCTTGCTGTACAATGCCTTAGAAGTATTTTCGAATATTGTTTTACAATAAGGTCCCTAGACTATACCACCCATATAAACCTCATAGAATCCCTTCAAGCTCGCTTTGTTAGATACTTGAGTATAAGAATTGGCGTTTGTAAATCTATTCCTGATTATAATAGCAGACTATTGATATATAATAGCCCAATAATACGTATGGCAAGACTATATAACGAGGTATCATACACCATGAACTATATTGACATATTTTCTAATGCATTTGGTCCTTACAAACACTACTTAAAATCTACAATAAAATATCAATTTTGACCTTTATAGATTATAAATTATTTTAAACTTTATAAATTACTTTTGCTTGCTATCTCTTTAGTATGTAATATTTTTTTTGTTCTATTGTAAACACGTTGTATGATTAAAGTTGTAACTTAATTGTTCTAATCTGTTAACATCATGCATGCTTATGATCTGAATGATTAGACTGTGATGTTATGTTAGCATTAACAATATTTAACTTTTTAATTTTATATAATTATTTTATTACTGTACTGAATATATAAAATAAAATAAATAAACTTTATAATGCGTCATGCGATTTGTTTGACAAAATCAACATTAATTCAAGTGAAGCCGCACTTAAAATTTTAGTACAATTACAAAACAATGACGATCACCAAAGCCGCTGCCAAACCCCTCGACACCTGTTTTTTTTTAAAGACAACTTCCGCATTAAGTATGTAGTCTTCGTGGCTACGCCAATCGTGCAGTCCTATATATTGCCTGCATCCCAAATATACCAATTGCAGGGCTAAGTGCCTTCCGTACTCGTTCCCAAAGTTCGGTGACGCTGTGACAACCTCTAAGGCTAACAGAATTATAATGTCCAATCCAAAAAAGAAAATCAATTGTCAAACAAAGATATTCATTATGACCAAGACCGGGTACCACCTACATCTACCACGATGATTGATTGAAGTATAAGTCCATTATCCCAGAACGCACCATGTCTAAGGATCTCACTAGAGTTGAAGATTCACCTGGTGTGTGATGATCACGTTTAAGTAGGAATAAAATTGTCTTACCTAAGCATCTTGCATAGCTTTACATTCAGAAGTAAAATAATGGTAGTTTGTTTGTGTAATATAAAGAAAATATAACCTCTCTCAAATATAGAAATTCGGCAAACGTTTGTAATAGAAGCTAAAAGCAATTTTCCTTTCAAGCGAAATTCGACACCAGGAAATAGTAACGCGGACTATACACATTCTTATAGGAATAATGCAGTAATATCGAATACTTTCTTTTTTATTCACTAAACGGAAATGAAATTCTGAAATAAAGTGGAAACATTCAAACAGATAATTGAGAACAATTACAAAGGCTGTTATTGAATATTACATATTTGGATGATAGGGGGTATATAAGAGTTATATTCCTCTGGATGACGAAAGGCACACACAAAGTGTTTTTTTATAGTTTATATGATTAGCGTTATGACCACAATTACACATGATGTTAAGTGTCGATATGGCCAAGATGGTGGTTATACTCAGGCTAGTGGAGGGTCTGGCTCTTACGTGCAACTGTCGGAAGACACCTATAGGTATTTGGCGGCAGATTTTCAACTTGAGGGTGGTAGCTAGCCATGCCGCATTAGGCTTACCACCACGCTGTGGTTTCCTCTTGATTGGACTCACGTCTATTGACGCGATATCCTTATACAATACTAACTGAGCTATCACTACTTATATGGTTATATCCTCTAATGTAACACGTTTAAAATTGTTGCGTACTAGGATCAATCGCTATAAATTCAGTAATGAAGCGGAGTGGTAGGGATCTATGCGTAACTGTATTGCGATTATCGCAGTTATAATAAGGTCATAGCAGTAGTTTTATATTGGTTTGTCGCGTTTGGGATTAGCAAGTCCGCCTCGAGCTACAATGAAGCTGGCGTAACTGCGAGCATGATGATAGATTGAAAATTTTATGACTAACTGATTAGACCAGTGTTTTCAATTTATTATCTTACTATAAGTACCTCTGTGACCAAGCTGAGCTTGGTATTTTTTTTTTTAATATTTTGTTTATTCTAAAAATATATTTACATACGAACCACACATTTTGGTAAAACATCCACATTTTACGATTTTATATACGTTTAAAATAATTATTTAAATAAAAAACAGGAATCCAATTAATCATCTTACTTTAAATAATTTACTTAAAAACTTCGTTTTTATTAAAAATACTGTACAGCTGAAATCAAAAAGAAAAAACCTGTCTAAATACAATATTTCATGCAAAACGTTAACAGAATTAATCTAAAGTAATATTGAAGTAATTTTTTGAAAATAAGTTAATAAGCCACTCTCTGATGAACATGAGCAAGAAAGAAAACCTTTAATTATTATTTATCGTGGACAAATTAGAAGAGCATAAAAAATATTGTTTCTAGTGTACATTCAAATCAAGAGTACAAATTAAATATTCATAATTCAACCAGGAGTGAGAAGGGTATATACATTTTTTCAAGTATAATCAAGACAAATGAATCTTGTATGCTGTTATTTGTAAGAAACAATTTAAAGTACCTATTAATATTTATGATAATAGTATATAATATTGAGGTAATATAATATAGTAATATATATATATTTTGACGTAAAAGTTAACAAGGCATTTTATTAGCTAATATATGTTTTATGCACACGTAAAAAGGAATAATGAGAGCGTGTACGCCCATTGCGTTTATGGACATGAATTCGAATCCTACAATGTCTAGAATTTTTACTTAAAGAAAACTTCGTGAATGAACTATTACATGGTAATAGAGTATATTGTAATGCTTATTTGGTCAACTACCACTGAAGTTAAAAATCTATCACCAAATATCTATAAGTATACTCCTGTAGTAGTATTTGATAGCGAGTCATCCGAATAAATTTAGCGGGTTATCATATTAGAATTTATTGTCACTTAATATAAGGTGAGTTTAAAGCCAAAACACTAAAGTTATAAAGAATTAAAAAAGTGCAGATTGCCATACATTATACCTGAATTGAACAATTTACCTCATGACTAATGCGAAGATAAATAAAAAACATTAATTAAAAAAGCTTGGTTATAAATAAAACACTTGAGTAATCCAAAAAAGATAACAAATGTAGTTTTTCGAGCCAATATTATTTTTAATTTTCTAACTGTGAATTTTATGCGCAATATAAATACTCCACATAAAAGAGGGATTTCGTTTTTTATTTTGTTTAATTTATGACATGAATATACACTTCCTTAGAACGTTATATTGGTTTTTATTTCACTTATGTTATTGGTATTTCTAGTTCATCTTATATATATTAAATGAATGATCTGCAACAATGGTTAAAAAAATTACGTATAAATATAATATAAACTGTACATATACATTTATACAAAAAACACACGGTTGTGTGTTGTGATATATGATACATATGTATCTAAATATTATTATTTTTTATTGTTTCGGGTGACCGTCGTACCGTACAGCTTGATTGCTTTAAAAATAAAACCATTTATTTGTTTACCTACTATTGAGCGTCTTCAGTTTAATTTATATCAAGAAAATTGTTATTCACTATGTATTACAAGGAACCATTATTATTATCTATTTTAATAAAATGTAAAATTTAAAAAATTGAATTTACTTTAATAATTAAAATTTTAATATTTTTTTTATAAAATATGGAAAAATAAAAAGATTTTCGGTCTTTTCCATTGCCATTTACATAAGCGTGTGACTTACTAGTAAGTAGACGTGGAAGAGCTTCGTTCGATTTTGCTTTACGATATTGTTTGCCTCTATAGGGATTTAAAGCGAAATTGCATTCCACATTTGGAGTTAAATACAACCTAATTAGGAATAATAAAATTATCAATGGGACTTGCATTAGGAAACATCGATATGTGATAAAATAACTGACACTCAATTCAAACGATGTATAAATTATGCACGGGCAAGTTGTACATTTACAATTACAATTAGGTCATTTACATTTTCCTTGTAAAGATTTGTCTAAGAGTTGTACACAAAATATACGAATGTTCTTGTCACTAATACAATATACATCCTTATGGCTATGTAAACTCGTTAGATACGTCTTTCTTTTATAGTATATCCCGACATTATTTCCATTGAAGTTTCTACCTTTAACTCCATTACTTCGTTAATATGACAGCTGATTGCTTTCCACATAGTTGCAGCGTTTCACAGTTGTAACAAAAGTTTTGTATTATTTATTGCAAGACGAGAGTATTAGATATTTCTTCCTGTTTTTTACTTTCTTATTTACTATTAGAAAACAAACCGAAATTTTAGGAGGCAATCTTCGGAGCGGGTTATAAAAACTCATTCTTAAGTGTGTCATAGTATTCCTGATTGAATTTGTTTACTTTTGGCATTTTTTAATAAATGGCGCGCGGCAAAAATGCGAAAAAAGGTGGAAACAGTATTATAAAAGAATATAGATGAAAATCAAATTTATGTTGTTTACATTAATGCAAGCTTACATTATTCATATATAATTCAAATACTAAATGTATCACAACCGTGTCACTAATTCATTGCCCTATCTTTCACCATTTCCCTAAGGAGCTCTGGAAACACTCAAAACACTGGAAGTGTGGAACTCTATAAAGACACTAAAAGACTAAGATCTCTTAAAAGTTGTTAGTTGTAAATAAAGAACGCTATTATGGGTGTTATTTTTTCAATACATATCTATACATATAATATAAAAAAATATAATTAATTATATAATATAATTCTGCATTATCCGTAGAAAATTCGTTTTTGTACATCGTATATTTTTCCTAAAAAAACAGCAAGGGTGTTAAAGTATAACTAACACATTTACAGCACTTGTGGAATTTGTGTTTGTTCATCTGTTATGTGTGTTCTGTGCACGCATTATGTAAAAATGTTGAAAAACAATGTAGATAACTTTTATACGTAAAAATTGTACGCAACTTGGAGTAGTACTTAGTTTTATTTCATCGCAATCGGTTCACTTTATCAAGAGATATTTTTACATAGTATATAATGAAGTCACTTGCGCTGTTTATTCGCTTAGATCTTTTAAACAATTCAACGGACATTAATGTAATTTTCGCGAATAGATAGAATGATCCATGCGGAAGGTTTATATGTGTAATATATACATATTATATAAATAAAACAGCTGAAAAATTCAAAGATTTTTCTGTTGGGGTGGTAAAGTTCATCGGGTCAGCTAGTATAAAATAAAAATCACAAGAAATAAAATTAATATTGAGTAAAAATTTTCACTTATTTTCGTATGTACCTACTGATTTTTATAAAGCGTATGGAATAATTTAATTCAGTCTGGTAGTTCGGATTTTACACAATGGACCAAATAAATAATAAAGTACACCAAAAAAGCTAAATAACTAAAAGATAATTTGTGTAATATTATCTTATAGGTGGGTAAGTTTCCATTCCATCGTAGTTTATATGAAAAACGACAAAGAAAAATAAAATGACATTTTGTTTTGTTCATATATCTTATAAGAGAGCTCTCATATAAAAACTGTTCAACCACTTCAAGTAAGCTGTACCTAAAATTGCGGCATATTGTGCATCCGTGGAATTCGTAAACTAAAGCTTGTTTTTTTTTTAGATTTCGCTACTTATATATCTGTTACTAAGTTGTATCAAACATTTAACGCGGAATATGTTTTTAGAAGATAATAATGAAGATAGAATAGTTATCTTATACAGTTAAAAGAGTCATATAGGTTGAAATGATGAGGGTCGGTTGATAGTGTATATGGACGCGGTATCAATGCACCGGTTTTTGAATCCCTGAAATATCGCCGAAATACTTACTAAACCCGAAGGCTATCTGTCGCCTTGCTGAGGGGAGGCGGGCTCTAACTTGCAATCACCATATCTGCCACACAGCAACTGGCAAACACGATGACATGAAATGACAAAAAGATAAAAGAAAATTGCCGCTATAATTAAATATGAAATCGGTCTAACTCTTGAAAACTATTGCGAAGAAAGTTAGTTATAGCGGTGGATAAATCCTCAAAATAAAATATTTTTGCCATACATCTACATAGATAATAAAGTACAAATGGAAGTGTTCGATAGTAATATAATGCACAGATTTAGCTAAATGAAAATATTATATTATGCATAAACTACAATTAAAACACAATTTAATGTTTGCTAGACAATGTTTTCGATGATGGTAGCTGACTACGCATATATTCGATATTTAGGCGTAGGTGTCTTTTTTTACCATCCAAGACTAATGCGACGAGCTCTAACAACATTTTTGTGTTATATAGTCATCAATACAATGTACATTATTTAAAGATAACTCATTTACTACAATATTTTTTTTTCTATAAAAAAATGGAATATGAGGTAAGTGAGCAAGCTGGTCACCTGATGGTAAGTGACCACCGCCACCCATGGACACCTACAACACCAGTGTAATCGCAGGTGAGTTGTCGGCCTTTAAGGTATGAGTAGACTCTCTTCTTATAGGTTCCCAAGTCGTATCGTATCGTTCAGCAGCAAAATTGTACTTTTATTTATTAAAAGTAGTTCTTCTTAGCGGAGAGCTGTTATAGATAATTAAAAACCTATAAAACGTATGTTCCATAAAATTTTGACTGCATTTGCAAGTGACGAAGCGAAGATTGTATAGAATCTTGTTATCAATTTTAAGTATTTTTTGTAAACATTGTAAGGTCAGGATACGACGGACCTGATATATCGTTTGTATACCTAAGTCCCTAAGTGACATAAAAAAGTTGCTTTTATATCATAACTAAGGTTGTGTATAGTATAGTTTTGAAACGATGATAGCTCAGTGGTAGTGTGTACGACTTCGTGTCAAGGGACGTGAGTTCGAATCCAAGCACCTACAATGAGCTTGAGCTTTCGGTGAAGGAAAACATAGCATGGTGGTAGGGCTTTTTCTAATGCCCACCTGGCTAGCTACCACCCTCAAGTTTTAACCTGCCGCCAAGTACCAATAGGTGTGTTCCGGCAGCTGCACTTGAGAGCCAGCCACAGGTTTAGCGTGTCTACCAACTTGGGGGTTTCGTCACTTAAGAACAGGTGAAATTTTGGCCATAACGCTAAAACCTTAAGTATAAAAGAAAATAGTAGTAGCATAGCAAAAATAACTGATGACTCTATATTTCTATTTCTTACCTCTACCTTCTTGATATGTCCTCATGAATTGGATTGAGATTCGGCTTGCTGTTTATGACTGACAGCTTGTTTGGCATGATTGCTTCTCGAGGTTTCCTTAATAGAAGCTTTTACAATTATAGACACCGTGCTCCCTGTTCATTACGTAATATCACATTTTCTGCGACCCCGCTATCAATATTACATCATTAATGATAGACCCCACCCCCCACATGATAAATGACAATTAATAGCACCACACAAATTTTACTATATTTAGATATTTATTACTTGCAGTAATAAAACTTTAATAAATATCTGTAATAACATGTAAAATTTACAAAATTGTTAGTTGCGAACGTCATGTTTTCTTAGATCCCCTCGGTCCCCTGTCATATTTTGTCACAGCAAGCGGCACCCCCTTCCCCTCCTAAAGTGCGAACGTATTTTATGAATGACCCCTAAGAAAACTATAACAAAACTAGAATACAAGTACAAAATTGTCCTTACTACCAAACAAAGTTTTTCTATGGATCTAGAAAAATATTTGCCTCCTCGTTTTTATTATATGTTCTATTTTAGATATAGACTCTTTACTATTAAGATATGAATATCTTGATAATTTTTATATCGTCATAAATATAGAACAGCAATTTCATGGTCATATAGGTTTATAAGATATGTATGTATGTAACAAATGTTTTTAAGTTATTTTATGGGTGTTATAAATTTCATTAATGCTTTAAAAATGATTAAAGCCTTGTATTTTTATTGCATATATGACAATAATAAATTTATAATAATTGTGTATCTATAGTTGTAGTATTTTATTATACTATATGGTGTTTCTAATTATAAATTTTATTTTATTACGAAGCTTATAACACTTATTTTTGGAATTGTTTTAAGCCTGAAAAGTTTGTCTGTTTGTTTTAATGAACGAGCAAATCTTAGGAACTACCAATTTTTTTTTATTATCTATATTCTTTTTTTATATATATTCACCATATATATTTTCATTTTTATAAATTTACTTATTGTTTATAAATAGCCACCATAAAAGTAATAAATCAATTATCTTTTGAAGAAGAATTTAATATCTCTCAATCTATTTTATTCGAAAGTAGCAAAGACAAATTTTGAAAGATTTTTTTAGAATTTTGACAGACTTCGTAACACCGGTCAGTAGCAAGCCGTACTATTAAACTCTGAGGTCGCGATTTCGATCCTTATCCACGAAATACTTTTTTGTTATTGCGAGTTGTTTGTCTATGTGTTAAACGGAGATATTTACGCATGTCGTATATATGTGTAGTATAGAAGCATTTTCGTTACCATAGTGCTGGCTTAGCGTATGTGTAAAATTATGGCCATATCTATATTATTATTATTCATATTATTAAATTACTGGAAACGTACTTATGTATCTTAAAAAACAAAACAGATTGGCTTTAAATAATATAAAAATCAGATAAATTTACCGTGTCCAGTTAATTAGTGTTCTAAAAATAATTGTTCTTTTTCAATCTTTATATTGTAAATTTACAAATAGAGTTAAACAGATAAACGGTTTCTAAAGTGAGCACCTTATAATTATTGTTGACATTAATGAGTTGTTTTATTTTCAAGGTTGACAAGAGGTCACTAAACGATATTCAAAATAAACAACCGCGTGTATCCAAACTGGTTCTCATTATTGTCGTTTAAAGTAGAATATTCAGTCTTTTTAAATATTTTATTTCCGTATTTGTTTTCAATTCAAATATTTTATCTCAAGGGGTTCGAATACACTTACAGTGAGTTTGAGCTTTCGGTGAAGGAAAACATCGTTTTGAAACGATAGCATTGTGGTAAGACTTTTTCTAATGGCTGCCTGGCTAGCTACTACACTCATTTGAAAATCTGCAGCCAAATACCTATATCAATACTAGAGTTATGATGACTACCAAAAACCGTCGAAGTTACATTGCCCTGCACGGTCAACGCTTATATTTCTCGACAAGGCTAACAGCTCTATCATGCTTAGGAAAACCACATTAATTGTTAGTTATTTTAGTATAAATTATTTAATACCTATTCCAATACCTATACCAATATAAGAATTATATAAATACCTATACCAATACTAGAATTATGATGATCACCAAAAATCGTCTAAGTTACGTTGACCTGCTCGGTAATCGCTTATATTCCTCGACAATATTCCTCACTTCCCTTGACGCAAATTCGTATACACTACCACTGAGCTATCATTGCTAAATAAAGAAATTATGAATTGTTTACGACTCTGTGTCATCCTTACCATGAGACGAACACGGAACCTACACACCTGTGCATGCCTATTACAACAGTACCCCTAACAAAGTTCGCTTTCTACATTTACTTACGTAAAGAGAGATCAAAAAACAAGAGCGAATCGACGTCATATTAACCACGTTTTAAGCGATGATAGCTCAGTGGTAGTGTGTACAGACTCCGCGTCAAGGAACGTTAGTTCCAATCCACCTACGATGAACTTGAGCTTTCGGTGAATGGAAATATCGTGAGGAAACCATAATATGGTGGTAGGGCTTTTTCTGGTGCCCACCTGGCAAGCTACCACTCTCAAGTTGAAAATCTGCTGCAACATACCAATAGGTGTGTTACGGCAGTAGCACTAGAGAGCCAGTCCCTCTACAGGTTTAGAGTGTCTACCAACTCCGTATCCGTGGGCTGTATCGTCATTTAGGATCAGGTGAGCTTATCGACATAACGCCAAACCTTAACTATAAAAAAAAATCTCTTAAGACTAAATAAACGTGATCAAATGTTAAAAACATTGAAATTCACATACACTGGAAATACAACATTGTTGTTTATTTCACAGCTGATATTTTTTTTTTTTTTTAAAGGATAACCTCTGTTAGCTACTGGTGTTTCACAGGTTTACCGAACGTTGTGGGCCAATGCCAAAAGTACTCAGCCCAAAAAGGCAACTTGCACCAGGGTGTAACCAAGTGACCGAACTTCGGCTTTAGTCGTTGCCAAGACGCGAACGAGAGTCGAACACGGTACTAGCTAAACACGTTAGACACGAACTGAGAACGCGAAACAAACTCTGTTTAAAATTTTTAACTGATTATGGAACTTAGTGTTGAGATATGTCAGCGATTTAGTATTTCATTCCATTAGTTCAGTTCAATCATTGTGATTACTACTTACGGAAGGAAATGTAGAAAAAGATAAGTTGACTAAGGGCACTGTTCGTAATCTAACCACCCAATAGTTTACTAAAAGAAGTAATGTAATTTGGTATATTGAGAATTATAAAAAGTTTCTAAAATTTAACTACAAATAAAATACTCTGTATTCTATGTTTTATTTTACACATTTCTCCCAGGTTAAGGTTTTTTTTTGACAATAATAGTAATCAATTAGAAAAGTTTTAAAATTGTGAAATACTGGTATATTATAGAACTTACTTACATATTATCCATTACAGTAACTAAATTTTGAACCAAAATAAGTGTATATAGTTATTAGACCATGAGGAAATATTTATTAATTAAATATAACCTTCCTTGTTGCAAATGTAAAGTCCACGTTTTATTTTCTGATTAGATGTTTATTTTTTCTTTTTCATGTATATCTATACCCAAATACGTATTGTAAACGGATTTTTTTTACATGTTTATAGGAAGTAATCTCTCGAACAATTGATTCAATTCCAAAAAGTTACCCGTATATAAGAAAAACATAATTATTTTATTTGAATGCGTATTACTTCAAAGTTATTAAACTAATTCGTATCTCGATTTGAGATTAAATATAGGTCTGAATCCAATGAATGTTCTAGGCTATATAATATTGCGAACTAGTGATAGTGAAGCTCTAATTTTAAAATCATTTCGTGAAACTATGTTACAGAGACCATCCTCTTGTAAATATGTTAGAGATATCGGCCTTTTAGAAAAAACATTGTAAGCGCCAAAAATCTTCTAAAACGAATCTTTTATTATAACCTGCTATAATTATCTTTGTGAATAAGAAGCAGTATCTTAATAGCCACTATTTCAACAGCTCATTGATTAATTTGAAGAAAAATTCATAATTCTCATAAAGATATCATATATACTTATTAATTAGAAATGAAAAACTCTCTTCTATAATAAGCCTAATTGTCGCTTACGAAGTTTTTTCTGAAATGGGTCGATATTAAGATACACCTTATTCATATACTAATTTCAACATTCAAATAGGTGTGTCAAAAGTAAATATTTTCATAATACTTAATAACTGTTTTATAATGTATGTCTGCCAAAATAAGTTGAAACTATGTATAAAATTACGGGAAAGTCTAAATGTTAGTCACTTGATATTTTCGTGCAACTGAGTCTACATAGCTGTGATAATCATTGTGTGGATGTTTGGTTGGATGATTTTAAGTGCTCTTTGTTTTATGATAACTACTTTTAGATAGCGCGTCTAAATACCTAATAAATAAAAATACGTGCATACGATTTATGGGCAGTCTGGGTTTTAATTTATAACCGTGTCGAAGGGCATTCGTTTTTTTTTTACAATTAATCATATTTATTGAATTTTGGAAAACAATCCAATTATGATTTCAATAAGTGGCTTTAAGTCATGTCATATTGTACTTATTTTTGTAAATACGAATCGTTGAATCAACAAACCTTTAGGCAAACACAAGTAGTAAAATTTTATGCGTTGACGGTATTTCAACGACGAGAAATGGGCCGTTCATTACCACAGTCAATATTTTGAATGTTGATTGGCTGGTCGAGTGAAGTTTTTATTTATATACATTATTTTTATGATTTGGGTTTTATATAATGTATTTTACAATGTTAATAGTTACATATAGGCTATTGTTAGTTTAAGTTTAGGTAACACCATTGCTGTTGGTGAATAATTTTGCCTTACGGCGGTTGTTGTTATTTCTCGACTATATCATTTTCTACCACCTCCATTAATTTTGTTGAATAAATCTTTTGTTGTCTAAATAAATGTAGTTAGTAGATATAGTACCCTGATGTTTTTATAATATTATAAACTTTACATAAATATTACATAGTATTCTTACATTCGCCATATCTCCAAAGCGTTAGTACGTGAGGAAAATTACCAATATGTACAGTGTTAATACAGTTAGAAGGTAATAACAAACAACTTTTTATCCTTGTCTCTATATCTGTCTTATACCAACATACTTTACTTCCTGTTAAAATCAAGACAGTATATTCACGGGAAGTATTCTAGAGTTCCTACCAATTGATGAGTAAATTGGGCTTTTAGTATAAAGATAAGTATCCGTTTATTATGGTCATGTAGAAAGTATAGTTTGATCAACAGTATTCGGTATTAAATACAATTTCCTACCTCAAACAGTTTCGGGGAATATAAATAACACTTTTATATATATTGATGGCAAAATAATTCTTCACAAAATTTGAAATTCATTACCTTGATATTAATTCATTAATTTTTGCTAAAGACATCTCTTTAGGCCAAATTTCTTTGCTGTGAGTTTCCGAAAACATTTTTAAAGGTTTTTATAATTGACAATCGAAATCAGCATTTTAGCATGAACAATCGTACATTTTTATTTTGTTCACATGTAAATTTGATTTTCTTACAAACTATATAATAACAATAATAATAAAGCAATTTAATCCAAATCTCACTTTTGATATGTTACAAGGTTTCTTAGTCAATTGTTACTTAAGTTAAGAAAGGTAGCTTATAATTAATGTTAGTATTGAATTATTTATGAGATTTGGACCCCTATTTGGGTAAAGGCCTCCTCCATCATTTTCCATAACTCCCTGTCCTTGACAGACTTTATCCAGTCGTTTCCTGCGACGTGTCTTATGTCATCAGCCCACCGTCTTAATTGTCGGCCGACATTCCTTTTTCCCATTGGTCCTTTCCATTGGGTGGCTTCAATGGTCCATCTTCTGTCCGAGTATCGGGAGACGTGTCCGGCCCATCTCCACTTAAGTGAGAGTGCGTGCCTGACAGCATCGTTGAATTTCGTTTTTTTACGAAGGTCTTTGCTCTTAATTTTATGTATTTTTCTAATTTTCATTATGCTCCTTTCCATTGCTTTTGACTGTATTTGATTTTTTGTTTTGTTTTAATTGTGAATATCCATGTTTGGCAACCGTACAACAAGCAGGGTAATAGGCATGTATCAAATATTATCCTTTTCATGTGCAAGCTGTAGTTTCCTTTTAGGATTTCTCTTAGTGCCCAGAATTTCTTCCAAGTAGTGTTGATTCATCTTGTGACTTCTTCTTCGTTGCTTGACGTTTTGAATGAGATTTTCTTTCCTAAGTAGATGTATTCACTTACGTATTCTATATTATTACCTTTTATCACTATCGGACGTTCGCGATTGTTTGTTAATATCTTAGTTTTATTTACATTCATTTCTAAGCCAATTTTGGAGCTTTCGCAGTCTACTGATCTCATCATTTCCTCTAGGTCTTTGGCGGTTTATACCAATCGTTAAATACCAGTATCGTTAATATATAATGAAAACTAAAACTCTTTTGTTCATTACTTATATAAGGTATATGTAAACTTTAAAAATGCAATAAATGTACTCAGGTTCTCGCTATGTAAGACAGTTAAAATCTAAATGTCGAACTAAAGTATGCAGAATGGTAAAATTACGACAATACAGTTTACGTAAACACTATGAAATAAAAATCAGTAAATTATTGTATTAAGAAATACTTAGCACCATTTTTATGAGGAATTTAGTCATTTGGGCTGTTTGCTTAAACATAGCGCCACATCTGGAAACTTGAAATTTAGTATAACGTGCAAAAATAAAACCAGACGACATAATGGCCGGCAGTGCCCAGTGTTTTCGCACCGTATTATATTTTATAGCCCAACCTAACTATTCTGATGGTGTTACTACCTTAGTGAAGATTAGGTTTGAGTGTTTTCGGGCTCTTTTTAAGTAAAATAGGACACGAAATACCAACTTTCAGAAGCCTGATTAGTATAAAATTTTAATCATCTCTTTGTAGAATCTAATTTAGGTTAGTAATTGAATTTTTCATATAATAGTTTTTGCCTCTGTAGGCAATTATGCCTATGTCATATGCGGAATGTAATATTCAAATATAGCTCTTACAAGATGCTGGATGGCTTGTTAAAAACCACAGGGGATCTTATGTCAACTTAACATGTATGTTCCTAGTTATGATTTATAATTCACATCACTTGTGCATAAATTAACTCTTAATTTAGTAACTCTGACTGCAACTGTAATCATACGTATGTTAATTATTTACCTATTAACTTTTATCTGACATTATTTTGACATATTTAATTATTTCTGTGTTCACTAAAATTTTGTACACACAGGCATTATATTCGTTAAATTATTTTGATTGTATTTAAATTCGACACATTCAAGATTGCAATTAATGTTCAATAATTTTGCATATATAAAATTGTTAATATGTACAAATATATAGTGTAGGTAAATATAAGGCCAAAAGTTAAAACGTGATTAATATGTATTTTACATTTCAATATTTTGCAACTTTTCACTTTATAACTTATAGCGAAATGGCTTATGGCAAGGATTGTGTTCGACTTTTTTTTTATATTTAAGGTTTAGCATTATGGCCATAATCTCACCTAATCTTAAGTGACGATGCGGCCCAAGTTAGTAGTCATGCTTCACCTGTGGAGGAACTGGCTCTCAAAGTGCAGCTGCCGGAACACACCTATTACTATTGGTATTTGGTAATTTGGCTAATTACCTATTGGTATACCTTGACTAAATCAAGAATGTCTATAATATATCTGATGTAATACCTTATTAAGCGGTTTGGTAAGCTTAACCTAACTTAGTCCAACCAATGGTGGTTTCTGATGAACCCTTAAAAGTAAATCTTTTTATTTATCATAATCAGTCTATTTATATTTTCCTGCCAAGTGCTTTGCAGGCAGGTGTGATTGTGTTGACTGATGGACTACTAATAAGTGTTAAAAAATGTGTCGATTGAAATCATTTTTGAATAAAGTCTAACATTTATATCTATCTGGTGCTTTACTAGAAGTTTACTATGTTCTTCTTCAAAATGACTTTGAAATTAGTAACAAAAAAAGAAATCTATTGTCTTGAATATAATCTCCCGTACAAAATTAATCACGATGTTTCCTAACGTTAAAGGTTGCTTTTTAAAACACAAGTATCATTACTTGTTTGGCAACATATAAACACCAAGTTTTACAAGTCTGGTAGGAAAAATGTTTCATTCTTTATAACCACCATCTTCCACTACTTTTGGGATCGAATTTAAAGTAATCGTTTCTTATACAATACTTTTATGCTGTATAAAGTCCACCCCCTTATCAACTATTATATCTCTATTATTAATGTTTGAGGCCGTCCGGAAAAAAAACATTAAAGGTTGGTTAAGATACAACCGAAATATAAATTTATGTAGTTTAGCAAAAAAGATAATTAGGTCTGCTATTGGTTGCTTTGTCTTAATTTGAATATCATCAGATCCAGTATGGTGATTATAAAATCTTACTTGGAAGGTAAGGGAATCTTAAACAAAAATTATGGACGTTAATAGAACCCGGTCAAAGTGATACTCCCAGCACTCCACATCTATGCACATTTAGAAATGATATATCAACTTATTAACTATAACAACAAGAAATAAGACAAAAACGCATACTTTAACCGTAACTACCCAAACTGTCCCAAGTAACATACTTCAAAAGTGAATTGCTTGACGTAGCTTGAAGTAGCTTGACGACCATAAACCTCTTAAAAAACATAGAAATAAATTCTTCGTTAGCAAACTTTTACACAGATAAATTGTGTGATTGTTTACTATTATCTATTAAAGTTAAAATTTAGTGTTCGTTAACATATGGTAAAATTGTGGAAAAAACGGTAAAGCTATAAACAATAAAATACCTTTTAATGAGGAGTAAGAAAAATAAATAATTATACTCTCGGACAGAAAACAATTTGAAAGAGGGTGTTAACGACACGACACAATGAAACAGGTAGGGGTCATGAGTGGAGATAAGAACACGCGTACACCCGTACGAAGTCAATGCCACAATACTTCAATTTGATTCAATACCCTTTAAACAACCTCGAACCTTAAAATTCTGTATGCCTGTAATTAAATTTCGTTATTAAATATTATTCAACAGATTATTGAGGATTACAACAAATATTGATTTCGGTTATAGTGTAATACTATTTAATTTAATTTCCAAATATTATTCTTAACGCTGGGTATTCTTAACCATAAGTAACGCAGTTTCATGAAAAAGAAGAGATTGACTTTCTAGTGTCGCTGATTTTTCTTACATTGCTTTAAGTTTCCGATTCTCTTCATAAGGAATATGATATCAATAATTATGATTAAATTTTACTTTACATAGTATCTGCATCAAAGTACTTTCTTGAGTTACATCTTTATACGCTAAGCGCTAGAGAAAAAGAAGTGTTTATATTTAAACTCCGCTGAAAAAAAAAACTTGTGTAGGGATATTGTGGAACTTCGTAAATGTAACTGAAACTATCAAGGAAATAGACCACATGTGTTTCCAATAACTTCAGATAGGACCAAAGCAGAATGGAGACACTGATGCATATTAAAAATTGTTTTTAAGCTAACAAATTTAAATTTTATTCCTATCCGTAATGTTTTTATAGAATACGGTTAGGGTTTCAGTATTTATTTATGGGGATATATCAGACTGTAAGTTACGTTGACAGAGTTCTATAAACATTTTTCAATTATAAGTGTTCAAATAATACATATTTTACTCATATGGGCTTATGTTAAATTCTTGGAAGGATGTATTATCCATAATTGAAGTTATGTAAAACCATTTTATAATATAAACATAAATGAATATATATAACTCAAACTATTCAACACTCTTAAGATATTTATATTAATATTCGAAATTTCATACCGGTAATATCTTATATATTTAAAGAATGCATATCTTGATATAATTAAAGAATAAATTGTATTTTAAAATCACTGCACCTTATTTAACGGTGGTGAATAGTAGTTTTTCATTTTTGAGATAAATATATGTATTATCGATATTTGAGGTTATGTAAAACAATTTTATAATATAAACATAAATGAATATATATAACTCAAACTATTCAACACTCTTAAGATATTTATATTTAAATTTGAAATTTCATACCGGTAATATCTTATATAATTAAAGAATACATATCTTGATATATTTAAAGAATACATTGTATTTTAAAATCACTACACCTTATTTAACGGTGGTGAATAGTAGTTTTTAATTTTTGAGATAAATATTCTTTTAAAGTCGCCTATTTGCACTTGTGACCATTATTCTTTTTACTAAAATCTTAATTTTTATGCGTAGTCGTGATAGTGGAACTTAAATAATGAAGCTATCCTCAGATTGTAATATATTTTTGGTATGTGGATTTCAAATGATATTTAACTTATACTATTGATAACTCGTTGTCGTGACCACTGGTTACTTGTAAATAATCTGTATAATATAGACTATGTATGACTATTACACAGTTAACTATAGAAAAATATTTATTTCTGTTACTATTTTTTGCCCTTGTCTGCTTACTTGATCAATCATAATCACTTTCTTGAAATACATTTAGACACTCATCTAAAGATGAGCGGTAAAATGATTTCAATTAAATATTCAAAGCGAATTTTATTCCAGGCGATAAACTTTTAATTAAAATCTGACTGGGAATATTATACCTTTAAATGCCTTTATTAAAGTAATGTTTTCTTGTAAGGTACACTCTATAAATAGATTAATATTAATTATAATAAGTAACTTGAGAGAAATTGACTTGAATTGAAAAATTTAGATAATTTGCATAATTGTCCTTTCATTCAGTTATATTATATCTATGGGCTAAGGGCTATATAAACTGTACTTGTATCTTTTATTTTAAATTTTATCAGAACAAAACTTCTTAGAGTCAATATATTATTTTGTATATTCCGTATACGCATTTGTAACCTTGTTTGCATTTACAGGCTACCGGTAGCGAGAAACCATGGAGCCGAATTACGAAAACAACATTCCAGTGAACATGACAAACGTGACAACAGAAACCGCTGCGTACTCCGAGCCTCACACATTAGACTTGATAGTACCACTTAGTGTCACATATGTTGTTATTTTTGTAGCCGGGATTCTAGGCAACACTAGCACATGCATAGTAATTGCTCGGAATCGTTCGATGCACACGGCTACAAACTTTTACCTATTTAGTCTCGCAATATCAGACCTAATACTCTTACTATGCGGGCTACCCCTGGAACTGCATCGCTTGTGGAATCCATCTACATACCCTCTGGGTGAAGCTCAGTGCATAGCTATAGGATTAGCTTCTGAGACGTCAGCGAACGCGACAGTATTGACGATAACGGCGTTCACAGTAGAAAGATATATTGCAATATGCAGACCTTTTATGTCGCATACAATGTCTAAATTGTCACGAGCAGTTAGGTTTATTATTGCTATATGGGTGTTTGCGCTATGTACTGCGGTGCCTCAAGCAGTTCAATTCGGTATAGTGTCGTATGTTGAGAATGGACAGAATATGAGTGCGTGCACGGTGAAGGGTTTAGGGGTCCAGGAAGTGTTTGTCATTTCGAGCTTCGTTTTTTTTGTTGTGCCTATGTCAATGATAACAATATTGTATGCGTTAATCGGTATAAAACTGCGTACTTCTCGAGTGTTACATCCCCTGAAAAAATTATCAATGGACAGTAATGACAAATCTAATCATCCGCAATATAGAAACGGTGCTTCGCAAAGGCGTGTTATCAGAATGCTGGGTAAGTTCATCGACTTGCATTAATACTAGTAATTATGGTATAGATAAAAGGACAATTCTACGGTAATTAAGTTTTAATGAATTAAGTTATCAAAAAAAGGGTTTAATTTGAAAGAGTGATAAAGAAATGACACAGGCCAACAGAATAATATTTATTGTTATATTGGTAATTAAATTTGATAACAATTCTATAAATAGAACTGTGTATATAACTTATTGGTATTTATTTTGGAAACCTTGTTAATAATTTGGCCATTAATATATATCACAATTATATATACTATAATTATGCTACTAACGTGTCTATTACGCATAAGTTCTGTTTTTTTTTTACTGAACAATTCTGTCAACTAAGCGAATTATGAAAGACATCAAAATTTATAATCCGTCTTTTTTAATGTTTTTAAACGACCATTTGGGAATAAAATGCGTAGAAAAACCTGTCGTGTTTTGTTAGAAATCTATTCGGATATGCTGTTCACGTGCATAGAGATAATAAAATTGTTAATTTTTGTCCTGTCTGAACATTTAAGTACAAATAAATAATAGTTTAAAAAAAACTAAAAAACACGCTTTTTATAGAGAACTGAACTAAAAAAATAGTGAATAATTTTTTAATAAATTTAAATTAAGAGTATTGTTAAGAATTTCAATAAATATAAATTAATAATAGTAAATTAGTAAATTAGTAAAGAATAGTAAATTCCTATTTCAATTTCAGGTTCATTTTAATCTTTAGAAAATGATTAATTTAGAGACACTTATAGTTTATATGTCGTTTGGTCATAAGCTATTTATTTCTTAATATTAAGAAATGAATAACATATAAAAAGTTAACTTATAGCTATAGTTATATATGTATGTAGTATGTTTACATAAGTCTTGGTTTAATTGATAGTTTTTGTACGTTTAGTTGCCGTGGCGTTATCATTTTTTGTGTGCTGGGCTCCGTTTCACGTGCAGCGACTTTTAGCCATTTACGGAAAGAGTTTGGAGCATCCATCGGACACCTTCTGCCTGGTAAATTTATATTTATTTTCTATAATTGAATAATACTTATTTCAGTTAAGAAATAAGTTCCTTGTGGTTAATACGAACTATCATAGAAAATCAATTGGTACATCGTTGGCTCTGTATATATTACGCCTCACTTAAAATTTCCTTATCCGCATAACGTCGGGAATAGATGTACGCTTAGATATTCGAAATCAATTTACTTACAAGCCACAATGAATTCGAAACACGTATTGTAATGTCTGTTTTCCTTGGACGTATATATAAGAAAATTTCGAATATTGTCAAAGGAATTTAGTGGATCGTCAATATCAACTACTGGTAAAGGGAACTTTGAGGGTTATTATTTATTATTATTACTACATGATCCGGTACGCATCCCCTTTGTATGTATTTTTCGGCACATAAATCTTTGATATATCATAACAAACGTATCTTAAGGTAAATAAATATATCTCCTCTGTACTGGTACTTCTGTACTGATGGTAGCTTCTGTAGAACACAAAAAAAATGTTTTTTAAAGGTTAGGTTTAGCGTTATAGCCACAATCTCAGCTGATGTTAAGTGACGATGACACCAAGATGGTGAACACGCTAAGTCTTGTGTTCTAGTCTAGTCTGGCTCTCAAGTGCGACTGTTGGAACACGTTTATAGGTACTTGGCGGCAGATTTTCAACTATGGTTTCATCGCGATATTTTCCTTTACCGTGAGCTCAAGCTCATTTCAGGTTAATTCGAACTCTCGTCCCTTGACGTGGCGTCCGTACACACTACCAACTGAGCTATCATCGCTTCAAAATATTAGTGATATATCAGTATGCTACTGACAGTCGTTACTGTCATGCCATACTACAAGCCTTTCGGCTGTTGGATATACATTAGTTGATTTCGATATTCAACAAAGTAGAATTAAGACACTGTGAAGGTTTTATCACTATTTCTATGTTGATCACAATTCAGTCGGATTCAGATGTTACTATTTTGTTTCATTATTGAATATACTTCAGCTGATCCCGGAATACGACTCCACTAGACATACTACTATAGCGAATATTATACTTAGTGTATGGTGTTCGCGATCTAGCCCGGCTAATTGACCGAATCTTACCCTTCCGCAATACTTATGGATGTTCCTAATTTATTGTGCGTGGTTAAAGTAAAGGATATAACATATTATTAGTTATTACCATAAAGGAATAAAGTCTGTAAATACATTTGTAAGAAGGTAATCCTGGAAACTATCGATCAGATTCCAAAAATCCGTTCACTAAATAAAAAGTTACGTTATTCGAGAGTGATATATACTATTTTTGTTCTTTTAAATTTTAAATAAAATTATTAACAGGAAGTCCCGGGCGGTTGCAACTAAGTGTATTTTAGTGCACATAATAAAATAAATTGCTAGTAGTTACCAGAAAATTGTTATATGTGATATGCTGTATGAGGTTTCTTATTAATTTTCTTAGTGAAGAATTTTATTATTTTAGTAATTCTGAAGTAATTTCGTTGTGCAAGTTGAATAGAACTTTTTATATTATCAAATGAAGAGTAACTGATGAGTTAGCACTCGTATGTTTTTTTCAGGTCTTCCATTTTGATTAATATGGTTATTTTTAGCCGTTCTTCATAGAACTTTCATTTTGCCGGTTATGAAAATAATAATAAACAGTCTATTTGCCTAATAAAATCAATTTTCCTTCGCAGGTCTATATTGTGTTGACATTTTTGTCCGGAGTGCTGTATTTTCTGTCGACGGCGATAAACCCGTTTCTGTACAATATTATGTCGAACAAATTCAGAAATGCTTTCAAGGTAAGATTTATTCAACTTAAATTTGTGTAAATTCATTTTACGTAAAAAAATATTGACTGAATCTCACTACCGACTTATCAAAAACGATATTGCCCCTATGTAAATGACAGTTTACTGTTAGTAAATAACTAATTGGATAATAGGCTGCAAGTGAGTCAAAGTACCTATCGAGTTTTTATGTATTGTTGACGGGTATATAACCATTTTGTTCGTTTTTTTAATATATTGAAAGTGTTCTTAGATGCATATTGCCTTAATAGTTTGTTTAAGTATATGGATACTAGCAAATGTAAATTACCTTTAATTTGTGGTTGTGGTACATATGCGATGTAATACGTTTTATCATCTGTAGTCATATAAGTCAAATGACGTTGAATGGCTGGTATGAATTAATGTTGAATATCTGACTAACAGTGTTGAGTAAGATGTTGAGAAAAATATTAGAAAAATTTAATTGACTTGACATAATTTAATTGATAAAATCAATTGCTATAACATATTTGAATAATTCTCTATAAATTGTATAGAATTAGATATGCATGTAGTACATAGTATGTACATATTTAGATACTAATACACCGTCCTGAAAGTAATTTTGACTGCAACTTACAGTCAGTCATTAGACGTTTCTAAGGTATTGTTTTACAAGTGTTTTCTTGTCAGTGCTTGGGTAGATATGAAAGTCATAAAAGTATTACTGAAAAGTGTTTCAATGTAAGATATCAGTGTTGACTTGGTAGACGGTGAAACCATGTTAGTCTTAGAATGTAGTACCCAGAATTTTAAATTAGTTCTTAGACAGATGAACGCTAGAAAAGTATCTATTTACTATTTTATTAATTATTTAATATTTTCTCAATAAACGTTTAAAGATTATTTGATGATTTGAATATGGATTTCATTTATTTCAAACACTGACATGTTGCCCATCAGTAGTAACATTTATATCTTAAAACTTGTAAATAAGATCATTAGAAATCAATTCGATAAACCTGTTTGTCAAACTGATGTGTATTTCCATTCATACCAAACAATATAACCTTTAACATGGAATAGCTTTTACATGTTTTACTACTTAGAAAAGACATTTACTCGGATAACAAAACAAATACGTATAGAAAACGAATATAGGTAGCAGTTGCAAAAATGACGATATAATAAATATTAGTAAATTCTTTTCTAGAGGGACAAATATAATAAAATGATATTCTGGGGAAAAATTGTTGACTAATTTTTACAGTATATTGTAAGCGTCGAAATATCTTTATATCATAGAACTGATGGTGCGGGTATGGTATATTGACAATAAAAAAATAATTACATCTATGTTTCAAAATAAAACGTTTTATGTACGAATTCAGTACGATTAGTATTTCTGACTTTGTAATCTTATGCTTCATGTAAGTTCATCATATATCCTATCGTCAATCAGCCTTACGTGAGTTCAAATCCACCTGCAATGAGCCTGAGCTTTCGGTGAGGGAAAACATCGTGAGGAAACTATAGCATGGTGGTAGGGCTTTTACTAATGGATAACTGGTTAGCTACCACCCTTAAGTTGAAAATCTACCGCTAAGTACTTATAGGTGTGTCCCGGCAGTTGTACTTAGAGCCAGTGCCTCCACTAAGCTTAGCATGTTCACCATCTTGGACCACATCGTCACTTAACATAAGGTGAAATTGTACCTATAAGGTTAAACTTATAACGAAAAAAAAACCGTACTTAGATTGAGGCGTGTGTTCCTGTTACTTTAATCAAAGATTTAATAAAATCTACCTGTCATTCCATAATAAGAATTAAGGTAAGCTGAACATTATGTAGTAAAATCGCCACCGTGGAAAACTATATAAGCATATCTAAATGCAAGATATTTAAAATTATGTAAAATTATAATGTTTTTTATTTCCTGATTCTGGTATAATAGTTCTTAACATAACATTTTCTTAATTGGATATAATTGTAATATTTGAAATTGAAATTGAAATATAAACACCAAAAAGTAAAAAATATTAATTTTTATTGTAATTTATATTTTTTTATTATAATATTTAAATATCTTCTACAATTTTGAGAAGCTTTGGTGATTCTTTGTTTCTTTTAAATGTTATTTATTTGTTCCTTGTAAGAAATACATAAAAAATGGTATGGGCTTTGTAATGGTATGTAAGCACACGACGGAAGTGAAAACATCGTCACTCTCTTAATCGACTCGAGCTGACTATACCCGGAGAAGCGTTACATAGCCAAGCGCGACGGCTCAGTATCATTGAATATCCACAAAATAAAGTGATCATCGTGCCTAAAGAAGTTTTCATTTCAAAAAGTTTTTGTAATCATAACTATTATTATAACTGCAAGTGTATACGAATGTAAATATTAAAATAAAATAAGGTCTAACAATATATTTTATAAAATTCTTAGCATTTCCAAACAATGATTTTTGCTATTAAATTAGGTGAATATACAAACTTTTTGTGAATGTCGTCTCTGAGCAACAAACAAAGTAGTAATCATACAATAATAAACATTCTATTTGGTGGCTCAGAACGAGGATACCACTTTATTTTGTACAAAGGTAGCAACGACATTTTTACAAAAAAATAGCGTGTTATAAAAATAGCGCACTAATGCGTACAGGATATCTGTCGCGTCAAATTTGGCTTATAATTAACAATCTTAAATTAATTGTAATAAAATCTTGAAGAGAGAACAAATGAAGATGAAATGCGAAAACCTGTGCATGGTATGAAGAATGGTAAATGTGTGTGCCAGATGATATACCAGTTGAAGTATAGAATGATGATAGTTATGGATGACTTTATTGTTTAACAAGTTGTTGCAAGAGGAGGCAATCACAGATGAATGGTGCAATAGTATAAAAGTATATATTTTTAGGAACAGATGTGATCTACAGAACTTTAAGTAACACATCGTATGTCACATAGTATGAAGATTTGGAAGAGGGTGTTTGCGAGATGAATAAGAGAAGAGAGTGATGTGATCCAGAACCAATTCGAGTTTATGCGTAGACGAGTGATAACGGATACCATTTTTGCATCACGTTATCTTAGTAAAATATAAAGACAAGCACACAAGGACTTGCACACATAAAAATTGCACATCTTGTTTGTTAACTTGAAGAAGGCATACGACTGAGTAAACCTAAAGGCTTTATAGTTTTCTTTGAAAGAGAAGGGACTAACGAGAAATCCAGAGTTATCGACATGTTCAATGGGGCTTGCATCATAGCTTATTTTTTAGGTCATGTTTATTCTTTTTTCCTATAGATGCACTAAAATTCGATATACAGAAAGAGGAACCTCAATATATACTCTTTGCTGATGACAGTGCTCTTGTAGAAAAAGATGCTATTGAGGTCAAAGTCTGGAACAATGGCGGAACAAATTTGAAAACGTTGGCAAGAAGATATGCGCAACAAACACAAAAAATTTGTTGTGTGAATTTTTCCTACATAGCCTTAAACGCATACATAGCCTGCCGCTACTAGTATGCATTGACTATGACTAGTATGGTATGGGTATGTTATAAGGAGAATTGAAAACCATATAACTAGAAAAATGTTGATTATGAAGGTGGATGGACGTAGAGTTAGAGGAAGGCCGAAAAAGATCTGAATAGACTGTTTAAGAAATGATAAGTGCATAAAATGTGGAATTACTGAGATGACAGTTGATAGTGTAAAGTGGAATAAGAAACTATGTTGTACCAACTCTACCTAAATGGGCTAAGGAGTACAAAGAAGACAACCTATTTTTCCACTATAATTTTATACGATGCGATATTTGATACATGCGATTTGATGCGATGATAGTTTTGAAGCGATGATAGCTCATTGGTAGTGTGTACGACTTCGCGTCAAGGGACGTGAGTTCGAATCCAAGCACCTACAATGAGCTTCAGCTTTCGGTGAAGGAAAACATCGTGAGGAAACCATAGCATGGTGGTGGGGCTTTTTCTAATGTCCGCCTGGGTAGCTACCACCCTCAAGTTGTAAACCTGCCGCCAAATACCAATAGGTGTGTTCCGGCAGCTGCACTTGGGAGCCAGTTCCTCCACAGGTTTAGCGTGTCCATCAACTTGGGCCGTATCGTCACTTAAGATCAGGTGAGATTATAGCCATAATGCTAAATCTTAAGTATAAAAAAATACTTTTGTACTCTTAACAATTTTTCTCTAAAGTTAATCAGGAACGGGGATTGAATCACAAGAACATTCATTTAAAAAAAAACATACTTTTCAATATCTTAGTCAATTTTCTTATCAAAATAGGTACGTGTAATACTTACCAGTATTCAAACCGCTTTATTTCATTTTTGTTTATTTTCTATTGGCTAATATAAAGTACTTAAATTAAATTAATACTTTTGAATGATATTAAATTACAAATGAATAAGGTATAATTTAAAATAATAATTTTAAGCTACGAATTACAAAAGTATATATCTTTATTGTTAATGATATGTAAATGTATGTTCACCTCAGACTGTTAATAATTACGGTCTGGGGAATTTTTATTCAGTAGTTGAACTAAGTGTTATGTAAATTTTTAAATACATTTAAAATTTTAGTTTTTATTCCCATGTAAGCTACCAATGCCTCTAGCGACGAAGAGGAAACAACAAGCAACAGAAAAGTGAAAGGTTTGAATTTATTTAAAGACTATTAAACGAAGTTTTTATTTTCCAAGTAGCCCTGCACAAAAAATAAACAAAATACGTATTAAAAGTACTAGTAATTATTGTTCATGCTCACTTTGCTAAAGAGAACTGTAATAAAACTGGTTTAGCGAGTTTGGATAATGATATGTTTTATAGTCGTAGATCCAAAATTCACGTTTGTCTGTCTTGGAATTCTTATTACTCTTTGTTAAAATATTTAGGAGAATTTATTTATCAAAACCATGAGTATAGAAATGCTTGTGCATTGTTTCAATTAAATATATTTGTTTGAACTACATATTATTATAGAGCGTGGATAAACTAGACATCGTTACTGTAAAATCAATATCTGCTTTTTACACCGTTCTAATATATCAACATTTTGATTAGTTTAGTAACTTAATTTTCATATAAAGAGACTGCTGTATGATTTTGAGCCTTTTCTTGAACAGTCTCAATTAATATACTATGGCGATGTTTCATTTACCGTTTATAATGCTCACGGTCGCAGTTTTTTCAGTTCTACTTGCTTTCGAGTATTATAATTATTATTCAGTGAAATGGAGTGGTCCACTCTTACAGATGGGTCGTTGGGAGCTTAACGTGAGTGAATAAATGAAGTCATTTATGATGTGTTTGTCATGACCACGACGACCGTGTTCGTTTTATGGAACGTCTGAAGCGTATGTGCATCAGTCTGTACATTGTCAAATATAAACGACTATCTTATTCAATATCTCAAATTGATACTTTTTCTACATATAAGATTTTGGTTTGACAAAAACGTGCTATTTAGTGTGCCAGCATTAAAGCCTGTTTATTATATTAGCGAATTATCAAATTAATGAATAAGAAGTATCTTAAAATATTATAAGAGTTATTAAATAAGTTGCTAATTCCGGCGATGATGTTATAAAATAAAATCGCTTATAGGAGTGGCAACTAAATAATGATAGTGGTTATTGTCATGAGACTACAATGATAAGTATGCAATTTATCAATAATAAATATGAAAACATAATCTCACACATGTACCTACATTTAATTTTAAATTAAGCAAAGCGAATTAACTATATTTACCTACATATTTAAGAGCTGTCAATGTACAACCAACAAATATGGACATCCTATCAAATGCAGTCGTTGGCGGAGATTGAATCTACGATTTCTAGATTCAGTACCTAGTATGGTATTGTCCAAAGAGATTTCTTAGATTTTACCAATATATGATAATAGCTCGTACATTGTAAACTATCTAAGAATAATAATAGATCGTATTGTCTAAGATAACGCGATCGTCTTAACTTGTTATGTTGACGGGTTTTTTTTTGTAGGTTATAATATTTATTTGATTTACAGTCTACATTTATACTTACTTTATTATTATGAAATTATTTGTTGATCAAATGATATTAAATCCTATGATTTTATTTAAGTTAAGCGAATACGTTTAAATAGCTTGAATAAATAAAATAATAATGATCATAAATGATGTTTATTAGTATTCTATAATACTGAATTATGACGTATGCATGTAGCGCTCAATGAAATAGAAATAGATTGCATTGGAATGCATCAATATAATGACTAATTTACAAAGACCCACAAATAATACACGAAGCAATACATTTTAGAGATCATTTAATTTTAAAGTTGTGTTAAGGAAGGTATGCCATTCAAGAGTATTGCTCTATATCATACTTACTTTGTATTAAATTACAGTTTGATCAGAAGCCATGAATAGCAACATAAAATGAAGTGATTAGCATCTATCATTATGTATTCTACATAACTGTGTTTTTAATTGGGGTCATACAGAATCAAATGGGGCGATTTTGCTATTGTACACTTTTGCATTATATAGCAAAAAACATGTCAAATTAAACAACTTTTTCTGCGAAATGAATAGGTTCAGAAAATAGTTTTCTTATTTATTTCAATGTCACAATGCGAAATCAAATGTTATTGTAATAACTATATATATAACCTTAATAAGCTACTCTGATCACTAAATTTATTATAAAAACTATTATGAAATTAGTTCACTTTTTCGCTTTGATATTAATTTATAATAAATTATTTTGTCATGGATACCTAAATCAGATTATATGCCAACAGTTCTAATAATCAAGTTAAAAATGACAAGACAAGTGGCTTTTGGTTGATCTTTAATCGAACTTTATGTATTTGAGTTGCACTTGAGAACCAGTTCCCCCATTATGCTTAGCGTTTCCTCCATCTTAGGCCACATCGTCATGTAACATCAGGTGAGATTGTCGCAATAACACTAAAACCTTAACTATAAATAAGTATTTTATGATAAAGTTCGATAGTACTTATGATTTATAATAATACTTATACACTCATTGCTTAATGACAAAATATCGTTACGTTAGCAAAAAAGATATGGTTTGTAAAAAAGTATAAATTTGTAAAATTGTAAAAATTCATGCTTTCTTATTTATATTTATATAAATAATACGATTGATTTTTTCTAAACAGCAATCAGTAAATGTATAAATGTGTAAATGTATACTGTAGGTATGTATTATCCGGTATATAATACATTTACACTTTATTAGCTTTTGTTTGGAAGATACGTTCGCAGTAATATTTAGAAGCATACATACATATGAATAAGTGTAGTGCGATGTAATTTATTACAAAGACAAAATATTTGTTATGGGAGGAAACCATTTTTGTTATACTAGTGCCGCTATAGAAATAAATTTTATATAGTGAAGGTAACGAAATGGCAGGCGTTTTTATGGACCGCATGTAGGGTTGCTATCTATAAAATTTGGCAACTAGGACAAGACGCGTAACAACCCCGGATTTTAGAGCCCAGAACCGGGGCATTACAAACAGGTTTTTCTTAAACATAGTGTAATAGAAATTGTTAAAATGTGATAAATATTCTTTTTATTTATTTTCAACCCTTAAAATTAAATGTACCTAACCAAATAGAATCTTATGACAGTTTGTTACAAATTGTTTTAATAACCAGTTAGATTTTTTTTATTCTTAACATAAAACACAAATTATTTATATACTCTGTTATGAAAACAAAACCTTATTGTAATATAAAACCTTACAAAACTAAATTAAAATTTTAAACAAACATCTTAAAAATACTGATATCGTTTTAGTATTCAGTACTACAATTTTTGTGGTAACTCTCTTAACTTAATAATAATTATCTTCTTTTAAATTTTTAACAGCAACCATATACCCTTCAAAATATATCTTAAAGGGGCGGGGTGACAGTGAATTTAGCGAGTCGGTACGTCGTTTGATCGCGGCGTGCGGACATAGTGCATGTCTTGCGGGCTTCACAAAGCTTTCAATTTTTAAACACGAATTAGCAATGAAGCCTTGCCCGGACGCTCCTCGGATGCCCTGTAAACTAGGACAAATCTGGGGAAACCCGGATGGATGACGACCCTAACCTATATACCTATATAAACTGTATTTCATTGATAGTTTCCTGTTTTGTTCCTGTTTTCTTTATTGATGTTTCGGGGTAATTTAATATATCAAAAGTAAAGAAGTTACAATAAGTCTTAACATTTTTATTTTTGTTAATTGTCATTGTTTTGTTTTATATGGCAAATTAAAATTTGCTGCCTTAATAACCTTATAAATTACACTACGAAAAAATGTACTAATTAATATAAATCAATTAATTATAATAAATTGTTTTGGTACATTATTACACTGGGTTTTTTTTTTTTTTCGGCGTAGACGAGTTCTATACAAAATAAATGTAAAAAATAATAATACTATATGATAAAACATTACTACTTTTAAATATTACACCGTTGTGTATAATCTATTCATTAAACTTAGACAGTATTTTTCTCCAGACAATACCATAGCCTTCTAAAAAATACACTTAAAGGAACAATGAGGTAGTCCTATACCAATATAGAGGAAAGTGGATAGCTATAATATGGATAAGCATTTAGATAAAACCAAACGTTAGAGATGCCAACGTGGAAAATATCGTTAACAAATGGCCTTGGGTAGGCGATAACTTTCTTACCTTATTCTTTCTACGGTCGATTCAAGATTTACTTCGAACTATTTTTATCACATACATAAATTTACATAAATTTGTGTTTATTAATGAATAGAAAACCTGTTAAAAAGGAAATCTATTTAAGATGCATCGAATGAGTATATTAAAATTAAAATACATAATTTATTACAGTGTGACATTATTAATATTACTCACTACTAAAGTTACATTATACATATGTGTACATATACTATTATATATACGTATATATAGTAGTATATAATGCAAGGTTTCATCAAGTAAACCCTTTTAATTTTATTAATTACAAATTGCAGAGTCTATGTTCTTGAGATTTGATGAGGGTCGTGACCTCGCTGACGAGATCCGATGTCTCTTTACTTTATATAAGCTATATAATCTTGTATGATTAATTAAGATTTTTTAATTCATATTATTAGATATGTTTTTTTTTTATAAAAATGGAATAGTTACAATGTCTTTTTTGTTAAGATAAAACAAATCTAATAAACAATGGGAACTTAATTTTTATAAAAAGAAATCACTATACATCCATTATACATGAATATATCCGACTATTGCAAAGAAGAAGTTTATTTTTAAAGATAACTTTGTATATACAATAGAATTATTATAACACTATATCGGGGCCGCAAGGCAGTGTGCCCAAAATGCTAGTAGCGTTGTATTGCAACGCTGATTTTTACTGCAATGTAATTTGTATTTTGGTCCCGTGTGGTCTCAATAGACGTTGCACAATATATTTGTACAAAACATGTGCATTCCGCCCCCACGAACTCAGTGTTCTACTCCGAACGGCTCAAAAATATACATATTATTTAACTTCGAATATTTGTGCCTCTTGGAAATTTCTACTAAAGCTTTTTAGTAGAAGTTAATTGGTGTTTAAATAACTCGATGGACTGTCGATCAACTATAACGTGGTTAAGTTAGTTCATAATAAATAGTTTACTTATTTATTAAGTTGTAATTATTATCAGGCATAACAGAACCAGAATATACAACATTTTTAAATATTCTTAAAAGAATGTTTGTTTGCAAAATAAGAATAATCTAAAAACTAGTTTTACCGCTGTATCATATTTAATTTTCAGATTAACATAAAGCTTTGATATGAATACAAAGTTAGGGAAATACCAAAAATTTGCAGTAAGTTGTGACTCGACAGTCAGTTGACCAATTTTAAGGCCATTGGATGTAGAGTATGATTACAAATTTAACTCCTAATAAGACATGATACTCAGCTCGATTAGTAAGCTAGATATACTTATGAATTGGTTATTTACAGTTGACACTGGCTACATGGTGTGGTAGAGGCGGGCCTCGTGCGGGCCGTACTTACAGCGCCTTGCTAGCTTCGCAAAGGCAGAAGGCAGCGAACGGGACTGCTGAACGTATCTGCAGTTCCCGACGTCTCCGCAGACTATCAACTGCCACTACTCAACTATACGATGCGCCACCAAGAGCGCAGGTGAGGTTAGGCCCCATTATATTTTAAAATGGTGCTGTGGTTTATGGGTAAATAACGCTTGTTTACCATTAATATATTACTTACCGAATGCATAATTAACCTACATAATATTTTTTATTAATTGATTTCAATGTTACGGGTGAATATTCTTAAACTTTATAGATTTAATGTTGACTACAATCTCATCTGATGTTAACATACTAAACCTAGAAAGCTAAGCTATCAAGTGCAACTACTGCTAGCCACCTATAAAAAGGTCCTTGGCAATAGATTTCCTAGTAGAGGGTGATTTCAAGGATGTCTAGAATTAGAAAATGCACTACCATCAATTTATGGTCACACTAGCTGTGCCCGCGACTCCGTTCACGTGGAACTAAAATTTTATTTAATCATTTTTATAAAAAAATGTTATATAGCCTATGTTAGTCAGGTCTAATGTACCATTCTAATCGTGAAATAATTTTCGAAATCGCTCCAGTAGTTATTGAGTTGAATCATTACAAACAAAAATACAAATCTTTCCTCTTTATAATATTAGTATAGATTAGAATATCTATATTCAACAAAGGTTCAGGCGTATTAATGAGTTTCAATTTACGTAGTATCCGAACCAAAGATCAAAGGCCCGTTCTACAAAAAGGTACTTAATTACGATATGGGGGAAAACAGAAATCATTAGAAACGTTTTGAATGAAGACAGACAGATTACAGCGATTACCGTTTTAGGCGCAAACATATTCACCTTGAGAGCCGGAGGATAATAGACGAATTTTAATCCTTAAATGTATAGTAGTTTCAAAAATAAAACAGTTTATTTAAATATCAATTAAATATTAACCATAGCAAAAGTTAAAAAATTAACAAACTTGATTTTTTTGTGGGATATTGAATGAGACTGATTCACCACGCTCGGCTACATAACGCTCGTTCAGTTAAAGTCTACTCATAGTTGACTTAGGAAGCGAGAGAGATATACCTACTCGGTCAACGAGCGTCACATGAGAGAGTATGACGCATCAGTCGAATTCAGTATCGACATAAACACGTGCCGTACAGTACCAATACATTTTAATTATTAGTCTCGCAATGAGGTATTAAGCACACTTTTCTATATTTATCCATAACCGATACATTATTCTACATATAACTTCTTTTCCCATTCATATTTCCTGCATCTAAGGGTTAAAAATGTATTTTCATACAAACATTATAATAATATTATGTTTGTGTGTATATATGATTCAGTAATATTTTATCTTTTAGTAAACTTAAAAATCACTACATTTCGACAGAACTGCTTTGTTAAATACATCTAATATTATCTATTATCTAATGAAAAATTCGGAACAGGGTTTATATACGACTAGAGTCAGCGGCACGCCGTGTACTTAATTTAACCTTGTGCATTACACAGATTTTATACATAATTCCAACAAAACTTAACCTTTCTGTTGTATCTAAAATATTCTCGTTCACATTTGTAAATTTTGGTACATTTATAAATTTTATTACAATATCATGAGAGATATACATATATAGAGGTAAGAAATTTTTCGCGTAAAAAATAGACTAGCGAATTTGCAAAAGCTGTCTACAGACACGGTTATGTACTTATGATTTTTTTCGTGTTAAAGTGAACTTTTACTTTTAAATTTGGAAGACTTCTTGATGAGGATGAAGTGAACGTTTATTATAGTTTGGGTTTAGCGTTATGACCACAATCTCATTAAGTGACGTGATATTATGTAACGATGTGGTCCAAAATGGTAAACACGATAAACTTACTGGGATAGAATTTGATAGAGCAATAATTGAGGAAAGCTTTAAGATATTAAATATCACGTTATCACCAATAGGAGCAAAGCTGTATTGAAAAAAGTTACGAAACGTGCAAAAATTATTAAACACTTCTTAGTTCCACGCAAACGAAGTCGTGGGTAAAGTTAATAATCTATGTAGGTATGTAAATAGGCAAAGACAAATCAGTTCAGTTCCCTCTTTTTTATTTAGTTTTAATGTTATCCTTAAAAGCCTGCGATTTCACTAGGGTTGTGGGTGTCCAAGGGCAGCGCTGATCGCTTACCATCAGGTGACGCGTTCGTTGGTTTGTACCGTTTTCCATTAAGCAAAAACTATAAAAAATTGGGAACAGTTATTTCTCACCTTTCCTAAAAACTTCCTCAAATTTTTAATGATATTGTCAAATTTCGACCTCTATGCTGGCTCTGAATGGCTGTCTGAAGCTTGAACTGGCTCTCAAGTGCAGCTGTCGGAACACACCTATTGGTATTTGGCAGCTGGTTTACAACTTGAGGGTGGTAGCTACCCAGGCGGGTATTAGAAAAAGTCCTACCACCATGCTATAGTTTCCTCACGATGTTTTCCTTCACCGAAAGCTCAAGCTCATTGTAGGTGCTTTGATTCGAACTCACGTTCCTTGACGCGAAGTCGTACACACTCCCACTGAGCTATCATCGCTTCAGCTTTCGCTAGTGAATTGTGAGGGTTTGACCTTTGGAGGTTGCGGTTGGGGGGGCCCATGATGTGGTCGTAGCTAAAGTGGGATTCTGGGATGGAGATGTATTCGTGGAAGTGACTCGCGCGGGTTTAGGCAGGCTCGGGGAAGCCTGAATTGTAGCACTGTTTGCGCTGAAGGCGCTTGATTGGAGAAACGCGTGCGTGGAGCGTGTTTACACCCGCGATAGTTCGCGGGGTGCCCGGCTTTACCGCATAGGACGCAACTCGGTGGAGTTGGAAAGTCGCGGGTGTGAGAACACGCCTTAGTGGAGTGGTTTTCTAAACATTTGACGCAACGCGGGTTGATGAAACAGTTGCGAGTGAAGTGGCCGTATGCTTGGCAGTTATAGCATTGGGTGGGTATGCCTCTTATGGAGGATCTCTACAATTATGCCCGAGAGGCCGCAAACGGATTGGAGGGAGAAAAATTCTTTTCCTTCCTTGGATCGGTCCAAAAGTGTATAATATGACTACATATTGAAAGCACTGTATATAATGTGTCTGAATTTAAAAACAACGTTGACCACCGAAAGTTTCGCAATTCATAGATGGTAGTTGCTTTTATACTCGGCCCTCAAGCTTTTCGGCACCTGGTTATTCACATGTTACTCTCCTAATGTATCAAACGAAAATTTATAGTGTAAGTAAGTTTATAGTGATACCAAATCGTTAACAAATATCCAATACTCTGTTGCCTGTATACCCATACATCGGTTAATAGCAATGATACTTTTGTGGTAGTGTGTATGGACGGCGCGTCAGGAGACGTGAATTCGAATCCACCTACAATGAGTTTGTGCTTTCGGTGAAGGAAAACATCGTGAGGTAACCATAGCATGGTGGTAGCGCCTTTTTTAATACCCGCCTGGCTAGCTGCTATCCTCAAGTTGAAAATATGCTATATTCAAGCAAGATTCAACGTCTAAATCAAACGTTCTAATAACGAAAAAGATTCTGATAAAAACAAAATATGAAAAAAAAAAACTCATGTTAACTAATGTTTGCATAATAATACCGATGGTTATGTATTAAAACATAATTATAATATTATTGTGATAATAAAAAAAAATTGTACACAGTTAAAATTGTATGATACCGGCCATGTATTATTAACGTTTCGTTGCTTATTCATTTCCATATAAATAATACACGAATCCGGATTTTCGATTAATAAATATAACAATAATGTAATTAACAATTGTGTGATTATTTCTTCATCTTCTGTAATGTAATAATATCTTATATAATATCCTATTACTGTTCTAACATTGAATGTTTGGAAACCACCTCCGGTCGGTCATTTGTATAACAAAAAACCACCTACCGAAAGCAAAAAATTAAAAACAGTAAAATAAATCTAGTCGTGGACAACGGCTCTACCTGCCTGTACCCACTATACCTAACAACTGCCCAGGGGACAATAAAATAAAATTAAAGAAAAATTTCAATAAATTTCAAAATTGGTCATTACCGGAATTTTATATAAAATATTATATTCGAAGTGGTAAGCAATCGTTGAAATTATTACTCTAACAAAGGAAGAATTGAAGAATGATGTATGAAATTATTGGTGATAATGAATGAATTCTTTTTGTATATGACCAGTATTTTAATTCCTAAAACAGGTTGTCAGATTATAATTAATAGTTGCGATATGAAATTTATGCTTAGTACAATGGTAATGAAAAATCTTTAATATTACAACCTGCCTAAATTTATCACGGTAATTAATTTGAAAATATAATGAATATGAGTAATGAACATCGAGGAAAAAAATTTTTTTCACTTGAACAAACGTTTCGTAAAAAGAACTGAGTTGAATACTGAACGTATTCACAATGCAACATAATTGCCGCACTCTACCACACAACATGTTTGGCGACGCTTAATAAAGATCTTATAAATCGTTTAAATGTGCTGAAATCTATACGATCACTATGTATACCTCTTACAAATATAGTGAGCGAAGCAGATTTCATTTTCTTAAAATATATTAGCATTATACATTTTTACATTATAACGTGATACGAAATTTAGACGCTTTTCGAAGTCTAATACCAAAAGGAGCACATATCAACCGTTGTAGTTGTGAATCCCTTTTTTCTATTTCAAATTAATCAAATTTAACCCAACTTATAACACAATAAAAGACTGAACACAAACACAAATATTTGAATTTAAACATTCTTATTAATACAACACTTAATTCCATCGTAATCGTTCGATATTTGTTCCTTAACGACTTGACACCTGTTACTAAAAATTTTCGTAACATTTCATACAATCAAGATTAAAATTAGCAGTTGAAATTATCTTTATGTTTCTTTATTATTTTACTGAGTATAATTTGAATAGTTATTTTAGGTAAGCGGTAAAATTCCACTCTGTCTCTGTCTACATAAAGTGGAAAAGTTGTAACGTATTTTTTTCCAACAATATTATGTCGACTGGAAATTTTCCACGAAAGTTCTTTTAGGTTCTTTATTAATTCGGTACTGAGGTCTTGTAAGTTATACGATCGTAAATTGTTTTCCATTCGTACTAAGATTAAGTGCGCTAAGCTTAGTATTTTTAAGATTTTTAAAAGAGATGGCTTTGGAGTTTGTAAGAAAATATTTTCACGATTTCTTTTAGCAATTTTATGCACGCTCATTTTAGATTTGTTTTATTTCATTCTACAATATTACTAATTTATAATACAAAAGTACTGATTAATGCCCCTGACTTCGTTCGTGTTTTTCCCGTCTACCGCAGGTGGTCGTGAAAGGGGGTTCTTCGTGGGCGTCTACATCTTAAAAGGAATACCTATGCGGTATTTTCTAGTCTCTAGATATGGTAGTTTTGGAGATATCTTTATGATTTAATTTAAATTTTCTTCATATATGTATATCGTCATCATCATCCATCCATTCAACCGAAAGACGTCCACTGCTGGACATAGGTCTCTCCCGAAGACTTCCACGACGACCGGTCTTGCGCCTCCCGCATCCAGCGGATTCCCGCGACCTTCACCAGGTCGTCGGTCTTACCCACGCTACGTTTTCCAGTACGTGCAATGTGCCCAGCCCAGTGCCACTTAAGTTTAGCAATTCTTCGTAAATATATATATATATATATATATATATTACGTATATGCGTATATGTATATATTTAGGTATAGATAATAATGAAAATTAATTAGGTAAGACTTAAGTAAACCATTTCCACTAAACCATTCTTATTAAACAAGTACAATAATTTAAATAATTATTTTAAATAGAAATCAAAAGAAAAACCATTAACAAACAGGGTTCGCTAGAATATATTTTAAAATTGCGCTTCTATTTGACACATTTTAATTTCAACTTAAAGATGGGGTGGTTATATAGTGGGGTAGTTAATAATATTATTAAGTATTAAGTACTAAATGAAATGTTTTTAATCTAACAACTAAATTTTAGTTATCTACAAATGGTTGTTGCCCAGAGAAATTACAAAATAATGTGTTGTAATTTGCACAGTTTCTGTAATTTTCAGAACAACACACGCTAATACCATAATTTTAAAATGACACCTGGTATTATTATCGTGGGAGAACATTTTTATTTTGCAGTAGAATATTTACTATGACTCTAGTAATTTGTATAATCAACTCTTACTTACAAAATATACCTTCTAAAATTATGTTGGTGAACTTTGCTCACTGTTATTAAAACACCAATAATAAAATACGCTGACAAAAATATTAAAAAAAGAAAACACTAACTAAACAACATATATAACTTCAAATAGGTATATGATTTATACGTGCAAACGTCCAGCATAACGAGTAACAATTTCCAACTGATGAAATATTATATTTGAATTGATATGCATTTACCGTAAAAATTCAAAGATTAACTAATATTTTACTTAAATTATAAATCACTTAATAATTCATAATTCTGTACCTGGAAATTACCTCACCGACATTATAACAAGTTAATTTTTGTTGTACTTATGTTTTTGGGAAAATCGTGAGTATTGTTCTGCTTTGTTTTCATTATGGATTGTATTGTTAGAGCTTCCCATACTTAAGATTCCGGTTTTAATCAACTTAATTATGAAACTGATTTAAATTTTACTTAGTTACTAAGGCTACCTACTGAATTCATTGATTGGGTGACACTTACCTATAAAAGCGAAGTATTGAAATTCCGAGGGTTTTTTGAATGGAGATTTAGGGATACAACTACATAATTTAAGTTTCTATTCTTATTTAAAACGAATATTTAATATAGGATGCGAATGTTGTATGTGCCGATACTTCTGTTATTTAGGAGTGAACTTTGTGGTTTTACGTGGCTTTCTTTCTTCAACTTTGTTGTTTGGATTTAGGTGGCCTAGTCCTACGACATATATAGTATACCTATACCGTTGATGGTTTGATATTATTATCGTTTGGAAATGATTGTGACACATTGCTAGAATCTGTCTGAACCTTTCGTCTAGAAAATTATCTTTTTTATCTAGATCCGGCCCTGCTTGCGGTAAATATAATATTTCATTATTAACAAGAGTTTGTGATTAAAATTCAAACCTCTTAGTTATGTAAAAAAAAATGGTATCGCTTCGAAATGTCTATTTTCGCTATTGTTGGTAAATGTTAATGTTTCGTTAATGTGTGTAGTTCGATAGTATATAAATAGGCAAAGATAATCAGTTCAGTACCTTGTTTTTTTTTCAGATTATCAATGGAATTTCTTGTATTTGTATAGTAGTTATTGGCATGTTAAACTGTTATAAATATAAAAATAAGTGTTTTCCCACCATTGTTAAAATTACCTCAAAGTTTTTTATAAAATGTATATATAATATTAATTATAATGCATACTAACTATTGAATTCTGACAACTGTGCGACTGTTAAAAAATGGCTTGTTTATGTAGTAAGTATTGCAAGCGACTCCAGTATAAAATGAATATATTTAAATTGTGTACTCAATTTAGACCTACTTAAGCGACAACTTGATACACGATATGGGATATAAAATCTAAATATAGGACTGAAAATCATGTTTAACAAAATAAAATCTCTCATGTACGAGAATCTCTTGAAACAATAGCAAATCTTATTGATGTCTCTAATATGCGGGAATTTGATGTTAGCAATGTGTATTGCGCTTTACATAAATATTACTCTAATGTGTTATTTTATGAGTAATTATCGCTTTGAGATCACCACTAATATAGCGGAATTGACATCTTTTAAATAATTGATATTTAATTGCCATATATTAGAATACTGTTTTACAGTTTTTAATTATTTTATATGATCATACAGTAACCAACGGATATTAAAATGTACTTTAAGACAGCGCCCCGTCAATAACCTCTATTATATAACATTTATATAGTTTTCTTCAAAATGTTAATTAAATAGGTTTAATACAAAGATCGAACATGGTAGGAGGCTTCAAGATATCAATTTCACACCATCAAATCAAATCGATTGTTTCCCAAAAATAGGATGATAATAACACTTTAAAAAACTACTGCATGTCGTTATATACATACAGTATGTAGGTTGATGCACTAATTATATTTAATTAGTGTTGTGTTTAATTTATTACTACGTTATTCATTCTTATTTTACAATCATATTTATTTAACAACTTTCTTCTAATTATACATTAAATATGTAATTTACTCAAATTTAAAGGTACTGTAGTTTTATTTCGAATGTTCAAATATGATATAAAATATTAGACACTATACATGAATAAACGTTTCAAACTTGAAATGTCATTTTCTCTTACAGTGTTACAAAAACCGGGATCTCTCCATAGTGAATGAATCTCCAAGCGGTGATAGCGAATGGAGCCGAGCGTGGCGGACTTGCAACAACCCTTCCGACTCCATCGGCTCACCTAGAAGTATCTCTAACTCAAGCCTTCGCGAAGTCGACGACGAGCTCACAGGCGAAGAACTAGCAACTTATATGTATCATGTAAATTGTAATATAAGTGGATTCACCTGAGACACGGCTGTCTAAATTTACATTGATATAAATCAGTGAAGTGTCCTTGAATGGAATGGAGGAACGGTGCTTAATCTTGAATAGGTTAAGTCTGTGATGTTTGTTATGCGTTATAAGTTCGTTCCAGGAGTTTCTGTTGATTGTTGAATTGTTGTATTATACTCATATGTAAATACTAAAAGCCTGTTTAGAACTTATTATACATAAGGTTTCGGATAATTAAATTAATAAATAAATAACGTTGTTCGGTGTTGTAAGGCAAAAAAATATCTACCCATATATTTAGATAAATATTGGTGTACCTTTGTTTATATGATTATATTTATATTTTAGGTATTATGTAACCACTATGTGGATTGAGTACTCTCGTTTATTCGCTGACATTGTACGGGTGATGAGTATTAGTATTTTAACATATAGTAAAGTAAACAGATTTAAACAAAAATATACAAACATTAACATTTAGATGTGAATTTCATAAAAGCAAATTAATAACAAACATTAATTTTGTAGAGGATAAGAAAATATATTCCGTTAAATTATAATTTTATGGATGATCAATTGTACTTTTCACTTTTCATTGGATCAACTTTAAGAGGCTTTTGTTCTTGTGTGGTTTATCTACTTATATCAAAAAATACAAAAATGAATTGATAACTGTAATTATTGCTAACATATGTTTAATAAAATTTGAGTAAAATACACATAGGAATGTTAGGAGCAACGGAACGCAAGATGTGAGTGAAAGGTGCGGAAGCTTGTAATTTAATTAATAATAGTTAGGGCGTTTGACAACGAAGACATGAAAAAATATATTAAATGTATCACATTAATTATTGGCATTTAGAAATAAAAACGAGACAATACTTCAGAAAGGCTTCATGGGATCCCACATATAATTGCAGTAGGAATATTAAAAGTGGTGGTGGTCAATTAAATAAATCCAATTCAATTTAATATACTTTGTATCATTTAGAGTGACATTCATAAGTCGTTCTGGTAGGTAATTCGCACGTAGGAACCGTTTTTCATTCTGGAACCTTTTAATCATAATAATACTAGAGTTATTCTGTTATAATCATGGATAAGAAAACAATTTATCGTAAATATTTAAAGGCAGAGAAATTTCTATATTTTGATAGTATAAATACGTGATTGCACTACATTGTCTGATTAAGGATAGGACAGTTGATAAAGTGTAGGTGACCATTGAAAATTGGACATTCTTTTTTATAGGTTTAGCGTTATATCTATAACCTTATGTGATATTAAGTGAATATGCGACCCAAGATGGTGGACACCCTAGTCCTAATGGAGAGACTGACTCTCAAGTACAACTGTCGAAACACATTTATAGTTATTTGGCCGCTGATTTTCAAATTGAAGGTGGTAGCTAGCTAGTCGTGTATAAGAAAAAGCACTACCACCATGGTATGCTTTCAATATGATGTTTTCTTTCATCCAGAGCTCAGGCTCTTGCGGCGACGAATTCACCTCAATCGGCACGGAGTCATCATCGCTTCCACCAGTATCATGCTCATTTATAAGGTTTTAATAATACATGATTGTTGTTTTTTATCGTTGTTTTAGATTAAAGAAAATACAAATGTAGGTTAGATAATAAAATACATAAAAAAGGTACTGGAAATATATGTACCTATAAATGATGTCATATATTATATATGCATACATTAGTTTTATTAGATGTCGAACTTAAATAAATTTATGTATGTGCTAAGCACAATCGTGGAGTATTTCGATATATCTATTGTCTTATTAACTTGCGTCTAGTTATTGTTGGCATTAACTTGAAAACAACCGATAGAGTACCGTCAATATATGATAGGTGGCGCATGAGTCGTTATTCTTAGTATTAACCTGAAGGTCACATGAAACATGTTGCGAGCGACACTAGTTCTTGATTGGAAGTATATATGTGATAATTCTAGTGGTACAAGCGTGCTTAGGCTGCGGTATCCACTGTTTATCAAGTAGATTACATACTCGTTTGTTACTATTATGCTATAACAAAATATAACGGAGTATATTCTGTATATTAGGGTGAAAGTTGCTATTTGATGATAATGGTTAATGTAAATTATTATATAAAATTATTTATGGTTATTTTTTTGTGAGTTGATGATGATGAAAAACAATAGTGAAGTTAAGATAATGTAATTGTTTAGTTAAGAGAGCGTTACTTTTAATTATGTCAGTGTAAATTTTCTTTATGAGAAGGTAAACAGTTGTTTATTTAATTTGTTGTAAAATTCGTACTTGCATAAGTGATAACAAAGTATTTTAACAGAATAATAATATGCTTCCACAATAACAAATGGGGATTAATTAATAACATTATATTAAAAATTTTAACGATGGTGATGTAATTATCAATACTTATTTTTCGTATGTTTCATGAGAAAAGTTTCATTAAAAACAACCTTGCTTCACGTCTTTCTTCTTTATACTCTTAATTATTCTACATTCAATACTCGTTGTTGAATGTATGTAACTTAGTGCTGATATTTTATGAAAATTTCAGCGAGTGTAATTTTTGCCAACCACATAAAAGGTATTATTTTAAAATAAATGAATCCACGAACAGCTGAAGTTTTATTATATCACGTAAAATTTTATCGTGTTCATCAAATTTATTCTTAAAACCTTTTACACAAAATATATAGGTACAAAAAGGTAGTTTTATATAATAATAAATACGTTCGAGTATCGCTAATGAAATCGGTTGAATATTAGCCGGAAGTATCCGCGCTCACTCAATGCTCAAAGGCTCGGGAAGGCTTGGATAGACATAAGCGGGGGCGGAGCGGGTCGTACTGCCGCGATGTGCGCTGAGGGCGCTCGATAAGGGACGTTGTAAAACTAGTCGTTGGAATTTTGCGTACTATACTTAGAGTTTTCTCTATTCGCGAATGAACGAATTGATATCGTGTGTTCGCGCGTCGAATAAAAAAATGCATATTCATGCACCACAAAAAGTAACAAAAAACATATTATATCAAAAAGCCTCATATTATCAATATTTAAAGTTCATGTAGTTAAAAGGCACTTAATTAATTGGAGTTATAAACGAGTTTCATTGAATGACCAAAAGAAAGAATAACAGAAACGATATTAGATATAGCCAGTTATAATGATCTTAACGAATTGAAGTTGATACGTTGAATAGAATTGATTAGTATAGCTAATAAAAATGAACGAAAAAAAATACAAATTGGTCAAACGGTTTTGGAATTTTAGTGAGACTAATGTACAACCATTATAGGTGATATGAAGTTCACCGGGTCAGCTAGTTTATTATAAACACAAAATGGTTAAGTAATTTCAAATTATCTTTTATATAATGTTGCAGATGCCATTCCGTATCGTTTTAATCGTGCGACAACTATATAATATATTTTACTTTTATACGTAAAAACTATATACTCAAATTATCGAATCCTAATACACAGGTTCAAATAAATGATATACAATTATTTGTTATAATTTATTTGACAGTACAAATTACACTGATGTTCATATTTAAAAACTATGTAGAGCCTGCCAATATATTACGATCTTATTTTTTATATATGACATTGTATTTTTGATATTGGACCGAATCAAAATTTACGGAACAACATTATGTAACAAAGGTGGAATAGCAAAGTGTTACAATTTATGATATGCCAATAGGCATGCCCGTAATTGAAAATGTCAAGCATAAATAATGTCCTTCAACTGGCGCCGACTGTGCGAGAACGTAGGATATTATTCAGCTACTCGAGATCAACAAAAGTAGTTTAAATTGTTTACACAATGTTAATAATATATTCCATACTTATTTATTATATACTATATTGTCATATTCTTATTAAATTCATCATATTATTATTAAACTTTAAAATATTTATATATTTTTTCGTTTTTTTATTGTCCTACCAGAAATCTAAAATAAAAAAGTAATAATATTAAAGATTACATCACTTATAATTTTATTCACATAGAAAGTTCAACTTACGGATCTGTTCTCATCCAGGGGAGCAGAGAGAGGTACATGAGACTCACGTGGTGCAAGCTAGCATCACTCACTAAAGCGCTATGGTCCACTATTCAGCGCGCTTAGATATGACAAGCGGTTGTGTAAGCACGCACTGGGACACCTTAACGACGATGCTTGTCAGGGCTTCCCATTGCTGGAGACAGTGAGGTAAAACCGATTGGTCTATCATTCCACTCCATTGCACTGAACGGGATGAAGGATCTCTAAATGTGCCCCCCCTTGTTTTAGCCTGAGAACGGAAGGAATGCTGTTGGTTAAAACATCAGCCGCCAGAATCGCTGATATTCAAAGGGACACACACCATTGGTAGATTCTTTGACATCGTGTCTCAGCGTCACCTATGAAGACCAACCACAGCTAAGAACCATTCATATGAACCCATCAGCACGCTTTTTAAAAATTGGTCAAGCTGTTTAGGAAGAGCGGAATTACTGACACACGTACAACGAAATATTATATATACGAGTATAAAAGATTACTTCTTATTTGCCCACTTTGGACACTCTGGGCAGTTTTTTTTAAGTCAATATATTTTACAGTACAAAACTAAATTTAATTTAAAACGTTATTAAAGAATATACAAATTCATACAAGTAATTTTATGTACACTAATATTAAAAAAAAACGATAAATAAATTTATTTACCGAAAAAAATGTAGTTTTGTCTCAAGATTAAACTTCTAGAAATAAATTATTGCATTACTTATATAACGTAACAAGTTTTCATGTAACACTAGCTAAGTTCGCGTAAATTTAAATTATATTTCGTACAATTTTAGTACCTATTTTTCTGCTTTGTATATTTGTTAGTACCACAAACGTTTTATATCTTTATTACTTGAATATCAATTACATTGCCATAATAACAATGTTGTATCGTAGTAAGTAACAAACAGTTTTCGAAGTGCACGCTTAGTTTATCGCCTAATAGATATCAGATTGTTCTCAAATAATATAACGATACAGGTTATTTATCATATAGGCATTGAAAAATAATAACAAACTAAGGAATTTTTAAAGACATGAAAAACAACTACTGGGATGGGATTTGAACCATTCTTACTATATGCTACTACAGAGAACCCGGCGTTACTCACAAAAGCTTGTTTTACAATAATTTTTTTTAGCACTCCGATATCATAAAGAGATGAAATGTAGCTTAATTTTTAGCTAAGTTGTTATCTATCGAACACAGAAAATTAATTCACCATCAGTCAAGAAGTTCTATTGCTATAAAATTTTTCCTTTGCCATCTATTCTGATCGAACCTTTAGTGTTTATGGATTGATATAGGGCATATCAATATACAGAACAAAATTAAGTTAAGAAATTATTAGTAAGAATAAATAAGTCGTCGACGTAATAAATAAATAAGCACTTATACATGGAGCAGTTAAAATACGTTACCTTTTTTTCTTCAAAAATCGATATCAAATTTTAATATTACAGAAAGAAGAAAAGGCTTACATTTTTTTTTTATTTGTTAGTTACCGATTACATCAAAATCCCTGGATAGGATAAAATTATTCTATATTTAATCTAAAGTATTTTACCGAGGTTAATTTGACTAAAATGTATACTAGTAATTTCAGAGTGGTACGTTAGAATAGGATAAAGAGCGAGACAAAAATTCAAAGTAAAATATTGTAGGTCTCTATTCCCCCTATCGTATCTCACTCCCAATTTAATTGTATGTATATGTATAATAATACTTATCCTAAAAATAAGCAAAGCCCGTTTTTTCAAATATTTAAAGCTCCGACAGACGTCCCGTATTTTTCAACATTTAATATCATGTGTACCGTGGCATCTATCGATTAATTTTGGAGTTTGCTAATTACACTTAACTGTGGAAAACATAAAATTGTTTTGGTAAAAAAATACAAGTATACAACGGTAGAAAAAATATAGACAATATATACACAATACATAAATATACACTTGTATATGTTCAGTGTAATTTTTAAAAAATAGCCTATATTTTTAGCTATCGAACAAAGAAAATTGTATCAAAATCCGTGCAGAGGTTGGTTTAGTACAAATTTTTAATTTTTATCTCTTATCCCGCAGAAATCCTATCGTTTTATGAAATAAAAAGTATCCTAAATGCTGATCTGTAAAATCAGCTACGACCCTGACAAATTTCATTGAAATCTATCCTGTAGTATCAGAGTTAAAATTTATATTTTGTAAAAAAGACTCATATTATAAAAATATACAATATTTTTATACTAAAACGTTATAACTATATTATCTCTCATTATATTACTTCTTTTTTGTTATTTAATAAATGTATATGAAGACTGAATAGGTCTTTGTACTATTTAAATTTCTTATTAAAAAGAATGATATTCTTTATTTTTCTTATAACCATTGAGTTGAACATAGGAAATAATGTCCTCCGAGGAAAATGAAATAACGCCATGATAAATCCGCAAACCACGTTACAGCATATTATTATTCTAAGATTAATACTTTGTTATCATCAAATCATAATTCTTCTGTTTTCCCTATTAAAAGTATGTTAGAGCTGTGTTGGAAATTGTTCTTGTGAAAACTTGTTATTTTTAAGAATCGTTTGTAATCGATAGTCATCTACGAGTTTGTAAACTTTTCTTATATCGGTGTCATAGGAGTCATAGAATAAGTTTCAAGGATTTTTCACTCATCTTATTTTTATGTTAACATCGGCTGAGGCGATCTATTTTTACTTTTGTTGTAAGATTTTTATATTTTTTTCCAATAGATTCATACTTGTAAAAAATATGTCATAGGACTACAGTAATTCTTAATCGCTTTCATGTTATACGTAATACTTATTTAGTGCTTTTTTTTACGTTGATTGTACGACGCTTGGCCTCAGTCCCTCCTCATGGAAAGTAGGTCGAAGATGTAGCGCGGTCGAGCAGTAAGAATGGATTCAATCTTCGTTTGTAATTATATATCGTTAGACATACGAAGAGGAGTAGTTTCAAAATATTAATATATCTTGTCTCGCCTCGAGCGCTTCTCCTTCACTGAACCTCTCTCTAAGACTGGACTCGCCTCGAGTGTCGCTTCGACTGCCCTCATAGCCGTTTTTTTTTCGACAGGACATACGCTGTTAGCCGGAGGGGCTTTTACAGCTTGGCAGGACTTTTTTGGGGCGAATGCTGAGGGCACTCAGCCCCGAGGCAGCGGGCACAAGGGTGCCGTTGTGGCTGGCCCTTGGCGTGGACTGCTGCCGGAAGAGAAATATGATTTAAAGACGTAAGAGCTGGCCTACTGGAGTAGGCCTTTAGATAAACTACTAATTGTTAAGTGAGGCAAGGAAATCGGTGGAGTGGATTGTACTGTACTGTTTTAAGATAGAATTATCGGTGTTGGAAGGACGTAGTCTTCGCATTAAAACGCCCATGAACTGTATAATCTGAACTGTAATCAAAAGAACCAATATTAAAAAGGTAATCAACTGGCAGGGCCACAGGTTTTTGGTCCCTTACAGAACCGTGTACTTAGCGTGTGGGTGTGCACGGGTGGTATACAGTGTGATGTTGTATTCTCAGTGTTGTAGAGTGTCACTGTATCGCGCGAGCAGAGTCGCTCGAGGGCTCCTTTTCGGAGGATCGGACCTAGGCTCGAGCGTCTGCAGAGGGAGGCCGCGGCGGGTGTGCGGGAGTGAAATTAACCGTAAGGCCTCGGCGGCGAGACCTGCGGTTACGCGGGCGTGTGCGCGGACACGAACGGTTTGAAGAGACGACAGGAAGGAGCGCGTTTTCCCTGGTAATGTCGTCTACGGGATCGGTAAAGCAGTTTCGTGGCCGGCGTGCGAACCAAACGGCTTGAGGATTTGCAGTATAGTTGACTGCTTCTACTATTTCGGGATTCGGGTGAGCTTCGGCTTTTTCGAAGAACTTTTTAGTGAGTTCGCGTATGTAAGCGTATATGGACGGGAGATTCATATCCTTGTGGAGATCTATGTTGCGGGCGTAAGGCGGGGCTTGGACCATTGTACGTATGAATTTATTCTGGAAAACTTGTAGTTTTTCCAGGTTTGTTATTGCTGCATGGGCAAAGACTGGGTAGCTGTAAGTAAGTATTGGACGTATACAAGTCTTGTAGATTGTAAGAAGTGAGATTACGTAGCAGGGCCGAGGCGGTGTTGGCCTTTTTGATTACGTAATCGATATGGTGGGTGAAGGTAAGGTGTTTGTCGAGTACTACGCCTAGGTATTTGGTTTGATTTACCCAGGCGATATCAACACCGAATAAGTGTAAGGAGGCTTCGAGTGGCTTGAAGTTATGGGGATCGAACATGATAGCCGAGCTTTTATCTGGATTTAATCCTATGCGCCATTTGAGGCACCAGGATCCGAAGGCGAAGATAGCTTGTTGAACTCGATTTCTAAGGTTGGCTCTGTGCCTACCCGAGCTATATATGATAGTGTCGTCGGCGTAGAGGCCTACTTGGACATCGTCGAAGATTGGGATGTCGCTGACATATGGATTAAACAGACAGGGCGCTAGAATGGAGCCTTGGGGGACTCCAGAGCGAATAGGATGAGGTGAGGAGAGAGCTCCGTCTACTTTGTAGCAGAAGGAGCGATTAGATAGATATTGTATAATTAAGTGGACAAGTCTATCCGGAACTTGGAACTGGTGGAGTTTATAAATGAGTCCTTCGTGCCAGACCCTGTCGAAGGCTTTGGCAACGTCGAAGAAGACTGCGAGAGTGCGTCTAGGGAGGCGTAGCTCCGTAAAGTTGGAGACTACGTGTTCCGTGAGGCGGAGAACTTGGTGGGTGCATGAGTGTTTCGGCCGGAAGCCGATGGTCCGGAAAGAGATATTTATCGACTACGACGGCTTGGAGGCGGTTTAAAATAATCCGCTCGTATATTTTGCCTAAGGTGTTAAGTAGGCTGATCGAACGGTAGCTTTCTGGGGAGCAGGCTTTTTTGCCTGGTTTCCGGATACCTATGACGGTGGCCCTTTTCCAGACGGCTGGAAAGTGGCAATGAGATATGGCCGCATTGAGGATGCAGACCAGAAACGCTATGAGTTTGTCAGGAAGAAGCTTTAGGACTTCATTCCTGATACCATCAGGACCGGGAGATTTCCTAGGTTTGAGTCCTTTAATTATCGAAAGGACTTCGTCGGTGGTGACCGGGTCTAGGAGTTCTGCTGGGGGGTCTCCCTTATTGAGTGTATTGTTCGGTTGACCCTTTCCCAGTGTTCGGGATCTCAGTCCTGATATTTGTACGGATTAGGGGAGCATTGTTCCTCTAAGGTATTTGCGAGGAGCTCCGCTTTGTCACTGCTCTCGAAAGCAGGGGGGAGAGTGGGGCCTCTATCTAGTGGGGGTGTGGATGGAGAGTAACTGCTCTTTTATTTGCGGACGAGCTCCGAGAAGGCCAGGTGCGATGGCTTGAGATCCTCCAGGAGGCTGTCCCATCTTTGAGAGCGAAATTCAGAGATATGAGATCTGACCTGTCTTTGTAGGGCGCGAAGCCGGACGCGGTTCTCTACTGTCAGATAGGCGTCGTGGGTGCGAGTCGTGGCGTTCTTCTCAGTGATCAGCCTCCGAATGTCGTCGGGGAGTATAAGGCGGCGATCGTTCGCCGCTTTTACCTCTTTCGAGGTGGCCTCGACGGCATTCTGGAGGTGACTGACCAGGGAGTCGACCGCCAGATCGGCGTCGGCCGGCGAGTCTATCACGTCTGGAATCCTGTCAAGCTCGGGAGAGGAGATGTTAGTAGCCAAGTATTGCCTAAGTCTAGGGTAATCGGCAACTTTGATAGGAGGCAGGTTATGCACTTCGGGCTGGCCGAGGAGTAGAATTACTGGGCGGTGGTCTGAATCGAGTACGTGAGCGACTTCGATGTGTCGCACCTGGAGGGCGACCCCTTTGAGGATAGCAATTTCTAAGACTGAGGGTCGACAGTTGGTCTGAAAGTGTGTTGGCTCTGGAGGAGCTATCACATCGAAAGTTAGCTCGTGTTCCAAGCGGACAAGTATTCTACCGTTGTCAGTGGTACGCGGGTTATTATAATAGATGTTTCCGGAGTTAAGATCGCCGGCCACGATTACCGATTACCGAGCGCGAAGAGCGCTTCCAAATCTGATTTGAGAAGTGTTTTCTTAGGCGAGAGGTGCACTGAAACGATGTGGATCGTGGGATGACCGGTCATGCCCACTCTGCATATAGATACCTCTAGGTTGGTGAGTTTAGGAGGTTCTATTCGCGTGCAATACAGAGATTTTTTGAAATATATGAGTGTACCTCCGCCTCTTGCACCGGTGAGATCGTCTCTTATTATTTTGTAGTTTGCGATCGTAGGGGCGCGGAACTTCGGTTTAAGCAGTGTTTCCTGTACGAGGAACACGTCATATGAGTGTACCTCCGCCTCTTGCACCGGTGAGATCGTCTGTTATTATTTTGTAGTTTGCGATCGTAGGGGCGCGGAACTTCGGTTTAAGCAGTGTTTCCTGTACGAGGAATACGTCGATTTGCCCCTCCTTAAGGAAGCAGGCTACTAAGTCGCGTTGGGGAGTGATGTTACTCGCGTTAAAGAAGGATAAAGAGAGGCCCCGGGGTCTAATTCTATCCTCCATTGCAGTTGTTTATGGGGAAGCGCGGGCAAGGTCTTGCACAGCACGTGCGAGGGCAGGGTAGGCGGCTACGGCCTTAAGTTGGTCTATTCCGACGGGGGAGCTGGCCAGTTTGTCGAAGGCGATGATGTCTTCGACGTCAAAATCTTTTAGGATGCCTGCGATCCAGGTTAAGCCTAGAAAGTCGAAGGACGGAGCGTCCGAGCTCGCAGGTACAACTCTAGGCGGTTGTACTTTAGCGGCCCCCGCGGAAGGCGGAGCTTGTGATGATATGTGCGCGGTAGTGACTTGCGCTGGACCTGGCAGGCTCGGGAAGGCCTGGGTTGAGATGAGCGGTGGTGGGGCAGGGCGCGTTGACGCGGCGTGCGCTGGAGGAGAGCGATGTGGGACGCGCGTGCGAGTGCGCCTAGTGCATGGGGCGCATTCACACCCGCGATAGTTCGCGGGGTGCCCGGCCTTGCCGCATAGGACGCAGCTTGGTGGTTCGGGTGTCTCCGGCATGCGCGGGTACTCCCTAGTGGAGTGATCGCCCAGGCATTTGACACATTTGGCTTTGATGTGGCAATTCCTGGCTGAGTGACCGTATGCCTGCCGTATGGTAGGGACTTTGCTCTGAATGCCGGATGGGGTGCTCCGGGCGTGCGTGTATCTAATTTTTAGGGCATTCAGCCGCGTGGATATATTTAGCCACGCTGCCTTGTCAGCTATTGTGACTGGGGGCGGTGGGCGCACCGCCCTTTCAATTGGAGCTACTGCTTGCGCAGTATGAGTCGCGCGTGACGTGGGGATGCGGTTATTGCCGGCACGCATGGTTTTTGCGGCGGCCGGGGCTGTGGTCTCGGGTGTTAACACCCGTTTCTGTTTGGGCTTCGCCCTTGAGACGGTAATGAAATCCGTTTCGGGATTAGTTGTGTCCATGTCGACTTCGTCGTTTTCCGGAGTCGGATCAGGTGAGAGTGGCGAAAATGAGTTCGCCGTGGGTATTGGTCGAGGTGCAAATGATATCTTTTCCTCGAACGGACGAGGCGTGGGTGCGGCGGTGGGAGTCGCTAAGGGTGACGGAGGCCGCGACGAGGTACCGGCGGAGGGAACGGACGCTACCGCGTGCTAGGCGATCGGGATATCGCGAGCGGGAGCGAGAGCGCGAGCACGGCGGTAGGGAAGGCGACGCCGGACGATGCGCCGGAGCGGTTGCCTTGGTGGCGGGGGCCCGGACGGGTAGGGAAGTTGTCATGGGTGGAATTGGCGGTCAGCGCGCCGGCGCGTTGGCGCCGGTGGGCGGGACGCGGACCCGCTGCGTGGGCGCAGATTGGGTCGCATAAAAATTTCTAAGAACCTCCGGCAGTTCTTTTTCTAAGTAGGCCCGGAGTAACCTACTTTCCATCAGCTCCTTACTTGCCATGATGGCTGGCTCGGAGCGGAGATTTTTAGTAGACTATAATATGTTGGCTATATGGAGAGCCTTATGTAAGAAAACCTCCCTGCCTGAAGGGCAGGGGGGCGCGGCTAATAGGAAATTGAAAAACTATCCTGCGTTAAGCAATCTAACATGTATGTACACCAAGGAAAAGCGTGTAAAATCGAAAACAACAGTAAAGGAAAGAACAATATTCCAAAAAGTACTGGGACTTGGCCCGTAAAAAGGTTTAATTAAATTTTACCTTATCTGGAAGCCGGTGACCGACGTACTTACAGGCGGTGACACTTAATTCACTGCACTTAATCACAATAACGAAGCAATATTTGGAATCACGGCACAAAAACACTGAGAGATATCTCTCAATCTAAAAACACCACGATAACCAAAGAATATGGTTAGAAAAACAAAGACACTGTATCGCGAACAAGCAACAATAGCCGGTTTGTTGCAGTTGCGAGAACAAAGGAACCGAGAACAATAGCGACGCGGTAAGGCGCAGCGATCGAAACGTCAGAACAATCGTCAAGAGCTCAAGGACACGTCCGTTCGCTGTGGCGGATCGAACCGAACTCGCCCTCATAGCCGTTTTTTTTTTTTTTCGACTGGACATACGCTGTTAGCCGGAGGGGCTTTTACAGCTTGGCAGGACTTTTGTTGGGCGAATGCTGAGAGCACTCAGCCCCGAGGCAGCGGGCACAAGGGTGCCGTTGTGGCTGGCCTTTGGCATGGACTGCTGCCGGAAGAGAAATAATATAAAATAGTAAGAGCTGGCCTACTGGAGTAGGCCTTTAGATAAAATATTGATTGTTAAGTGTTAAAAATACTAAGTTGAGACTAACTTGGTAAGAGAGGCAAGGAAGTCGGTGGAGTGGATTGTACTGTACTGTTTAGTTTAAGTTGGAATTGTCGGAGTTGGAAGAACGTAGTCTTCGCATCAAAACGACCGTGAACTACCGTGGATTAACTAGTATACTGGTGCCTGTATATCTGAAATAACTTAGAATTTTATTAATTGAACAGTGAGGTAACCAAAACAAAAAAAAAAAAACAAAAAAAGAGCCAACAACTGGCAGGGCCACAGGTTTTTGGTCCCTTACAGAACCGTGTACTTAGCGTGTGGGTGTGCACGGGTGGTATGCAGTGTGAAGTTGTACTCTCAGTGTTGTAGAGTGTCACTGTATCGCGCGAGCAGAGTCGCTCGAGGGCTCCTTTCCGAAAGATCGGACCTAGGCTCGAGCGTCTGCAGAGAGAGGCCGCGGCGAGTGTGCGGGAATGAAAATAACCGTTAGGCCTCGGCGGCGAGACCTGCGGTTACGCGGGCGTGTACGCGGACACGAACGGTTTGAAGAGACGGCGGATGCTGATTACGGAGAAGCTCGGACGAGTTTTTGCACGGCGCGAGCTAGTACTGGGTAGGCAGCTACGGCCTTTAGACGGTCGATTCCGTCGGCAAAGCTGATCATAAGATCGAAGGCGATGATATCATCGACGTCGAAGCTTTTTAACAGGCCTGCTATCCAGTTCAGGCCTTGGAATTCGTTGGAGCTTGAAGGCTTAGCCTTCGTGGCTTGTGGCTTGGGCTTGGGGGCCCATGCCGTGCGTGGGGCTTCTGCGGTCGCTGCGCGGGAGGGACGCGCGCGAATTCTGGCAGACTCGGGAAGGCCTGGTCCGACATAAGTGGCGGTGGGGCGGGGCATGGTGCCACGACACGCGCTGAAGGCGCGTGGCGCGGGACATGTGTGCGGATGCGCCTTGTGCGTGGGGCACGTTCACACTCGCGATAGTTCGCGGGGTGTCCGGCCTTACCGCACAGGACGCCTTTGGGTGGTTCGGTGGATTCCGGCATGCGAAGACACTCCTTAGTGGAGTGATCTCCCAGGCACTTGACGCATCTCGGCTTCATGTAGCAGTTCCTGGCCGAGTGTCCGTACGACTGGCAGTTATGGCACTGCGTAGGGGCATACTTTTTGTGGGGTATCTCTACTGATTTGCCAGAGAGCCCACACACTGATTGAATATTAAAAATCTCCTTGCCCTCCTTGGAACGGTCCAGGGTGACAAGGACGAGATCATATATGTCCTTGGTGATTGCGTGGTACATGCGATGTACCTTGTGGACAGGTAGATTTTGCTCCTTAAGAGAGGCTAATATGTTTTCCGTTGGAAGCTCTTTCGGTACGCGCCTGATTACTACGCGCAGAAGGCGCTCTTCTTCGGGTGTGTACGTGAAGAATTGATATTTAGCTTCACGGAGGTACAAAGTCAGGTTTTTATAGTCCGCGATTGTGGGGACTTTTATTTCTATGCCGGAGGGAGAGCTCCGGGCGTGCGTGTAATTTATTTTTAATGAGTTAAGTCGCGTGGAAATATTATGCCACGCTGACTTGTCTGCTATTGTGACTGGGGGCGGAGGGCGCGCCGCCCTTTCGGTGGGGGCTGCTGCTTTTGCAGTATTGGTCGCGCATGTCGATGGGACACGGTTGTTGTTTGCACGCCTGGTTTTTGCGGCGGCTGGAGGTGTGGCTTCAGGCGATAGCACCCGTTTGTTTTTTTGTTTGGTCCTATTCACGGTGATAAAGCCCGTTACAGGATTAGTTTCCTCTGTATCGAGGTTAGTCTCGTTGTCGAGATCTGGAGTCGGGTCGGGTGATAATGGCGAAAATGAATTCGCCGTGGGTATTGGTCTAGGTGCGTATGAGATTTTTTCCTCGAACGGACGAGGCTTAGCTGTTGTTCCTCATAGCCGCGCTCATATCGCACTTATATAGTAATCGGTATTACAAAGTAACCTCCTTGAACTTACTTCTAACAATATATTTACTACATTATAATCGTGTAATCAGTATTAATGGTACATAATCAATCCAATAAAACGCTTAAAATTATCATAATCAAATATATTTCCTATTTATTTTTATTTTAATAAAGCCGTCTATTCCCAACGAAACATCTAAAAGGAAAATTTGTTGTTAGATCCGTTATTTTCAGACGAATTATTTCTTTTCTGTTATCGTAAGAGCGTATTTGTAATTTATGTGCACTCGGTTGTAAATCGTAGTGAAAGTAATAAAGAAATATGTGAGCGGAAAATACCAAAAATATAATATAAATTTTTCGATGATAATATCGCTTGCCATTCAAACGGGATGGGAATGTTTATGATCTATTTTACACTTTGTAGCGTTAATGTGAGATATTTAGTACCCTGTGTGACTTTTTCTAATGGTGTACAATTTATGGGACCTATTATTTCGAGCGTGATACATAAAATTAGAAAATTTATCGGATCTCTATCTTTAACGCTTCATCGTAATAAAGGCGTTAGAGTTCTCTGACAACGGTTATCAAGACTCTACTTAGATAGTTACTTTAGATTCTACTTTTATTCGAGTTAAATATATTCGTTCATGTAAACTAATAATAAAAACTGCGTGTTTGCGTATACTTTCCTAGTTATTAATTTACGCAACGGCAAGTCGCTATAATTGAAGAATACAAATTATCTGTATATTTTTATTATTGGACATAATTTACAAAAATGTGACTGAGGTTTTTTATAGTACTTTAAAGTATACAATATAGTTATTCTAGAGAGCATCTAATTAACGTGCAGATTAAATAGGATGGCTCGTTGAGAGTTGATCTCATTTGATGATTGAGAGATTTCATTTATCAAATGTTCGAAGTAGTCGGCAGTACTAGAATAAGTATTTAAGCTGTCCCTAGTCCTTGCCAGTATGGGGGTTTAGATTCGCTTTGGTGTCTTAATGGGTGTTTGACGGTGCTTATCACCTGATAAGTCTTGCTACACGTTCTTCACATGGCCTGCCCGGTCATTGCAATTTCAAATTGCGAGAGTTAGTACGTAAAAGTGTCTATTCAACACGATAACAGAAAAAAAATCTGCAGTGCTTTTGGTTCGCTAGTTTACGTTGGATTTGAATACTAAATTAAGAAATGTTATTTCGCGGCCGTTCTCGCGGCTTACTAATAATCTAAACGTTTATTACGTAGATAAAATGCTGATAATTCTTGATTCCGGTCGTTAACGTAACAAATTATTTCATCTACAGAATAGCAACGTTTTTGATAAAACTAAAGAGAACCGTAGTTTGTAAAAGATTATGAAACCAGAGGTACTATGGGCATGATGCCGATTTTAAATCCACTTCCCAGAATAACTCTGGTGATCATACTCATCAAAAACAAGACAAGACATTGGCTGCGTTTTTCTGTGGAGTGCAAGTACTAGTCGGGCTCACCGAAGTATAAGGAAACCTCCTAAGATTGTAAGGTAACGTTTCTTTACAAAAAATACACATTAACATTTTTCAAGATTTAGCAGGAACTTAGAATAGCTTTGACGATGGTTTGTATAAGATACTGAAATTAATATAAAAAAAGTTGTGATAATTATAGCTATAGAATGTTAGTTCGACCACGCGAGATAGCTTATTCTGCAGGTGTTCAGTAAAGCCAATATTTATTACCCTATTACTTTAAAGGCAAGAGAGTAGATAGTTCGTAAAAAAAATTACCCTGGTTTTCAACAGTAGCGAAAATTGGTAGGTGGGTCTCTTAAAATTAGCATGATGAAATTTGTGACCGGCAATAATGAAGGTAGATGGATTTAGGAGAAGAGGAAATCCGATCATATGGATGGACTGTGTGTGAAACGATATGAGATGACAGCTGATGAAGTAGAGTTGAAAAAGAAAATATGTTGTGCTTACCCTTCGTAGGTATCCCACCTAAGGGTTATGTAGGAGAAAAAGACTGGCAGTTGGGCAGTGTATACTTTTTATGTTTGATATTTTTACTGCTAAGAAGATTCTTAATGTTATCAGGCTGCGAGACTAGGTAGGCTTTCCGTGTTGACTATACGACGTGTGAAAGCTGTCATTGGTCTCTGGTACTAAGGAAGCGAGGAAACTTACTATGGTGTCTTGTTGGTGCGTAGTTGGCAGTCTTTTTTATACTTTTTAGGTTCAGCGTTTTGGCTACAATCTCATCTGATGCCAAGTGACGATGTGGCCCAAGGTGATGGACGCGCTAAGCCTAGTGGAGGGTCTGGCTCTCAAGGGCAACTGCCGGAACATACCTCTAGGTATTTGGCAGCAGATTTTCAACTTGAGGAGAGAGAGAACTTGAGAGAGAGTTACGTTATCAAGATGGATATTACAAAAAGCTCTACCGCCATGCAACCTAAATAATACGATGGGTAGTATGGAAATGTATCGAAAACAAAAATAAGGCAGGCTTTCCGCGTTGTAAATTATACAGATATTATTAAGGACGTCGAGTAGCTTATTCTGTACTGAAATACTGTTCCTCCGAATACGTACTTATGTCTCTTTTAAATTTATTTGTAATGGTCCGTAATTGGGCTCCAGAATCCGAGCTAATATGTTCTCAGTTATCTGTAACACCGTTCGGCCAAGTGTACCGTGAAGCGATATTTATGATAATGACGAGCGATAATAGATGTCCTGTCTCAGGTACCACTGTTGTTTTTGACTTTACCATCATTGTAATGTTATAGAACAGTCACTTTCATTAGCTATTATAAAAGTTTATAGTTTAGTCATTTTTTTGGTCAATTGAACTTTGACTATCGATAAGAATTGGTATATTTGAAATTTAGAACAATTAGAATCAAATACACTTGTTTCCTTCCACGACTTAAAGATTGCATAAAATTCATACCGTTATTACTCAATTATAGTCTAGTCAATAAGTTCAAAAACGTTTTAAATAGAAATAAAGCTCTTGCGATAGCTCATTCGATTCGGAATGACGTCTACAAAAATATATTTTAAGGGTTTATTAGCACATAAAAAAAGGCGATTGTTATTACCAAATTAAGATTTAAAGAGGTATTTCGTTTTTCGTTAATAACTTCTAAAATAATGATATTTAAGAAATTTTGAAAGAAGATCCTGAAATAGCAGGAAATTTCCAATAATAAAGTCCCAACTCCGGCAACTCTATCTCTATTATTTATTAAAAAAAATACGCTGAATATAGAGCTCCGCGAGGCTTTGCGGCATAGGCGCGCCGTCTAAAAAGCCGGTATATTTTTTTTATGTGTATTAAATAACAATTTAAAAATTTACATAATTTATGGTGTAATCTAGGTACTAGAACGAAAAACAAAACCTAGTGAAAAAAATTTAATTAGGTATTTTCAAAAAGTTACACCATTGTTAATTAACTTATTTTTTTCCAATCTCTGTTTTTATAAATATTTGGTCCATAAATTCTTCGCTTCATGGAAATTTTCTTAATTAAGTACTTAATAAAGTTATGCTTTTTTTTATTAATGTTTATTATTTTGTTAATTTTTTTTTAATTATCATAAAATTAAACTTCTACAAAAATTATCAAAAATTTTTCTTTTAGTAATATCGTATTTTACTGTTTTTGCATCTCATATAGGTATTAATTAACATTGGAAAAAAATCCGTAATTTGTTAAGAAATTGTTTATAAGCAAATAGACTAGTCATTTAGGGATTTAAAAAAAATATTTATTTCTATTTAACACGTTTTTGAACTTGTTGATTAGACTATTCCTTGGAATGTCCGTGGCAAAGGATGTTAATTTGAATCTTTCTATAATGAGCTTTAGCTTTCGATGAAGGAAAATATCGTAATGAAACCATAGCATGGTGATAGTACTTTTTCTAATGTCTGCCTGGCTAACTACCATGCTCAAGTTGTAAAAATCTACTGTCAAATACCTATAGATGTGATCCGGCAGTTGCACTTCAGAGCCAGTCCCTCCGCTAGGATTAGCGAGTCCAACATTTTGAGCCACATCGTCACCTAATATCAGCTGAGATTGTAGCCATTACGCTAAGACAACCATAAAAAAAGAATATTAGCAAAAATCCGTTTATTTCGGTAATAGCACTTGCGGTT